>OW026454.1:68125969-69362696 GCA_932274525.1 Podabrus alpinus
CAGTTGATTGCTCTACTTACTAGGCCAATGACTGCCCTGAATACAAATGAATCCAAAGTATACCACGCAAGTTTTAGTACTTGTTTTCCCCCCCCCCCCCCCCGTTACATATTATTGTACCCTCTCGATTCTACATTCTACAAGTTTAAAATTATAAAAATTAACAAAATAATAAAATTGTAAAAATTAACTTTGTGCTTCCCCAACGTCACAAACCGTTGTGAAAATCATCAGTCAGATTTGAACTCAACCCCTCCATCGCACGTGACGTAATATATGAACCTTTCCTTAGCTTACCAAGAAATCTAGGTTGTAACCAATTTTCTCCGTATGGCGTGATTAACCCCACGGTTCCAATTGCCACATCTGCCAATGAAATATTGGCAGTAATTTTCCGTGAAAAAATTGACCCTGGTGTTCTGGTAAGCCAACTTCCAGTGCGTCAGAGGCAGGCCGTGGTTCGTAAATCTTGACTCGAAACAGTAAAGAAATGGTATTGTATTACACAAATAATTGTGAAAATTAATGTTATTATATACCAGTATCAGTGTACACAATCACACCTTGCAACTACTGAAGGCAGTTTGTGGATAAATAAAACTGGTGCTTTATGACTATCTGCTACAATTAAAAGAAACAAAAAATATTGGCACAAACCTTTCGAGCTCTCCAGATTTATTACAATGCCCAAATGCACGCAAAACAAACAGCGATGTTCTTGAATAAAATTGCAGCTTGCGATGTTCAGCTCCAACTGGCTACATATGACGAAAAGGGGCTTGATTCCACCAAACGAGACACCTTGGTTTGAATATCTACACAAGAGTTGGAATGTAAAATTGTGTTGTTGTTAAATTTCAGACAGTTCGTAGTAAACACGATGTTAGTAATTTTGGTGGTTTTAAGCTTAAGGTTGACAGTTCTTAGTACAAAAAATTTCCGTGTTTGAAGATTTGACAACCTGATAAAATGATAGTAAGAATTACATTGACAAAGACTTGCAGAAGTCTAACCGTTCAATCTTATTCAATTAAATTGTTCAATCTTAATTTAACCTTGATTATTCTTAATTTAGAGGCGGTCATATCTTGGCAGTTAAGTGCGTCTACTGCTAATGCGAAACGCTCGGATCGAATCCGGACATGGTAAGAACTTTATTCTGACCGTCTCTCCTCGGCAGGCAATGGCAAACCACCTAGGTAATCTGCCAAGAAAATCCATCTCGAAATGAAGTGTAGTGCACTTCCCGTGGTTCGGAACCCACGTTAAACAAGTAGGTCCTCTATGTATGTGAAAACATATGCATAGAAAGAGATAGAACGAGATGGGTCACCAAACCCTCATTAGGGTAAAAGGACTGAGAAGGATTCTTAATTTGAAGCTATAAATTTACAGGCACCTTGCAATGTTACATTAAACTGGAAATATTATTATTAAGTTATTTTTGAAAACAATAAATGGCAAAAGGCTGGATTGGTCAAGTAGAAAAAAATGGCATGAAAAGGCTGTTTAATGGTTTTTAAGTTTAATCGGTGAATAACCTGATTTTTCAGTAATATAGATTCAGTTTTACATCAGAATGATGTAAAACCTCATGTTTGAATTGGTTACTTAAGTTTGTAAACAAAAATAAATTGTTGCAAAACAAGGCTTGAGAGCATTAGTTTGAGTTCTCTTACGTAGCAACAAAAATGCATATTTTTGCATATTGTAGTTATAAATTTTTGTATTAATATTAGTATTAATATAAAGTTGTCACGTATGGCTGTCATGAACGCGTTGTTACGCAATGAAACAGGAAGTAGAATTCTTATCGAAAGAATAGAACTCTTTTCAATGTGCGTGTTTACGTTTATGTAATTGTACAAAATAAAAATTATAAAAATACCTATAAACCGATTTAATTGATAATCATTGTCAACGGTCTGGAAGTACAATAAATATGGGTAACTCTCGGATAACTGAAGTATAAAATTTACCGGGACCATATACATAAACGAATATAAAAAAATAGTAAAAGAAAAACCAATATACTAATCATTATAAAAAAATATCTGAATGGAAGTCAAGATAAAGATAATTGGAGATCTCAGTACTGATTGGTAAGCTTTTGTTACAAACAACATAACTTGCTCACATCCATAAAAAGAGAAATATTATATTAAATATTTGTGTTAGATGAGTGAATTTTTAATACTTTTGTTGTTCATTATTTTTGTTATCCCTATTATTATACTTACCGATTCGTATGTATTAATTTAAAATGTATAAGAAAAGGGACTGCAAATGAACAGACCTTGCGCTACCGTTAAACCACAAAGGTATTGTTGTACATGTTGCGTGTCTTTCTTTTAGTTCAGATCCAGTAATAACAGCATTTTTATTAAGCATAACCAGTGAAAAAGTTGTAAGTATACGAAATTACTTGGTATTGTTCTGCTTAAGCATCATAAAAATTATAGGTCAACAAAGTAATTTGTATTATCCACCAACTTTTCGGCGTTGTCAAAACTTTTACATTATTGTTCTATAGAAAATTGATTATTAAATTATAGATAAATACACCAAATTCAAATTGTGGGAATCTATAACCGATTTTTCCATTTAAACTTTTACAATTTACCTATCAATTACCTATAATTTACCAAAAAGTTCGATTGTTATCGAGCTTAGGCAATAAGAGTACGTCAAACTTATAATTTGAGTCTCAAGATAAGTAGTAATAAATATTTTATAACAATAGAATTTCTTATATTTTAACTGTCTATTTAATTCTCCCTTCTTCTGCAATTCAGAATGATTCAATTTGCCTCATCACAATCAGCTCCAGCAAACATATAGATTACTAATACTTTAAGTACATCCACCAATATCGGATTACTTTGGGTTCTGATTGAGCTTACAACCGATGAAAGGGTTAATAATTTGTAAATTAATAAATCCACAAAAATAACTAATTTAATAAGGGTGCGTTTTTCCAAGTACCTATGTACCAAGTTTGGGTTTAAATTTTTCCGACGTTTTCGTCTGGTATCACTGAACTCGGCAAAAACTGTATAAAAACGAGAGTAATGTGCAAACATAAAAACAAAAAGTTTTTATATGAATATAAAGTGAAAACATACAATATAGGTCATTTAGGGGCGTTTAAACATTCACCATGGCTGTCAGATACGGTCAGTTATAACCACCCTTTAGTGTGACCAACCCTTTCAGTTTTAAACAAAGAGATCTATTTGTTTTTCATACCTTACAAACTGATATGGTCATTACAAAACAAGGGATGAAGCACTTTTATGTTTGCTTTTAGTATGGCTGCTGAGCTTTTTCAAAAGTATACGACTTTATAATTACAGCTTTAACATTTTATTACAAATCAAATAAAGGATTGATAATGATATTAAAGTTCTACTGCCGGTTCAGTCCAATAGTTAGATTATTTACCAAACTGACCCTTGTTAACGATTATTAGTAGAATACACATTAGTTACCAGTGGTTCGTGACTTGGCTAGAAAGTTCACTTTTTAACAAAATAGCGCATTCGATTAAACAGTTTTCAATTTTCAAACTTTTTCCGATCGTTATTAAAGTCTCATTTCCACATTTTCAAAATATTAAAAATACCTACTCCTGTGATTGCAACTTTGATGTTTTAAAATTGAAATTTCCATCCCCATTTAACTGTCTACTTCAAAACCAAATCGTAAACGAGACAAGAACAGAAATTGGGGTGAAGATGTCAAGTCGTAACTGAAACATTGTAAAGTCAAATGTGATTGTAAATCTTCACTTCCCGCCCTCACGGTTTATTTGACATAGAAAAAAATTAAATTTCCTCGCAGGGGTTAGACATTATTGAAAGAGACATCCGTTGGAATTTATTTCAGATTTTCGTAAGAAAGCCATAATAAGCAGGGATAATATTGCATTCCTTATTTTTATTACTTTTGTTCGTGCGATTATTACTTAACAGTAAAATACTTTAATATTTTGAATTATTTCAACAGGAAATGTGATTCATAAAAATATTTGCTCGAAAGAAGAGCATAATTCATATTAATTTGTAGAAATCACAAGAAATTATTAAATTTTTCCGCCTTCACATTTTTGAATTGTAAAAAATTTTATAATTCTAAAATGCCTTACCTTGGTTTACGTCAAGGTGGTTTTACATTTTTTAATAATATATAAATTTTGGAAATATTCCCTATGTTAATTTCACATATCTTCCCTACACATTAATAAAATCTGAATGTAATATACGAGGTATCAAAACTGTAACACAATGGAATTTTTTTCCTAAAAGAATGAAACATCAGAACAGAAGATATGACAACATGAAAAGATTATAATAAATCCGTTGACAAATAAAGCATGTGAAAATTAATATTTTACAAATTAATTTTTGTTTTGGCAAAAAGTTTGTCAAATAGGAATCTTGTATGTGCGATTTTCTTTGAATTTTTAATTTTAACTTAATATTAAATAAGCAGGTCATTAATTATAATGTTATTCCGAATTATTTTCCTTAAAGGGTTGATTTTGATTCTACCCGGTTGTATTTCCATTTAAAAAGCTTGGGATAATATTTTTGACACGCAACTGTTTGAAGCAGCTTTTAACTTGCGGGGTTATTAAGTGGAGGCGCCAGGGTCGACTCAATTGGCAAAGCAATAAGGGAAATTATTGAAATAAAAATTTTAAATTAAATATTTTTATACCAAATTGGATTTATTTTATAACCCGATATTTCTTAGCAATCCTTGGCGAAATAAAACAACTCTCTTAATCGCAATAGTGTAAAACTAAGCCGGAGACGCGACCGGCGGTTGTTTTTTTCTTAAAGTTTCGGTACCTAATACGAGTATACGAAAATGAGAACCTATTCTTCGACCAACAAGTAAAAGTACAAATTATTGAAAATTTTTAAGTGTAACGGACAAAATGATCTTAATAACTTACGCAGGTGGGTGGTAACCTGACCTCATTCTTTATGAACGATGTACTGTACTTGCAGGATGTTGCAATTTTTAAGATACAATGACTTAAATCTGTAATTATGAAGTAATTAATTGAAAGTTGTTTAAACTGCATTCATAAAATAATATGATCTTGGCGGAAATTGTATTTAAAAATAAATAAAAATGCGCACATGAAAGTGATCAATTTCATTGTGTAATAATTGGAAGTTGTTAAATATTCACAAAAAATGGCGGAGTCAATGTTTTATTGGTATTTTTTGTTCTATGGGGGCGGGGGAGGAAATATATAAATAATATTTTTTTTATACTACTTATTTATTATATGAATATTTAAGTTAACAAATTTAATTTGTTAATTTAAGTTGTTTCTTGGGTATTACACGACATTCTATAAAAGATTCTGAAGAAGAAATCATTTGTGAGGTTTGGTGGTGTTCACTTTGTCAATGTCGATTGGTTTGTTGTCCTTAGATTCATCATCGTCATTTTCTGTAAAAAAAAGAAGGGGTATTTAAATCCATTGTAATTTGCAAGATATTTGAAATAAAAGTTCATTACTTGGTGAAATGCTAATCCAACGAAAAAACCTATTTTCTAAAGAATTGAATTAGCTTTAATTTTGTATACGACTATTTTTTCCTCACAAGTTTAAATAAAGTCGAGAAATTGCCGAAAATCTGATATTAGTCTTCTTCCTTAACCCCGTGGAAGGTGATGCTGATATCGTTGGAGGGGAGAAACTTCAGAATTTTGTAATGACGCCCTAAATCGTTCTTTTAACGACATTTGCGACGCAAAATAATTCTAGGGAAATTTAACTTGAAAGTAACCATAGTTTATGGACTATTTCGGAATCTCTAAAAAAGCATTTAACGATTAACCAATTCAGTTGCATCCCTTTTATCACACGTGAAAAGGAGTTTCCACCTCATTCAAACACTAAATTATTTAAAAAATATTTTGGTTAATGTTTTGCAAATTAGTTGAGACTGCAATCTAAAAATTTCCATAAGAAGTGGTTCATAAAGGACATCCACGCCTTGGGGGAAGAGGGTTACAAAATATGACCAAGTGTGACTAGGGGGTTGGACAAACGTGACGTCCGCATAAAAATTGCATCCTTGAGATTTCTAAGAAAATTGTGTTTGATTATTTTTAAAAGTTTATAAAATAACGTTTGTCTAAATTCTTGCTTGTTTAATTACAATTTTTATTACAGCCATAAAAATTTAAAATTAATTAATAGGTTTTTTAGTTTAAAAGGTCAAGTTTGATTTTAGACAAATGAGAGGTGGTTCTTTGATTTGTGACCATAGGACGTTCCTGGGGGTGGAGGAGGTCCAAAGATTGTGACCAACTGCGACAAGGGGGAGGGGGGTTTCATTTTCTGGAATTTAGTTGAAATTAAGAAATGAATTTAAAAATAGTTATATATGTTAGCGCGAGCTTTGAATGGGCGATAAAATTAAATAAAATACAACTCACCGATACCGAATAATCACTTTTATTACGTTCACTCTATCTTTCTGACAAAACTTAATTATCTTATAGTTACTTTTTACTTGAGTTATCCAGTTAGAGTAGGTTACCAACTGGATAACTTAGATAAAAGTAGGTTTTACACATTTAATCATTTGTTCATTTTAAACGTCCTAATATTGGCCAGGACCGGCTCTTGCATAATTTCCATCTTGTTGATCAGTGTCTCCAGATCCTGATCAGGGTCGGCTTTCGTAGGATATCCATTGGCCAGGACCGGCTCTTGTATGATTTCCATCTTGTTGATCAGTGTCTCCAGATACTGATCAGGGTCGGCTTTCGTAGGATTTCCATTGCTTCTAACATATCTTAATTATTATTATCCTACGTACATCGTGATAATTTCATTACCGATTCCGTTGAAAGTAAAAAATATTTACATATATATCTACATAAAGGGTAAATTTGATGATAACAATGAAGATTTTGTTTCAATTTTATATTAAAGTAGATAGGTCGACAGCGAATTTCAAACTTAAATTTATTCCAGTATTATGAAAAGTTTTTAATGAGCTGAAGTATATCGTATATCGTCAAATCTGGTCGACAGCGTCAAGTTTTTGAGATAATCTTTTGTTTCTTGGCTCTTATAAGATAAGGCAGTCTTAGCTTAGCGGTCAGGTGCGTTGCTGTTAATGCGAAGCACCCAGTTCGACTCCAGGCGAGAAGATCGCTTATGTTAGGAAGACCTGATAAGACACTTGAGAAAATTATGGAAGTTAAGTTCAAAGGTTACATGAGGAAAGGTACATTAAATTTATTAAACAGAATAACTTCAGACACGTCGGACGTGTCAGATATTTTAATTATAAACACGTCGGATGAGTCGCGTAGTTAAATTGGAGACACGTCGGATCGTCGAAAATGATTTTCTTCTAAAAAAATTTTAGTTGAAATTATCTTTATTAAAAATCATGAAAGCATTTTTTTTAATTTTAAATTTGAACTTGGCTTGAAATTCGACACATTTTGTTTTTAAATATGAAGTTCGTAATGTAAATACAATTTTAAGCCTGGAAATATTAAAAACCTCAGAAAACAAATAAAATTTCTTCTCATTGATCCCGCGTGAAATGGAGTTTCCACGTCATTCATAATCTAGGAGGTCAGGCGCGGCCGACAGTATAAATTATTTAAAAAAGATATTTGTTAATTACTTGGAAATTGGTTGTGAACGCGATTTAAAAATCTACATGAAGAAAGGTACATTTATTAAAGAGAATGACTTCAGACACTCCGGACGTGTCAGGTATTTTAATTACAGACACGTCGGACGAGTCGCGTAGTTAAATTGGAGACACGTCGGATCGCCGAAAATTATTTACTTCTAAAAAAAAACTTTTTAGCTCAATTTTTTTATTAAAATCAATAAAATATCAACCGGATTTGAAATCAAGTTCAAATTGGAAATGATTCAAATATGTTTTGCTTTTTATTTATTTTAATAAAATATAATTTAAACTAACTTTTGCAAGAAAAATAAGTTCGACTGTCCGACGTGTCTTAAATTTAAATATGCAACACGTGCGACGTGTCCGGAGTCACTAACTTTATTGAATGAAATTATTTTTATAAATTGGAAATGGATTTAAATTTTTCAAAAAAATTTAGTTTCAATTCTTTGTGTAATTAAGTTAATACAGTTGTCGATTGCTAATTAACATGAAAAAGCGCTCTATTGTAATATGGGCTGGGCCCCCCGCCCAGTTTTACTTGCATTATCTCTTCAAGAAAACATTTTGCTCCGGGACTTTATCATTGATACTTTATCTCTCATTGAGGGGAGGGTTAAGGGCATACCCTACCAGACTGACCAAGTGCGGCTTGGTATGGGAACAGAGAAAAGCGGTGTTATTTAAATTAGTCACTAACGGTCACTCATCCACGTGCATTCCAATCTAATAACCATAGACGGTTGCAGTGCGCTATCTCGCTGTTCATTTTCGATAATATTGGTAATATTAAATAATTCTTTTTTGTTACATTTTTAAATAACAGAAACGCCCGGTCGAAGAACGATCTACATCTGAACATTTCCGAGGCTGAGATACGACACAGTTCATTTGCCAAATTATACTCTTATAACTTAGTGAATTTAAAGAATTTTATACCACGGTTTCTGCATGATATTTATAATACAAAATATCTAACATTCGCGAGATTTTTTCTTGCGGTATTTTGTCCCTGCGGCATTCTGGCTAGCGTTATTCTATCTTGCGGTATTTCGGCTGCGGTAAAATGTCCGATCCCGGATTCATTGATTAATTTGAATAATGTTAGGAGGTGATAACAATAAATTCACTCTTAGGAAAGGTTAAGAACCTTTTCTTTACTTTACATACACTTTTAATTTGGAGTTATTCTAACCTAAAAATTTCAGAAATAGGAAATTTTGCCGGCTGTTTCAGCGGGTTTATAACATATTGTTTTTAAATAATATACCTATTCGTTTCATCCTTAACTTACTGCTTCAAACGAAATGTGCTTTTGCTTTTGATTATAGAATATCAGATAGACAAACCTTATGGGAGTCTTGGAAATGCATGCTGCGGTTAAAAAGGTAATCAATAAATGGCGCTACTTAATTTTGTAGTACATTGCTTTATTATTGTAATTTTTTAATTGTATTGGTGCTAGAGGTCCGTGTTTCGCCAGGTGTTTCTAAAATTCTCCTAAGGTTAGTTTATCTGATACTATTATAATCAACGCTACCAGTGGCAGCTGGTATTTGGAGGACTCTGGAGCGCCGCTCTCCCTAAGTAGAATAGCAACTCGTATTACAATGATGTTTAATGCGAATGCACTGCTGGTATTATGGTAGAATATTTGCGACATCGATTGACAATAATCCGACGTTGTTTGGACCGCAAATGGTAGCCCGGACTTAAAACACTTCGCTGAAAAGCGAAAAAGGTTAATTTTAAATAACCACCCTTTAAGGTAGAAAATTCGCGACATTAAATTGATTTAACTCCCGGCCCCCCAATTGCAGGACACAAATTAATGTACTGTAGCCTCTATAATATGGGTGTTGTCTTTACTATTAAGTATATAACAATTCTGATGTGATTCTAAATCAAGTTTACTCTTCTTAACTTGATCTGGTAATTCTATTCCATTGCTATAATAATTATGAATTATTATTAAATTGTCGTTGTGAATTAAGAATTAATTATTCTTATATAAATAATTATGTTTTCATTTATTTATTCATTCATTGCTTTTCTGTCAGTGTATGATTATGATGGTAGTGCGGGCTGACACCTTTTCAGGTTGGTATTTAAAAAATTAATCAATTAACAAACTACATAAGTGATGGTTTAAGGCCGCACTGAGGAACAGATCATCAGCCCGGGTATTGGTACCAGTAGTAACAACGTCAGATTTTCTTACAATTATGTAAGATATCCTTGAAAAAAAATTTCTATTTAGTTTATTGACTCCCCTTCCTCCCCCGATCGATTACTTAGTAGGACGACAGTATGTCGTGCATGTCAAGATACAAATTGGACATTAGAACATGTACGTGATGTTTATGGTGATGCAGTGGCGGTTTGCTGTAAAGGTCACGTGCCTTCCTACCCAAAATCGAAAACAACAACTATGTAAAACTAATAATAATAACGTTAAGTAAATAACACTACAGTCAATTTATATACTTTCCTCTTTATGGAATACCCCCCAGCGTATGGAGATGAAAATGGCCATGTTGATATGCTGCGGCATGCCCCCCCCCCAGACTTTTCTTTTTATTTAAATTTTTTGCCCTACCATTGAAACACATCACGAACCGCCTGCTGAAAGCTACTAGGTACTATTTATAAAATTGTATGCTTTTATAAATTAAAATGATTCTAAGCTTATGCGGATTTTCCATCAATTTTCATTAGGTACTTACTAATATAAAATTTTCAAAAATAATTCAGTTGCAATGTTAAAATAATTTAATTTTAACTGCGAACAAATTCTTGAACCGAAATAAAAATTTTAAAAATCTCAAAAGCAAAGCTCGAATATGAAACTATGGAAATTATGAAGTATTACAGGGGTGGGGGGGGGGATTAAAAGTAATGAAAAAATTAAAAAGTGATAGATAAAAAGGGTCTTAATAAATATTGTAAAATAAATTAAAATAAAATGGTTTTCTGAACACAATTCGAATTTTCATTAAGTTTGTTATAAGAACATATAGTATATTACAATTTTATCCGGAAATACGAAGAGTGCAAAAATATGCTTATTGACGACGCGTTTCGACTTTATTGAGTTATAATCTAATCAAAGTTTTTTAACTTTTCATGATACGTTGACATGATTATGACTCAATAAAGTCGAAATGCGTCGTCATATGCATCTTTTAAGCTTATTTTTTAAATGTTTTATGACACGTTGACATGATTATGACTTAATAAAGTAGATACGTGTCGACAATAAGCATTTTATACCAGAAAGTGCATCAAATAGATTAACACATAATAATCCCAGCTTGCAATTTATAGTACGAAAACTTATTCATAATGTAAATCTTGAATCAAAATTGAAATAATCATAAATCATTCATAATATTTTATAATTTATTATTAATAAGCTTAGTTGATTGTACGATACTGTACGGAATTTTTTGTCGTCTGTACAGCAAATTATGTAGCATAGTTTGCCAAATTTTAATGCCCAAATTTTTCATTATCAAATAGTCATTGATATAATAACTGATTATACCAACGTAATTCAATTATTTCATACAACAATTATAGGTAGAATATTCTATAGAAAGTTATTAAGTTGATTCTCTATCATGTTTAATAATTTCCTATACGAAGTTCTATGCTAGAAATTAAAAATGAAACTTATGGAATATGATTGCATTGAATATACTTAAATCGTGGTTAATCGATTTAATCTATGAGTAAGTATATAATATTATCTTTTACTACCTTTAGAGGAAAATAAAAAACGCATTGAAAATTCTCTTATACGTACCTACGTTATATTTTGCATTTGAAATAAGAACATATTGAACTACCAACCTACATGCATATTTTAAAATTTAATATTGAAAATCGATGTATAACCTTAACCTGATCAGCTAAAGCTGTTGGTCATTTATATTATACTAATAAAATATTAAAAATGAAAGACACTTTGAAGTGATTCATATCACGTTATACAGTTTAGTTCAATCGAAATTTATAAATAATTAAATTATAGTACTTAATTTGAGTTGAAATGTGAAATGATTATGAAGAAATAGCTACACCATATTTTAAGCTTTTCGAAGCTTCACGTAGGTAAATCAAATTTCGTATGTTTTGATGATTGCGTTTCCCTGTAATATAAAATTCCGGATTATCTATTGCTGCGATTACATTGAAATTAAATGCGGTTGCTCAATTTGTTTGTTTATCATGATATAATATTATATTGTAACGTTTAATTTTGATTTTTTTTTATTGATCAATAATCCAAAATATTATGTTGAATTAATGGAATATTAATTTGATTGTTAGATAAAATCAAATAGAAATTTGCAATTTTATTATAGTTTGGTGATACCCCAGTTTTTTTTATCCTGGAAGTTCCAACATATTAATAATTTACCAAAACTTTTCACTAAACTTCGTACGGCTGCAAGAAACTTCCTGATGGAAAAAAAAGTTGGGGGAAATAATGTAATTTTCCAAATGATCAAAAATTATGGATTTATGCAGTTGCATATCAAGAATAAAAAATGGATATAGACGAACGTCCATATTTTTTTGAATAAATTCGTATTGGTGGCTACTTAAAAATTAATTTCTATGTTAAAAGCACTCATTAAGTGAAGGGTGGTAGTTACTGGGTTTGGTGGTTATAAATTAACATTCATGAGCAGATGTATCACTTACTAGTAATTTTGCTTAGTTATTGCGTGTTGAGCTGCCGAGTCGAATTATCTCGTTCTCCAAACAGTCCAAGTTATTGGAATAAAGTAAAAATTGGATAAAAATTTAATACAGTGATTTTCGTAATTACAGGTAGTGTTAATAATTATACTACACTTCTGTTTGTGAGTGTACCATTTGTAACCGCCTACTTTAAACATTTTTCAAAACAAAAACTTGCTCGTTTACTGGTTTTCGATTGGTTCATTCAAGCTTCTACATGGGAGGCCAACTTATAACTTATAACGTAAGTACCGCTCAGTTTAGCATATAAAGCGTCTTTCATCATATACATTTTCCTTCACAACACCACTTTATCCATTAATCTAAATCCTAAAACCACCTAGGGTGAAAGAGTAGGAGTATAAATACGACGGATTCATAAATAGTATAACGTTCGTTGATATGCTGTTGCGTTTATTCTTCATTGTTAAATTTTTTCTGCAAAACCAAACTAGTTAGCAGCAGCTACTGCAATATTTTTCTTTATGGGTGGGTTTCGCAACTTTAATCGTTTCATTCAAATTTCCATTTTGGCAAACAAAAACTTTTTATTTGATTAACAATTCTAAGAATAAATCGTCCAGACTTGAAAGATGACAACTTTATGTATCTTTGTTCTAGCATCCATTATGTTTTTTTCCTAATTGATTTGAATTTTAAACACAGACATTTTTATTATGCTATTCTTTTAATTAGAATCGTCTCGAAAAAATCCTTCTAATATCTATAATTAACAATTACACTTGAATCGCAAATAAATAACAACTAAACTCACTTTTTTTTTAGCTTTTCTTGTTTGTCTTGTAAAACAGCTTAAGCTTTGTTACACTTCTTACATTGGATCTAGTGGAGACGTCGTTAAAAATCTATTAGTAACTTCAAATCTATCTTCCTGCCAAAGGTTTTGTTAGTTTAAAGAAAAAATATTTTAGATCTAAAACTCGTAATTTTATTTTTTAAAAAGCTGTTATTTAGATAATCACATAATAATTTGTAAAATTAGATTACACATTACAAGATTACCCAAATTAAATTATCCCATTAAACAGTAATCAAAAACGAAGCAGACGATAACGGTAGCTTTTTAAAAAATAATTTTTCGTTTAGTAATAATTATATTGATTTAAATTTCGACCTTGCTTATTTTAAAAATTGAGATAAATTATTTTTTATGTGAAGTAACATACGTTTTTAAAATTGTACGAAATTTTGATGTATCTACGAAACGTAGGGTCAAGTTCAATAAATCCAGATAAGATCTTGATCTGATTAGAATTCCAATAACAAGACCATAGCAAATATTGCTGGTTTCTATTTAGATACGCCAAATATTTTCAAAATGAAATTCGGGTAAAGTACGGTTTCCTTGTTTGGCTCGAAACATTTTGGGTGAGCAAGAGAAAGAGCGATGTGGGGAGAATTAATAGAGATTGAGAAAAATTTATTTTATTGTGAATACGGTTGACCATAGAAAATTACCCTAGGCTGATATATAAATCAAAGTAAATCGTAAAAGGGGAAGATATCTGAGTACTTCTAATGGCACGTATGAATATTTTTATTATTGTAGTAGCAAAATCTTTTGTTTGAACAATAATTTTACATAAACATTAATTTTTTTTGAGCTTTTATGTTAATGTATTGTAATTATAAATAAGTGTGCTTGTATTTTTAAGTTGTAATTTTAAGTCAAATGGAATATATTGGAATATATTGTTATAATATGAAAATTAAACGAAACTAGAGATAAAATAGCAGGAGTGTACTGAGGCTAGAATACAAAATCTATTATTTTAAATTGTCTTATACATCAACGGTGGGCAACCTCCGGCCCGCGGGCCATCTCCGGTCCGCGTAAAGTTCTAATCCGGCCCGCGAGATTTTTAGAAGAAATAATAAATAAATATTTTCAAAAACAAAAATTTTAAAGAAAAGGATTAGGTTAGTACCTAACATAAGGAAAAAGGAGAGATCTACAGTTTAATTTTCGATATAATTCGTCTTATTTAAATTAAATTAAAAAGTATTGTAAAAAGTAAATTGAAAAGTACGCTAGACCCTCCATGTACGCGAGTTCGATGTACGCGAATTCAGAATAACGCGAATTAGATTTTGATACCTGAATTTTTTATACGCGAAGCAAAACTCCCTTTAACGCGAATTAAGTTTTCGCGTATTATTAAAATAACTAGGTGGCACAGTCGGCCTACCGGCCGCCTTTAGCCATCTGGACCGTGTCGGATGTGGTTGTTCGGCCTTCGGCCCCACTACAAGATTCTAAAGTAGCCTATGTTTTTCGTAGCGTTGTAAATATCGTAACTTCTACACCAAATTTGGTTAAGATTGGTCAAATAGAAACGTAAAGCACGTGCACGCGTATTTGCATTGTCGATCGGTTGACAGCTTGACAGCATTCATTATTGTTTTTTAAGTTGATTTTGAGTAACCTGCCTTCCTTTAAGGAATCTCTATAATCCATTCATGCGCTTCCCGTAGGGACGCGCATGAATGGATTATCGAGATTCCTTAAAGGAAGGCAGGCTACTCAAAATCAACTTTTCTTTCCTTTGCGAATTTTTGCACTATTTCAATACAAAAACATGCTCAGGGACCTACATAATAACTGTGCCAAATTTGGTTCCGATCGGTCAAACGGTTTAGGAGTCTACATAGGGAACATATTTTCAGAAAAAAATACAAATAACAAAAATGTGTCCATTAACTACACTAAGGCCCGCGGACGAAACGTAAATATTATTCTGGCCCCTGTTATACAAGAGGTTGCCCACCCCTGTTATACATCATAATAATGTACGGTCCTTACGCAAGGAATCGCATTGAAACGAACTTAAAAGTTTTATTGGAACAAGTTTAAAGCTTAATTTTTCCTTAAATATTATTGTTACTTGTTTATCAATACCAAAATTGATTATTATTGTTAATTTAATGTAATAAGCCAGAATACTCAATGTATTCTATAATAATGACGATAAATACACCACATACATTATATTATAGATAATAATAATATGAGATTCAAACAATCTCTACAAAAACAATAAGGATTTTTTTCTTACACTATATTTTTATTAATTAAAGATTATAATAATGTCATTAGTAGAAACTAATACAATCTCGTAGCACCGAAAACGTTAATGAAAATTTAAAATGGTTATATTAACAGTGAAATATTACAGATGGCAGCACGGATTCACCAATCATCCAGGTTGATTCTTTCAGAAACAAAAGTTAATAATGTTTTCCGATTGGTCAGAAATTGATAATATTATATTCCATTGTTAACAAAACTATTTTCAAATTATGGCCAGTCTTTATTCTGGATGAGCGTCTACGTCAGCGCCAGCATCATAAATCCAGGTTCAGTTGTTCAATCTCCATAAGTGTAAAATATACCACAACTACATTAATTGCAGAAAAACTGGATTGTATACCATAGTCAGTTTCCCAGATGATTCAAAATAAGCAGAAATAATGAAGAAAAATAATTATAAAAAGACTAAATAATCGGATATCTCTTTTACAAAATGACAGATAAATTTTTTACCTTAGCTGGTGTTTACTCACATGCATAACAATCATCCTAAGTCGCAAGAGAGCTGTAATTTTGTTTATCGTAAACCCATAATTTTTAATGTGCATGACCATGTTGAAGAATTTGAATTTTCCAATTTAAATTCTGTTTCAGTAGATTTCCTAAAAAGGTTTTTTGAGGCCTCACCGTCACAGTGCAAATCCAATACTTTTGCAATTTTTCATGCAAAACTTCCACAAAAGTCTTCATTTTTATTTAACGACATTAATGAATACTAATAGTTTCTTTACTTTAACATCGTCCAGAACAACAAAGGTTGCAAAATTGTTCAGAAAAAATGAAATTATATGGAGATGAACTTCAAATTTATTTAAACATGTGCATTTCATAATCTACATATTTCATTTAGACTATAAAATATTATCTATACATATCCAAATCAATTACTTAATCGCTTTTCAATATTTATTACTAGATCTAATTGATGCAGTTGATACCAGCTCGGATATTGCCAAAATTTCGTAAAAAGTGTTCGTATTTCGAGCATTCCTGATGCTGATGCACCCCATATTATATTAATAATGCTCCTAGGAAATAACCAGTAAAAACAACATCAGTAAAAAATATTGATACAGAAATCAGTTTAGGAACAGTGAAAATATGGGATCAGTTTGTTAATACTCATAACTAAAGCATAATTCCACCTAGAGAAGATGTTAGAGGCTTTAATTTGCGCGCTTGGAGCCAGTTTTCGAAAAATCTAATATTGAAATGTTAAAATAATTGAATTTGAACTGATTAAATAAATTTATTTAGCCGAAACGAAAAATGTAATCAAATCCAGACCGAATGAAAAATTGTGAATTAAGAAAAAGAAGGGTTGGACAAATTAAATGGAATCCTTAGGACAAAAAAATTCTAGCTTACAATCTCGATGTTTCAGTTTAATTAAACCATAATCAAGAAAGCTTAATTAAAGAATAAAAAAATGATAATTGAAATGAAAAATCAAAACAATTTTGTTAAAAAATCAAAAAATTAATAAAAGACGGGATAATTTGAAGTGAAAATTCAAGAAGAAAAGGTTATGTAATTGCACGTGATGGTGAAATGAAAAGTAATTGATAAAATAATGGTAAAATGTAAAGAATTTATCCGATATAAACACAAAAGCCAATTAAATGATTGAAATAACGGAGAAAATTAGACAATTACTAATTATTTTACAATTTAAAAAATCACACACCCTAACGCTAAATTTAATATTGAAGGTTCAACAAATTTCGGCTTTTGAAATTCAGAATTATAAATGGCTTATTTTTACTAACAAAAGTACGTACTAAACTAACACATTGTTTTCAAAACTTGAAAATGAAACATAAGCTCAAAATTTTCCCAATGATTTATTTACCCAATAGTCCTAAGTTTAGACAACCCAAAATACAATGGAAGCTTGCCTTCGGTAGTGTAGCAATGATGATATAATTAGCAATTTAGATTTAAAATTTCAAATCAGTAACAAAATATATTGCAGTACATTTAATTACACACTAAAACATTTTCAAACCTTTACCATAAAATGACTTTGAATTTCGAGATATACGTCCAAACACAGCCATGTTATTGTTGCTGGTGGCGTCACCAACGGTAATGTAAATAGCGAATATTGAGACTATTTGACCTTGAAAAATTAAAAATTTTGCTTGGTGCACATTTTTAAAAAAGAACCATCACCCCTCCTTCCCCTTAACCGCCGAGATGTACAATTTTTGAAGTAAATGCATAGTAGTATACTATTACATAACAAGGGACTTGGATGCATTATTTATCCCGACGCTGAAATTTTTGCCTAAGGCGAAGTCGAGGGCAAAAAATCAAATCTTATTTATTTTTATTCAAGTCCCTTGGGATTTAAATTCATTTTTTAAATTCAATCTCAAAAATCGCGGCGGCGAAATCGCCTTGAAGGACTTCGTGACCATCCTGGAGGTCAAACACCTTAATTTCGCCGCACACATTCAAGAAAAGTGCAGGAAGGCAGTGTCGAGTTCCATCGCCCTCCTGATGCCGAACGTAGAAAGTCGAGGCAACGCTCATGAAGAAAAATTATAGAAGAGTCCTGGCAGTCTAGAGGAAGATGGCGCCGAGGATGTTGGCATCCATGCCACTGGTCGATCTCCTGGCGAGAGAACAGACAACATCAACAAGCATGACACTCTCGACCTCCCTCCAGTTGTACCTGCATCCCTTGAAGAAACTGAATTCTCCTACATGCTGCCGCTGCGCTGAGGAAGACACCGTGGACCGTACCATCTTCCACTGCTAGAGATAGGAGCGTGAGCGGGTCGCTGCGCCTCGGGGAGCCTGTTACCCCTGACAACCTGGTCTTCAAGATCCTAGAAAGTGAAGACGGCTGGAAAACCACCACAGCCTTCATAACAGCCATCATGAAGGCCAAGGATCAAGACGAACGGGATGCGCAATTCCAAGCATTCCAAGCAATCAATCTATAGAAACGCGTATTAACCACAATCTTCGGAAGAAATGCCTAAAGGGCGAAACCCCGGGGTGGTGTCTGACAAGGCAAGGCAAATTGACATTACCGGCTTACATTAAGCCGGTGTCTCGTACGAGATTTCTTCATCCCTGTCCAAAGCAAAAACAAAAAAATATTAGATTAGGTTAGGTTCTCTGCTGAATCAGTCCCATATAGCCCATAGGGACCCAGTCACCATTCTTGACGTAGTTTTTGATAAGAAGCTTAACTACGCCAAGCACATCAGGGAAATATCTATCGCGTGTCTGGTGCCCAACGTCGTGGGATCAAAGACCACAAAGGAGAGGATTCTTGGCACGATCGCGAAATCGATCATACTGTAAGCGACTCCTAGGGGCAGGAAGTAACGGAAATAACCAGGAAGTGAACCGGAATCCTGAGGATTCAACGCCGCATGTGCACCAGGGTGTAGAAATCCCATACTACCATTCAGAGCACGGGTTCTGAGGCTATCCATTAATGATGTCCCACAATTTAGGACCATACTAAAGCCACCCCTCCCTCCTTGTCACACTTTGTTAAAAGATACGAGCCCCCCAAATGATGTCACAAATTTTTCATTTTTAACCCCCACCCCTCACGAATTCTATAATACATAATATTCTGCAAAAACAATTACTGCGGAGAATTCATAAAAATTTATGATCAAATATTTTTATTGTTAATAAGTATAGACGTGACGTCACAAGGAAGCATACCCCCTTCCCTCCCTGTCACACTTTATCACAAGTTTATATCCCCCCAAATGTGTGACACCATTTATGGACATCCCTTTTGGAAGATTTCAGACTTTCGGCGTAAAAAAGGTTACATA
This sequence comes from Podabrus alpinus, assembly GCA_932274525.1. Lineage (NCBI taxonomy): Eukaryota > Metazoa > Arthropoda > Insecta > Coleoptera > Cantharidae > Podabrus > Podabrus alpinus. The sequence continues at coordinate 68,145,340 of OW026454.1, forward strand.
GGATTATAACGATGCGCTCATGGGAAATTAATCGAGTGGTTTCCCGTTACCTGCTCGATCCTCTGCCGATGACCGTAATATTTTATTCATATGCCTTTGGGGACGATTTCTCATCCCTAAAGGGCTCGCCACATAGCCTGTGCTGTGCTATGCTATGCTCTGTGCTATGTCAACACAAACGTTGAACAATGGCATGGTCCATTTTGCGCATGACCATGACATTGTTCAACGTTTGTGTTGACATAACACAGAGCATAGCATAGCACAGCACAGGCTATGTGGCGAGCCCTTAAGACAAAAGCTAGCCCGGAGTTTAACGCTTATCCCGGCGTTAGCTCGGTCCTCATCTTCGTTGCCCGTCCTTTACCACGAGGAGGTGTGGATTGGGGTTTTTCCGTTCATCAGATCCAAGACCAAATGGCATTTCTTGGTTTCTCCAGTACTTCAAAAGGATAATGTCACCACACTCTTTAAGTGTTAGGATCGAAAAGAGAAAAATTTAAAATTGAATCTGTATGCTACGTTACATGGCCCAATTTAAAATGATTGCATGTTTTCGTCCCCAAACTGCAAGAGCATCGAACTCGAATAATCTCCTAAAAACAAAAATTTTATTTGACTTACAATATTGTCCAATAATTATTGGGTTGATTATATCATATAAAATTATCTTACGTATTATCTGTGGGTCTGGCGGCCTATGGTGTTAATAATTAGCTCGGCCTGCGGCCTTGCACTTAGGTCTCTATCAAAAATTCTTGACTTTGTTGTTCTATACATACTTGCTGCCTTTTTTTAGGCTAAACGACGTCGTCACCACAAAGATTCTTTTAGGTAGGTAATAAAACAATGTGTCAACATTACAGATGGTCTAAAAGTAGCTGAAAATTAATTTCTTTACAGGTCGTTTTAATTTTATACGCGAAAGGTGTCAAAACTTTTATAAATTTTTATCTTGACCACCTCTCCTTATACACCAAACGGGGTATTTCGTATTATCAGTAAAAACACTTAACCGCTAAACTTTGACCGTCTCTCTAATTAATTAATTTCTATATTAATAATTTAAAATTTTTGATTCTTTGTGGTGATGACGATGTTTAGTCCAAGAAAACCAGAAAATAATTATGTACATTGAGAATGACGATGTCAAGAAACGTTTGATATGCAGCTATTACAGCTATATATTAAAAGCACCAGCTTTTCAGTGCTGGGTAGTACTAAAATATTATAGATATTAAAAAAAACAGGTTATTGAATTTTTAAATAATTTATCACAAACAATTTGATGCGGAGAGGGGCAAACTTTTTGGGAGAATATTTTTGTTTAATACAAAAAATAGACAATAACTTTTAGGCATTTAAGCCACCAGGATATACTACTGTCCTTAGTTAAAACGTGCTAACTAACAAATTGGTTTTTGGGAGGAAAATAATTCTAGGTAAGACCTATGTAGATGTTATAATACGGTTTTCATGTCACCAAAATTTGATGATTACAAACGATCTTAAATATTATTTTTATTTTTCTCTCAAAAACCACTTTGTTCGTTAGGACGTTTTAACTAAGGACGGCAGTATAGCCCTACATCTCCTTCGTTGGCTGATTTTTACCCCCAACTCTAGCGTTGGTTTATTAGGGACTATTCTCCTTTGTAATGTAGGCAAGGGAAGTCGAGCTGGACCGTTGGTGACAAATAGGACCTACAGTTTAACGTGAAATCCGAACCACGTCATTGTATTCCGGGATAAGCACTTCCGGTAAAAGTAATTAGTAATAGCCAAGAATACCCATACCAATTAACGAATAACGGGTTTCACAGATTGAAAATTAATTATAGTTTTATAATTTTTTCGGCGTAAGCGCGTAAGCAAAACCGAACCTACGTCTGTGAAAAATTTCAACTTTCCAGATAGCCCAGAAGTGGACTTAGGGCCACTTGGTAAGTAGAGCCTATTGGAGATCATCAATTTATTATAATTTATTGTTCCCATAGTTGTAAATTCACGTTAAGCTGTACGTCCCTTGTGTCCGTCATGCATTAATACAGGCAGGAAAAGCCGGAAATATACATACACCTATCAATATATAATATTCCATCCTGATATAAATTACGATTTTGAATCAGTGCTGTGAAGTTTAAATTAAAGTGGAATATATTTTTAAACCTTCAGGAATAGAATAAATGGTGTAAAATAAAATTTGTTTTCGACGGACGACGAAATGGCACATAAAAGTTTACTACCCATCGTAATACACAGTAAATAATTAAAGACTTTAATCCAGTCAAAAAGTTACGCCCTCTTTACGCCCTTCTACTTAGTTAACGCTTATTGCATCCATCAATTAAAATTTTTCACAACCATCATGTCGCCTAGGAAATTTTTCAGGAGTTATACGTAGCCACTGCAACTCTTGTTGAAATATTTTACATTATTTGGGTAGTGTAACAAAATTTACATTTAGCTAACGATCAAACACTTAAAACCCTCGAAACAAATTTTCTAGCCGCCTAGAAGACCTGGTTTAATTTAAGCCTTACATTTAAAATTGCCATCATCGAGCAAGCACTCCGAAAATGGTATAGCGACTTTGCCTAGATTTTCTTACAATCGATGTAATGGTTGGTTTAAAACCGTAGTCACTTTACCAAGTATTGAATTTTAGATTAAACTGGGACCCGCGAAAGTCATGTCTAGAATTTAAAATACTGGGGGTTTAATCCTGAACTTTGCCTAACGACTAATTGTATGAAGCTCACAGAATTTTATGTCTTGTTTTCTTTATAATAAAAGAATTTATACGATGTATTTTTAAATTAAAAACGTAAATTTATAGGTGAAAATTATATAGGTACCAAGCTGATGGTGAATTTTGTTGTTCATAAACTTTAAGCAGTTCATATAATTTAATGAACCTCTCCTTAAAGCTTAAATTAACAATGCCAGTACAAAGTACATAAAAAATTGTTTTGATAAAATTTAAAAAATTTTAACTCGCAAAGTCACGCACTTTTCAGATTTCCCCCACAAGATATAGCAATATGCAAATTATGCACGACACTTTTAATCAATTGCAAACACTGCACCACATTCTCTATCCTAATTACTCGTTTTCACTTGCATTCCCTTTTTAAGTTATTTTTTAGCAATATTTATTTAGCTTATTCTGACTTCCTTTTTGTTCTTATTCAAGCAATCATGTTATTTGCTTACTTTTCCAAAGCTTTTACCGACATTAAAATTTTCTTTTGCTCTTAAAATCAGCTTAGCTGCTTTATAACTGTAATTCATATAAAATGCTTCATGAGGTAACTAACAGAGTAGGGTTTTTGAACCTGTTACATTTTTTAAGCAAAATTGTTTACAGAACATAATTTTTTCATGAAAATGAAGTAAATCTTTTTGAAAGAAAAGTGGCACACGTGCAATTCCGGATGTATGAAAAACTGCACGTGCCAAATAAACTGAACAGCGTTTGCTTGCCAACCCTAATTCCCTAAATGTATAACAGTTTAAGTATTGTTACACCCTTTCCCAAAGTTGGTGTATACTGCAATGGTGTATTAGATACTTAACATTTACTTACGCAAGCACTTAAACTTGTCAGCTTCACTTATATTAAGTAAGAGAGCCACTTATCATTTTAGGAAGTTTGAAGTTGTAATAACGACCGAAGTTTTTTTTTTATTAAACTGTAATTAATGAAGATGCTTGTCTTATGTTTTAATTGTCTCAATATTTTACCCTCTAATGTAACATATGACAGATTGTTCAAGTGAACGAACTAGCACGGAGTGTGTCATCGTCTCCCTTGGCATCAACATGGGATGACCAAAATCACCCTCCGTGTAACCCTAAGCGTCCGATCACTAAAGTCAACAATTGATAGTCACCGGAAACATAGTTAACTATGCAATCCTGCATCATCCCTAATGCATTTACATTCAGTTTCTATTGTCACTGACATGCGATATCACTATTATAAGATTAAAGTGAATTTTAAGGTTCAAACATTGGGAAATTTAATATTCATCATTATTGTGTTTACTATAAATTTTATTTTAAAAAATTTAACTGGAATAGAAAAGTGTTGCTCTTTTAGCATTAAAACTAGAGCAACGATCAACCAATTTATTCAACATTGGAATAATCGAAAATAAAAAAGGGCGGGCTAAATAAACTTCTTTTAATTTATCAATTTATTATATCAAAACACATAATTGTTAGATTAGTTGATTTGTAAGTGGTAATTAAAATTGTAATTATGTTTTGGGTGGTCTATCAAAAAGAATTTTTTAAAGACTGCATGCAGTTAAACATGATTTTCGTTTTAGGAAAGTTGTATATTTAAGTTGTACTTTGAATTTCAAATTAAAATTATTACTGGAAATTCAATAAATGAATGCTTTAATCGGTAAGATTGTTTTGGGAAATATGAAAATAATTACTTGAATGAATTATCGCATTTTCTCTTTGAATTAATCGGCACGGTGTTACAGGAAAATAAGGATCCATTTTTGCGAAGTCGTGTTTCAAAATATATATAATTATAAAAAAGCATGTGATCAATGAATTTTAAGAAATCGTTCGTTAATTTATAACTTGGTTGAAAGGAGATTCGACCTATCAAATTGACTGAACAAGACGTTCACTACTTACGGACTTACGTCATATTAAAAATATTTACAGCTACTACTCGTATCGAGTTTTTCTTGTACACTTTGGTTATTTAATTGTCTCTTTCTACAGTTTCCTCTTTCGTTATTTTTAGAACCCTTTGGTGCCTTATAATTATGGTTGCCACTATACCATACAAGTTATCAGTGGCGACTGGTACAGAAGGGCGACGGGGCGCCGCCCTTCCAAAATAGATTTTTATTGTTTAATGCGAAGTTACGTCGCTGAATATTGGACAATTCGACGTCGATTTGATCCCAAACAGTGGCACAGATTTAAAACACTCTAATAAAAAAATGAAAAATTTAATTTGTAGTCGTCGTATCCCTCCATCATTATAGGAAACTACGAACCGTCACTGTTGATCACAGATGAACTGGTGTTTTAAAAATGCACTGATTCGTGATTCTGATCTTCTACTATCTGATCTTCTACTAAATTTAGCGTAACAGACATGCACATATAAATTTAAGCTTGTATTCTGTAACTCGTTCCTTACTAAAGGATCTTTTAAAAATAGGTAATAGCTCTTTTATCTTCGGGCAAAGGATGGTTTATAGCAGGGGTGGCCAACTTGATTAGACCCAAGATCTCCTGTTTACTAACGAAACCCTGTGCGATCTACCAATTACATACTTATTGAAATCTTAAATGAAACAGCATAGTTCAGTACAAAATCATATAGTTTTTTTTATTTTGTTAAGAGAAAAAACATAAATGTGAAAATTATTCTTAGTAACTACTTATTTGACTATATATTAGTGTGAGCATTGCGTCTGAGCATCTTCCACTAGTTTAGCATAATCAGGATTGTAGTTGGAAATTGCCAACCTTAAAGAATCCAATGTATGAGCGTCTGTCAAGCGAGACCGGTATTTATTTTTTATTTGTTTTAAGTAGGAAAATGCTGACTCACATAAATATGTTGAACCAAAACACGAATGAAGTTGTTCAACACATTTCTTGAAATTTGGATATTTTTCGTTGGAAACCAATGCCCAGAAATCTTGACCTGAGGATGACCTTGCTTTTAGAAATATGTCGCAGCGCAGAGTAATAATTTCGTTTTGTAACATCATCTGCTCCATTTGAAATGTATCTGCAAATTTTGTAGCCAATTCATAGATATCACTATGATCAATGGAATCATTAAACGGATAACTGATGAATTGAACCATCTTCTCAATTTTTCTGTGACGATTAGACAGAGTCTAATCGTGATTTACATCGGTAATTGTCGACACTCCGGTAGTCTCTGTCGTCAACTGTCAACGGACTGACTGAGACGTAAGGCCGTATACAGAAAGAAAGCTGGAAACTTATAAGCGCTTACCGGCGTATCTCTATTAATGGGATGTATAGCTTTTTTTCGCATTTTTAAATACACATTTTCTAACAAAACCAAATCATCGTCCGATGAGTCCGACATTTTGCTTGGTCTGCTTCAACCTGCTTCCTTTGTGTAGAACGGACCAGCGCGGTAAGCGCTTATAAGTTTCCAGCTTTCTTTCTGTATACGGCTTTACACGGGACGGATTGACACCCGCCCCTCCCCCGCGTCCCACACGCTTCCTTCTTATTGGTCATCGCGAGCGAAAACAAAAGACTATACTGCGTAGAATAGAGGATAAATAAATATTATGATGCGTGCAGCAGTTGGTGATTACGTTGCGCAGTCTGGTCTACGTATTTATATTTTTTGCCTTGCCACGATCGATTGGACTGACAGTCGCGATCGACCGGTCGATCGCGATCGACCTGTTGGCCACCCCTGGTTTATAGTATAAACAATTAAATTACAAACATCGTACGTATAAACCAAACTTTACCTATTTTTAAAGGATTCTTTAATAAGGAACGACTTACCGAATACTAGCACCAATGCAAATAAAGAATCACACTAACTAAAAATATATTGCTGTACAAAGGAAGCTCTAATCCCAATTAAGCATGTAAAGGACTTCGTTACAAAAGTCCTGAAAAAATTTGAGGGTTGAATCTCACTCATACTAGGCAAAAGCAAACATCTCTGTTTGCTGTTTCTTTGAATTAACATAATTCAAGAAAATAGGGACTATTATTTAGAGCAAGTTGATACCTTTGAGTACCTTAGTGAGAGTCAACGTTGAAGTAAAAGAGCAGATAGCAGATGAAATAAAAGAAAACCTGTAGACAGGTAACAGAGCTTTCTATGCAAATAAGAAGACACTACAAACAAAAAAGTAAGCAGAAAAACGAAAATGAGAATTTAAAAGAGCCTAATAAGACCAACGATAATTAGGCAAGGTGCTTCGGTTCCGAATCTTTCGCTGTTGTACAAGTGCCAGCGATTTCTATGTACGCTTTTCTAGGATAGACATTTCAGCTTAAGGCAAAACTCGGCAACCAGCAGCTGGTGATGGTCGGTTCCACATTCGGCTCCTGGATAAGTCTTCACATTTTTCAGCAAACTTCTCCATCTTTGTCTGATTAGGATGTAGTCAATGAGGTTTCAAAATCATTCTCCAGGCGGTATCCATGTGTATAGGTAATGGAGGTGGTGTTGGAACATTGTATTTGCAACGATCGATCTATTGTCTGCACAGAAGTTAATCAGTTGTTCTACTCTATCGTTATGGATTCCCAGATCGCATTCACCCACAGGCTGTCTGATTTCTCCCGCCCACCATTTCCCCTCACTATCATGGTTATCTCTCGTTCCGGCATTGTCCTCATTGTATCCTCGAGCAAAGAGTAAAAGTTTTCTACTTCTTCATTTACAGAATTGGCAGTAGGAGCATATATTTGTATCACATTGAATGGAACTGGTGTCGAATCCAGTTTAATGGCGATTTTTCGAGGGCTTATAGCCTGGTATCCCAACACGCATCTGGCAATTTTGGAGATCATGGAGATATTCATATACATTCCATTTAATTTAACTTAAGGTTTCCTTTTTATTTTATTTCAATATGATGTCTGTATAATATTTACTATTATCATCAAAGTAACATCCTAGAAAAAACCCTTTGGTTTAAGAAAATCCAAGAATGAACTGAAAAAAGGGTTACAATTTTATACTCTTGTATGATTGACAATGACGCTCACGCAAGGATTAACGATCAATCAATAAAAAATTTCGATCGCTAAACTCATAAATAGCTTAGGGACTATTTTATTTTTTAATATTTTTTTCGTGGGCCGATTTGACTTTCGAAAGGTCTGAGAATGTGTAACGATTTTTTGAATCGTTCCTTTTTCTACTTTGCTTTGACAACTTTAGCAACGCCCTGTATGGTGGATTCATGTATTAATTCTAAGGTTGGCGGGATTGCTGTATTTTTGATAATGGGGGTCGCGATATAGTGACTCGAAAAGAGGATAGTTTTGAAGTGCCGAAGCGGAAGGTCGAGTTTTAGGGGAGCTGGTCAATTCCTGTTTGTGATGTTATTTTTTACTCCGTTTGGTATCGAAAATTATTTTCCTTGTGTGTGTAAATACAAGTTTGTTCTGTGTAGTAATTGTTGCCTCATACTGTATGTATTTTTGATCTAAACGGTTTGTTTAGAGCCATTTTTTTGTGTAATTTTAATACTGCATTTTTGATTTAGGCGAATTTATTTGAATGAGAACGCTGATAGCATAAGATACGACCGCTTGGCCTGCCAGATAGCAACGTTGTCGCTCGCTATTGACAATTCGATTACTTTTCCATGTTAAATATTTTAAGTAATTTTAAATATTTTAGCATTGCATTTTCTTATTGCATTTAAATACGATTACCATCTAGGGGTTGGCATTGGTGTGATGATTGTGGATTTATGTTTGCTTTTAGCAAATCACGTTTGATGTCGCATTACATGCTCGCTTCTAATAGGAGTTCTAATCGATTGTTGGTGGTTGGTTTCTTTGTGTTTTCTGGTAGCGGTCGATCTTGCTATTTTAACACAGATGAGGTGGTGTCGTTTGACGAGTCGTTATATATTTTTCCGGTCACGGAGGCATCCTCCGACCTTTGGTTATCTCTTTTCGGAAGCACAAATTGTAATTTTTGTGTTTTTGTGTAACATCAACCGAGGGTAGGGGGGTTCCGTTTTCTTCATGGTCCGTGCTTGAGCTAGCACTTCGTGGCATTGTCTATCTTTATCCGGCGATCCCCTGAGTTATCAACCAGTTCCTTGGAGTGGCAAGAATTGTTACAAATGTGGCTATTAACTTATTTCATAAAAACGTTTCACAATTTTGAATCCGACATAAACAATTTTTCAATATTTATGGAATTTGCATCAGTATTCACGCCGAATTCTTAATGCCAAAAATCTGTTTTAATTTATTTGTCGTTTATATATTTGAAAATTGAAAAATTTTAATGGCATTTCATTTGATGCCATTTTTAGACTTGGAAAAATGAAGAAGTGATAAGAAACTTGTCGAAAAACTTTTTATATATGTTGAATTTTTATATGAAAATGTAAATTTATTTCGCTTCCGTTTATTAAATACGCCAAAATAAATTGAAAACTTGATATTGAATTTTTTCGTAATTGTGTTCGTTTGTAATAAAAAATAACATTTTATATTTTTGCTAAAATTGGTAAGAATTTTCGATAGATTCGAGTTTGCTCTCTAGCGCCTTATACATATGCCGATTATGGAAGAAATTTGTAAGGAACAAAAAGATAGACGGTCCAAAATTGCATACCACACCGTCTAAAATTTCGAAAATATTTTTATTTTCGACACGAGTGCAGTCTTTAGGTCGAAATTCTTCAAACGGTGGTAACTTCCTTATTTATGGGCAGAACACCAGTGAATGCACCTTCCACCATCTGAAGGCCGCCCTTAGGGAACAGATTTACTTAAGTGAAATCCAAATGCTCCATTGTAATTGTCCCATCAAATTCCATAATAATTCCCGAAAACGTATGCTCTTTTCTACTATGCATTTTTAGGGTAAGAAATCAACATTAATATTTTTAATGTATCGGATTAAATGCGGTCTTTTAGTCTACATAAGTAGGCAAGAATTCTAAAATCAACCATGGAACCAATAATTGTTTCAGGACCTCAACCATAATTATTATGAATTGCAAAATAAGCTAATAATATTTTGTATTAATAACAGTTTATTGTCAAAAAACGTATCTGTTTGATTTTGCTATGCATTTTTTTCTTATTATCTGGCGCAAAGCTATTCCGCAGATTGCTGAAACTTCACTCAATTATCCGAAGATATCTCGAAATCTATACAGATTTGCAGAGTCGCAGAATTTTGCTTGGTTTAATTTTGCTTAGATGCATTTTGGACTTGGGATGCATTTGAAAGGACAAATTCATGACTCGATGGTTTTTGAAAAATATTTGGAGATTATTTTTCGATACAAAATTAAAGAGTTTAAGTTTACTAAACACGACAGCAGTGGCTTGGTGTGATCGATGGTTGAGTTAGAGCGCGGAAATTGTGGGTTCGAATTGCGAACTTAAATGAATTTCTTAGTGTGGCCCTCAGGTGAATATCAACACTCTATGGATAAATTAGTTGAAAGTAAAAGAGAAACAAAAGGATTGATCGGCCTCAATAAATGGATGGTCAAGGCTTTGCAGAAAAAGCAGAGTAGCAATATTCCGAATGGAATTGAAAGCTTGATAAAAATAATAATGATGGTAGTAAAATCCTAGGATTCTCGTGATGGCTACGGCTCGAAACGGGTTAATTTTCTAAAAAATATCCTTAGAACCTTCTTGGTACAAAATTTTATCTTGAATAATATTGATAACAAGTTGCAGGATGGCAAAAATTTAGGATATTGCCCATAGACTTGAAATAAAGCGGTCAAAACGATTTCCAGCTTTCCTGGATTTTATTTCCAATTTCGGACGTATTTTACTCCCAGGAAACTGACCTACTTTAGATATAAAAAAAAAATGTTATCAATAATTTTTGGAAATATATAATAATATTATATATTTATGTTTGCTCATATCACTGTTTAACCAGGATATTGGGCAAGGTGTTAATGGTCGACGTTTCGCTCAAGCTTAATTTGGGTTTCTTCAGGACCAATTACACTGTTGGTCGTGTGTTGACATTAGTTAAATTAATAAAGTTGAGCGAAACGCCGACCTTTAACACAGTTTTTTTAATTTGATACCTTGTCTAATATCCCGATTAAACAAAGATATTACAGAGTTAAGATAATGAACGAAAACGAATTTTCAACATTTTTGTAATTGTTTTTCTATTATTATGTATCTCTCTTTGTTCCGTCCCGTCGCTTCTGAAAAGCGAAAGAAAGGTCCTTGAAGAAAATTTTGGAAGATATAAAGGGTACTAATGCAACCATCATGAGGACAAATACGGGCTTGCTTCTGTGTGCGATGGAACCAAGATAAGAAATGTAGCGAAACACACGTTGAATTTTAAACTAAATTCATACTAGCGAAATTATCCACAATAATAGCTGAAGGCTAACCACAACAAAACTAAACCACAATGTATCGAACCATAGACTATAATGTAGTAGGTATAGTTTGTTTCAGATTAATTGGAATTAAAAAAAGTCTAGCATCAAATTACGTTGTTATAAAAACGTACAAACTATGCAAGGAAATATAATATAGAGATAAGATTATCGCGCCAACCTTTAGCAATGCATATGCTGACAAAGGTTGGCGCGATAATCTTATCTCTATATTATATTTCCTTGCATAGTTTGTACGTTTTTATAACAACGTAATTTGATGCTAGACTTTTTTTAATTCTAATTAATCTGAAACAAACTATACATCAAATTTTAAACCCATAATAACGTATGTATATTTACCAAAACTATCCCAGTATGTACCGCTGATAATCATAAGGTGAAGACGCCACCTTATAAACCCCAAAACACCCTAAAATGATAAAATTCAAATTTGGACAGAGCCGACATAAGAATCTTATATGGGGATGGACACGAGGTGACAAAACACTCTTTGCATTTTATTTAATTGATCGTTCATTTTATTTGCTTTAATCATTTTTTTTTGCGTATACTGTTTATATCGCTTCGTTCGTAAGCTTTCAAATTATCCTACAAATCGATATAAAAATAATAAAATATGCCAGTAGTACTCCATAAGCAAATTCAGTAATTACACAGCGGTTGTCTGTAGTTAAAAGGTACCTATAGATTGAAACGGATTGACTATAAAGAGATATTTCTTGACAAACTCGTAGAAGTCTTTGGAGATGGTTAATTATTGCACATCTAAAGTAATTTTAAGCCAAAATGTGAGAATTCCAAAATTATAATTTTTTTACCACTAATGTTTTTCAACTGCTTTGTTAAATAAACTATAAAGGAATAGTACCTATGACGTTATACATGGTTAGATACATTGTAAGTAATATTTCGTAAATCAATTAATTATAATTATTGTCCTGTAGTTGTAATTTTCAATAGACCGTACGCAAGTTAAAATCTTGCTATAGCATTACTAATAACCCAAGTATGTACTTGATTATGACTTAAAATATTATGGATATAGTAAAGTACCTTTATTTCATTATTTATCGGCGGAAGAGGCGGTCATAGCTTTGGCAGTTAAGTGCGTCTACTACTAATGCGAAACGCTCGGTTCGAATCCGGGCAGGGTAAGAACTTTATTCTGGCAGGGTAATCTGCCAAGAAATGAAGTGCATTACACTTCCCGTGGTTCCGAGCCCACGTTAAACAAGTACGTTCTCTATGTAAGTGAAAATAATTTGAACGCACATCACGTGCATAAAAAGAGATGGGTTACCAAATCCTCATCAGGATAAAAGGACCGAGAAGGAAAGAAAGTACCTGTAATTAATCTTAAAATTATTTAATCATTAATTATTTTCATCACTGTGCAGTTTTAATTAGAGGTGATGCATAACAGTACTCAACATAGCCATAGGTGCCGTATTAATCTCACCCTGTTATTGTTTAGCATGAGCGAATATTATTAAAATAATCGCAAATCTGAAAGTTTCTTCGAGTTGGCAAAGCCTTAATTAAAAACGCGTTTGTTTTAAATTACAAATGCAATTAAAAAGTATGAACTTGTTAAATTTAAAGTTAGTAGATCTGAAAGCTCCATCAAAGGTAGCTAAAAGAGAACGAACGAGATGTTCAATTGTTTCCAATTTAATTTATCGGATACAGAACGTCAAGTTGGATGCTGAAAAGAGTGACAATTGCATGGACATGTCGGAAATTAACAGTCATAAAAAACAGGTGACGTTTAGCGATTGTCTTAAAAGAAAAACAGAAGTGCATATACACAGACAAGTGACTGATTGATTGCCAACTAGGATCAAAGTTGGCTTTACGCAAAGCCGATGCGTTGTTGAACAAAACACGTTAATAGTAAATTCTAATTAAAGTTGACCGTTTACATCGAAGGTGTTGTTCATACATTATAAATTACATAATGCTTTCTGATGTGATTGTTATTTAAGCGTATTCTTTGCCATGTTTCTTCTTTTTCAAGTTATTTCCAAAGATTTTTCATTTGTCAATGACATTTTCACTGCTTCACTTTTATCATTGCACAACAATTAAAATTTTTAACCTTTTTGTAATTTGTATAATTCTCAACTTGAAATTGTTTGAAAGTTGTTTGCTATTTTGTACTCGATTAATAGATTTTTCATGGAGAATGGCTAATTCAATTTTCTTCTTTTGCAATAAAAAAATTGGCGCTATACCCAGTTGGCACCTCAATACGGAACTAATATTATACTTTTTTGCTATCTTAGTTAGATACTTTTACTCTGCTAAGTATAATAGAATATTAATTAGCATACCATCGTGTTGTAATCTAATTTGGTTTGGGTTAGATTTTAAGTTTGCGGTTTATTATTTTTATTTTAACTTAACGCTGATATTCACGAGTTCCATGGGGAATACGTGGATTTCGTGTGTTAATTTTAATAGAAAAGGCAATTAGGAATTTACACATATTTGCACCTTAGGTCTCGCAGCTTAGGCCAGTGATGGCGAACCTTTTTGAAAAGTGGGTCAAATATTGTTTTAATACTAGCCCGTGGGTCACAAGTCGGTGGCGTCACTTGGAACCGGGGGGGGGGGGGTACAACGGGTACCAATAATTTGGAAACACCAAATATTTATTAATAGAAAAACTTAACAGTTAACCCTTTTTTTGGTTCTTACTTTAAAAATCCTTTAAAAAGGGTTATGTTTCCTTTTCGTTTTAGAAGAGTGAAGAGCAAAAATAAAGGTCGACGTTAAAAAATTGATATCGATGGGTTGATATCATGAATTACTGCACCAGGTGGCACCATACCCAATTTTCAGCAAAATTTAACATGGGTCATTTAAAAAGCCTTCGTGGGTCAGGTTCCCCACAATAAATTATTCCAGATATTCTATTAATTCCAAATTTTGCCTTTATATAACCTGTGAGTCTAAAGTAGCTGGACAGAATTCAAACGATAATAAAAAAAAGTTGGTTATAGAAAATTTAAAATTAATTAATTATTAATAAAGCACAATATATTGGGAACACAAAAAAAAACTTTAAAAACATAATGGTCCATTTTCTTCAATTGTTCGCACATTTCTTTTAACACCTTCCATCATATGCCGGAGCATTTTCAGATCAATTTTTTTGGCACAGGACATAATTCGTTTTTTCAATTGTTCGGCTGATGTTGCTTCCCAACCATTCTTATAAACTAATTGCGATAAAATTGACCAGAAAGTTTCAATCAGACGAGCTGCCGGAATATTTGGGGGATTCGCATATTTTGGCACAAACGGTATATTTTGACCTTCTAACCAATTTAAGGTTTTTTTGCATAATGGCAAGATGCCAGATCTAGCCAAAAGATGATTTTATCATTTTTATGGTTTCTTTTAACAAAATTAACCATTTTTGGTAAACAATTTTTTATATAAGTGTCTGTGTTAACAGCAATACCAACTTGGGTTTAAATAAAAAAATTTGATATGCCTTTAACTGATATCGCACACCACGCTAACACTTTTGGTTCGAATTTTGATTTTCTTTTGAACTTTACATTATCAGGAACTGTATTTTTATCGGTGGTATAAAATCCTTTATTTGCAACATCACAACTGTTCGCAAAAGTGAAGTACTTTTCATCGTCCATAATGATCACTGTATCGCCTGATAAAAAATGTTGTCTCAGAAGACGGCACTTTCCGGGTATTTCCACTAATTGTTTATCGGTATATTTTGGTTTAACGTTTCTCTTATACCTTTTCACATTTAATTTTTTCAAATTTCGGCAAATTGTAGTTTGTGAAACTTTAAATTTTCTGGATAGTATGCGAGTACTCACTCCAATTTTGTTTTCAGCAGCTTTCTTCAAGGAACTTAGCCGAGATTTTTTTAGAATTGATTTTCTTCCGGTTTTTTTTTATTTTCAGGACCAATATTGTTATTACATCTCGAAATTATCGAATAAATGGTACTTCGACTGAAGCCTTCATTTATAAAATGATGTAAAACATGTCTTTTATTTTGATGGCCAAGCATTTTGAAAACGCGTTTACGCAAAAAATTCTGTTCGCACACTTTCATATTGACAATTCAAACTAAACTACTTCAATTGACATTAAACAAATGAAAGAAGGTACAGTAAAAAAAACAAAAGGATTGCTAGATTATAACTAATGATTTGATGCGATGAAATTTGTCCAGCTACTTTAGACTCATACGTTACTAGTCCAATTACTGAAGAACTTATTGAGTTTTTAACTCTGTGTTTATTGATCATTTATTATCAATACACGTTTGTTTTTCGGGAGCCCATTTATTTTTGTCTTCGCCTAATCATCTTGCCAAAACTTGTTATTTTGTTTCCTGGATACCCAAATATCTTTTCTAAATACAACCATTTTCCAGCTATTCATACATAATTCTGTTTTTTAATCTTGCTGGACTTTTCCATGGATACGATGCACGTTTACCTTGTTTACATAACCCGTTTTTATCATTTTTCGTGCGGTTATTATTATTTTTAAATTTTATTTTATTTTATTAGAAATTTCATTAAGTTATAAGCAGTTTTCGGGTAGGTATCCTTGCAATATATTCGAAATTATTTATAAATTGTTACACATAAGCAGGGGCATCATTAGCTACCTAGTGGTTTTTTAGGTTGAAAAGCCACACAGGTTTAAAGTTTTAAAAATGTTAAGATAAGTATAACTGCCGCTATTAGTTAAAACTTCTTAACTAATAAATTGATTTTAGGGACAAAATATTATAATGTCATCAATTTATTTAACAGAAATTTGATATTATAACCATATTATTAACTATTACACAAGAGGTATTAATTATTATTTTATAATGAAGACAGCGTTATAAAATTTATATAAAGTCATTTTTCGTCCAAAAACCAATGTGTTTTGACGTTTTAACCAAGCATTAATAAAATGCTAGTATCTACTACCTATTGTTGTACAAGTACAGCACAATGTTATTATTATTGATCAATTTGTTGTGAATCTAAAATAAAGATGACGGTTGATTATGAGATTATGAAATTTAGGCGAGACCACCTGGAATTCTAGACCACATGGAAAGCTGGAATTTAGCAGGTTCATACGTTTAGTTAATCTAAAAACAATAAAATTTTTATATACAGAAAAATACAGAAGAAGTTATCGACGTTTCTCCGATTTTGAGAATGATCTTAAATATTAAACGTTGATAGGTATGTTGTTTTTTGTTAAATTTTATTCTCCTGTTGACTTAAATATTCTTTAACAATAAAGGTGAACGGTTATTCCAGGATATAATGCTGTGATTCGGATTCTATGTCTCTTTGTATGACCAATGATCTAGCCTAGAATTAAAGTACACGGTCGCAACTTTACCAACGTCAGCCTTCCAGGCGAAAACCTTCCCTATGAACGAGGAATTGAACTATTCCTTGGTAGGTACTCCACAGTGCCATGAAGATAATATCGAGCCAGGATCCTGGGAAAGACCTTAAACTGCATGTCTTGTTCTTCGCGAAAACAAAAAACCTCATCAACTGGTATTCTTGACCATTAGTATAATGTTATAATCCCAGGATATGATGGCTTGGTTTGGAATTCACGTTAAACTGATCACTAATCTAGCCCGAATTGCATTAGCTGGATCACAAGCGATAAAGTACTTTTTTAAGTACTTTTTGGTTCAACATATTCGAATGTTTAGTGTTAAAAAGTAATTAACCACATATTCATTTCTTTCAAACGCCTCAAAAATCCGCAAATATCGCAAAAATATCTGCAAAATTATTGAAATTTCAATAGTTTTTGAAATGGCAACTAGTCTAATTTTGTTTTGTGGAAGTTATAAGATGGGTCTTATAACGTGGCAAAAACGTTTTTCCAAAACTCCGAGCAAGTTATGTAGAAATACCGAAAATTAATGTTTTTCAAAATATAACAAAAATTATTAAATATAATAAAAAGTAAATAAATCCGAATAAAGTGATTATGGTAGAAGCTCGTTGAAATTAAAGCGAAGTTCTATCACACAAAAATTCCAAATGAACCGAAAATAGAATAAAAAATCAGGCCCCCCCTCATTCACTACTTGCACCTAACTGATAACTTGAAATATTATATTATTATAGTAAATTTGTCTTAAGAGAACAACAGAATGGATGATATTCAGTATGGCGCTCCTTGCAGGTATGTCATCATTTGAGATGATATCGGTTATTATTAGAGGATTACCACTGGATGAAATATGGATGTCACGCCACAGATCAGAGAGGAACGGCAGATACCTTTTTTTCTGATGAACATTTTTGCATCTATTTAATATTTTATATCTGTTATGATTTAGTTAAAACAAAGTTATAAGTATTAACATTAAAGAACCTTATATGAAATTTGCTATGAATAAGCGAGCTAAGAATCTCCTTAATCCAACATGCGCGTCAGGGTGATTTTCCTGAATATTTTAGAAAGCTAAGGAGGTACAAACGAAAATAAAAGAGTTACAAACAGGTACAAACGAGGTACAAACGATTGATATTATTTTGCATCCGAAATTCGAAATGGAGGGGATAGCATTTCGCCCCCCCCCCCTTCAACATTTTCTAAAATATTTCAAAACGCAAAGAGGCACAAACGAAAATAAAAGAGGTGCAAACAGGTACAAACGAGGTACAAAGAATTGCTACTATTTTGAATCTAAAATTCGAAATAGGGCTTAGCATTTCGCCAACCCCCTCAAACGAAATTTTGAAATATTTCAATAACAAAACAAGGTACAAATAGGTACAAACGAGGTACAAACGATTTAGACTATTTTGGATCCAAAATTCGAAATGGGGGGCGCTGACGAAATACACCTCCTGATTTGGCTACCTGCTATTACAGGAACAATAAATGCTTTTAATTTTATACCAGGGTGTAACAACCCTAGAGGAGGAAAATTCATTACTCGCCGAAATTATTCTTTTTTATTTCCACAATATTCATCGAAGAGGAAATGCTTTTTTTTCAAGTTTTCGACGGCAAATATTTTGATTGTAAGATTATAGTATAATTTCGTTGAAAGATCTTCCTTTTTTAACGCACGTTGCTCCGAGCAACGGCCGTACAAAACCTATTCTTTAGGACAACTTTCTTAAATATTGCTCCGAGCAACATGCGTTACGTTTAATAACTAAAAATTACCAAACACATCATTATGGTGACCAGAAAATTTTTTTTCTAGGGGCGATTGATTACGATACGGGTATCTTGACAGGGTTGCGTTCATTCTTGATAAAAGCCCCAAAGAAACCTGTTCTGTCGGTACAAACCTTAGGGGGTATGATAATTCACCGCTTATATGTATACAACTTGAAATAGAGCTGTTTTATTGGTTGAAAACCCAAAACATACTCCAAAATATTCAAGAAAACCAATAATCAAAATTACATGAATTTGGTACTGACCATGCAAATGCTTCGAAGTGGCTGGGCGCTTCGCCCAATTGAAAAATATATGGTCAATTTGTTAAACACTTTAACAAAATCCAAAGTACAACCACGGGCATTCATAATATTTGAAATAAATACAAAAAAGATGCCGATTCAGTATAAATTTATTTTCAATTTCTATATCTATTTCTAATCTCAATTTCAAATATTTTATAACGGGGCTCTGAACTATCGCGTTGTTCGCTGCTACTTGACAAGTGGATCAATGGGGATTTTCTTGAAGTTCGACTAAATTATTTAGATGAACATCTTCTCGAACTGGTAGACCATCCGATCTAGGACGATTTTTCGTATGACCCACTAGCAAAATTATTTGCTCTATTTTGCTAACGGTAGCATGCGTAATTTGTTCCTCGTTGGGATATTTATTATTGAATAAATTGCAAACTTCTAATTGAGTGCGAGTTCTGTCCCCTTAAACGGTAGCCATCAGATTTTTAAATCATTGCCTTTCTGATAAGAGACGAACCATTTTAATATTGTTAAAAAAATAAAACTTAATTTTAAATACAACACCACAGATTACAAAATTCTAAGTACCTACTGTCAAAACCGTGTTATTTTTTCCAGCGCCTTCTTGGCGCTTATTTCGCCATCTTTCGATTATCTCGAAAACTTTTCTTTTCAAGTTTATAATTCTTTACATTTTCATAACTACTCAGAAAAGTGTGCTCTATCCAAATTCGGAAAGAAAAATTAGCCTTTAGCAATTTAAAAAATTTTACAATCTCGTCATAGCTAAAAAAAATCACGGTAAAAAAATGTCAATACCAGAAAAAAGTAACACTTAAAATAATGTTGAGAAAATCCATGTAAAATATTTTATCGAAATTGTTCCAAACTCTACGAACTCACTTTTAAAGTACAATGATGTTATAAATAGCAAATGAAAATATTGTTTTTGAAAAAAATTAACCTGTTCTCATTTAAAATAAAGTGGCCCGTTTTTTTCTGGGGCAGTCTTTATAATAATATAATAAACGATTTCTTTTATTTCAAATATAGAACGCTTTAAAGATCGGGAATTCCTGAAAAACAGTCCGTAAATGATGTTGTTAAAATTTTATAGAAATAAATAAAACAATATAACTGAAATTTAAAAAAAAATGATTAATTTTTCCTATGTCCTAGGTATGTAAAGTTTGAGGAGCACTGCTCTATACATGCTAGTAATTAAATTCAAATTTTATTTGAAATATAATTTTAGTATCTTTTATCTTAAAGTATCATGTTTTTCTTCTGATTCACATAAAAATACAAATCATCCAATCAAAATATCACAAAATCTTTTACTGTTCCAAAGAGATTTTCTTTCTTAATACTTTCCCTTTGTTTTCGTTGCACCAATAGAAAATTAATCCGAGTTAAATCGATTTATAACACAATGGTCAATCAATAGAAAAATATGTTAAAAATTTCAGGTTTAATTTAATTAATTAGGAGGTAAGCTAAACCATTTGTTAAAATAATGCAATTCATGTTATTAAGGCAAAATGTTAGTGTCAAAAAGTTATCAGACAAGTTTTACAAAAATTAGATCTGAATTTTAGATACATGTTAAAATCTGAGAAAACATCGTTTGTTAAAGATGATAGCAGTTTGAAATGTTTCTAGATGAAAATGTTTAGGATTCTTTACTACAAATTCCTGCGACGCACACACTAATAGATGATGAAAAGATAGCACAAGTGTCAGAGTTAACATATTATTAGATAAGACGGAGTTTAAACTATTGTTTCGGACAATAAAAAAGCAACTTTTTAATTAAAAAAATTTGGTACCATAATTATGTAGCTAAATACCTGAAATTTTCTAGAGGAAGATGTTGCGTCAGGATCGACTTAAAATTTTTATTTCTTTTTCAATAAATAGGAATTATCTTGCTTAATGGATCAAATGAGAGGAACAACATTTTAGTTAACTTTTAATAATTAACAAAGACGTGATAAATTAATGAACTTATAAGTTTAAAAGCTTGTAAACTTTTGTTCTTCTGTTATCGCATTTAAATGTTTCAGCGAGTTATTAATCTTGACTATAAAAGTAAATTAATTAAAAATTTTAAAGTATAATTAATTTAATAACTTTTAAGAGGATGTTCATAAATCTTATAAATTGGATTGTTATAATTCACATATATTATTTTTATAAATTCAACATGATTTCATTTAGAAAAAATCACATTAATTAAATAAGGAATAACGAAATTTTAATAAAAACTACCATTGCGCTTTGGTTGATGAAGTGCACGTAAACGGGAAATAATTCATATTAAATTTTTCTTGCATTGTGATTAAAAAAAAATTCTGAATTTGTAATGTACCTAAACTCCCGTTGTTCAATAAATATACAGGTTGGTTACAAAGAATACGATACATTTAACGATTTGGGAATTAGTAAAAAAGAGCTAGAAATTTTTCAGTTTTTACAGTGTTCTATTAATTGTCGTTCTTATAAAATTAAATTTTGAAATGTTAAACGACAACTTATTTGATGTTTAATTGAATATATTTATTATATAATAATAACTTAAACTTGAAGGTATTGTGTTCGTAACCTACGAGTGAATTATTACATAACGAAATAAGTTATCGTGCGGCCTTTAGGCCACATAACCACGGCAAGCACGCGCTAGTTATGAAAACAAATAACGACATTCTACTTATACATTATGAACAATTAAATTTAAAAATATGATCAATAGCTAAATACAGTTCATTATAGCTTTCGACAGCGCTAATGTCTTCTACCGATGTTTTTATTTTGTAAACTAATAAAACAAATTTAATCATCAGAAGAAGTTTCTACAAATATGCCTGAAGTCGATGATAGCTTATGTATCAAATTAAATTTTATTGCGTTTGCATAGCTTCTTGAATTTATAATTTAACAATTAATTTTAATTACCGAACTGATAATTAATTTTCTGATGATGTCACGGTATGACGAAAACGTTAGCAAATACATTACATACTATGTATTTTATTTGTGAAATTTTATGAATATTAGTTCTGCAAAGTGTTTTTTGCACAGCAATAATCTATAAGAAAACCGAAAGTACCGCAGGCGGTTCTTTAAAATTAACTTTCAACCTGAAATTTTTTTTACAAGTTAAGTATTAATATGAAGTAAAAGTTATATACAATATCGATTATTAAAATACTTTTGAAGCTTGTGGGGAGCCGATGCAGAAGAATTGTCTTCTCATCTTGACAACCACCAATAAAAATTCTACTTATTAAATATGTTTCGGGATAAACGCTTATTTTCAGGTGATTAAACCGGTAAAAAAACTGGCTGTAATTCACGTCTACTTATTATAAAACTAATAAACAATTGTGAAAAAGTCAAGAATTGAAGGTTAGGTCGTGATAAAGTACCTTACTTTATATACTGTATGTAGACGCGAGTTCGTGTTAATTTTCTATTATTTCTTAGCACTTGAAAATGGGCGTATAACCCAAAACGGTTCGTGCTTATATTATTATATTGTAATAAATTAAAATGTACTTTACCTATATTAAGTAGAATTTTACGCATTTTTATTAATTGCTGTCGAGATTATTTCCAGCCTGATAAATCTTTGGTTCCATTCTTTACCACATTTTCTCTTCAGTGCTGAGGTATAATATGTGGAACCTATTGTTTAATGTAGGTCGAAACGACTTCTTCTTCTTCTTTCCAACCGTTATTTATCCACTGCTAGATGTAGACCTCTCCCCATTAAGGGGAAGGTTATGGCCATACCCTACCACGCTGCATGGCGAAGTGTGGGTTTGCAAGGGAGAAGCGACGAGCGGCGTTATTTTTAAATTGATCACCAAGCGGTCACCTATCCAAGTGCATACTGCTAGCAATCTTGCTTGCTGTTCCGTTATCTAACGACCACAGACATTTGCATTGCGCTACGTCGCTGCTAGGTCGAAGCTACTGAATGTGATAAAGAAAAATTTCAGCATTCAGGCCCGTTTAATTTTTCAGATTAATTTTTGCAGCATAGTTTTAACCGAATCAAACTGGGTACTTTCACCTCAGCAGTCAAACTTTCTATCACTGGGCTAACCGCATATTATCAATTTAGTAAATGTTTATTATGTCTTCATATATTTTATTTTATATATTGATAATCATCTGGATCCCTTTGTGAAGACTTTGTTGTATTTTAAAGTTCGGCAAATTTTCATATGGGGCAGACCTAAGGAGCCGAATATTTACGGTTCACACTTATGGCAATAATGTTCCTCAGTGCGACCTTTAGGCTGTACAACTTTGGTGATCTCTTACTACATGGCTATGTCAACCAGATCTATAATATTAATTAACGTCTAGATCCATAATGTCCACCATTCATCACGATATTTTGCAAACACCGCTACCTAGAATGCTGATATTTAACGTGATTTAATAGTAGTTAAGAAGGGAAGTAGCTGAATTTTATTTCTAATCGCGAAAAACCACATGACACTGTATTGCTACTATGCACATGGTTGCAATATTTCACATGGGCTAAGTCACGGAAAGGTCGAAGAAGTTAAACAAAGAAGGTCAACACTTATGGCAATAAACTCTCAAGTGCGGCCTTTAGGCCGCACAACCTTGGCAATCACTTACTAGAGGCCGAATGACTATATTTTGGGCCTTCGATTAAAACATTTTGGAGCCCCATAAATGGTCAAAAAGTCTAAGAAAAATGGAAGTGATTTGTACTGTGCACTAGTTATAATAATAATATCCTTGATTGACGTTTCATACCAAAAAGATACGTTTACACTCCTCAAAACATATATATGAAATATTTGAGATGTTGAATAAAAATGTTCTATTCTTCATGTGTTGAGTATCGGGAAGCTCTCATCACGGTGATTTCCCTCTAATCCGTCAAAACCAATGAAAACTCTTTTTTGTTTGTTGTCAACTATCTATGACATTATCACCCGGTGGCAGCCCTCCCCCCCCAAGTAACATTTTTAGCCTGCAAATAGCCTGTAAATAGCCTGCACCTGACACAGGCCTGTGTCAGGCCTGCAATTTGTCTGTGCCTGCATTTAACCGGTAATTTAGCCTGCGTCAGGCCTGCCGTTGGGTTATTTATCTGGGCCTGTAATTAGCTAATAATTTAACCTGCGGCAGCCCTGCGTCAGGCCTGCCGTTGGGTTATTTATCTGGGCCTGTAATTAGCTAATAATTTAACCTGCGGCAGCCCTGCGGTTATGTTATTTATCTGTGCCTGCAATTTAGCTAATAATTTAACCTGCGGCAGCCCTGTCGTTAGGTTATTTATCTGTGCCTGCAATTTAGCTAATAATTTAACCTGCGACAGCCCCTGCCGTTAGGTAATTTATCGGCATAAAACAACATAACATTTTTTTGAAAAAAAATTTAATTGTAAAAATTAATCAAGGTAAATTAACGGTATCTTGGAATATATATTTTCAGAAATTGAAAAATGCATATCCATTATAATAACCTGGTATAAGTGTGTACACGTGTTGCTCGGAGCTGCATTTTTAAACATTTAATAATTATCGGCGTTTGTTCTTTTTCCGAATGCTGTTAGGAAAAATTCTGTTCACACATACAGTGGAAAGTGTATTTTAATAAATAAAAATTTTTAATAAATTACATATAAAACTTAATACACAAAAGTGTAAAAAAAAATTGTGGGTTTCTGAGATTTGAACCCGGGGCCTCTCAGTACCAATAGTTTGGTTAAAATTTTTACAGGTTTACACTGCCAAAATTTTATTTGCCATTGATGACTCACGAATATTTTTTTCTAAAAGTTTCTGGAAAATTTAAATAATTTTTAATTGTAAAAATTAATCAAGGTAAATTAACGGTATCTTGGAATATATATTTTCAGAAATTGAAAAATGCATATTCATTATAATAACCTGGTATAAGTGTGTACACGTGTTGCTCGGAGCTCGATTTTTAAACATTTAATAATTATCGGCGTTTGTTCTTTTTCCGAATGCTGTTAGGAAAAATTCTGTTCACACATACAGTGGAAAGTGTATTTTAATAAATAAAAATTTTTAATAAATTACATATAAAACTTAATACACAAAAGTGTAAAAAAAAATTGTGGGTTTCTGAGATTTGAACCCGGGGCCTCTCAGTACCAATAGTTTGGTTAAAATTTTTACAGGTTTACACTGCCAAAATTTTATTTGCCATTGATGACTCACGAATATTTTTTTCTAAAAGTTTCTGGAAAATTTAAATAATTTTTAATTGTAAAAATTAATCAAGGTAAATTAACGGTATCTTGGAATATATATTTTCAGAAATTGAAAAATGCATATTCATTATAATAACCTGGTATAAGTGTGTACACGTGTTGCTCGGAGCTCGATTTTTAAACATTTAATAATTATCGGCGTTTGTTCTTTTTCCGAATGCTGTTAGGACATTACATTCGAATCCAACCATTTAGATTTTTTAATACCAGTACTTTTTAAATAGCAATTTTCCATTTTCGTTTCGTGCGCAAATTCAAATTGACTGACTCACTGAAAATCGTTTACCTAGTCTGTCATATTATGTTCATATTATATAGATAAATGTTATTACCAATTACGGCTTAAGGGATTAGAACTTTTAACGGTAATTTTAGAAATTGCACTACATAAGTGTGATAAAAGTGTTACCGAGAATTTAAATTTGTTGAAAAAATTAAAAAAATTTAAATTTTATAAATAAATAAAAAAAAATTAAAGTTGTTGAAAAAATTAAAAATCAATAAAACTTTTATATATCGAACCATCAAACGTTACAATGAGACATCTACGAAATTAGATCCGATTAGAATTTTTTTTCTTATAAAAGTAATTCCCTCGACTTATAATTTTATCACAACTAAAATAAACAGTTCCACGTAGCTCAGACGCCAACGCGGTGGTACATGGAAGGCAAAGGTCCAGGGTTCGATCCTCGGTTAAGGGTAAGGATTTTATTTCAAAAATTCAACATTTAATTTAAGATTTTTCAGACTCCAAGAACAAAGAAGGACGACAACATCATCAACCAATAAATATTAGATATTAGAAATATTACAAGGTCCTACAAATATTAAAAAAAACGGGTAAAATAAAAAATTATATGTTGTAGAGTTAAAATTGTAAAATTAGCAGCTGAAACGAAGAAATAAAATAAATGGTAAATTAAAAAAATTAAATTTTTTATTTTGATTTTCAAAATTGATTATAGTAAATTAAATTTATTAAACGAAATTTAATCTATATAAATTATTTTTGTGCCAGGCGCTGCCTCGAGCCTGCGATAAAGTTTAATGCAGGCTTTTTTTTGCCTGCGATAAAGGTAACCGCAGGCTAACCGCAGGCCTGTGTCAGGGCTGCCATGAGGCTGCCATTAGGGTAATTTTTTACCTGCGATGAGCTAACCGCAGGCTATTTGGTGCCTGTAATCAAGTTGGTTCCCCTCCACTGGACCGACTTTCAACCGACCGACTCAGCTTGAACCGACCGACTTTCAACCGACCGACTTTCAACGGACCGACTTTCAACCGCCCGACTTTCAACCGACCGACTTTTAACGGACCGACTTTTAACGGACCGACTATTTTTTCGACCGACTTTCAACGGACCGACTTTCAACCGACCGACTTTCAACCGACCGACTTTCAACCGACCGACTTTTAACGGACCGACTATTTTTTCGACCGACTATCGATACTACCCGAAGCTTGACTACAAGAATGATTTCCAATTCGACTATTTGTCACATCATATAGTTTCATTTTACAGCCATGACAACTGTGAAGTGTCTAGGAATCCTTCGGGAAACATGGCCTCAATCGTTTATCTTTCTCATTAAGCAATATCGTGAGTTTTTGGTTAAAGCGTCGTTGGGGGGGGGGAGTTCTAACCTTGGCAGATCCATAACTCTGTTGGTTTGGTTTTCGTGGAAATAATAGGGAGGGAAATAAAATAATTTCAAAGAATTGAAATACAAGTTTTATTAACAAAAGTTATTTAATATATATCTATACCTATATATTGTACTCTACAACCCCTAAATTTTAATACAAATGCCCCACGTTGGCCAGCGTCAAATAAATGTCATACAAAGCAACCCTTAAATGATTGTTTATACTTACATTCACCTTGCTCCGGTCTAGCTCAGCCCAACGATGAACAATTTATGCAAAACTTTGAAATGCTCTCAAAACAACTCATCAAAACCTTTTGAATGATAAAAATTTTTACTGTGGATTTCTCCCAAAAACTCCCACTTTCAAGCAACGAATAAAAAGTAATTGCAAAGAAATTTTTATATTCAAATTTAGAAGTATCATTAATTTATAGAAAATTTTCCTGGTACCAGTTTGAATTACAAACTCAATATTTTACAAATTTAATTTGGGAAATTCCCTTACAAAGAAATAAATTCGTTGAAATTTTGCTGGATTCTCTTCTTTCTTCTTTTTTTGAGTTGACGCACTGTCAACGCAAACGTAAAATGTTCTTTTATTTTTAAGTTCGCGTAAAATTAAATTCAACAGTCTTTGTTGCTGATTAAATGAATAAATTTATTTAAATGTTGATTGGTAGTCACTAATTTTACCCTTGGGTTAATCGTGACGCCGTAAAGTTCAAAAATTTTGTTTGAAAAATTTAATAATAAATTCTGTTCGAAATACCTTTATCTACAAGTGCACCTGTTGTTAAGCCATGACTCACGCTTGACATCTGCGCAGGATCGGAGCTTGATAAAATTTCCCTCAGTTAGTTGAGTGTTGATCTCGTAAGTGCATGGTGTCCATTAAACTTGTCCACATTCTTTTGGTGTTGTAACCTCCAAATTAATGAAGTGCTAACTTTTAAAATAGCTAAATAACAAAATCACTAGCGGCTTGTCTTCAAAGATGTCGAATTGCATCTACTTCACCAAAACAATGCATTTAGCAAAAGGATAAATTTACAGTGAAAGGCATCTCAAACTTAAGAGCTGCATTTGTTTTCCATCTACGAAGTTTCGTTACCATCGGCGAGGTACAAAGTTTCTAACCTCCAAATTAATGATTCAAAAATTAATATTGGTTGAGTTCGATTGCACGCAACCACATCGATGGAGTGCACAATGCATACTGAAAATTTTGTGATTTTGTCAAAATTTCCTAAAATTTTGTGTCTATTGTACCATCTTCACTTCTTAATTCCATCCAAATTTTCCAAATGCCACGCTATGAAGTTAAATAAACGTCTGTAGGTAAGTTTTTATGTGATTTTCTCGCTCTTAGACTATTTTAAAATGTTTTGTATTGCAGAATTCACCATTTCCACCGAGATGCAGCGACGAGACTGGAGTCACTTCCATTTTTTGTACAGACGACCTTTTTTTTATCACTCCGCCACTAAACCGCACATAACCAGCTTTTGAATACTTTTAAACAACACTATGAAGAATTTCTCAAAGAATGTTATACCTCACAAGTTACAAGATTTGTTATTTGTTACAAAATTTTACATTTTAGAATCCATGTGATTTTAGGTTAAGAGATAACAAAGTTTTACAAGAATTTTTGATTTTCCTTGCAATTACCTTGCCCTTGTGAAATCTGAAGTGACAAATTTCTTCCCGAGATTGACCAGAGAGCTTACAACACATTTAAAAGATATCCACAGTCTTTGTTGTTTACTTATAAGAAATCGTGTGAAGTCAGGATTTTGATTTTTGAATTGTACCCCTTTGAGACCCTTCTTGCCTTGCTGCTAAATCATGTTAGCATAGTGCTGCTAATTACTGAGCTCCGCCAGACCCGAACAAAGCTCCTGTTTGTACAAAACATAAATGTCATTGCATGAGAGAAAAACCTTATTAGCTTGTCAGGCCTTTCACCCATATGAATTTCAAAGGACCCAGCAAAATACGACAATATAAATCAAATACCAGAGGCAAGGTTATATTGAACAGCATCGAGAAACTCAAGAGGAGGTTTCCCTGCTATGTAAAGTTCTGTTTGAGTAACAATACGACTGTCAATATCATGGTACTTCTGCTTGCGTTTGTCAACTTTCTTCCCATTATCTAACAGCATTACATAATTTTTGAACCTAGTCTGCTCTTTTTGAATTCCTTTGATAAATTCGAAAAGAGTGGGGTGGGCTTTGCCTATTGATCTGTTGAGAGCAGAGTGCCATCCCTCCAAATCATTAGTGGTCCTGCGGTCGTAGTTTGCGAACTGATTCCAAAGTTCGCGAGGAAAACGAGCAGATGCCTCATCCAACCAGGTGTCCGTAAAATAGCTGAGAAAATCATCAACTCCGTTTATGTGGGGGGCTTGAGCGTGGATCTCGAGCCAAGTGTCGCTCAAATCTTCAATCCGGAGGAGTGGCATGGCTAGAAGTCTTCGTATCAACTGGAAGAGAAATTGATTAGTTTAAAAAGCAAATACATCCATTACATAGTTAATAAATTACCTTTTTGATTTCCGGATTGTTCTGATAAGCCATTTGTAGCCCATGACTCCTTGCGTTGCGGAAAATGGCTTGCCCGTAATGAAACAAACACCCCCTAATCAAGGAATTCGGAAAGACCGTGGTTATGGCCTCCAAAGCCGCGTGTTCATAGTCGGTCTGAAAGGCCGGGGGATTAAACTGATATAATAGCCCATTGCTAGCAGCCTGAAGAAGGTTGAAAAGCCTAACGTATGATCGCTTGGCTTTATCAGGAAGAAGAGCATAAATGCAGGGCATCATTTTGTCTTTATAGACAGCATGGAGCGTGTAGAGTTGTGTAAAAAGAGATGGGCAAACTCGAAAAGTCCCATCCATGTAGACTCTGTCGGCGTTGCAAAGGATCTGAAAAAACTTTTGAGTCCCGAAAATTAGGATCTTGTCCTCTTCTCCATCGTTTGAAATCAGGAAAGGTTCCTCTTCATGTTGGAGAAAATCCCCCGTGATCCGTATTTCCGCGCGAAATAGGGGCTGTCTCGGAATCACACGTTGTCTTCCTCGTGTCATATTTGCACAGACACTTGTGTAGACAGGAGCAGCTGCTCCTACGAGTGTATCGTCACTGCTCATGCGCTCCTGTGCTAAAACCTATTGTAGGTTATGTATCAATTTAATCATAAAATTTCCAAAAATATCGATAGTACCAATCACTTAAAATTATAAAATAAAATATAATAAGGACTTACCGCATGAAATGTTTGCAGAAGTGGTTGAATCGGATTAAGTGCCACGGCTTTTTTGAGGTTTGCTTTTATTTCCATTTCCAATATTGTGGCTTCATCATCACTATGGGTGTGAAGCTCTTCAAGAACTTTTAGTATTCCTTCGGCGATTAGAACCCTCGCTTTGCACATCCACTTCTTTGCTGAACGGCAACGGTAGCGTGTAACACCATGCGAGGTCTTCTCAAAATTGTACAAGTAGTCTTTGTAGACTAGACATGTTCCACCCTTTCTTGCCTCAACATAACGATACTCATGTTCCTCCGCCATCTCAAAAACAAGTGAAGGCCAACACTCTTGTCACATGGTGGTCACAAGTTTATGCCCAATCAACATGCGCAGACGTTAGTGCCCTCTACTCAATTTAAATTTAAATTTCACTATCATAGTTGTTTGTTTTTGGTGAAATATCTTGAGATGTTATTTAACACCATAAGTTATTTAATGCCCTTATAATTATTATAGTCATCCCTATCGGCTTAATTTTTGTTCCATGGTGCAGATAAACGATTGAGATCAGGTCTCCGTATGGATTCCTTGTCACCTCTCGTCAGGACTGCCCACGGTTGAGGTCACCTAGACTTCCCAAACACCTGTCGCTATGGCATCTCCACGAAAACCAAACCAACAGAGTTATGGATCTGCCAAGGTTAGAACTCCCCCCCCCCCCCCAACGACGCTTTAACCAAAAACTCACGATATTGCTTAATGAGAAAAATAAACGATTGAGGCCAGGTTTCCCGAAGGATTCCTAGATACCTGTCGCTATGGCATCTCCACGAAAACCAAACCAACAGAGTTATGGATCTGCCAAGGTTAGAACTCCCCCCCCCCCCCCAACGACGCTTTAACCAAAAACTCACGATATTGCTTAATGAGTAAGATAAACGATTGAGGCCAGGTTTCCCGAAGGATTCCTAGATACCTGTCGCTATGGCATCTCCACGAAAACCAAACCAACAGACTTATGGATCTGCCAAGGTTAGAACTCCCCCCCCCCCAACGACGCTTTAACCAAAAACTCACGATATTGCTTAATAAGAAAGATAAACGATTGAGGCCAGGTCTCTCGAAGGATTCCTAGTCACCTCACAGTTGTCATGGCTGTAAAATGAAACTATATGATGTGACAAATAGTCGAATTGGAAATCATTCTTGTAGTGAATGCTTCGGGTAGTATCGATAGTCGGTCGAACAAATAGTCGGTCCGTTAAAAGTCGGTCCGTTAAAAGTCGGTCGGTTGAAAGTCGGTCGGTTGAAAGTCGGTCCGTTGAAAGTCGGTCGAAAAAATAGTCGGTCCGTTAAAAGTCGGTCCGTTAAAAGTCGGTCGGTTGAAAGTCGGGCGGTTGAAAGTCGGTCCGTTGAAAGTCGGTCGGTTGAAAGTCGGTCGGTTCAAGCTGAGTCGGTCGGTTGAAAGTCGGTCCAGTGGAGGGTCACGATCAAGTTTAACACCGGCTATTTCTTGCGCCACTTAAGCTGTTTCGTACCTGTGTCAGGGTGTTATTGAGGCTGCCGCAGGTACAGGCACAGGGACAGGCTGTACCTGACAGGCTGTTTACAGGCTATTCGCAGGCTAAAATGTTTATTGGGCCATCCACCATCCGACACACGGAGATTACCGATCGGTTATAAATCAAAAATTGGCATTACGTACGTTTATTTGGTAGCTTTATTTTTAAAGAAATTCTTATTTTTTTCCGGCAACAATAGACTAAACAGCCCACACGAGATGATCATTATTCTAAGTGCTATCATCAGGCTGCAATTGCCTACAAGTTAGGTCTGTCAAAAATTGCCTACATCATACTATTTCAGAAATAAAAATCAATTCCAAAAATGAGAAATGAGTTGTTTAAATTACATCGAAGGTGGTTTTGAATAATTCGTATTAATTCCGAAAAAAAAATGCCGTGCATTTGATCTTAATCATCTAATGTAAATTCTGAAATGGTATTTTGTAGAGAATTTTCTGGTCTTAAATTTTGGTTTCATGATAATTTTCTGTAAAAATGAAATTGAGCGAGTTGTAGCCGAAAAACCTCGTTGAGGAGAATAAAATTACTCTCTTGGGGGGAAGCCACCAGATACTTCTGGTACTTCTGGATGATTCATTCTAACACTCAAATATACATGTTTGCCAAATTTCAGTTTACCCGGATTATTTTTAAGCTACCTACCCTAATCACTACTAAGTGATTTTTCTAGATACAAATTTTTATAAAATACATAATATATGCAAAGTATCAAAATAATAAGCAGAAATAATTCAAAGATAATTCTTTCTTTAGGAGACCCTGTAACTCAACGGGGTAGATCGACACTGTAAAATACAGAATCAACAATTATCTGTAGTCTTCTCTGTTCTTATAAGAATGGGATCAATCCATACAAATACTTATTTGTTTAATATTTTTGCATATATTCTAGTACCGTCTTTATGTGATACATTTTTATATTTTCCATATTTATATTCCAAAATAATTTATTGCCAAAACATACAGAAATTACAGATTCGTTCTTGTATATAACAGCCTCAGGAAGTGTCGATACTCAGTGCTTGCCTAACAGTCATTTTGAATACGATTTTTAAATAAGACAAAATAAGTGTCAAAGGGAAAAACAGCGATGATTTTTCATTTCCCGCAATTATTTTTGGCGAAATACAGCACGTCGGGGACGGTAACCGCCCGGGGACTGTTGCCTCTGGTCTGTAATTCTACAAACATGTAAATATTTGGCGTGTTTATTTTAGACATTTGGCAATGATTTTAGCCGAAATCAATATTTAAATTGACTCTCGTGAGATAACAATAACAGCCAGTAACAGCCTAGGGATTGCAATTTTTTGACTGAATGTGGGCTCCTAACCACGCTAGAGGTAATACATTTTATTTCTAGATGGGTTTGTCGAGGTAAATCACCTCAAATGTATGCCATTGCCTTCGGAGGCGAGACAGCCAGAATAAAGTTCTTACTCTGCCCGGAGTCGAACCTGGTATTTCGCGTAGCGATAGACGCTCTTAAACGCTAAGCTATGACCACATCTTTTTACCTATGTTAGTGTCCATTAAAAATACATAAGACTTAAGGGGGGGGGGGATTTTTACGTGGAGGAGGGAGGTTCAAGGCGTTCCTTATGTAAGGTGTTCTCTTTCTAATTTTGTTAATTTTAACATAGAAATTGTAATGTTCAACATCAACAGCAGTTCAAGTAAATGCCATAATATGCTTTGTATTGTCTACAGTACAATCATAACATGTAAAAGATCGAGTGTGGTTTGATCTGCCAGTTGTATTTTCTCCAAAAAACAAACAGCCGAGGTTTACATGAAAACTTTGCAACATTCTGAGATATGTTATTAAAAGTTATTAGTCTACATTTATTCTTTTCCAAATATTTTTACTGGAAATTTAACTACGATTAGGTACGTTTAAAATTTTATTGGTTAGTGATAACTTTAATTTATTTTTTATTTCCCATACAGGGGGTTACGTTATGAGACGTTATGTAGGTTGTCTAGGTGGCTAAGATGTTAAGTTTGATTACAATTAGGTTAAGTTGGATCCATCAAATTTGAGAAGACATTATATGAAAATGCAACGCCAAAAATATTCAATATTGGATGCTCTAACCACATAACGTAAATAAAAGTTTTATATATGGAATAATCGAAAAAAATATGCTTTAGCTTTAAGGAATCAAACATAGACTAAATACCTTCCAATAGAAAAATTTGGGAAGCTACTATGTAACGAAGATAAATAAATAATTATTGAACAGATATTGCAAAAAATTTGAAATTAAAT
This sequence comes from Podabrus alpinus, assembly GCA_932274525.1. Taxonomy (NCBI): domain Eukaryota; kingdom Metazoa; phylum Arthropoda; class Insecta; order Coleoptera; family Cantharidae; genus Podabrus; species Podabrus alpinus. The sequence continues at coordinate 68,179,008 of OW026454.1, forward strand.
TGAAACATTTGTGTACTTTTTGAATAATCAATTTGATTTTTACAATTTGCATGTATAAAATATTCCTCTGTTTTTTAATAAGTTGTTGAATTACTCAATTAAAATCAGTCGTGAGCTGTTATTTCTTTATTAAATCGTAAAAAAATTAATTAAAATTGACTATTACCACGTATTTATTATACACAATTTTCGGAATATAGATGATAATAATTATTATTTTTGAAATATTTTTCAACCAAACAAATATTTGTGATCGGCACAAAAACATTTCCAAATATTTAGTTTTTTGGAAAACTGGAAATGGATATTTATTTAGCAACCGAAAATCTATAAACCATAGAATTTTGCATGTTTTAAGCTGTAAACATTTGTGTCTCTCTATTGCACAAGGGAGGAGGGTTCAGCGTGGTAACTGATGTTCTATTAAAATAAAACAATTTTTCAATACAATTAATAATTTATTCACAATATGTTACAATTTTAGAATAAAATTTGTATTGAAATGGCAATTTGCGCATAATACAATAGGTAATTGAACGACTACATTGTTGTACAATATACCTACAACATGATTGCTTTTTAGTTGCAACATGTGAATAATTTAGTCTGATAGGAATTTGCAATTTTGCGGTATCGATAAAAAGATGGCATTTTCCACAAATTTCAATTATGTACATTTTAGGTAAACCCTAACTGAGCATATTAAAAAATATTCAAGTTCAAGTAAAAATTTTTGTGGCAGTATCTCTCGAAAATTCCTAATAATCAGTGATTTGAAAATATCGGTTTCACAATTTTTAATTGGTACCCAATACCTTGTAAAACATCATATTTTGTTTTTTTTTTCTTATCTCCGACATAATCTAACAACCTTCATCGCGCCCGGCTTCTTCAACTAACCAAAATTGATATTCGATACATAATTAAAAGTAACAGACACTACCTAAAAATATTTTACACAAAAATTTATTTTTCTACTAATTTTACCAATTTGTTGAATTTAATCTTTCTAGCAAAAAAAAGTTTGATGCTTTAAAAATAATTTGCTCGGAAATAAATTGAACCAATTAATTTTAATTATCATCAGTTAAAAAAAAAATACAAGAGTAATTGATGCAATTTTGAGCGTCCTGTCCTTATAAGAAAGGACGCAGGATGGAAATAGACACAATTGTATTGTATGAACGAAACAAAATGAGTTTTCGTAAATTTCTCTATTTATTTTCACAAAAGTAGAATCCTTTGGAAATCTTGGAAGAAACACATTTGAATAGTGAACAGTTCCTATAGAAAGAAACTACAAAGGCATTAGTAACGTTGCTAGGATACGAAACGGACCCCGAGATGACCTCTCAACTGCAGATGACTTCGTGTCAGCCTCAAAACGATTTGAGCAACCCCATTCTCTTTTTTGTTGCTAACATATCTAACGTAACGATTTTACGTGTACACAAAAAGCATTTCTAATAATTCGTAATTAATTGGATTCACTTTTTGAGACAAAATTGCGACCAGTTCCTGTTTAAGGATAAAACTGATTATTAATAACAATTCTATGGGAATAATATTATCTGTTAGTTGGAAATTTATGGTAAATTGGAGTAATAATCATAAGTATATATAAGTTGATCTGGTTTAAATTATAAATTAACACGAAGATATAGAACGAATTGCAATTATCCACATTTTATAAATATTTATAATCGTCAATTACGGATTATTGCCATTCGTGGTGTATAATGAAAAGTAAGAAAAAAATAATCATCAAGTTGTCACACCAGCCTTCAATGGCATAAAATATCCAGTATCTTAATTACAATCCAGAATTTCAAAAATGTTAATACATTTTAATTACGAAGCACATAATTTTTTGCGATACATCAAGTACGAATAATAGTTCTCTCAAGGGTTATGTGTTCATTATCTCTTGGTTCATATTCAAGTGAAAATAAAGTAATTTGAAAACCATTAATTTTTCTTTCACAAAAAGAGTATCATCACGAGCCACGTGGCTTTAACAACCAATAACAATTTGCCACAGATCCGCTACATTAACAACCCGTAACCATAACGAAAACTTACTTTTTACAACAGCAATTTCACTCTGATATACTGAAGAGATGTATATCTGTCCTTGCTATGAATTAAAATCAACCAACATAAAAAAAGATAGATAACTCACGCTCTTCCATTTTTTCTGTATGTGTTTATGGGAGAGCGATACGAAAAAGCTATAAAAATTTGTCACATCGAGGGTGGCTATGAAGGGATGCTGAAGGAAGTGACGCGACAATTACATCCCTACCGCTGCGACGTTATGTACTTCCGGTTAGTTCGTATAATTCTGGCATCCGGAGCTTTTTGCAAAACATTGATTTTTAACATTTCCTTACTTGTAACTTGCAATTTAGCCATACATTTTTGTTTCGACTTGTATATATAGGTACATAATTGGTGGCTAGTAAAATTTAATATTCCGGGACGTGATCTAAAAAGGCGTTAAATTTTTGTACGGGGGAGTAAAAGTTTCCAACGGTTAGTTTACTTCGATTTTAACTTGATAGATGGCAATAATATGGATACTATTTTATAAAAATATTCGTAAATTTATGTTGTATGTTTTTGTGAAAGAAAATTTCATATTAAAATTTTTTTGCAATTTTTTAAACAAACAGAAGCGTTGTGTCTGGTATCATTAATTAAAAACTTTAATTGGCGATATTTTGAACTTAAAAAATTAATTCAAATGGACAAATTAATCAATGCATCGAAAAGCACAAATAAATGTATTTGTAAGTATTTAATTTAAATATTCCCACACATTACAATCATTTAGTTGAAAAGACTATCTGGTTGGTGATCGCAGGGCCGTTGGACCTCCACATATTTCGGCAGTGTCAAAGACAGAGAGTTACATGCTTGATTTCACCGCATGCTGTTCAGACGCCACTAGTACTTCTTATAGTCTGTTGCGGACTCTCAGTTGCCGACCTTTCATCGGCCTTTAAAATATTGCCAATAACAACAAACAAGACAGTCTCGATACGTCCATCTATTTATGAAATTTGAATAAATTAACAATTTTTTCGTTATACATTAATATGACTCGTAATTAAAATAAAAGGACCTTCGAAGTTTAACTTTTTTATTCAATCCAACAAGTTGAATGCCGAAAAACAGGTAAACAAATAGACTATGATATTCGACGTTGTTAACACGCCGGAAGTAAGTTTGGTGGCGCCGAACAGGAGGCGCCCTCTGTACAATTGCTCCTTGTGAAAAATAAGTTCACCGTGAAGCTGAAGCTGTACTCGACTTAGCGCCGTCTACATGTCATCTGTACCGCACTGGCAAATCTTCAAATCTTGATTTCTTTTACTCCGACTCTAATAAAAAATAATGATCACATTATATTCATCAAGATTTCAGTTACTCTCCTCGTGTTTCTCATAATAAATGCACATTTTTTATTTTTTCTTCCTCCGGCATACAAATGCTCGATTGTCCGGTTTCCTTTTGAAGCTCGATATTCAATAAACAAACAAAATTAACTACTTATTGCTATAATTAATAGTCTAATTAGTCGAATTAATGCTTGTTAAGCAAAATTTACTGGAAATTGTGAGGCGAGTTCTTGGTAATGTTGAAACAGAAGACCGTCGAGAAAACGAAATTTTCTATAAAACTACATATTACTCCGTTATATCCGTCGGCTTGAACGGCTAAATCCTTAAATTTGCACTCTCACATGGAGATCTTCGACATCGACCACCTCAACAATAAAAATGTAGGAAGATTTAATTAAAAATAATTAATTATTTATTATTATAACTAATGATTCCAATAATTTTAATTAATAATTCCTTAATAAAATGCATATAAATTATTATTCATTATAAGGATCTGTTGGGAGAAAACAGTGATAGTGACTCACACGGAGTATTCCTTATTAGGAAAATTTGTAGTGAAAACCAGTTCATCTTAGCTATGGGTGAAAAATAATTTGTTGTGACTATTGCATCCGAGTTTTTCAGGATTCTGATTACTTCATCTGTAGTTAAACATATACCATAACCAGCAATATTAAGATCAACTGAACTTTTTTTCACAGCAACATTCCCTAGGAATATATGTAAGTTTCCTTCTGAGAACATTTTCTCAAGATGGATGTTCTATCATTTCTAATGAAAACTGTATACACTTGTATCTTATTGGATTCTTGTTTTTGATAACAAGTGGATCTTATAGTTAAAAATAATCTGACTTACATAATACCCAATTATTAATTGAGTTCATCTTATTGTTCAATATTCTACAGTCTTGTATAATTCTCTCGAGTTTGTTGACTATTTTAATAACTGGCAATCTTTATTGTAAATTGAAGAGGGCGTAGTATTGCCAAAAATAATGGTAGTATACAGTAGACCTCAGATTATCCGGGTTAACTGAGCCATACCAATTACGAAATCGTTTTTTATACCACTTTGCCTGCCGTTGTTAGCCTGTAAGATTGAAATGATGAAATCTAATAGAAATTATTTAATAACTAAAAATTAAACTTTAAAAATTAAATAGTTTACTACTTATAATTCTACTTGGCACCTGATGAGCCATTAGTAAAAATATTATGAATTAAGCATAAAATTGCTAGACAAATTCTCAAATAGACAAAATCTCCTTACTACAATTTGAATTATTTGTCAATGTCATAATGTTGACAGTAGTAGTAAATTTCTGACAGCTTCGACAGATTTGCAATTTTGGGCCATAAAAACTACTACTACTACTACTCCATAGCACTATAACCCGTTGTGGGTCTTGGCTGCCTCTACAATTTGCCTCCACTTCTGGCGGTCTTGTGCGGACTCCATCCATGTGTCCATGTCTACCTCTAGCATCCTAAGATCTTTGCTGACGCCGTCTCGCCACCTCAGTCTTGGTCTTCCAAGTGGCCTCCTTCCTTGTGGTGCTTCATCCCAAAAACACTGGAAAAATTTTGTAAAACGTTACAAAGCACTAAGTAGAGCACGGAGATCACAAATCAAAAACACAGGGGGAGATTTTGAAGATTTTTTGGCGTATTTTGAAATTATGTTAAATGACTTTGACACTTTGCCTTTCAGGGTCTAGGTGGAAAATTCAGGTTTTAGGTAAAAACCACCTTTACTGACCCTTGACCCTTTTAAATAATGTTTATAAAAATGTAATACTGTTGTTATTGTTATATATCATTTATATTTATATTATTGCTTAATAAACTAAACTTATGTAATAAAAATGTTTATAAGGGACTACAAACTATAAATGCCTTTTCATGAAATTATAATTTACTGATTATTAAATAGAACCGAAATAAAAAAATATTTTAATTAAATGAACTGATAATTTCGACACCCCCAACGAAGAAGGACGTAACTCACTTTTACCTATTTTTCAGGAGAGTGATTTGAAAGTTTGAAAACTTCTAAAAACTAAAAACAAAAGGTGTTTCCATTTATAATATTTTTTTCGGGCTTAAAGTAATACTTCTAGAAGTACTCAAACTTTCAAATCACTCTCATGAAAAATAGGTAAAAGTGAGTTACGTCCTTCTTCGTTGGGAGTGTCGATTTATTCTACAGGTACCCTTAAAATTATTCATTTTGAATAAAATTTCAATACGTGGATCAATTACATGTTATGTTGCAATGTACAGTACAAGTTCTGATATACTAATTTTATATGGTAAAGCTAAATGACGTCCTGAATTATCTGCAGGACCTCTTTTCTTAATCAGAAATTCATAACGCAGGGGCCAATTTATTTGGTTCCAACTTTATATTATTATTCTCAATAGTTAAAAATCATATATTTAAATAATTTTACACATTTATACGAAAATTCCGTATGATCTGAGTTTCTGATTAAAATCGGAGGTCTTTCTTTATTTTAACTTTCCACTTGATATTGGCCTGATGGCCGATTTTCGTGGATAGCTCTGCGAGGCGCGAAGCCTGTAGTAGGTTTGCTGTGAGCCCATCGGTCTTCCGATTATTCATAGGCTAACCGATTGGTTGTAGACCTTTTTGGTTTCCATAGTCGTGTATTGAACTACACTGTAGGTAATCGGTTTCGCTTGTCGCTCTTCGGCCTTTCAGTGGTTTATGTGAATACAGGTCGGCCTTCGGCCTCCCAATTTCCTTATAAACACACGAGTGGGCCTTCGGCCTCCCAATTTCCTTATAAACACACGAGTCGCCCTTCGGCTTCCCCATTTCCTTATAAGCACACGAGTCGGCCTTCGGCCTCAAATGATATACGTTGTTTTGCGTTAAAAACTTAATGGAATTAGTTAGGACAACATTAAAATTAAGCGAAGAAGGTACGGATGAATTTGATAACCCATGTAATTTTGACACTAATCGATATTGAAAGTTGTTAATTTTCAAGAGCTCAACCAATCGGAAGCTGGCATTCGATTTGGGGCGGACCTGCCTATACATTCTGTTGAAGGTACGTGTATTTTCACCTAGTCTTAACACTTAGCCGTCTTTTCCCTTAAAAGTGCATCGTTAATTTTACGTGTATTATATTAAATTTTAAATTAAATTACATTTTGCCAACTTTACCCAAAAAAAAATCTAGATCCGTTTTTGTTTCAAGTGGACCGTAAAAAGCTAGTCACTATTTATTACAATATCCGGGGTGGGACGTGTCATAATAGTACTAACAGCCAAAATGGGTGACCCCTGTTTCACTTACTACTCACTTACTTAAGAGCTTATTTTGGGGGTTCAACATGTATTTTCCGCAATTTTTTTTTGTTTAATTCTTATATAAATCTTCAGCTTTCCGAATATCTATAGGGAATTTTTAAAATCGCGGTTGAGTTAAACGTGCTATCCCCCGAAGGTTAATAAGAAATAAAATAATTTAAAATTTCATATTAAAATTCAAGACCTGATTATAACTTATAACATTGATATATCTCGTTGGATTACATATATAAATATTAAATATAACTTGTACCTATGTAAGTAATACATAATATTCTGCATTATTTGTTAATCTATTGCCATATATTCGATGGAATACTAGGGTTGATGAATTCATTCTACAAAACATCACATGATATTATTAGATTATCATATAAGGATATCTTACAAGACTGCGATTGCTGAAAATTTATGCTATGCTTGAGAAATTTTGAAAATCTGTTTTCTGATAAAATCTGCAAAAATCATCCCAGTAGACTTCTCTGATATAAGTACTGATAGTACATAATATCGTATAGATGTATCATAAATTTTAAAATGCAGCAGAGTGATTTTACGAATTCTTATAAACGGAACGTTGGGCCGCAGGGAATTAATTGTAATAAAATATTTTGAAATGCTGTTGTATTATATCAAGATACCAGGGCTGGTTAGGTGGCCTAACCTAGCCCATAGATAATACTTGTTTAAGCCGATTTATATTGTTGTAAATGTTAGATTAACGCAGTACCGTAGCTAGAGAAATTAAACAATGCTTAAAAATGAGAAATTGTACAAATCTATGGATGATCGAATATATTCGATTTTTTATCCTTTGGTTAAATTTAACCCTAGATCGGAAAACTGGTCATTAAAGTTCATTAAAGTTCCGAAAGTTACCTTCAATTTGATATTTTTCTTGTTTTCTATTGAAAAATTTTATGAAATAAATGAACAAAGCAAAACAACAAATACTATAACTAGTAAAACTATAATTTTAATTTGTTAAATAATATTTATTTTAATTAAGTAAAACAAAACTAGCAACTATATTTTCTTAATAAAAACTGGTGCATAGATTGCGGTAGTTGTGCGGCCTGAAGGTTGCACTGTAACTTTTTACATTATTAATATAATTTGCAAATCACAAGTAAGTTTCGGAGACATGCATTTAGGCTATTCTATTTATTTTTAATAAAATAAAACAAAACTGGAAGCTAGTTTCCTTTCTAAAAGTAAAAATTATAGTGCGTGATTGCCATTGTTGTGGCCTAAAGGCCGCACTGTAACTTCTTAGGTTATCAAAATAATTTATGAATCACAAGTAGGTTCCAGAGGCATGCATTTATTAGACTAATATTATATTTAAAATAAAATAATTAATTAACTATTACGTGATTGCTTTGTTTGTGCGGCCTGAAGGCCTCACTGATTAGCGTTACTAATAAATAGGGAGCAGGTTTATTGGCATTTATACATATTTTAGGATTACTAACGATAATACACGCTTTCAGATGATTTTAAATAGAATATCATTTTCATACAAAATTATATTTAAACCTAGAAATCAAAGAAATTAACTGCAAAATTATATGAGGCCTAAATTATTTATGTATAAATGTCTATAAATTCAATCCCTAGAAATAAATTTAAGCTATGTGTTGTATTAATAATAACTACTTAGCGTATATTCACAAAATCCATCGAATAATAAATATTTTCGACATAAAAATAGTGTAAAATGTTTTAATGAAATTTTAACATTTTTATGTAACGAATTTTGTGCAATTATGTAAGATGGTTTCCTATCGCTGAATAATCATGTAAACTGCAATTCGCACTCAAAAATAGTCGAAGATTCATCTCGTAAAGGTTTTAGTGAGGAGATTTGACACTCACTCATTGACACTTACTAAATCCTGTACTCGACAAATCTTCGAGTATTTTTCTTGCCTCGTGCTGTTACATACGAATATAACCTTCCTAAACGGGTTAATTAGACATGTTACGAATTTAGCAACCCTCAAAGAGTCCAATTCCATCTTCTTCTAAACCACAAACTTACGGCTTGCTTGATAATAATAGAAAAAATAATAATAAATGAAGGGATCATCATAGAAACTTTGTAGAACCAGGGTTCTTACAGAATGTGGGGGGGGGGCTAGTTTGTACGATTCCAAAAATATTAAGAATAACAAAATTTAGGTAGGTATCTGTTTTTGTGTAGTTGTGTTCACGGATTAATTATTATCAGCCTAGCGATTTCCCAATTTTTCTCCAAAAAGTAAACCCTACTTTTCAACGCTAAATTTCTCTGGTGGGGGATAAGAGAAAATCTAATATATCAGCCCACAACAGTACAGATCAAATTTGAACGTCCCTCATACTTTTCGTAATGTAAGAATTTCGTTGGACATATTGGAAAGAATGGATCCATTTAATATTTTAATGCCGAATCGGTTTCTATATTTGGCTTGAATCGATATTCTTTGATAAATTTAATACCGGGACCCATGATTTGATGTAGCCTGTGTAGGAAGTGATAATATTTATTTGATTTTATGATCTCTTTCGTATCCCTTTGCATTCTAGTTTCATAAATATTTTTCCCGTCTAAAAGTTAATCAGAACCAGCTAAGTTTCCGGCCGCCAATAGGGTGGTCACCGCACTATGATTCCAGTTGAAGGGATTGTAAGTAAAAGCCATCTTACACCGGCTTACGGCTATGCGCAATATGCACATCTCTGAACTCGTTTCTGCGCAGGTTATGACCATAATTACGATCGTAATTATTGATGGTGAAAGACGGGTTTAAGGGACGAATAGAGTTTGATCATTTTTATATATAATTATTCATTCTGTGATTGATTGTTTGTTCCCATTTATTGGAATTGATCAAATTCATTCAACATTGTTGAGCGATGTTACCCTATAAACTATTTGTATATAGTCATCTAGAACGAATTCATGGGCTGGGAAATTCGTCGGCTACTTACAATCTTTTAGGGTTAAATTAAATTAAAAAGATTTAATCTTAGCTTTTAATCGATGTGTAAATGATCTTATCGTCTACCAAAACTCTTGAGATGTTAATTCAATATTGACTATACTCTCTTGCAATTGTTATCTCAACTTGGTCTACCTTGTCTTGGCTTCTAATAAAATATGTAGCGCATATCTACTGTATGGTTATGATTGCTTATTCACAATTATTTATCTTGTATTCTTTGTATATTTTCATAAGGTAAAGGTAGCTTCCCGTTAATAAACAAATGCTTCAAGGTAGTTTTGGAATATGACTTCTTATGTGATATGAACATCTTCTTAACAATATTTATTTAATCATAATCAAATCCCCAGTGCCACAAGTCAAGACAGATAATATAGTACTGTTGAAAATTGTCAGCTTTCTTTGGGGAGCTAAAACTATTATCTAGATAAAACCATTTAAAATCTATTTTTTATTTTTATAGTGTCTTGTATCGGTTGAGAAGAATCTGTTAAAGAAAAAAAGATTGATTTTAATTGGTTTTATTTAAATAAGAAAAATTTCCAAATTTTGTTATGACGTTATATTTTTCAATGAACTTGACATCGGGTATGGTTACTAAAACTTAAAAAAAATGTATTCAGCAATTTTTGAGTCTCGCGTTATCAATTTTTTGTAACCGATATTAATGAGACGATCCCATTTGTTAGTGTAAAGCTGTAACAATTTATTATGTATTATAGTTCAAATACAAACAGAAATAAAAAAAGTAACATTCTATTTCAGTGTGAATTACATAACATTTTCAGCTATAATATCTTGTGTATTTTACTGAAAAAATACTTAACTATTATGTAACTTTACACTTAGTTTAACTTTCCGGAAAATTAATAAAACTCATTATCAATAAGCGCAAGAAACCTTTTAAACAAATATGAACGATGTTTGGTTGTTTACAGGGAAATTTTAATTAAAAGTTACAATAAAAATAATGTGTTCCATATAATAATTATTATGTACGGTTTCTTGGGTATAAAAACTCTGATTCAATTAGCTGATGATTACTAGATAGCACGAAACACAGGTAAAATAGTAACGGATTACCATAAATGTTTTAAACATATTTAGGCTGCGTTCAGTTTGACGATTCAATGAAAATGCGTTATTTATATGATTTTTTAATTATTTATACATCAAGTATATTAACGTTAAAATACACTGTTAAAATTAATTAATTGTCAGTGGTGGCTCGCAATGAGAAGCCATGGAGCTATGGCGCTATTACAACAAACAGGCCTCAAGAATTGTTTCCAAATTAAAAAATTATTTATTTGTTTAAAAATTTTATTATCATTTTCTTGGAAAATTATTTTTTATTTCATATAAATATATACACCGTACCTACCATAAAATAAATAATTCAGCGATATAACCGAGCCATTTCGACTTGAACACAGCTTTTCAATAGAAAATAGACTTCAGAAGGATGCAGACAGGTAAAAGATGTAAGAAGGAGGTCCAATCCTGAATATAGAATTGGAGTCAGGCCCCAGGAGTAATCTGGATCGTTGAGTGTGAATTACGGCTGTAGGCCAGCTCGGCAAATGGTCAGATATTTAATCCGGGTCCAAATTTTCTACCTGGAAATACATAGACCAACTCGGCAAAGTAATAAATTTTGGCTTGGCCAGAACTGCGAGCATCAAAAAACCTACCCTCCGATGCTCCGCATCTCCGGGCGGTTTTTCGTGCTCCGAGCCGCTACGCGGCGGGCGCTAAACATACGAGAGGCGCGACAGATCAAGGAAACCGGGATAAATGCAACCGGGATGTGAGAGACCCTCGAAATAGCATTATTCAGCGCGTTTGCCGAGCTGACCGAAAATTAAAACGGCCTCTGGTTTTCATTTGCCCAGTTGACCGATAGGATTAACCTATCCCTTGTACCTTTTGCCGAGTTGACCTACTCCGTAAATTACTTATGTATTTATTGGTTCAATAGTTATTTACTATGTTATAAGGTCCGAAGATGGAAAAAAATCTAAAGTTTGGCTTCGACTGAAAAAATCACCTTCCATTTCTGGCATCGCTACTGTACAATTCCACGAGCTGCCACTGCATATTTTTACCATTAGCACTTTTGTGAGCTGTGCATTAGGCATAGTCTGAGATAGTTATATATTTGTTACAAAGATACATGGTGTGAAACAATCGTTTCTTTAGCATTGTAAAATATCTTACAATGTCGTTTTTCATTTTTTTGTACGATTAACTTTCCATATAAATTTATCATGAAGAATGATTTCGTTGGTGTATAATTATGTGAAGGGAAAACTGATAAGAATTCCCTGGCGATGTATCCGCTAATTTGTTCATATACGACCCACTAAGGAGAATTTGTATTTGAGAGGTTTTTTTGTCTCAAATTATCCGTCTTGGTTGGAAGTTTGTGCTTAATTGGTGGCGTCAGAAACCAAATGACTTGTGTAGACCATCTCTTCAAGTTTGGAGGAATAACGTCCGTTTCTGTTGATTTATGTTGGCTGTAACTCCATAACCGATTAATCAACAAGATAAAAACATAGTAAGATCTTTTATATGAATAATTTATTCTGCTTTATTTTTAAAACTTGATATTTTGCTCTAAAGTGTACTGAAACCACGAGTTAAACAAAAATGTTATTCTTTGCGTATTTTTACCTCTGGTGGCCAAATCCAGGATTGATAGAGGGTGCAAAATTGGTATTTTTAGAGATCCTAATGTAGATAATAAAATTGAAGTTAGTCTCTATCTACATGCAAAATTTCAATTACCTAACCTCTCTTACTTTTGTGCTAGTCACCATAATATTGGAGTCCCTACATTTAATTATTCAATGTTCATAATGATTTCTAGGGTTCGAGATTAGTCCCTAATTTGGATCCAAAATTATAAGTTTGTAGCACATCTGAAAGACAAAAATATGTGGTGAAAGGGTGTTTATAATTTAAAAAAAAACCGATAACTTCTTCCGCGAAACAAAATTCAAATCTTGCTATTTTGCTCGACATAGGAAATAAATACTGAACCTACGTGTATGTAAAATTTTAGCTTTCCAGGTGGTCTAAAAGTAGTAGAGTTAGTCAGTGAATCATAGATTGTAACGGTTAAATTTGTTGAAGAAGATATTTACAACCACCAAGTCGGGAATAGAGCGTTTCTCATGCAACCTATATGCCCAAAATAGTTCTTATCAAAATTAAACTAGATAATATAATTCTGAGTAAACGCTAAAAAAGATAGATCTAGCCTCTATAATTTCTGAAATACAGCCTCGTAAGAACTCCGTTAATTTTTAAAATATCGCTTAAACAAAATAGTTTTCTGCAGAATTTTAAGTACAATTTTTGCCCTATTTATGTGACACAAAAATCATCAGATGAGTGCAACTAACGCCAATTTCTTGTAAAACTTTGTATTAAAGCAACCTATTGTGAACTTTTAAAGCTTTTACAACCAACAGAATTTTGTCCTACTATATGCCAAAAATGAGTAGGCGAGCATGGGTTACAGTGATATACGCGACTAACAGTTGGACATTTGAAATATTTACAATTCTAATCCACTCATACAAATTGCACTTTAATAGTATAATATATTAATTTAACCTTAGAAGCTACCATTTCATTTAACCCTTTCAGACCCACGGCACACTATAGTGTGCATAGGTTTTATTATTTCTTTCTATGGTTATTGATAAAATTACAAACTAGATAGAAGTGATTTTTAAATGAACAACTCACGAGAAATCCAATAGAAATATTAAAAAAATTCCATTAGCTACACAAACCGTTATATTAATATAATTATGATAAAAATTGTAATCAAAATTTTGGTTAAGAATAATTCACCCAAATAGCCTTATAAACGCCTAATTTTTCTCTCTCTGGTAGTTATCATATTGACCTTGGTGTATAAACATTCGTCAGCTGTTTAAATCTGTTATCACGCGTTTTATCACGTTTTACCTGTATGCATACTATAGTGTGCATCAGGACTTCGTAATAACAAATTCATATTGCATTTTTATCGTTTGTCGTGCCGCGTTAATCACAAATCATCATAATTATGTAATATTAGTTTTAAATATTAATATGCTTGGTGAAGATGACATTTTAGCCTTATTTTGGCGATGGAAATGTATCTGATATAGGTGATTTTACCAGTGACAACGAAAGTGATACCAAAATATTTGAAGTACAAAAACTCAAGATACCTGCAAATGAATTTGAAAACAAAAATTTGTTAGACGAGTCAAAAATTGATATTTCTGACACTTCTACTGCATTAAAAATTACAACAAAAATTATAGAAAGAGTAACTGTTTCAAAGACTACCATATTCAAAAATAATATTATTTGTGTAATTTGATATTTTTAATTTTTTTTATTTTAAAAGTTGGTACGAGTATAAGTAGTATATAACTAGTATTGATTAAAAAGTTGATGTTTGTTTAAATAAAACGTCTTATTAATAAGAGTATTTGGTAGGACTATGAATAAAATTAACTCCACGAAGTCCCCATGCACACTATAGTGTGCATACCTATATCTCCGTGGATAAAAGTCAGAAAATTATTAAACTCGCAAGAAACACTTTTTAGAACACATTAATACCAAATGTGTAAAAAAATTATTTTTTTTCTCAGCCAAAAAAAGTCAGGTCTGAAAGGGTTAATGTAAATGTTGTGCTAGTTTCGACAGTTAGGAGGTACTACTGGGTTTCGAGAGGCTCAAGTAATTTCTAATGGTAATTTTCTGAAGCGATTGTGTATAAATCAAGCAATATTTTATATTTTACAATAGTTTTTTACTTTTAATAAATTTAGCGATATGGGCAACAGTGAGACATTTGAAATAGATAACAGTAAAACGTTCTATCTCTTACCTACTACTATTTTTTAAAGTTCTGTTTGGAGTAGGAAGCTTTAATTTGCCAGTATATCTCGGAATCCACCAAATTAAAAATAATTTTGGAACATTTTCTGCCAAAAATCGAGTAGCAATAGAAGACATTCTCAAAGAACTAATTATTTTTATTTTGTTCAATAGATATTCGCTAAAATGTTGAATCAGCACCTAAATATACCTTTATACCTATATACTCAAATACCTTCGACAATGTCTTCAGTTAAGAGTATTCCACTCATTGCCAAATTGACCAGTGAAAATTAACAACCATAGATGCTAGAATCTGTAAGTAAACAAGGAATTTTAATTATGGCTATGATACCCTAGTTTAGGGTCTTGAGAAAAAGCGTCGCACTGTTACCCATGCTCTTTGAATGAACTTTGAAATTCTACAGCTAGGCCTCATAAGCCTACAAAATTGTTCTTTAAAAAGATTCAGAGAGAGTTTAGCCAAGTTTCACTTAATTTATAGATCATTTGTACGTCAATAGGAAAAAATTGTAGATCATAAACAAACACTACGTTTTTTGAGAAAAACATTGTTTAGCCCCCCCCCCCCAATTCTGTCTAGTTGCGCCTATGTCGCGTTGGCCAATTTCAAGAGTTTGCCCTGGTTTTTGATATTTTACCACCTGCTCAGCAATGGTTGGAGGGTATTTCATACCCCGACGTCTCATCGCGTCTGCAGAGCCCAAAATTTAAAGAAAAGCAAAAATAGAAATTTACTGTATTTTAATTAAATAAAGCTTAAATGAGAGCGGGTGCCAATGTGCCTTTTAAATTAAACCGATACTGTTCAATACAAAGCATAAACATCATCTAACCAATCAGAATGACCAAGTACAGGTTCTAATGTCTGATTTACTTCTTGGGGGTAATTCATAAAGGCCGTCCGCAATTTTTTCCGACTTTTCAACCCCCCCCCCATTCCGTTTAGTCACAATCTTCGGACTCCCCAGAAACGTCCTATGGTCACAAATCAAAGATCCTCCTCATTTGTCTAAAATCGAACTTGACACGACTTTGTTTACCCGACATTTGGAATTTAAGGAGTAAATAAATTTTTTTTACAAAATATTACATCAAAAAATATTCAAACACAATTTTCTTAGAAATTCCAAAATGGTACTTTTATGCGGACGTCACATTTGTCTAACCCCCCTTCCTCCCCAGACGTGGACGTCCTTTATGAATGACCCCTTCACATGAAGGGCGGCGCCCCGTCACCCTCCCCGTACCAGCCGCCACTGGTTAATTTTTCGAATTTTTATATGAAATTTGGAAGTCTCATTATTAAAAGTATGTACTTTAGAACATTAAAAACAATTCCATTTCTAAAACCGTCACGGTGGTATTTTAAAGCGTTAAATTTGAATTCTTCTATGAACAGTTTTCTGCTTACATCAGTTTGTACTTGTGAAATTAAATAGACTATTTTAATTTACATCTGTTTCATTTTCATTTTAAAAACGGCAGATATCCCCCATATTGGGGATTTTAGCATGTTAACGCAGCTTTCCGCCTATAACTCACTTAAATTCAGTTTTACGGAAAATTTTAATGAGATAAAAATTTAAGACCATAAAATTCTCTATAGTGTCATACTATTGGTGAAATAAAAATCGTTTTCAGAATAAGCCAAATGCATTTTATATTAAAAAATTGATATTGGAACAAAATTTTTGTACCTCGAAAAAATATTCTTACATGCCATTTTAATCATCTGAAGTAAAATTTTAAAAATGTTTTCGTAGAGAATTTAGTGCTCTTCCATTTTTGTCCAGTGATAATTTTCCCTAAAAATGAAATTAAGCGAGTTATAGACGAGAAACTACATTTGAGGAACTAAATTTCCAATTTGGAGGGAATCCTCCAAATGTCAACTTGCCCGAATTTTTGGCAAGTTAAAAGTTCTACAAAAGAATCGACAAATTTGTAAAATTGCGGAAACAACTTTAATTGCAGAGCAAATGCCATTTATAGTAATATTGCTTGTTTGATCCATTTCAATTCTATTAAACGGTTATTCCAGTAAATAATATACCTGAAATTATTGCTTTTAGATTAATTTATTCCAAAAGTGATTACAATAATCGATATCTGTTACAGTTTAGCCTCGTTCAACATAAATAACTGAACCTGATGATGGCGTCCATAAGAGTTAAATGTCGAAACAGTTGTCGTTAAAATAAATCAATGCTACTTGTCAGATTAAAAGTGTTGAATGTTTAATTAACTTATTTACAGTTGCATACACATTATTGTACTGTAACAGACTCTTTTTTACTGCTGTAATTTTTGTTTTATTTCAATAAAATTTTAAGCGCGTTGGTATTATTTCACTTATAATCGTAAATAGTATAGAATAATTTCATTTCTTTCAGTTACTTATACATGTATAAAAATATTGGTGAAAGAAAATAGTTAAAATTTATGACCAAAAAATTATGATGAAGAATGATATTAAAATGTTTAACAATAAATTAGCATGAATGTATATAAAAAATGTGTATGCCCACAATAGTATAATGTAACGACCGAAGCGAACTATAAAATTGGCATTGTAAATGTAAAGTTCTGACAAAAGAATTCACATACTCCATATTGGTGTCTATAGATGATTTATTTTCCTTTTGTCATGACTGTCGTGAAGCGCGGTCGGCGCGGCGGCTTCGACCTGGAGTAACGAGAAGCGCGGGTGGTCCGCGGCTCAGCTGTCCACTAGCGCCGCCCGACCAACGACCACCAACCCATACAACTCTTTCTATATTCAAGATACTTGCTCATTTAAGCACTTCCACATTAAATATTACAAATTCCAATTAAATCTTTGATATTATTTTGTTTTATTAGCCCATATCATGGCACAAATTGAACGCTCGATTTACTTACTTAAATTTCTATTTGAAAAGTTTTGAAACTGCATCTAGTAATTTTATACACGAAGGACCGTAAAAGACATCAATTTAATAATGGTGACCCAGAAAATTTACCTTTAATGTAAGTAAAGTAGTTTTTGTCGGTAGTTTCGTTGATTGTTTTCCATTTAGCAAAGTGTTTACCGATTTGGAAACATTTAATCTCATTTTAAGGATTGTTGCTGCAACTGAGAATTAAAACTTTTGGAGACGGTTAGGCTTTTCCGTCTGCTGGTTCGAAAAATTGCCATTATATTTCTTAGAAATTTTAAGTAGTCGCAACCCTATTATGTATTTTATGTAATAATTGTTGTGTGCCGAAAATCGTTACTTTTGCATTTATGCACCAGAGCGTTGCAATAATATTTTATTTATTTATAAGTTCTGGTTTAAAATTTGAAAAAAAAACTTTCTTCGAGGTATCCAAATCGGCAAGATTAAACTGCTTTGTTAGTACCTACCTAAATATAAGCGCCATTATTAATATTATAATTTATTACAAAACAGGCGCCATGAATGAACGAACTAATTAAAAGCTCACTGAATATGGAATAAAAAAAATTTAAGTTTATGTTTCCGTTCTTATTATCTTTGTTATAAATTTGGTGAAAAAATTGTTTTATTGTTATGTGCAAAAATGTGCTATAATATCGACTTCGTGTGTCAAATAAACGCTTTTATTGTAGCACAAGTAAGCTAATTAATTTCTCCTGCTATGAATATTCAGTACTGGGAGGGGCTCACGGTACAACATAGATAAATATCAAAATTTGTATTTGCAGAAATTTTGATTGTGGGTTATGCGTTCTTCTCACCTAATCTGATAAAATGTATTGGCTTTTAAATTGTTTCTAGTTAAACGAAGTTTTATAATAGCAATGAAAATATAATTTGTAAGTATGATTTAGGTATCATTTATTTAAATTTACTTTAAATATTATAATAAATAATAATATTTAACAACTTATTTAAACCTATTTTTAATTCAGAATGTAAAACTACATTAAAAGGACCATTCAACGTATTATTATAACAAAAAAACGTATAAAACCATATTATCCTTATCATGCATAACATTGTTCATAAAACACCCCTTCTGAATATGCCTATTAATTTATCTATCTTTTGTTCGTCAGTTACCTGTTATTGGTTTTGAGTTATCGCCAATCTAAAAGAAGTTTTAGTGCGGCCTCCAGGCCGCACTACTATGGCAATCACGCACACAACAATCCACCATTGAAAACTATTTAGATTTGAAGGGCTGTTAACCATCTTATTGGCTATGAGCCCACATGGCTTGACATAAGGTTTTTTGACCCAAAATCCCATTAACACAGCATTTAATTTAATTTTAATTTTAAAAAAATTTAAAAGTTAATTGTTGGTGCATTTTGGCAGATTTTTAATCAATAAATTGTAATTTGATTAAATTAACTTGATTCAAATTTAGTTATCTCCTTTACTAAAGATGCACTAGACCAGGATTGGTAAACCTTTTTGAGCCTTCATCTTCTCCAAATATTTACTTCCCAAAACTGCCAAGTACAACAGAAACTAGTAATTTATATATCAGTTTTGTGGCAACGAGTTAGGAGTTTCTTCGCCTCAGCCTGCAACCACATGAGTGCTAACTATAAAGACACTATGGAAGGAACTATAAACTCTATTTTCTCTGAAATCGCGCGAAAATGCACCACTTTCTTTAAGCAAATTTCAAAATCATAATATATTACCAATATACTCAAAATAATTAGACATATTTAACCATAATAATGATATTTTCCTACAATTTTAGAAAAACTACATTATACCGACTTTTTGTCAAATGTTTTAAAACGTTTTTGAATATACAATCAATAAAAATAGAATATCTTTTTGTATTCTTCTGCTTTTGCTGTGGATCATTCGGTTGCCAAAAAGGTTCGGTCCCAGTTCCACAGATTTCTTATTCCTGCACTATTCAATATATTATGAATTTTAGATCTGGCAATTTAAATAAAATGTTTCGTTCATTCATCCCATTGCCACATTCAAAGTCCCATGGGCCCGATTTTTGTTTTGTTAAAATTTTCACTCCTCACATTTAAAAATTTACTTTTTAGTTGTTCACAACAAAAGGTGATTAAATTACGTAATATCATGGTCCCATTAGATCTGATCGGATGACCTTTCATCATAAACACCTGAAAAGTTGTCAAGTCCGTCAAAAAATAAATTCTGCTGGGGTCTCCAAAACTTTTTAAGATGAAGACCATATTAAAGTTTTTCTAGCGCTGACCGAGTGGTTCGAATTCTTTCTCAATATGCTCATTATTATGACTTAATCCATATTATCGCATCAGGAAATACAGCATTAAAATATTCACGATTGACAGTGAAAAAGGGGTAAATATTTTACGTTCTTGTACTGAAATTTTATTCTGTTTCCTGCAGAAATAAGAAAGTAACATACGAAATACAGAGTGGAAAGACGGCGGCGGCGGGTCCAGGAAATATCCTGAAACCTGAATTACCTTTACTTAAAGATGATAAATTTACGATTATGACCGTCATGGTTGTCGTGATTATAAGAACAAAATTGAGGATGAAATGTTAGAAGCGGAGGAACAGAGTGAGTTCTGAGCAGGTCGCTTATGGATTAATAAAGTTTTTGTGTTAAGACTTAATGATAAAACACTGAAAAAAAAATTTGGTGTATCATATTGATGAACACCAATCATAAAATAAAATTCATCATGATAATAAAAAAATGATCAATATGTTGTAAAAATCAACACCTAAGTTTGAGGTTTGATGAATGCTTACATCAATACAATTAATTCGACTTCATTAGTTTCTGTTCATGAAATTGATGAATATTTTCATCATTGTGATTTGTTGAAGTTTCTGAACCAAATGTGTAATTACAAATGTATATTTTTTCAAGTACTTATATGACTTGAAATAATCTAAACCATGAAGAATGCATGCAGAAACTTATACAAAACATTTTTCATTCATCATTAGTGTGAAATTTTTTCATCGGCTTAAAAGTGATGAATTCTCATCAACTTCATAAACTTTTTCAGTGATATGAAGTCACTCATTTTTCAATGAACGATAGCAAGAAATGGAAGAAGAAATGGCGAAGACTAGACATAGGATGGATTAGTAGAGCATACACAAATGCTGCCTAAAAGCTATTTGAGATATTAAAGGGTTTACGTCAATGCTGCTGCTTGGCCCCAACTCTTTTTGTAAGAGAAATTGTTTGGAATGGGAATCGCTATATGAATATACACATTACTGTTTGCCGATGGCTGGAGAAGAGCAGGATGCAAATTATAATATTATAATGAAACTAAAAGAAGAGTACAAAAAAAGTGATATGAACTTCTATTCGTTAAAACTGAACACCTAACAATTGGAAAACTCGAGCACGATTTGATGTTAGAACCAAAAATTATTTTTAAGTATTTTGGGGGTAACTCTCTCCAACTGTGGAGGTAGTGAAGCAGATATCAATAACAAAATTATGCAGATCAAACGAGCCATTCGCTAACTAAATTCAGTTATTTGGAATAAACATGTGATGAAGAACACCAAAACTATAAATTTACTTAGTTAGCGAAAGTGGAGAGCATAATAAGCACGTATGGAACGAAGTAACTAAAAGAAATGGAAGTCGGGTAAAAGGTTTAACTTCACAATTTTACCAACAATTTAAGCATTATTTGAGATTATATTGCGAAAATTACCAAATTTGGACACAACACTATTAGATAAAATATATTATCTAAAATATGGCATACATTTTTGAGATGTAAGTTTCCACATTCCACTTTCTCAAAAATATTCGTACTTAGTACGATAAACAGAGTATTTATGAATATGCAGATGGTTTTTTAATTAACTGCACTTTTTAAATATTTATTTATAATTTTTGTTCTCTAGAGTTCTATAGAATCAAAGACCACCTTCATTTGTCTAAAATCGAACTTGACATGACATTGTTAACACGGCACTTGGAATTTAAGAAGTAAATACATATTTTTACAATTATATCAAAAATTATTCTCACACAGTTTTCTTAGAAATCCCAAAAATGAAGATTTCCTGGAGCAGATTTCACATTTCAAGTACCTGGGTTGCAATGTATCTTATGAATACGACGTAGCCATCGCCAATAAGCTGACTTCTTTCCAGAGAATATGTGGAACTATTATTAGACGAACATTAGAAGATCGATATAGAAGAGAAACCCTCGGTTTTCCCATCTTGCTCTACGAAGGTTAGTTTTGGACAACAACAATCAGAGAAGTATTACAGATCTTTTCGGTAGAAGACTAGGTGAAATTCTAGAAACGCAAATGGAAAGAGCATGTGCAAAAAATGGAAAACCAACGATTTGCCAAAAAGTACAATGATATACGATCCGAGGGGAAATAGAAACCTAGGACTTCCAAGGAAGAGATGGGTTAAATAAGAATCGGAACAAACCTAACGCCTATACAAACAGAAGAAGACTGAAAAAAGTATGTCGTTATTGGAATTCTGTGGTTGTGACTTCTGTAAATTGTTAAATTTCCTCGCAAACGGCCCAACCCTGTATGGGGTTCAACCCTCAACGAGACTATCGTAATGAAGTCTTTTATACTCGCCTGAATTGAAATTGGGGCTTCATCAGGAATCAGAGTTCAGAGTTCTTCAGAAGCTAAATTTTTGGGCATGTTGGTCAAATTAATTTGAAATGGGACTTTCATGAAGCCAGATTGGGGAAGAGGCTATCATCAGCAGTGTATGGCATAAAAACTATAGCAAATATCTCTTCTTATTGACAAAAGAATAACAACCAGCAGTAGTTAAACAAAATGAAATTTTGGTTACCTCTTCGGATGCTGATAGGATCGCATATTTTACCTACGTCACGTATTATATTATCCTAATGTAGTAGTATATTTAAGTTGCAGAAACGAGCAATTACTACTAAAAAGATTAATGGAGAGATGTCTCCCAAAGAGCATTCATACTGATTATTCCAGCAATATTCATTTGGGAATGTTTGGAACATGTTTCCACATCACAGCATGTGAAATGTAAACAACCCCATTCTTATGTTACTATAGGAAAACGACAACAAATTTTCTTTAGGAGTTAGCTTTTATGGACTTGAGGACTTCCTTATAAGTGACCTTCCGCCATTTTTTGTTGTATTGAGATGCGGGAGTTATTTTTTTATGCAGGTAAATCGATGTTTTAATTTTTGACCATTTGTATGATTATTACGTAAATCAAAGTATATTGTAATGAATTTTTAAGGGTGGTGTTTATTTAAATTTTATGTTTTGTATAAAATATTTCAGTTCAATAGTTTTAAATTATTTTCTTTCAAAATCGTACAACGCGTGTGCTCGTCTCTTGACCGATTTCGTCGCATGCATATTATGATTATTTTACATGCCCTGGTTTAAGTATTTTATTATAATTTATTTCACTTCACTATAATTTTATAATTAACTTTTAATACCTTCTAATTCTGATTAGCTACATGATTTGATAGTTATAAATTTTTAACTTGCCCTGATTTTTCTTTAAATTATAAATTTTCCTCCGTCCATGACTCATCCATCTTTTGTCTTACTTCAATTTCTTAGTTATATTATCTTTCTTCGTGCTTGTAATTGAACATCCCTTCTACTTTATTATGAACAATTACAAGTGAAGTAAGATAATATTACCTTTAGTGTATGGTATTTCCATTTGATAGTAATTCACAAATTCTATCTCACGATTTCCATACCAGTAAAAATGGTTTTCCTGGAGCAAGTGAAGGTTGATTCCTTAGCCAAGATCCTAAAATCTCAGGGAGATCTTTTGAAAGTCCTAAATCTCAGACAAAGTTATTAAGTTCTTCTTGAAAAAATAGCTGATGAGGTTCAGTGCCTTTTGAGGCTGATGGTTCAAAAATATCAATTTCTCTATATGTTGAAGATTCGGGCTCATAACGAGTCTGCAATACTTTGGGTGGAACAGGTACAGGTACATCAGTATCTTATAGAACTGGTCTTATTACCCATTGAGGATTCGGGTAGTTAATATATTTAAGAATCAGTGTGTTCACAAATTTCGTCTCTCTTCAGACCATCAGTGTTTCAAAAGGCAGGGCTAGTTCCTTGTAATGGTTTGAATTTTTCCGCTACAATTTTGTTTGTTTACAATTTTTAAGTGGAAATCCCGCCGGCGCTAAGCTGAACTATGCTGCCACAGTCGAAGGAATCCAGTTTGTAGTGAGAACTCGGAAACATCGCAATTTTTAGGGTGCGAACAGCCAGCGAGATTATTGATAATTTTCCAACCAAATTTTCCTCCCAAGGTGAGAGATATTCGTTTTTCTGATTCTTTTCCTGGACTTCCCAATTTGGCATTTCACAATCCGAAAATGGACCAATGCAAACAGTGTGAGTTTTTCAATAATTTATTACCGGAAAGCTGAAAAGGCAGAGTACCAGGAAAGTCATAAAAAAATATTTGGCGCGAATTGAACGCAATAATGATAAGATGCTTGCAAAAGAAAATAGGAATGTTTTTGCTTACAACTTTGATTTGCAAGTTGTATTGAGTACACCAAAATGCCCTCAGGATGGGCATTGCTTTCTTTGGGATGAAGTAAATGGACATAGAGGTGCAAATAAAATAGCGACCTGTATTTTTGAATACATAAGGTCTCATTAAGGAATAAAAAAGTTACTAAGTATGATGTTCGATGGTTGTGAAGGACAGCAGAAAAACCACTTCTTTGCAGTGGTGGTACTTATTGAATAATCTTCCAAATTTGGAACATATTGACCACAAGTTTTTTGAGAAGGGTCACACCGAAATGGAGTGTGACAGTATTCGCTCAAAAATTGAAAACGAATCAAGAAAAGTACCAATTTAAAAGAACTACCTTCAATATTTCAACTGTGGGAATCCCCGAGGGTAGTTCACTGCTGGTAAATCCTCCAACATATGCACGAATTAAAGCGAAATAATACAGTGGTTCTCAAAATTTTGGACTTGAAAGGAAGTTTTAATATATGATTATAATCGAACATCAAGAAAATACCATAATATCGATTTACAAAAAAAAACTGTACGCGATGGAAACAAAACCCGACTTGTTTAGTTAAATTTATGTCCTAGCTACGGTAAAACAAATTTTAAAAATATTAATCTCAAATTTTTCGGACAACTATAAAATTATTAAAATTTACAGGAAGTGCTTCTAATTATAAGTACAGTAGAACCCCGATTATCCGAGTCTTGGTTATCCGATCTTCCGTGTTAAGCGAGCCAAACTTCTTAAAATAATCTTCCATGTTATTCGACGCACTAAGATAAAATTCACTTTTTCTTAGACTCTCTGATTAGGTGATTATCTTCTCTTATATACTACTGACTGTTTGTCTGCGATTTTTGACTTAGCAATGAGTCAGTCAATCACTATAACATAAGAAAATTCTGCGTGATCCGAGGCTTCGATTATCCGACTTACTTCCTCTACACATTAATTCGGATAATCTGTATTAATTCTTTAATGTATTTCTACATTTTCAGTATTTAGGTGTTTTTTTAATTTCGTAACGGAAACTCTCGCGATGAAAAACTCAAAAGATGGCAAATAATTTATTAAAGATTTAAATTATTATAAATCAGTAGAAATATATAATAATTTCTTGTATGCACTTCTGATAGTGAAACTGATACGTTCGTCATCGTTTTCTGAGCGTGATGTTGCTATTAAAAACCCTCAAATATCTAACCTAACCTAACCAATAAGGACTAAAAATCTCAATCTATTTATTTTATTAAAATTTAATGAACTTTAAATTCGCGCACAGACAGGTCTATAGTAAACAGCAGAACTGCAAGAGTGAACTCCAAAATGGAGGACCAGTTAGTTATAATTTATCCAGTACTGTAGCCACACTCCTAACTTGCATTCATATATTCAAAGATAAAGCCTCAGTTTGGCCTCAAAATTGCCTGCAAAATTTATAATTATTTTTTTCTAATATTATGAACAATTTACTTACACATTGCTGAAATCGTTAAATAAGAAATTGCGTTCATAAACATGAAAGTTCATGAAAATTAAACATGAAAAATTAACTTAAGGCGATTCTGAGAAAATTAAAAATGTAATTGAATTTTAAATTATACCTACCAAAATATAATAGAGAATACACAGTGGCGTAAAAACAGTTGTTCACAACATTTTGATATAATGTAATCAAAGAAAAAGTTATAAGTATACAGAAAAATTTGGAAGTTTCTTTTTTGTGTATTATCATTATTAGACGGAATTTCTGCAATTTTATTGCACAGAATCTCGTGACACTAAATTAAAACCTAAAATGACTACACTAGTAATAAAATTAATCGTGGATTCGAATTCCACATAATATGCTGTTAAGTTAGCCCAAGAAGGCTTAAGAACTTACCTACTCTTTTATATATTTCTTATTTAGTTTGGTGAGCTCCCCAAGTTAGCGTTTCTTGAACATATTGGTAAGTACGGTACTGCATGGGTGCTATTTTTTTTATTGGACCCGCTGTGAGAGTGAAATGTTGCACAAGAATGTAATTTTGAAGTTGACCGCATATAGCATCGAACAATCAAATTAATCCAGCAAATTTGGACAATATAAAGTGCAAAACGTTACACAATAGTTGCAAGAAAGAGGTTATTATACGAAGAACATTCTGTTGGTGTTTTTTCTGTACAAGAATACCTGAAAAGGACGACACAATAAAAATAGATAGCATAAGGACAAATCCTACAATAGTTTCTATTCATCATACGCTTAAAAATTAGGATTTAACATTTCATTAAGTGCGTTAAGTATAGGACATTCAGAGACATGTTTATTTCTTAAGTAGAAATGTAATCGAGTGTAAGAACGCAGAGTCGAATGTTTTGTAAGCATTTTGTTAGTCGTACGTAATTTTGGGTTTCTTATATGTTCATCCAAAGAAACTTCAATTGGATTGTGTTCTTTTATATCAAATTACATTTAGGTAGTAGTTTTACTTTCCTTTTCCAACATCGAACCTAATGATTACAAATCTGGCTAAAATCTGCCACGGGCAAAGGTTTCTCTGAGAAACATCAAATTATTTCTTCAGGAACTCTTTGAATTTCAACGATTAAAAATTACTTAGAAATTTAATAAACTGAACAGTCGAGATTCCAACTATCAATTATTTATCAATTTCAGATCAACAGTCGCGATTTATGCTGCTCACACTTAACAATTACAATTAACGATTTACAGCTACATGCTGCACGGTATAATAAAAAATAAAAAGAAAAGAAACTAAATACTTTATAGTAATATCGAACCTCTATTCAATTACTGTGAAACCTTTCTGTAATTCTACTTTGTAACGAGACAATTTAATTAAAACTTGTAATAATTTCCTAGAAAATAAATTCAAACACTAAAAACTAACATAATGAATAAAATCTGTTATCCGGTATAGAGTTACAAGAGTGCAATGGGCTTGATTTCTTTTATTTTATAGTACAAATGATTCGTCGTTTCTTCGCTAGATGCTGTAGATCGTTTTAGCAAATTGCTCGTCCGGTCCAGCATCCCGTATTGTGTAGAATTTTATATTGTAACATCACCACATCACAATTTTCTGCTATTCTGGATTTCCAAATCAAACCGTTTCTTTTTAAAAATGAAAACCGAATTTTCAAGGATCCACCGTTTAGTTATATCGTCGAAATTGGAGTCGTTTGAAAATTTTGAAAAGTGGTTAATTTGGTTCTTTTGGTGAGGTTTTCGTTGGAAAAGAATAAGTTAGATAACAAGGACGTGGAGGAAATTAGATAAATATGTGTTTGTATGGACCGGCGAGCACAGTTGTCCGAGGGGCAATTTTATACAATAGGGTCCGTTTGCGTGGGATGATAAATCCTGCGAAAATAGCATCATATACATCACTTTTCGTGCAATGTTCAATTTTAAAAAACTTATTTTTAATTTGTTTTTTAATCGTTGCTTCTAATTAAGTAACTTTTATTTGTATTTTATGTTATATAAAAAAAACTAATAGAATTTCGAAGCTTATATAATTAATTCTTGTCGCTTGAGGAAATAAAAATATTTAACAGCATCATTTTCTTTAATTCCGATGTTGATTGTAACATTTCAAAATTGAAAAATTCGCATAAAAAGGTAAAATAAAACTCGTTTGCCATTAAGAACAAGTTGGATATGGATGAAACTGTCGTTTTACTAGTACAATCTGTGAGGGAATTGAAAGATCGGAACAGAGGATAGAAAGTACAGGATAGATGGGACATCAGATCGTCTTCCAGTCACTTAATTTATACGGCATGTTTACATATGTCGAAAGGAACGGGCGCATTTTAATTGTCGGCATCTGACAGTCAAAGGGTCGCAGCATGCCATGCTCGAGCGTGGCGCCACCATGAAAAAAAGTGGACGAAACGTGGACGAAACGCGAACTTTACAAAACGACCATCAAGAATAAAAAACTACAAGCATAATATCATCGTCGTGTATTTTTGAGATGACTAGATGATTTTTTAGCTATCTGGCCTTCGCTATGCTGTTTTTCGTTTAAAATTGAACAATCTATCGATATTGTGTTAATGTGCCACATAGTATAAAAAAATAATTTACAGCTAATTTCTTCGTTTCACCCATTAAACCTATCCTATTATTATTTTGTGTTTTTCTACATGTGTTTCGAATTCATCACGCGAGACTAGTTTAGAAGAAAAAAAATAAATGTAAAACAAATTGTATATTATTAACATTTTGCGCTTGGCGAGTTTAAATTGATAATAAATGACAATAATGAAAAGTAGGCGGGTTAATAGTGTGTGCAGCGCCGGAAGCGGTTCTTGCGGCAGCTCTTAAAACTTCTGTCATGAAAGCTTTGATGTAGATGTAATTATCATTACATATCTACATTTACAACTACATAACGATTCTTGTCACTGTCACTCACTTGTAATATTTTTTATATGAATTTACACTTCAATAATCAGTTTTATAGTGCAAGCGACACTGCTTTATAGTTATATACGACATACTTGTTTTGATGTTAATGAACAAAGTTTCAAGCAAGTTAGCTTTCCAATAGTCAATAATAGTTATTGGAAAACTTGCGCTGTTGGAAAAACAGTGGAACAATCTTTTGCCACTTTAAAAGCTCAGCTTATTTTAGAAAAATAAACATATAATGTTCCGAAGAGTAAATAACATGCCCTAATATGTCAGCTTCTGATGGTTAAATTATAGCCCATCAAATTAATTATTTGTGCGATGTTAGTTTTTGGGTTAAAAAACAGGCACTGTAAAGTGAAACAGTTGAAGTTAATGAAGCTACCGCTAAAGAGGTAATTTGAATATAAAAGGATGAGACGGCGAATTGAATAAAAACGTTTTTTTTTGCTTATATAAAAAATTGAAATTTCAACCAAATTCTAGCATAGAACAATACAAATTAATTTAAAACAAAAACAATTAAATATTATGAATTGTTTTTGTATTTGTTCGGTTAGCATATTTCTTACCTTTTCAGCATAAAATGGCAATCAGGGCGATTAGGTCTTTTTTACTCAAAACACTCATTCGTCGGAACTAATCTGTGGAAATTTAAATATCTCATGAAAAACGCCAACAAACAAGCCAATAAGGCGTTTTTGAAATGTTGAAGATAGAAACCTGTGTAAGAATTTTTCAATTTAGAGGAAATGTCAAAACAAAATTTAGGGTAGGTAGATCAAATAATATCATCTATAGATCGGAATTTCGGAAAGAATCTGCATTTGGAAAACTGCAATTATTCATGATTTTATTGTTTATAAAATATTGAATTTTTATCTAGTAATAAATTTAATTTATAATTACAGTCGACTCTCGATAATTTGAACACTCGTTAATTTGAATCTCTCGATAATTTGGTAATAATTAATGGTAATTTGAAATTTTTCTCTGGTCCTTCTCTGGTCCCTTGAGTTTCAATTTATCGAGAGTCGACTGTATTTACAAATTAGAGAATATAGTGGAAGATTTGAGTCCCAATATTAGTATTTAATAAGTACTAATAGTATTGTTCCATACCTCCTCCGTCTTAAACCTCCCTTGCTTCCTTAATTGTTATTTTGTACGAAAATTCACAACAGTGAAATGGCGACATAATATTTTTGCTTAAGAATTTACAAAAATCACAACAGCGATATTTCGAAAGGTTCCATCTTCGGTTCTCTGTTCTAAGTATTTATTAATGATTTTTCCTTTAGTATTTAAAATGTAATTTTAAAACGCCATTGTACGCTTTTGACCAGCGGCAGCGATGGTTACCTTCTTGAGACACAATAGATCAACGCTCATAATGATGTCTCAAAAATAATTTTTACGAAATAAAATAGTCTTAAATAAAGCCAAAAAACAAGTAAAATGCTTTTTACACTTCCGAGAGTAGAACTGATACTTCGTCGTCGTTATTTAAAGCGAAGTTATTCTTTATACAGGAAAGACTGATATAAAACAAAAATAGCTTTTACATACAAATGGTTTTTAATGTTTTATTATTTTACATAGAATTATAATTAATGGATTTTTCAATATTATGTAGTATAAAAACCAACATCCTTCAAATGATCACCATTTACTGCTTTCCGTAGCATTTTCCAGGACAGTACGCAAGGTTTCAGGTCCTAAACGTCAGATTTCGTCCCGAATGTTCTCCTTAAGAAAAAACCTGTTCTTTCAAGTAGCCCCTAAAAGGAAGTCTGGTGCTGTCAAATCAGGTGAACGCGGAGGTTAAACAAATTTATTCGTTCACTCAAATTTTCTCGCAGGGGGTCCATCTTCGTCCTGGAAGTGTACACAGTAGCTCCATCCTGTTGGAACGATACCTCCTGATTATATTTGACCGCTGGGCGCATGGTCTGGCGATGCCTAGTTGAGCAGGACTCGGACATTAAAATGTTGCCGGTTTTTTCTGAATTTGAATAATTGATCTTTCACTTGAACAGAAAAACTCCAAGGGATGCTTTGCAACCTGAAAAAAAAAAGAAAATAAAGACGATTGAAAATGAACAACTTATGACTTTTTCAAACCCTTCAGTCTCTTTCAGTGGCCATCTTACAGTATTGGAACACTAACAAGTTACATAAAATTCTATTGTAATTTGCAAACGGATTATTTTTTGCTTAATTCTTTCTTATGACCTTTTTATCTGTCTTATTTACGGCTTATTAACCACAAAATTGCATTTTAAAAATTAATTTTAGTCTGTTTTATACTGTGGAATAGTAAACATTGCGAAATTATGGCAAATTATCAGTTATTAACAAGCCAAGAAAAAGTTGTCATAATAGCTTTTAAATAAATAAAGAAAATTTTAGTATACGTGTATACACGTATAAGTGTAGCCCTTCAACTGTAAGTCAATTTTTAAAAAATATGCAGGAACCGGTGCGATGGCAAATAAAAAATATGGTGAGCCGAATAAAAAGATAGGGACGATCGAATTTTACAACGATTGTGTCTTGCAAATAGGGCATCAACAGAACTACGTTCCGAGTGGAATGAAGTAACTTGTGTTTCGGTTTCTACAAAAACTGTGCGGCGTAGATTAAAATCTATGGGTTCAAAAGCGCAACGTCCTGCTCGAAAACCGTTATTAACCCAAAAAAATGAAGCGAAACCGACTTAATTGGGCAACTGAACTCTTAAAGATTGGGAAAAAGTAATATTTTCAGATGAATCCAAATTTAATGTGCACGGTTCTGATGGCATTAATTACGATTTCCGAAGAAAAGGTGAGCGTTTAAAGGACGAATGCCTTACAAAGACAGTGAAGTTTCCTACAAGTGTGATGATTTGGGGATACTTTTCAAGCAAGGATGTAGGTTCTTTGCAATTTCTAGATGGGACTGTGAAGGCACAAGACTACATTCAAATCTTAAATGAATGTTTGTTGACCACTATTAAACAGATTCGGCACCTTGCCATAGGGCACAAGTTGTAAGAATTTTTAATTTCTCTTTATTTTTGTATCACTTACAACAGTAAAAGTTATATTTATATAATATGTTTAATATCCTAGGTAAAGGATTTTATTCAAAAGAAAAGGATTAATCCCTTACCTTGGCCAGTTAAGAGCCCAGACCTGAACCTGTAGAAAATTGCTGGTTCCAAATTTCAAAGAAGGTTGCAAAAAAAAAACGTAAAACGAAAAAGACTTAATAGCAGCCATTGAGAAAGTATGGAAAGAAGATTTAGAAATCGATTATCTGAAGAATTTGATTAAATCCATGGCAAGTCGAATCCATGCGTTAATTGATGCTAAGAGAGGTTCCACCAAATATTAATTTTTAAGAAAATTGTGTAAAAATATACGTAAATAGATCTCATTAGTGGGATTTTAAAAATATAATGTTAAATGAATAAACAAACCTGTTGCAATTTTGATTTTGTCATAAATAGGTCGTAAAGAAAGCAAGTAAAAGGTCATAAGAAAACAATAAGCAAAAGGAAATCCGTTTTCAAAATACAATAAAATTTTATGAACCTCAGGTATTGTTACGGTTCATATGTCCAATACTGTATATTATATTGCTGTGTTTCTTACTCCAAAAATTTCTTTTTATAAGGGAGGAGGAATATTTTATTTATTTTTGTAATATTTTAAATTTGAATGAAGCGCCAAAGGAAGTAAAGTAAGGACATTGGAGAAGAACAAAGGACACGTAAATGGACGTGGGTCAAATAATTGGTGCCAATAATTTTATAATTTTGAGAAGTAGTTTGATAAATAATGAATAGTTTAATAAAACGTATTTAAATGAAAGTGGGTGTGTTATGAAGAAAGAGCAAAAATGATTTGGAGTTGGAAAGAAAATCAATTTTGACCGAGTATCACAACAATATAGTAATATAAATTTTATATTATATTATTTAATTTAAAAATTTTGTAAATCTATCTAGTTCCGATTATTGGGGATTGCGACTGTTGGGAATTTGATTTACGAGATTGCACTGTTTTTTGGCTTTCGATTTTTGAAGTAGCATATTTCAAATCCATTATTTCGTCCCTTTTTTTGTAACGTTCTGTACTATTCCATAACGAGAAGAGAGATCATGGATGCGAAGTTAAATTGGAATATCCATATACAATGTTTATATGGTCACTTGCCAAAAGGGCAACTCAGCAAGTGAGTGAAAAAATAAATTAGTAATTATTAACGACATGGTTCCTTTTATTTCTTTGTCATTTTAGCGCCCTTCCGTGCGCTCCTATAGACAAAGTCTAGTTTGATAAACGGTTCTGCTGCGACGACCTTGTAATGGTTGAGTTAAGTTGTGGTCTGCAAGCAACTGACGCGGCATTGCAGCTCGTCACACGCCAGTGACATTTTCAATACCTGACTTGTTGAGAAGGGAAACGATTATAATATAAATATCGGGTAACTAACCATATAGCAATTATTGCATAGAAGTAGTCAGTGCTGCAGATGAAGTCGTTTGCAGACCATAGCTTTAGAGAATGGACATTCCGGATTCGAATCACAAACTTGATAGAATTTCTTAGCTCATCCGTCGGGTGAACAGCAACATTATGAGAATCGATGATGAGAACTCTAGGAAGAAGTATAAAGGAAAAATTGAGTTTCCTAGAAAGAACTAATTCTTGTATACATATTTTCGTAGTTATAAAGTTGTTTTAAAAATTATTAAAATATATTACAGTAGATCCCCGAATATGCCCAGAAAATGTGGAGAGGAAGTACCTCGAATTACCGAAAATTAGAATTATTACGTAATCAGCAAAAATCAGATAAAGCGGCTGGTGCCTCGAATACCACGGAAGATTGTTTTTAACGGTTCGGATCGGTTAACGCGGAAAATCGGATCTACTGTAATATAAATAATTAGTGATAATATAGAAAGTGCCTACTTGATGACCATAGTTTTAGAGACCGGGGGGTCTGGGAGGTCTGGGGGGTATGGAATAACCCCCAGTTATACGTAAATTGTAAAAGATAAATTTATAACCGTATGCCTCAATATCAGGCAATCAAGAAAAGAAATTTTGAACACATTACAAAGCGAAAATCGCAACAGAATCAACGAAGAATGGCAAATCTTGAATACTTCTAAAAAATAACATTTGTGACCCCCCCCCTCCGCGGTCTATGGGGTCTATAGATAGGGACTTTTGTTGCTTTTGGTAGCTTAACAATTTCATCGACTTCCAGCCTAAATTTCAAATTTACAGTGACTATTGCGCCTTTCTTCTTTCGTTAAAGATATTAATTTGGTAAAGATTTCTGGAT
This sequence comes from Podabrus alpinus, assembly GCA_932274525.1. NCBI lineage: Eukaryota > Metazoa > Arthropoda > Insecta > Coleoptera > Cantharidae > Podabrus > Podabrus alpinus. The sequence continues at coordinate 68,212,952 of OW026454.1, forward strand.
AAAACTGAAAAATAGACAAATTTAGTTACAAAATTTCTCCGTGTTTTAAAATTATAAAGCTCAGTTGTTCACGTAATCGGCAAGGCTCAGATAAAACGGATTTTATATTGCATCTAAAATAACACGCAAGATTGTTTAAAAGGTTTGGCTCAGTCAGTTAACGTAGAAGATAATCGAGGTTCTAATGTACATAATAGGTATATAAAAATATAATAATTCATTTTATATTTAATTTAAAATTTATTGCGTCTTTTCTAAAAATTGTTTTAAGAATTATTTTTTTTTATTTTAAATTCTATTTAGGAATTTAAATTCAGTATTACAATAAATTGTGAACTGACGAGAACAAAAACTATCGGACCATGATGTGAATTATTGCAATTTTACTTACATTTGGATCGATTTTGTCTTCTTTTTTAAAATTCAAAGTGAATTCAATTCAATTTTATAAGAAAAGGTATTGACATATCTTTAAGTGTCTCCATCAAGTTTCAGTCTTCGTATTTATTATTGTGAAGTATCAAAATCGAAATTTAAATTTTTATATTAGGTATGGTTACTTGTTGTATATTAACAAATTACTTAATATGGTTTAGTAAATCATAAACACAAAACAGATTAATAAATTGCTTAGAAAACATTTTGTGTATAAATTATATTATATTAATTTGCATTATTAAGATTTTCAGTTGTAGAAATTAAATGACAAATTCAAACTAATATTCCAGTGGTCAGATCTAAACTGATGCTAAGGATGATTTAGTTCAGGAAGTCTACAGCCTTTCAGCATAGCTTAAGTTGCTAAATACGAAGAAGTTCAAACAACAGGGGTGGATTTACTGGAAACGTCGAAAATGCGAAAAATTTCACATTTACCGATTTTTGAGAAAAAAACTTTCATTAAGATTTTGAAATCAGGAGAAAATCTTATGTGAATTCTTTCGTGTGCTCATTGAACAGACAGCGGCGTAGCTACCGTATAAGCAATCGAGTTTGCAAGGCGTAGAGACTCTCGGTGCTATGGGGTGTTACAATCTTAATGTTTTTGTTTTGACATTAATAAAAAATCCATTTCTCTTTATTAAGTTATAATCATGGTAGACGGTAACTTTTTAGCATACGTATTTTGAGTAATAATCTTCTAAATAAATTGGTGTTAAATTTGATGAAATCCGTTATAAATTCATAATTTTTATAAATTTAGGTAATTTTTGATTTTGAATTCTACAGGAATTTCCTATTGAAAATACAAAAGAAAACTAAATATAATAGTAGCTTTACACTTTATTTTTTATTTAAAAATTAGGAATTGTTCCGTAAATTAGGGTGCTATGGCCGTTCAAAATTAATAAAGAAACTTGAAAATCACATCTTAATTAAAAATAATTTTATATACTAAATTGTAATCCTTAGTAGTCCTTCTGGTCCTTTGTAGGATCCTTCGGCATCAATTGCGTACAAACCCAAAATTTATAGCTTACGACAATGTGGGTAGAGAAAACCATCATCAGTGTCTGATTTTCGAAATTATGACTTACGTTGAATAATCGTATCTCATCATCATTGATCTGAAATTTCAAACTTCGATCGATGTTCTTCTAATAGTCTCTGATCAATAATATTTATTCGCGTTTACCACGGAAAACTTAGAATAAGATAAACTGTTTGCTCTAATCTTCGAAATTTGAGGCCTAAACCAATCACTTGAACAGAAAACTTCAATATAACATTTTCCGAAACTCCTCTAATTACATAATTTTTATTTTGAAATAATTTTTTGTCACAACATCTTTTAGAACACGACGTGACCATATCCTTGTTGCCCAAAGATTTCTTACTTACTTTATGGTATTTTCTATCGATAAAGCCCGCATTTCATTAGAGCTTCTAGCAGCCGAGCTTCTCCAGCCCAGCTTCTAAATTAAATTTGTAATGCATTGGCTTATATGGAACCAAACTCACTTCGGCTGGTAGAAGCCAGGTAGAAGCAGGTCATAAAAAGTATCGAATTTTAGCAGCCCGGCTGCAAAAATACTCCACGTGGAGTACTGTACTTCTAATTGGTTAATATTTAGAATAAGGACTTATTATTGGATAATATAAAATGGTCCGTAGTTGTAATTGGTTAATATTTAGAATAAGGACTTATTATTGGATAATATTTCTATTACGAAAATGTCTTTGCGACTCCACGTGGACTTGTGTACTTTACCTGATAAAAGATTAATTTTAACCAGGCCGCTTGTGCAGCCAGGAGTTGTAAATTTTTACAACTGAAGCTGCACAAGCCAGATACTTCTACTTATTAGATAATATGTGTTGTAACACAATTTTGGTTATTCGATGTCATCGTTAATTAGATATTTATACTAATTTTTTAATCATTCCCATAATAAAAAGCAATAAAAGAAGGTGATTATTTTTGGATGTTTTTTTTTAAATAAACTTGTCCACGAAAAAAACCGACCTCCTGTATTGTTGTGCTAAATTAAAAAGCGCAAAAATTTTTTAAACGCAATTTATTATTAGTTATTAAATTTACCGGGTAGTATTTAACATTAAAAAATTAAAAGAAATTTTTTAAAGGTCTCTAAAAATGCTCTCACCTATAATCCATTACTACACATTCAAATTTTGTTAAAAAATCGGCATACAATTTTCGCGCTCTAGTTTTCGCTGTAGATTTTTAAGTTTTGGACCTATTAGCGATTTTCTGTACATTATAATATAACTTCTTAATCCACTACGAGCTTTTATATTTTTAACATTAGATTTCGATGTACCGACTTTATCGACCATGTCCCTTACTGATGTTTGTGTTACGTCGATTTCGGTAATTTCAATTTTTTTGAGAGTTCTCTTTGCGACATTCGCGAATTTTTGCAATGCGTGGAAAAATTTTACGTTGTTTCTCAGCGTATGCTTACAATATTATAAAACTTGTACCCGAAACATGTAATTCAAAGTGCTCGGCTTTTCGTGGAAGCGTGAAGTGATTCATAATAACTTAAATATAACAAAATAACCGGATAGAAATATTATCCAATAATAAGTCCTTATTCTAGTACAGTACTCCACGTGGAGTATTTTTGCAGCCGGGCTGCTAAAATTCGATACTTTTTATGACCTGCTTCTACCTGGCTTCTACCAGCCGAAGTGAGTTTGGTTCCATATAAGCCAATGCATTACAAATTTAATTTAGAAGCTGGGCTGGAGAAGCTCGGCTGCTAGAAGCTCGAATGAAATGCGGGCTTAAGAGTGATTTTGAAATCTCTAAAACAAAGTAGGATACGGGCATTGCCTACATCATACGATTTCAAGTCTGTAAAATTTAGAATATGGAAAAGCCATTTATCGTGGTTTTGTAAACTCTTTCTACTCTACTAATTTTACAGAGATGTGATTTTAATTTGTATCTGTTTTAGTCGTTTTAAAATGTACTACCTTTGAGTCTTGGTAATTCTGTAGTGTTAAAAATAATTCAAATCTTTTGATAACGATTAACAAACCCACAGACAAGTTTCGCTGTAACGCTTACAAAAAATTCTATTATAAATACAATTTATGAGTTAATTTAATTTAAGCATTATTTCATTTCGTAATTATGATTTCATTCATAATTTTAAAAATATTTCAATTTCAATATACCTATATGTAGTAGGTACGTACGCACGATACACTCTTAAAAATGCCTACGAAATTGTAAGAGCTATGTATAGTAGGTATATGAGATTTTCTATACAATTTGTTCACTCGCGTTTGAGTGAATTTCAATCTTTTATAACTCTTTAAATTCATTTTCCACTTTTTTGTTAAACGAGTGTATGTATAAAAAACTAATAAATTTGCAGCGTTAATAATTGGAAACACAAAAGTAGGATTTATACGACATTGATATTGAAATATCAATAAACTGTAACATAAAAGTCTGTACTTCATAAGTTAATTGGTTTACTATTTACTTAATTAAATACGGAAATATGCTAACATAAGTTTATAAAAATACTTCATATTTTCCAAAAAAATTTTATAGCAAAATTTTCACCTATAGTCACCTATAGTCCTATAGTGGAATTTCGATTGCAGTTTGCAATCAAAACAAGATTTAAAAAAATTCTTAACGCTACATTGCATTAGTGCACGATAGGATTTTGCAGAAAAATGATTAAAAATGTATGGGTTATGTGAGCATTCCCGTACTTGATTACTACAAGTAGTATCTTTTTATGGAGCAGTTTATTGCATCGGAATGTTGCGAGCATTGCATTGCGTTAGTGCGCTGCGAGCTTTAGAATTTATTTTTACTTTCATATTCGCAACTCAAACTATGTTTAGACCTCGTCAGATCTCATTCGAGCAATGCGAACATCAAAAACAGATTATAGTATTTAAAGCTGGAATTATATTTAGTTTAATTATTTCACAATAAAATATGATGAGCTAACGCAAATTTATGAACCCAAGTCAGCGTTGGACAGCATGTATAACCGTGTAATTTAACTACAAATTATTTTTAGTTACACAGTTTACATATATTATTATATTTTCCTTGAAAATAAGTAGCGACTTTATTAAATTAAATTAAAAAATTATAGAAAGGCAATGAATGGTAAATGGTGTCGATACTACATTATTAGTATACTAACTAAAGCTGGGTATGCACATGCTGCAATGTGATGCAATACCATGTTCCATAATTCTGATTTTAGAACGTGGCGTTGCGTCACGTCACCGCATCTGTATAAACCGAGCTTAACTCTTTTTCACGTTTCAGCTTACTTATTAGTTGTATATCGTCGTTCCCATGTAAAAACCACCAAAGTGAAAATTTAGAATTGTGGGTAAATCTAGTTTTCAAGTTCATTTTAGCAGGCAATTTCAATTTTAAAGTAATACAGCAGCTTCTAGAAATGTTGTTCTTTATCCTATAAGATTTCAAATTTAATTTTTTCTGCTAAAATTAACTATAAAAGTTAATTTCCCAACAATTCCAAATTTGCACTTTCGTGGTTTTTTGGCATGGGGCGATGATCTTATATCATCGAGCACCATTTTATAATGTAATGGTATAACATAAGGAACAAACTTTAAGTTCAATAATTATCTCTCTGGATTATAAAATCTTAACTAGATAAAATTTCGAAATAGTTAGGAATTTTTGTATTATGTTTGAAAGTCTACAAATATGCTTACTCACTTTTACGTTTCAGTTTCTTCAGTAAAAGTGGAGTCGATGCCGAATAGAGGCATATTATGCTATATAACAGTGGCGGCGGTTTTCCCTAATAAAAGGCTCGTGTGCCTTCCACCCAAAACCGTAAATAACCCCTATTATAATTTTAAGTAAATTAGTAAATAAAATACAGTAAATAGGAAATTTTTTTATCTTTAAATTTTGTGCCCTCTCATGAAAAAAGTCTAGAGCCGGTACTGCAAATAAAGTCCTAAAAATTGATGACCGCAGAGAACGGGGGGTCTGAGGATATGGAATAACCCCCAATATATGGCCTATAGGAGGTAAAACATTAAAAAAATATATTATGATGGCGCTTTACTTTTCATGGTTATGATCATCCACGAAGATTTTTTAAATGGCCCACGTTAATTTTTGGTTAAAAACTGGACATGGTGTCACTTTGTGTGGTAATTGAGATGGTATCACCCCATTGATATCAATTATTTGATGTCGACTTTTATTTTGTGCTCTTCACTTGCAAATGTAAAAGCTGTAAAACAAAAAAGAAACGTAAAACTTTTTTACAGGATTTTAGAAATGAGAACCAAAAAAGGGTCAACTGTCAAGATTTTCTGTTAATAAATTTTCTGTGTTTCCAAATTATAGGCAACCTTTTTACCAGAGCTTCACCTCCTCTTTCCAAGTGACGCATCTGGCTTAGTAACCGATGGGTTAGTATTAAAAAAAATGAACAAAAGTTTACCCACTTTTCAGAAAAAAGGTTCGCCATCACTGTGCTAGGGGATATTTAATAACCCCCTAGACCTTCCAGTTTCGATTTTTTCCTTTTAGGCTTCTATACAAAGTATAGCAAGAAGCCTTATGATCTGGCTCCGTGTCTGTCCGTCCGTCCGTCCGTCCGTCCGTCTGTCTATCCGTCCGTCCGCATAATTCAAAATCATACAGAGCGTTTCAAATCGTGTTGAATATACTCAGTGCGTATAGAGGTCTAAGAACTGGGTACCCAGTGCGCTATTCTAGCTAGCTAGAAGGACGGGCAGGCAGCCAAGGTCATATGGCTTTTGGATTGCACAGAGCTTTCCTTAATCTTCATTCAACTTAAGTTACCTTGGGTAGCTGCCCGTCCTTCTAGCTACCCGTCCTCGGACGGGCTATCATCTAGCTCTCAGTGCAATCCAAAATCCATATGACCTTGGCTTCCTGCCCGTCCTTCTAGCTAGCCGTCCTCGGACGGGCTATCATCTAGCTCTCAGTGGAATCCAAAAGCCATATGACCTTGGCTGCCTGCCCGTCCTTCTAGCTACCCGTCCTCGGACGGGCTACCAGCTAGTTGTTAAATTGTTTATCAACTGGACGCTCCTTGGCGAAATTCTTGGAGCCGCAGAACTGACAGATGGAATTCATTTCTCCACAATCGTGTCGAGTAACGTGAGATTCATCAAATCTCAATGCTCTTATTTGGAGTTGAATTGCTTGACTTTGGTATCGATTTTCTTTCTGTCGATGTATCGCATGGGATCGAGCGTTAGCAGCTTGCCGCGCTTGAGTTTCTTCTAATGTTTCACGTTGTTGACGTGTCGCATGGGATAGAGAGTTAGCAGCTTGCCGCGCTTGAGTTTCTTCTAATGTTTCACGTTGTTGACGTATCGCATGGGACCGAGCGTCAGCAGCTTGCCGCGCTTGAGTTTCTTCTAAAGTTTCACGTTGTTGACGTATCGCATGGGACCGAGCGTCAGCAGCTTGCCGCGCTTGAGTTTGTTCCAAAGTTTCACGTTGTCGACGTATCGCATGAGACCGAGCGTCAGCTTGTCGCTGTGATCGAAGCTGTTCTTCTGTGTTATTAGCTCTTGTACGTGCTTTTCTCTCACGATTCAATCGCCGTCGCTTTACAGCAGGATTTTCAAAATTTTCATTATCCATTATGGAAGTTCACATAATGCTTTTTTGGAAATAGCTGTCATAATTTTTCACCGATATAAGAAATTTAAATACGTTGATCTGTTTTTTCAATGCAGACCAAATATAAGTTATATTTTATTTACATAATTTTTCACCTATATAGGAAATTTAAATACGTTGATCCCTTGATACGTTGATCCGATGATACGTTGATACGTTGATACGATGATACGTTGATACGATGATACGTTGATACGATGATACGTTGATACGATGATACGTTGATACGTTCATCCGATTGGTTATGAAATTATCCGTTATGCGTTCGGTTCGGTTCGGTTTGCTTCGGGTATTTCCGTGGGACAGACAGAAGGAAGGAAGGAAGGAAGGAAGGACGGACTTGGCCTTTTATAATAAGAGATAACTTTTATTATAACTTATTTATTTATTTTAACTTTACGTTATTATGGAATATCAATTAACCGACGACGAAGATTTTAAGGACTTTATCGAAATTTTAGCTGAAAGCATTCAAAGAAACTCTCAAGTTTTTCGTGATCGTTCAAATCATTTTGTTAGTTGGTCAGATAAGGAAAGTTTTGCTAGATTTAGATTGACGAAACATTCGATTCAAATAATATTAAACCAACTAAATCTTGATTCCCAGGCAATAAGGTATAACTTTCAGTTTCAATCTAATATCATTGAATGTCAAATGTTAAAAATCATTGTTTTTCTAGGGATTTATGTCTTGTTCAGGAGTACCAACATAAATTTTAATGATAACTCTCGGATTAGTTGACTCGCCCTACATACAACCGCATTGGCGTTGATCCTGGTTCAACACTTGAATAAGGTTCGGTTAATCCTCGAGTTAAACCACTGACATACAACCACCCCCAAGTTTAGGAAGTTGATGGTATCGATGTCAAAAATATTCGCAAAAAGAATTTAATTGCAATTTGTATTATATAGTATTTTAGTAGGCAATGATCACCAATTTAAAACAAGGTGGAACTCGCTTTAGCGGCAGTTCTTAGGCTTCTATACAGCTACCTTTCTGGTGTGGAAAGTTGTTATTATCTGGTTATTTTTGGTCGCCATATTATGTAACATCACATAATCAGATAATCTGCACTAATTATTTATTATTTTATTTTAACCACAGCAGTGGCTTGATGTGGATAGTGAAGTTAAGTTGTAAATAAAAGAGAAGGAAGAGGATGGATCCACCTCAAAAAATGGACCGGAAATTACGCAAATTTCGAAAGCGAAAGCAAATTGCCAATATGACGTCAGAACAAATTATTCAACATCGCGAAAGAAATCAAATTGCCAACATGACGTCAGAACAAATTGAACAAAATCGCAAACGAAAGCAAATTGCCAACATGACCCCTTCGAAAATATTACATCGTTCACGTAGTCATGCAATTCGCCGACAAAATCCACGAAGTAAAAACGCAGCTGTTCTTGAAGTAGGTAACGTTGTAGAACCAATTGTCGACGTTCATAACGGTAGTTTTACACTACCAGAAAAGTACACTACCACAACTACCAGAAAAGTAGTTGTATTTTATTTTACTTTGATGTGAAAAAATAATTTTTTAATGATGTGGTTAGTGAAGTTAAGTTGTAAATAAAAGAGAAAGGAGAGGATTGGTCCACCTCAAAAAAAGGACCAAACATTACAGAGAAGTAAAGTTTCGAATAGAATGGAAAAGTTTGATTGTTATTACTTATATAGTAAATGATAATTACCAACCGCAAAAAATTTAATTGGTGCAGATTATCTGATTATGTGATGTTACATTATATGGCGATCAAAACTAACCAGATAATAACAACTTTCCACACCAGAAAGGTAGCTGTATAGAAGCCTAAGAACTGCCGCTAAAGCGAGTTCCACCTTGTTTATTGTTAAATTCAATATTTAATTTGGAACATTTTTCCAGTCCCACAGTAAAGCTTTTATGAATTTAAATTATTTTGGAAATATATCAAAATGCAGTAAATTCATATTTTTCATTTTTCTTCCAATTTTGTGCCCTGCTATTAGAAAGAGTCATAAGCCATCAGATTATTAAAAATGTAAGGCTGTAGAAATCTAGGATCCATAACTCCCCCCCCCCCCGAATATGACGTTCAGATGGTAAAACATTAACAAAATGTTTTATAACCGTGCTTTATTTTTGTTTGTTATAATCGAAGCTTTTATTGATAATTTATCGGCACTATATAAGCTTGTGTAATCAATAATTATGATTGTATTCGGGGGGGGGGTTATTAAATAGTTCCTTTACCCCCGAGTTTCTATTTTGCACTTTCCATTGCTGACATTGCTCACACCCTCACAGTAAAATTGAAATTATTTTAGAAGTAAACTAATTTTTTTTTTTTTGAATCTTAGCATTTTACAATCTATCTACATAACAGACAATAAGTAAAAAATATGACACTTTGAACTAAATAACATAGAAGGAGTTTGCCCATTGGCAAGCTCCCTTTACTTTATCAACACTCAAGAGTGATATGTCGGATTTACAGTAGTTTAAAAGTTTAAAGTAAGTTTAAAGAGTTCAAAAAAGATGAGGCAAATCCAGTGGGTCGTGACGCTTTAATCGCTTTGTTCGGTGGGAGGAGAGTAAGTCCACCGCTAGTGAGTTGGGATGGTCTCTAACACGATCTTGGTATCTGATGCTGAACGATTTTATACATTCTTCAACTGTCGACACTTGCAAATCGCGGTGGGTTACGTGGTTAGGGACAAACCAGGGGGCGTCTGCGATTGTTCTTAGGATTTTTGCTTGAAACCGTTGTATTTTGGCGATGTTAGAGTTACTCGCTGCTCCCCAAAGCTGGATGCCATACGTCCAGATTGGTTTTATTATAACTTTATATATGAGCACCTTATTGTCCAGGGATAATTATGAGCAACGATTCAGCAACCACTGGTGTTTTCTAAAAGTATGGCCAAATTGAAGTCTCTTATACCATATGTGTCTACCCCACGTTAAACGTCTGTCCAGGTGCATTTCAAGGTACCTTACTTCCTCTTTTTGTGGTAATATATTTCCGTTGAGACTAACAGAAGGACATGTGTCTCTCCTCGTTGTGAACGTTACATGCACCGATTTTTGAACATTGGCTTTGATTCGCCATTTTTTTAGCCATATCTCTAGTTGGTCAAGATGTTTTTGTATAGGTTTGCAGACGCTGTTTGTGCATTAGGGTGAGAAGCAAGGATTGCTGTATCATCCGCAAATATCGCAATGAATGTGCTTGAGTTTGTTGGTAGATCAGCTGTGTAAATTAAATATAGGAGTGGTCCCAGGACGCTGCCCTGTGGGACTCCAGATTTAACTGGAAAAAGTGGTGATATCTCATCTTGATATTTAACAAAGAAATGTATGTTTTGCAAGTAGGATTTGAGCACCGGATAGATGTTATGTGGAAGATGAGATTTGATTTTAAATAATAGTCCAGTATGCCACACCTTATCGAAAGCCTGAGTAATATCTAAGAATGCAGCCGAACAATATCTTTTGGTCTCTAAATCTTGCTTAATTTGGTGTACAATCCTGTGTACCTGTTCAATTGTGGAATGTTGATGTCGGAAACCGAATTGGTACTCAGGAATCACTAGGCGTTCCTCAATTATTGGCATCAGTCTTCTCAGGAATAGTTTCTCGAATATTTTAGACAAAATAGAAAGTATGCTGATAGGCCTGTACGAGGCAGTTTCCGTTGGTGGTTTTCACGGTTTGGGTATTAAGATGATTTGTGCCACCTTCCATTGTGCAGGAAAATATCCCAATCTCAAGATGGAGTTGAATGTTATAGTTATAAACTTGAGTGCCTTGTCAGGGAGCTCTTGTAGGACTTTTGTCGTTATGAGGTCGAATCCGGGGGATTTCTTTGGGTTTAAATGCTTCTTGATGTAGGTTGAGACCTCTCCTTTCTTAAACTTTTTTACTGGCAGTTCCATTTGCAGTGGAACTTCGAGGAATTCGTGTAGTCTGGCATCTTCTTGTGGAACTTCAGCTGGGAATGGCTTAAAAACTTCGGCCAGGTGGTCTGCGAATGCATTTGCCTTTTCGTTATTGCTTCTTGCCCATTATTGCGTTGGTGTTCTTATAGGCGGGATTGTTGTCTGCGGTCTTTTCAGCTTCCTAGTTGCTTTCCACAGTGAATAGTCTGTTGCTTCTGTCGCTGTCAGTCCATTTAGGTAATCTTGGATTTCTTGGTTTTTATAATCCTTTAGCAGTTTTTTGAGTTCTTTAACTGCCTTATTATAATTTGTTCTATCACTGGGAGCCCGGGAGTCCTGCCATTTTTATCTTAGCTTTCTCTTTTCTTGTATTTTCTTTTGTATACGTTTCGGACAATGGTTTTCTGTTTGTTGCTTTAGATATTCTGGAGTTGCTTCCCAGGCTGCTTCTTGTATATTTTTAGTTAGCTGTTGTACTGCTTCATCCAGCTCGTATTCCGATTTCAAGGAAACATCTTGAGGTAGTCTTTCTCGAAGTAGCTTCCAAAAACTTCTCCCAGTCAGTTTGTTTATTATATAGGGTTAGAGGTTTTGATGTTCTTTTGATTTTTGATGAGAGTGTGGCTATGATTGGGGAATGATCCGAGGTAAGCTCAAAACAAGCCTCCACACTGATTTGGTTGTGCGCAATTCCTCGAACTACACAGAAGTCCAGCACATCGGGCAGTTTTTCTTTATCTGTAGGCCAGTATGTAGGTTGACCAGTGGAACAGTGATCCAATTTTTTTGATTGCATAGCTCGATACAACTGTCGACCCCTTGGATTTGTGAGTCTTGATCCCCAATTCGCATGCTTGGCGTTGTAATCCCCACCTGCAATGAAACGGTTACCGAGCATATTGAAGTAAGTTAGGTATTGGTCTTGGCTGATTGTGTGTCCTGGAGGACAGTAGACTGCTGATATCGTTGTGGTGCATCCATTAGTTTCTTCAATCACTATATTTGTAGCTTGAAGATGGGCTTGAGAATATTTAATGGATTCATAATGTTTGATGGTAGTTTTGATGATGATAGCTGTACCGCCTCTAGCCCTACCACTCGGATGTTGTGTGTCGTATATTTTATAGTTTGGTATCTTGAAGTAGTTCTTGGACGCAAAATGTGTCTCGGAGACTAACATTATGTCAATATCGTGGCTGAATAAGAATATTTTGATTTCTTGGCTGTGACTAGTCAATCCGTTGGCATTCCAGACCGCTAGTTTAAGTAAACTAATAAAGTGGTAAATTTTTAGTTTTCTCCTTTTTTAAATTTTGGGAACTCCTATTGAAAAAGCCAGGAGGTTCTTAAAAATTGACGGCTGCCAAGATCGGGGGATTTGAGTGGTATGGAATATTTCACAGATTTGGCGTTCAGGCGGTAAATTACTAAAAAATGTTTTATGACCGTGCTTTACTTTTGTTCCTTATGATTATACCCTCTTCTCAGGACGCCCCCCCTCGATTTCTAGTTTTCACTTTCTATTGTTGAATTTTATATTTAATTTGAGACATTTTTACACTTCCACAGTAAAACGTTTTAGGAATTAAAAGTGAGGTAAATTTATATTTTTTTGGGACTGTTGAACGCTAATACGGGTAGATCTAAAAGCTTTATCCAGGGGAGGACATAATTGGTTATAAAATTTCTTCTCGCTCTTGGCAGCGAAACTATTTAAATGCGTAGGCGCCGCTCATATCCAATATAGAAGACCGGCTTATGGGGGGGGGGGATAAAAACTCATAAATGAAATCAACAGTTAAAATTTTAAATATCATTTAGTTTATTCTAATAATTTAATAAATCAACTTGACAAGGTTGTATGTGTTATTATCAATTTAAATTTACAGTATAATAAATAACACATCAACTAATTACTCTAATAATTGTCGTTAAAAATCGATAACTAATAAACAAAATGTAATTGAAACTAAATTGGATCACAATTTCTGAGTGCGACCCCTCCGGTCGGTAGTTTATTTATAAAAAAACAAACAACCAATAATGCCTTTAAGGGCCGCTTGCACCAAGCCCATTTAAGGCTTTAATAGCGATTTAGTCTAAATGGCTGTTAAATATTGCGATTTAACTTAAAAATTCGTTGCACCAATGTAATTTAGTTTAATTGACTCCTAAATCTACGCTTAAATTAACGTCAAATAATTTATGGAATTGATATTAACAGGCTCATAATAAAGAGACTATTAGCACTTAATAGACTGATTTTAATTGAGCTTGGTGCAATCGGGCCTAAGATTCACAATTTGACTTTCACTTTTCTGAACACGTTATCGGTTTCTGAACTTAGCACTCTAACCTAAAATTAACAGGGGCGGCAATCTTAATTACCTTGTCTTCAGAGGTCACCAAGAAGCGCTGTGGTAGCTTTATTTGAAAAAATGCTTTGCGAAACCAAACACATCATTCCCAAGTAGCTTGGGAGTAGCTCTCTTCAGCAGCATGCGTGGCCGAAACGACGGAATAACCTAATGCCTTGCAAACCAAAGACATTCAGATGTAGGAAGTCGAAATACCTTGCAAAACTGAAAATATATCGGAAAGGATCGGAAATGCCTTAGAATATTTAAATGTATTTATTTAAATTACCTAACATTTAATCTCAATTAAAATAAAAATGAAAATTTGCGTTTCATTACAATGATACTGCTATACTTTTGTTGACTATGATGGCTATTCCATACCTCCCAGGCCCATCAGCGGTTTCTATTTTTCATTTTCTGTTGTTGACTTTAATATTTAATTTGAAACATATTTACATCTCACAGTAATTACTCTGGTAGTCAATAAAAATACGTTAAATTTATATTTTTAATTTTTCTTTAAATTTGTACCCGCCTATTGAAAAAAGTCACGGCTTAAATTGAAGATCTTGCAATATTTTTATGTGTGCCAAAATATTACTTTATCTTATCTCATCTATTAAAGATAAGATATTTATTTTCTTGTTAATTTTTAGGTGATAATATTTCTGGATATGGAGCTGATCGATTATTGGTTTTGTAATTATTTTCTACCCTTGACTAGAATATTTCAAAATAATTATTTATTGTGCTGTGTTCGAATAATATATATATGAGCACTTATTTTTATTGCAACTTAATGATATGTCAAGCGATGAATTTTATGATGTACTAGACCGTGTCGGATGTGGTTGTTCGGCCTTCGGCCTTACTCCAAGGTTCTAAAGAAGCCTATGTTTTTCGTAGCGTTGTAAATAACTTCTACACCAAATTTGGTTAAGATTGGTCAAATAACTAGAAACGTAAAGCACGTGAACGCGTATTTGCATTGTCGATCGGTTGACAGCTTGACAGCATTCATTATTGTTTTTTTAAATTGATTTTGAGTAGCCTCAAAATCAATTTTCCTTTCCTTTGCGAATTTTTGCACTATTTCAATACAAAACCATGCACAGGAACCTACATAATAACTGTGCCAAATTTGGTTCCGATCGGTCAAACAGTTTTAGAGTCTATAGGGAACACATATACATACACACATACATCCATTTTTATATAGATAGATTTAAAATTTTACAATCTATGTCTGTCACAGAATAACAATGTATTAATTATAACGATGGACACAGTGGTTATTTTTCTGATATAAATGGATACAGTGATAAAGTTAAATATGTTATGGATCCTATAAATTAGTTTTGTTTCCCATTAATTAGTTTGTATTATCCCTGTTTCGAGTATCTAAACAGTGATCTTTTAAAATTTCTTGCCCAAGACCAACAAAATCTTAAATCCGACACTGCAACTAAGATGCGATAAAAAGTAACTTAGATTATGGAAAATAATTATCAAACGTAGTTTGTAGCTGGTACAGTTCAGATAAAACGAAAAATGCGGAAGTTTTTTTTTAGGTGATTGTAGAAAATTCCTGCAGCCATTTACTTTTTATCAAAAAGATAGTTCTACCAATTTTGTTTACTTATCGATAGAAATGTAGACAAAATAAGTTGAAGATTATGTTTATCATACAGAGATAATTCATATATTAGTGTAAGTTATTCATAACAAACACAAAATTGATTAATGATTGCGTTATTCATATTTTATGATTATTACACATAGTTTATGAATAAATATTTTAGGTTGTAGTATGTAGTGCGATTTCGTAGTTGTCAATCAATTGGCATTCTATAAAAATTATTAAATCGATTTCATGCTTAAATGAATAATAAATGATTTCTCTACGTGTCGTTTGTTAATTTTAAAACTTTCCTTGAAAACTTCCGATAAATGCAGTTGACAATAATCATAACTACTACCATAATGGCTAAATTGCTATAGAGACTTTTTCATTGATTTGCTATTAATAAAATAAATAAATATTTTAGGTGGAAAAGATTTTCTTGTAGCAAGATTTTAAATTTATCTTTGTTGAAAAACCAAACAAAAGTAGGTACATAAATAAAGTTACAGAAATAATAAAGAAAAGTTTTGCTGACACTTTCCTGATTTGAATTTATTTTCAATCTGTTTTTATCTTGTAGATATAATTTTTAAAGATAAATAATACGAAATTTTCAAGAGTGAAAAATATTAAGTACTACCGATTTATTATTCAAAAATGAAATTTCTGGTTTCCCACAACCCACAAAAATTCACTCTATTTATGAGTAGGAAATTCCACTTCTTCAGAAAGTTTTGAAGATGAAACTTGAGATTTTGTAAAAAAAAAGTTTGCGTGTGAGTAATGAAGTAAGTTTGGTAGAACTGATGAGGTGCTTCCATTTTTACTACAAATTCAAGAAAACTAGCAGCTACGCTTCTTGATTTTATATTTTTACGTTAATTATTTAATTTAAAATTATAGTAATTTTATTTTTGATCAAAAAAATCTTAGCTTTAATAAATTAGTTTTAAGTTTTAATGAATTAGTTTTCAAGTAATTAAAATTAAATATTTGCGATCTTTTTGCTAACGACTTTTGATATTATGCTACCTAGAATGATAAAGGAAACACAAATATGTAGGCAAGACACTTCCCTACCAACATGAGGGTTTAATTAACTTTTGCAATTGCAAATCTGACAACTTATTTTTTCTTTTACGTTAAGTTGATTTTTATTATTAATTGAAGACGATATAACAGGAGGTTTAATGAATATAAACTTTCACATTTAATTGCCTGTTTTTTATTCGCCAATTTAAAAATCCTGAAATATTTTGAAGAAAAATGTTTTATTTGATCATATCGATGGTTATGACTTTCTTCTTTTATCAGCATTTAATAAATAAAATTAATGGTCAGAACTCACATTACATCGAGGTTTAATGGCAAACAGTAGCCGATGCGTTTGAATTATGATAGGGACTGTACCATTAGGTATCAACCACACATCAATCAGAGATTATCTTCACTTTCAATGTAATATCAATGGACAGGTATAGGATACTACCGTGCATAGACATGGCTGCCTATTATGTTTTTGCAAAAATACATTTCTATTGGTTGTTTCTAGGTCTTCAAAATTTAAGTATTCTGCGGGGTTGTTCATTGTATAAATCCATTGCAGCTGCTCTATTCATGAAATAACCAGCCCCAATAAGCCTACACCGAAATTGTTTAGTAAATTACAAACCACCAATGGAACAGAATATCAAATATCATTATAATTTTACTCTTTCTTATCAATAGTTTTTAGTTTGCTTCATTGTTTGTGCGGCTTTTAGTTGTGGGTTTAACTTATTTTCAATACTTGTGGGAGAAGAGGATAAATTGATGATAAATTGTGGTTACATACAATACAAAATGATTAAATTTCAGACCTTGTTAAAGTACAGATAACCATTGTTAAATTGTTTGTGTACCCTGCAGTATTATGAAACAATTTGCTAATTTTTTTTCGTAGCAGCTGAGGGAAAAATTGCGTAAAATTTTATCTACTGCGATAAGTAAACGGTTTATGAACCTGCTCCTTATTATGGGTTATAATAGAAATAAGTGGCGGAATCTAAAAAAATAATAAGCTTGCTAATTAAAACATGCATAAGGGTGCCACCATAAAGTACATCGTTTACCTTATATGACACTCTTAATAACTTACTTTTATATATATTTTTACACTGTTAATTGTAACAATAATTAGTACCGTGCTATAAACATTTCATTACTTCACTACATTTTCACCAAATGCATTATCTGGAATGTAACAAAATTGGCTGAATCGCAATAGCGGTTTACTCGGGTTTTGTTAACATTTATGCGCTTGCTTTTAGCCAAAATTTCATGTAATTGTTACAGGCATGCGAAAAGTTTCATGGTTTAGGCACAAAGCTTTTCTCATCATTTGTTGCAATTCCAATTACACTCAGGAAAGGCAATCCTACCTCATTAAGTTACAAAGTGGAACCGATGTACCTTTCTGTCATAGCTGCTTTCTCACAAAAAAAAGAAACCATTTTTTTTATTTGTGAAAAATTTACAATAAAAGGAATAATAATTATGATTGTGAAAATTCAAAATTGTCCATATGTTGTCCAATCGAGAGTCCAATATTTGTCCATGATGACGATACCCAATACTTTGTAATAATTTCGTGTATACAATATAACATTTGTTAAATGCTGGGAATATTAATTATGAGAAGTAATTTAAAAAAATCATTTAAAATAATTTAAATTATACATTGGAAGTCCTTATTAATAAGGAATAATGGTATGGGAACAAGATAAATTTGTAGTCGAGAATGACAAAAAGATGCAAAATTAAAAAATGCAATTGTTATTTTAAATTATTACTAATATTTGACCAACATACCACCAATAATTATAACGTAAGTATAGCAATTAAACTAAACACAGGAGAACACGAAACCTTGAAGAAAAAATTTCCTTGTCAGAAGTCTGTTTGTGTGTATATCACACATGTTATGATTTCTCACACTTAAAAAATTATTTTTTCTTTCAATCACCACAAAATCAATGCCGTATAAAATTATAGTAGGTACGCGGTATTTAATAAATAGATGGTTGGTCGTAATTCTATGCAGGATTGTAAGCGGTTATTATAAAATTTATCGAGTAATCGAAGGATAAAATAGAAAATCGTCAAGCTGCTCTGCCGCATCCTGTATCGCAGATTAACCAAACTGTTTAATCAAACTGAAAGTTAACTGAAAAAAAAATAAAAGTTTGAAGTAGACCCATAAAACTTCTAGGTTAAACAGAGTAACAATTTAAACTGGGGTGAAATAAGAGAAATAATAAAAAGACGACGAGGACCAAATCAATAGAAATTATCCAAACGGTTGAACTCACGACCAAAATTAGGAAGGCTTTAAGAAATTTCAGTATTCGGTACACGGACATTAGATATCGATTCGGCATGAGGGGTAGAGATGACTCACAAGTGAAAAGGAATTATTTACTGAATTAAAATGCTTTTGATTTATATTTTTATCAAGCCGACGTAGAAGTGTTTGTGCTTACTTTATTGTTACGAATTCCTGCCTCATCATTCTCGATGCTTATGAATTTTAAATTTTACTGAAAGTATTTCATTTTTGTGGAAAATGGAATTCAAGATCAAGTTCTCTTATTTTCAAAAAATTATGTTCGTACAATCAATCGTGGATGGGAGCTTATGATGGATGTAATTACGTTTTTTAAATCTTAAATATTTTCTAGCGCAATTCGGTTATTTTACGAAAATTAGAGATGAACTAAATTTTTTTGAAATAATTGAAATTAATCTCGGTGTAACCTATTTTGTAGTGACTAGGTGGAAGTGATTTTGAGATTTGATTGCCTCGAATGAGTTGTAATAACACTAACCTTGTTATTAAAATAATAAAATAAATTATTTTGAAAAAGTGTACATCTATAGAAAAAAACAGTGTAAATTTTAGTGTCACGCATGCACAAATCCAACCGTTTTAAACACAGAACGTCAATCATACACTACAAAGTACTTGTAATTACCTGTATGAATGCTTTAACAAAAGACATCCGTAGTAGTAAGACGTCCGTGTGTATGTCATATGTTATTACAAACATGTTAATTTTCTCAAAAACGCCGATTATAAATTATTATTTATAATAAAAGTGCAAATACCGTAACCGTTCTGTGTATGTATGAGAAAAACGGTTGTTTAATAACACCTCTGCTTTGACAATTGGTCAAATTAAAAAAAAAATTTAAATAAATTATTTGACACTAAATTTACAAGCACATTAATTAGGCATATCAAAATTACAGTGTCCACCCTTTTATGTATACTTAAGCGACGACGTCAACGAAATATTTTATTGAGTTAAATTCGTTATACGATTTGCTCTATTTCTATTTCTCCTTCTAATATAAGAATTACTAGAATGTGTTTCCTTCAAACTGTTATCCAAAATTAATTAAAATTGTTACCTTGTAATTATTTAAATATACCATTTTTGTACATGAACTAAAATACGTTACATACATAATCAAACAATTCTTTGCGGGTTACCCCGTTTATACGGAATGTGTTGAACAACTTTCAATAACACGTTTATTTTTCGTATCAATTTTTCATACTTAAATTTGCACCTTAAAGCCAATGCAAATGAAGTCTCCTACTGTTAATCTATACGTAAATCGTGATCAAAATTATCCTAAAATTTGTAGTGAAATACGGAACAGAAAAACTATACAATTTTGTGAATAAAATCGGTTGTGAAAACCAAGCCTTTTATATAATTTTATATAAAATAAAATATGTAGCCCACCTAGCGCAAAACCATTTGAAAATTTATGACCACCGCCGCAATATATTAATTTTATCTATTTTAAAAGTACCCTGATGTTTCGGTCTAAAATATCACGTCTCCTTTTTAGGTTTTATGCCTTTGTCCTGCTCTGTGTTGCTTTTGGTATTCACAGAAATTACATCTTTTAAAAATTTTACTAATAGTTAGTTTAAATTACTAACACTAACCACCATTGCGGCACAAAAAAAAGCAAGAAAAATTATGTTTTATTTTATTCAATTAAGCAGTTCTAAAACTTTTAATCAATCTTGTTCTCGATCAATTGCATCAAGTTCGATTGGTATTTTACTTAGAATTTTACAATAATAGCAGTGGTAGAGTTAAACTTTTACTTATAGCAATAGTTTATTTTATTTTAACTTTCTTGTATATTAAAACTTCGTCAGGTGGGATTTTGCCTTTGCATTATTAATATTATTACTAGAAAATTATGGGGTAAATTGGTTAAGCGGCATTAAACTAGCACAAATTTGTGATTACCTTGGATGTAGGGCCTAAAGGCCACACGGGAGGGAGGAAAAACGGATGAATTCTTAAATTGTCTTCTAACGCTTTGAACCATGTTTTCTGCATAATAATGTAATAATTATTAGGTTTTATTAATAAGAAATATTTAATTATTCTTAAATACAAGAAACATAATATAAGAAATTTAAAAGAAATAGAAATTTAGCTTTGTATTTATTATTATGAGTAGAACGAGATTAACTTGGTTATGCAGCATTAAATCCACTCTGATTCGTAAATGTCTTGGTTGTGCGGCCTAAAGGCCGCATTAGGGGGATCAATGAATAAATTTAGCATTAAAAACACAGATGTAAAAACACAGAAATAAATTAAGGTTATTATGTGTTTTAGTTGTTACTAGAACGTGATTTCCTTGGTTATCAGAAAGCTGCACTGATTTGTAATTGCCTAAAGGGCGCACGGGGGGGGGGGAAGGTCAATGCATATATTTAGAGTTATTCACCTACAGATGCATAGATAAATTAATGCCATTATATTGCGATGTTTTTTGTAACTTTGAGGAGGTCGGGGTCGTTATTTTATATAAATATTTGGTAATTTTAAAATTATTGTTTTATAAATTTCAATTGTTTGGGAATATCTGAATTTTGATATTTTGTGTTGGTGCGATTTGGTATGTTTGCAAAGACATTTTGTATTTTCGACATTCGTTTCGTGAAGTTTTGAAGAAAGCAAAATGTATAATTGCGAAAATAAAGAGGATAAAATAATAAGTTAGGGAAGCGAAGATAAATGAATAATTAAAAGAAGAAAAATGTTTGAGAGAAGAATTTAAATTAAGACAAGGTGTAAAGTGAATCGAGATTATCTAAGAAAAAAGCAAGAAAAGAATCAAAATATTGAAAATTAAACAACATACCAATATGTAGGTATTAATTCTTCTTCTTCGTGTGCCATATCCGGTCTCCCGGACGTTGGCGACCTCTCTCCTATGCATGTGTTATGCGTTTGAAGTATTAGCACATACATAGGGGACCTACTACTTAACGCGGGCTCCGAACCGCGGGAAGTGTATACACTTCATCTCCAGAGAGGCTGTACCAGGCAGATTACACCTCGGTGGTTTGCCATTGCCTTCCGAGGGGAGACGGTCAGAATAAAGTTTTTACTGAGCCCGGAGTCGAACCAGGCATTCCGCATTAGCAGCAACGCACATAGCCGTTTCAGCTAACGACCGTCTTAGTATTAATTACTTAAGGTATTAATTACTACTATTAAATACTACTAATTCGGACTGATTTGTGATTACTTTTGTTGTGCAGCCTAAGGCTGCACTGGCGGGACGGACCAACGAATAAATTTAGCGTTTACATAATTTATAGATAAATTAAGGGTATTTTATATGTTTTAATAATTACATTATATAAATATTTACTTTTCTAACTATTGAGAATTAATAATAAATTGAACTTAAAGGAAAATTAACTAGTTAATTAAACGAATCAAAATTATCTTTTTAACCTAAGCTTTCGGCAGTGCTTACTGTTAATTTTTTCAAATTTAATTTATTATTAATTGCATTATATTTATATACATTTAACATTTCTTTATTTTTTCATTTTCTTTATTTCACTTTAATTTAATTCACATTTAAATTGTTACTATTTCTTAAAATTTTGCAATTTTAAATTTAAATTATAATTTTTTAACCATCTTTTTAGCGTAAAATCAGGTTTGATTAATAAGAAATATTTGTAGCCGAAGGAAAATTCCATATCTATAATATCTAATTATTTCAAGTACATAATATTATAATGAATATATTTGAAAACTTTTGCGGTTCCTGGATCCGGAAATTTAATAAAATTCGTTTTATAACACACATCGGGGACCTACTGTTTAAAATGGACTCTAAACTACGGTTTTTGAGAATGTTTGAATAAAGAAATGCCATAAATTTAAGACAAAATTACGATAAAATACCAACAAAACTGTGCGTTGTTGATAAAAAGGATTTTACAACTTATAAAAATGGTTGGCATCGCTACAAAATCTACAGAAAAAGGCGAACGATGCTTAGAAAGAAGCAAAAGAAAATTCTAAAGAAATACAAAATTGTATTACCCGTATTAATAAAAAGATTACATCACAACATACGAAAATCTAGAAGGACAACCTTAGGAAATCCTACATCAAAAATAGGGGAGAAGTAACCAAAATATCACGAATTTAAAGGAGGAAAGGGGTCGAAAGTTTAAAAAATCATCTTTAAATAATTAATAGACTCTCCCTAAGCAGAGTACACCTTTCGTTTTTCATTGAGAAATTTCTCTCTTCCTTAAACATTCAATTCGAGAGGAAATTGTCAGAATAAAGACTTTTTTATAACCACTATTTATTTGATCGGTTTTATACAATATAATACAAGGGCAAGCTGAATATTTCATTTTATTCATTTAAAAAATATAAAAATAATTAAATGATTTGTCGAGTTTCCGTTCAAGTTCATTTTGAGATTAATGCAAATGTAGTGATTACAATATCTGATTGATGACTGGTGTGCGGATAATTGAATTGCCGAATAATTTTTGGATAAATTTTAACAATACCTTATTAACTTCAACAACGCTAAAATATTTGAATGTTAACAGGAAATCGGGACAAATACGAAAATTGTATTTAAAAACATTCCTAATTATTCACCACTTTGTAACAGGGTAGGGCTCGAAATTTTTGATAAAGTAATAAAAAATTAAAAAAGGGGGTTGTGAAATATAAATTAAATTAATATAAAATATAAATAATTTAAATCACGGCCTTGTTAACATAATATGACGTCTCTTCATGGTTATTATTAATCATCAGTTATGTGTAATTAAATTAAAGCACAATAGAGAAAATTGATCGCAAAGATAATATGAATAAAAATAATTATAATAGGTGGTTGCTTTACTCCGTGCTAAAATTTGACCTCTTCATAATTGGATAATTTTATATAAAGGTGTAACAAATTTGTTAAAAAAATTCAAACCGACCTTGTAATTTCTGAAAGTGAAATTTGAAACCGTTTATCTTAAAATTTATTGATAAAAAAATTTTTATAACAATTATATTTATATTTATTGTAGGTATAGAGTATTATTATTTATTAACTGTAAGTGAACTCTTTTTTATAGCCAAAATACTTTTAAATTGTCAAAAAATAATTTTCACGTTAGAAAATTTAAATTTTTACCAATTAGCCTATGTAAATCTTTCTTTTAGCGACGTTGGCATGGTGGCAATGCATAAAATTCTAAAATTCATAAACAATTTAAATTGAAACCAACTATATTACAAAATATTTTTAATATAAAATTGCTATGAAAAAGATTATTGATAAAAAAAGTTACCAATTTAAATAAATTGCATCGAAATTTCACGTGTGTTTTGAAAATTCTCTATTAACGAAAATTAATATAGAAATCTGTAAAAATTTAAAATATAAATGTGAGATCGATGTAATAAATACCAAATAAATGCCGCCCAAATACTTTCTTATTTTGTGTTCCAAAAAATTTTAGTTGGGTGTTGGTTCATCTGGAATACCTACATAGATGGCACTTCAAAACAATTTTTTAATTTATGTTACGTGCGTTTCTTACTTAATATATTTTCTAATTTCCTTCACAAGAATGTTTTTCTAAGAGTTTTAATTCGCTTTGTTCGAGAGAAAAATTGGTTTAAATAAACTTCTTGGTATTATGGTATCGGTTGTTATCAATTAATATTTCTTGAACACAATGTTTTATTATTGCTAATAAAAATCAATTTTCTCTAATTCTACATAAGAAATATCTCCCAAAATTGTAAATATTTTGAAAAAGACGCAATAACTTCTAATAATACCCATAAATCAGAGGACTGAACATTTCTATGTTCAATACCATATAAGAAAAATTGAGCGGTTTCATTTTTAGCTGAAAAGACAGATGATGAAATAATAGACACTGAATTAATCGTTAATGCAGCCACGAGAGGATACATATTTCGTTATCTTCTCAGGAAGGTGATACAAATCTTTGACACTTCTTTCCCAACTTGATATTGAATGTAAACAATTTGTAACCGAACATTCGTAAATCCAGTTAATTTTTTTACAATACTTTCTACATAATGTGTTCAGAAAAATGCATAGTGAAAGATCTATTTTGCGCTCTTCCTTCACAACGTTTTGTAAAGTATATTAACTTATTAGTCAAATGCAGTGGCCGCTATTTTATTGGATCGAGGGGAAGACCACGTTATTTCCCACCCGAAAATACGATGTTTTGCGTTAAAAACTTACTGGAATTAGTTAGACAACATTAAAATTAAACGAGTAAGATACGGATGAATTCGATAATCCCTGCAATTTTGGTAATAATCGATATTGAAAATCGTTAATTTTAGAGAGCTCAATCAATCAGAAGCTCGCATTCGATTTGGTGCGGATAAACCTCCGCATTCTGTTGAAGGTACGTGTGGTTTCATCTACTTTTAACACTTAGGCACATTTTAACGCAAAAAATTCATCGCTTATTTTACATTAAATTTTAATTTAAATTAAGTTTTTCCAAGTTTACCCGAAAAATCTAGATCTGTTTTATTAAAAATTTATCATTTTGGGATTTTCGTTTCCCCGCAGTAACAGTGTTATAATATAAAGTATTTTTGTGTATATCAGGAGTCCCCAAACTTTTTGAGCAGAGAATTTGTAAGAAAATAATAAACTAAAAACAAACTTTTAAGGATATTTCCTGACGACACCAAATATTCAAAAGTAACTAATGAAGGGTTTAGAGTTGAGAGGTAAAAGGATGAATGTCGTAAAAAGTGGTTTATGAGGCATCTCAAAATATTGATGTTTAAAATATTATTTAAACTTATATAATATGTAAATTCGTATATATTTTCTGTATAAATACTATGCCAATTTGATGGCCATAGGCGTAGTAAACAATAATTTATGAGCGGGAAACGTAAAATAATTATATAAAGGATTTTCATGCAACATTCGTTGTTTTGAATCGTATGTCAGATTTTAAAGTCATTTTACTATCAATTAGCGCCTTTCTATTTCAAAATGGCGGTTTTGTACTCTTCTAATAAGAACACTGTTCCTGCTTTTTGATATCTGAATTATATCTATGATATAAAATATGTACAAGTTCTATGTGATCTGCCAATCTATTTATTTATATGTTTGTAACGCACCTCTGATTGGTTCACTTGTCCAACATTCTAAAATAAAATTAGAGTACCTGTAGGCTGCACAAACATAGTAATCACGCATTGTTCTATATTTGGTGTCAAATTTTAAACACAAATTACAAAAATAACTTTTAGGATTCATTGGTGAATATTGAGCGTTTTTATGATTTACTATGGTTCATTATGGTATATAATTGCTCGAAAATATAATCATACATTTCAGTATTCCCCATTATTGTCTTGACCAAGTGTTCATCGCCCCCCCCTCGCGATTTGTCCCCATGGCCGTTGTTTGGAGACCCCTGTTTTGTAACTTTCTATCTCTATTTAATAATGAACTTTGAACAATCAAGAATGAATGTCAGACATATGTTTCAGACTCCTTAGTCATCATCAGTAACGTATACATATGGAAACACTTGAATTGTGCAAATATGCGCTTGTCGGTTGGCGCTTTCATGAACGTGGCCCGCAACCTTTGCGTTACAGACAAACACTCAGCAATGGCTTCGCTCGATCTTGAGAACGCGTGTTTGTGTGTAACATAAATTCAATATTATATTTTTCTACGTCAAAAAATATTTTAAATAATTATTAGAAACCACAAAATGCATAAATATGAGGCAGTCGAGTCTTGGAGCTTGAAAAACTAAGCCCTTCTGATGCCCTTTTAGAGTGGTGTCCGGGGGGGGGGGGGGGGGGGGGGAGTAGGAGAAACTTAATTTTTATAGAATTGAAAGAAAAGCGAGTTATCATTCGAAAACTTTTATAGTTCAATAACTAAAATGTTAATTAAAAATGTTTTTAAATGTTAATGTTGGTTCATACAATTTTCTGAAAGATTTGATTTGCTCTCCCTGAAGCATTTGGTAGAATTAAATTATTAATTTTGAATTGTGATAATCTTATAATTACTTCTGTAATTTTAACCACCAAATGACTCTTGACAAAGTGGATATATTATGCAAAAACTTATGAAATTAATCGTTTTTACTACTTACAGTAGACTCGGGGTTTTTAATCACAATAACCGATGATTTCAATAAACAAAAAATTATCAAAAGTCAAAAAACACTAATTTTTATTTATTGGAAACATTATTTAGATATTAAAATTTAATAAATTCCTTTAGGTTGCATTTACATTGATAGAGCAAAACGTTTCATGATAAAACGTTTTGTCGCATTAAGAAGCATTTTGTTTCATTCAAAAACATAATAGAACAAAATGTTTCGAAATAAAATATTTTGTTTTGTCTTAAAGCGTTTTGTCTTGTCTTGAAACAAGACATATCTTGTTTCAATGTGATCTTAAAAAGTTTTAATAAGTTTGTTTTCAATCAAGCAAAACGTTTCAAAGCGAAACGATTTGTTCTATCATGCTTTTAGATAAAACAAACTGTTTTGTCTCGAAACGTTTTGCTCTATTATCAGTGTGCGTGCAGCCTTAATGGGATTAAAAAAAGTCATCTGGTGTCTTGCTTTGGTGTATAATTTTCGCGGGGTAAATTGTTTATAAAATGTTCAAATTTATAATACCACTGAAAATCGTAAAATTTCCAACGCTTTCCTACAATTGAAGCATTTTAACAAAAATTTGATCGCATACATCGAATTTTGATCACTAATGCACCATGATTTTTTTATGCAGTCATATATATTATAATACGGCCAGCCGGTTTTTCGCAAAAGTGATCTCAATACCCAATTGATTTTATTATCCGTGATGATTTAAATATATTTAAAATTCAATATGAAATAAAATCTGCAAAATTTATTATCATCACAAAATAATTACAATCTGATTTAATTAAATTTAATTTTCCATGTAAACTGTAAAATTAGCTGGTTCTAATGCGAGATAATTCGAATTGCATTCCGAGTTATAGTAAAAAAAATAAAACAAAAAGAATACCGCGAAGAACATTGAAAAAACTTAGATAGACATTTGAATATATTAATGAAATATTAAAATAATACGGGTGAGGTAAGAAGAGTGTAATCACTTAATCGCGATCGGCCTTTATACTGCAGGATGGAATGCATATTAAAAAAATTTTTGCATAATGAATCGTAAATCGGAACCTGTCAAAATTGTGTGGGGTTTAATATAAGCAATTATTTCATGTCATTGACATGTTTTAAACATCTGATACGATTACTATACCATCATCATATTTTATAATGTTAGAAATTACCATATCCACAGCAGTGGCTTGGTGTGATCGCTGGTTGAGTTGTAGCGCGGAAATTTCGGGTTCGAATTGCGGACTTCTCAACTCCTGCGAACATCGACATGTTGTGGATTTAAAATTTGTTCTTCATCGGAAGATCAAAAATGATATAGTAAAATTAGTTAAGTCTTAGTTTTTTTTGTTATTTATTGATACCCATTAATAAAATTGTTAAATATACCCAGTATATAAAAATCGAGAAACGATTAGGAAGCAATAAAAACCTTTCTCTATTATATTTAATTGTATAGAGAGTATGATAGGTTGTACGACAAAAGCACATTATGCTTAAATGCGGCGCCTGTAGTTAGCAAAGACGTAAAAAATAAAACGAGTAACTCGGTACTTTTTTGGGACTCATTTTCTTTAGTACGTTTGAGTCTGGCCGACTGCCGATTTTAAAACTGATAGCTCAACATTTAGTATGGTCGTCGCAACTTGTAAATAAAACTTATTAAAACTGTACCAGGTAAATAAATTTGTAGGTTCATTCTAACCGAAGTTTAAATTAATAATTATTTTAAAATAATATTAACGTAATATGAAAAATTAAAAAAATTATATATGTGGGCTTGTTTGCCAGCTGTAAATATTGTAGTAGCACCTTTCAAACTAATTACATCAAATACCTTGTTATATACCTTGCTTAATTTATTGTATACCTACTTAAGTTATTTGAAACGAAAACTCGTGTTTTGCAATCAGTTTGAAAACTGAAAGATCTATGCGATTATTACATAAGCACCCACATAAAGTTTTAAATCAAAGGAAACCGCCCTTGTTGAACCGACAATTAGAGAAAATCTCCTAAGTTACTTTATTAATCTGTCACTAGTGGTAGGGCTTTATTACTGATGGTAATGCAATAATGTGGTCAGAATAAAAAGTGAATCCATTACTAATTGGTATGTTATACACTTTTCAAAATTTTAACACAAAAAATTGTGCTTTGAGCTTCGATTCCATGAATTGTTAGGACATTAAACGACTTGGAGTAATTATAATTTAAAATAACCTTAAGGTAAGCAGCGAAACGAATAAAAAAGTTAGGTACAGGTAATACAACAAAACAGTTTTACCAAGTCAGGTACGGTCGTTCAATAAAAAAATCCTAATGTCTGGCGGCGTAAGTAAGTATCGGTTAATCAACGAAAGTAACCATCGTGAGCATTTTGCGTACATAAATGAACTACTAAAGGTATCGAAGAACTGTTTAAAAGTAGATATATGCGGTAGGTGGCCTTAGGCATAACTCATTTGTTTATTTGCTGTTGCATCCATGCTTGGGTTCCTGGTTCTGCTTCTATCAGAAGGTTTATCTTGTCTTATTTACACAACTTGCGAGCTTTATGTGCCTTCTTTATAAAAATGAGAAAATGTGCGGCTAATTTGTATTGTGTGTGTAGTAGCAGTTCTTGGTGTTGTGCCGTTGTTGATTGTGCATGCATTATTACCGAAGGTCGATACAATAATGCATTTCTAATCACCTCATAAGTTATTCATTTACATAAAGCATTTATTTATTCCTATTTGCGGCAACAATTGGTTAGGTTATTTAATTAAAGTTATAAAAAAAAACATGGAAGTGTCACATTTGAAAAGAAGTGAGAGTACAAAGATATAGGAAAATAGTGTGGTATAGGAAAACCAAAATGGTACTGATTATATCAAGAAAATTTATTTTCTGATAGCGTTATTGTTCTATTCGAAAGACACCATATACGTACACATGCTCGCGCTATTACACAGACCACACAAGTATTACAAGCTACCTACACAAAATATACATGAAATGCAATCACTATTAAATACTAATTTTTTATTATTTATTTTGAACAATAGCTAACAATCTACCTACATTTTCTTTAACATCAAATTACCCCATTTTTATTGTTGCTGAAATAATCAATCATAATAAGCTACGTGCAACACACATACCAAACAGTACAAACAAATTAAAAATACAATTCTGGAAAATAAAAAAATTTATTAAACTTCGAAATGCGATTTGCTTCAAAAAAGGAAACAAACATCGCGAGTCGTTGTGTAAATAACACATTTAATGCGTTAGCAAAGTTGTAAATCTACTCTTTCGCCGGCTACTTTTACGATTCTACTTCATTTTTACTACTTTGCTTTACGATTTAAACTAATTCGTTCGATATTTTGCCAAAAACATATTTTTTACGTTGCGATATAATTTGCACTATGTCCTTGGCAATATCGACCGAAGAACATCATTAAAAATTCCGATAGAGATCAAATCATCCCTCTAGTACCAAATTCGTCCACATGGTGGCGTGGTGTTAGGTATAAAATTTTCGCAATACTGACCGTGAAGTTGCCTTTAGCCTTTATTTACAGTTATAATTATTTTACTTTTAAATACGAATAATTTTATTTAACACAGAAACACACTCAATATTATACGGTTGGAAGACGAATTTTGGTGAGATTATCCTAAAGTAAAAAATAGAATTACTAGGCCAAGCGTGGCTTAGGTCTCCTATGTGAAGATACTTACTGCAGTCAAAGGGATTAAACCTCGTAAAGTAGATTGCTAGTTTCTATTGGAATCAAGCTGCAACCCCCAAGAGGTTGTTATGCGCCAACGATAAAAATACTTACGCTTGGATTTTTTAAACTTTTTTGAGCCACTTCGTTCACCCGCTTCGCGAGGAAACAGAAAATTGTCTACCTGTAGAACTGGAATAGTACTACTACGTATATAAAATAGTTAGACAACTTCTGCAAAGTTCCACAGCAAATAAATATTATATAACTACGTTTATCGATTGGAGCGGTGTACAAACTGTTTTGGTTTACAAATAATTTTTAATAAATAATAATCAATACGATAATTTTGTAATTAAAGGTTGCTAAACTTTATTTACCCACCCCGTAGATATAATTTCACTTGAACAAAATTTTAATAACTATAATAAAACTAGCATTGAACAAGTGCGATTACAATAAGTGGCACTTACTGATGATGTATATGATAAAACTACTGAAAGCTGTCGAAAACAGGCTTAATTTATGAGTTATAATTATTTCGGTTTCTTAATTATCGGAAACTATACTTTATAAGTTCTGATAATTGCCCTGGCTGATGAATGCTACATTCGAAAACCAGTTCTGATTAATTAATTCATTACAAAATTAAAATGTTTTTAACAATTTTATTGAGAAATTTATTCTTTAACTTCGAAGTAGGTAAACTTAATTATATACTCTACATGAACACATACCAAATTAACATTTTTTAATTTAAATTTTAGATAGGTATACTTGGTACCCAAGTTAGGCACCCACCTGTAGTTAACATACAAAACGTTTAAAAATTGATAAATAATACAAAAGTGGTCGTTAGGAAGCTTTAATTTCCACAAGATGTTTCCTTTTTTTTAATATAATTTTGTATACTATGCATAGGTGGAAACATTATTTTCGGCCTATTATTCCAATAGATTCGAATTCTGGTCACTTGGAAATCATAAAAAAGTTATGAAATGCTGTTTGGGACACTACTAAATGGCCTATAGGGTAATAAATTCTCGTAGTGCGGCCTTTAGGCCGCACAACCTCGGGAGTCATATCTATACTGGATGGATAAAGGAGGCCGAACGGTTCCCCTGATTATTTTATAGTAAAGTTTAGATGCAAAATTAAATGAAGAAATAATATTTGCTTTTTGTACCTACAATATAAATTATTTGTAAATTTTTGATTTGATTAGAACGCTATGTATTTTTTAAGTAGATATTGACATTTTTAGTTAGATTAAATTTTTCTTGTGAATGGAATATTGACTAATGACGAACAAAAATTTAAATACTTTCATAAGAAAGCAAAAAAATATTTTCAGTGTAGAATATTCTTCATCAAAACTTTGGTAACGTAATTCCATAGGGAATGGTTATACATATGAGATGGATAGAGGCTCTATTTTTTTTATTGGTTAGTACATACCATCAAAATTTAGTGTGAGTAAACGTTTCTGTCCGTTTGTTAAGTTCTGTATGAATTTTATTGTATACACCCATAAATAAGGTAAGTAATAAAGCTTTTAACCTGTTAAGTTACTATAATGAACTGTCTGTGTAATCTTGATTTTCCTATATTTTTAGATGTGAGCGATGCTATAAACACAGGCTCAAATAAAGTGCACCTAAGTCACAAATCTGAATAAGAAAAGACATCCTGCATAATATAATTTAGGACGTCGTTTAGATTTATTTAAAAGATAATAAAAATATTAAAATTAAAGAAAAGATGCATTTATTGGCTAGTGATTTAAGCTTAATTATTAATATTAAGCCCAACCGTAGCTGTGTTCTAATCTAAAAACAATATTCTAAAACTGTGATTTGATTTCATAGTCACTATGGCCATCTGTCCCTAAAGATCAGGAGAGTTGGCACTTTTTTCAGGGAGAGATGGCAATAGGTTATTTTCAATAAAAACCTGACATTTTTAAGTTCCACGTCAATTTTCTTTCTAGATGCAATTTTCGTTATAATACATATACAATTCAGCTCAATAGTCCATGTAAGCCTAAGGCTTCTTCATTTCGCTATTCTCCTTTCTTTACAACTCAACTCATCCACAGAGCGTTGATGTTGACCGGAGGGCCGTGCTAAGAAATTTCGTGAAATCCGCAATTCGAACCCACAGTTTCTGCACCTAACTCAACCAGCGAAACACTACTGTGTTTTTTTATAATATAAAATATAAATATATTAATATATTAATTTAAGTAATGGCGGTGTTCGAGTTGGCATCTTGTAAATTGTCTAAATAGAACGACTCCATTTGCGCGCTATAAGTGTTAGCACGAATTGGTACTAACATCGCGTAAGCTTACAACCGGAATTTTGTTTAATAATAATTGTTAATCGTTGTTAATTTTTATTGAATTTGTTTTTTTCAAATCCAACAACAAAATTTAGTGTGGTATTTGTAACAATGTCTTATCATGCCTGTTATCATAATTTTGCTATTAATAATGTTAGAAATTATAATATGGCCATATGGAGGGCTGTAATAACCTTCGGAATTCTTCGAAAATTTTCAAAAGTATTAAAATGAAAATAAGGTAACCTCGTCCAATTTTCTGCGTTTAGAATCGGAAATGAACAGTTTATTGTAAAATACATTAAAACAATGCAAGAAAATAGTTTTCAACAAAAAAACAAAAAATTTAGTTCCACATTCTCGATATAAATAAAACCAATGGTGACATTATTGCTTGCATATCCAAAGGTAAGAACTAAGAAGAAACCTACAACACTTCAAAATAGCTATGGTCATCTCTCCCTTTATTGAATGTCCTTAACTACCGGACACCCTTGGAGAGATCGGTAATTCCGTGTTTTCTTCTATTTTTCGTTCAAATATTTATTATAAATCTATGCATTTCCTGAAGTATTATACTTTGAATTCTAAAATTACTTTTTATTGTAAATCGCACAACATAAGAATTGCCTTAAAAAAAACTATATCTGTCTTCCCCTGACTTATCCTATCTGCTAGTTCTGACAAATTTGATCTTTTCTTATCTTCTGTATGTTTCCTAGCTTTTTATTCAATCTTACATACTCAATTTTTTAATTATTTAATTTTTTTTCCCTGCAGGGAAGGGAGAAACCTTCATAGGCACCACCCCATCAGGGATGGTAGTGTCAGATTCTTACTGACCAAAACCCCCTCCCCGACGACAGCGGGCTTTACCTTCTCGGCATTACTTCCGCTGTCGTCTGCGATCTTCCATGGTGCATCGATGATGCAGGCTCCCGATGACCTCCCGGTTTAGCACGAAAGTTTGTGTCCGGGAGGTCAGGCACTATCACTTGATTCTACTTTTTCAATTGAACCGGACACACCACTCTCCGCGATCCAACACGTCGCACCGGGTCACCTAGTGGTCCGTGATCGTCAGTATAGGTGAAAGTCCACTCGTCATTAACTTAATAGGCGGAAATTCCGGCGACAAAGTTAAGGCCGAGCCGACCGTCATCCATACCGGAGACTCCGAGCCCCCAAGCGACCCTGCAAATAATATTAAATCACAGAGCGCGATGCGACCGGGTCATCTTGAAAAACTTGTGGTCGCTGGCAAAGTGCCAGTCCACTCGTCTTTATATTTGACGGCACTATTTTCGCGATAGTCCCCCTCTGAATTAGCACGAGAGTTTGTGTCCACAGAGGATCTACGCGCTATCGTCGTACCGACAATAATCTACCCCGTCGAACGACCGTCACATACTCGACCCGGACCCGACCCGCCGATTAATGACGATATTCTTCGAGAATTCCCTTGGGAACTTCTCGCGCATCTTCTCGCGGCAACTTCTCAAGGGAACTTTAAAAGGCTGTCATTGACTTAACTGTAGGGCGAGGACTCGAGCTTCGGCTTGCTAATGGGCCAACAATGCCAATCAAAAAGTGTTGTTATTAGTATATTTTTGTAAAAATGAACCCCATTGTAGACCTGGACCATTGCGCAATGTTCAATTTTTCTATACTATAGCTACGCTACTGTGTGCCGTGGATAAGGATTATACACGTTAAACTATCGGCACTACTATGTCTTTGGTCAGTAAGTTCAAACTACTGACTTGTAATTAGGTTTTTGTGGGTTAATTCTGAGTTGCAGGTCGGAATGTTATTACACTGTAAGAGATTCCAAATGTATATCGAAAGAGCTATTCGGAGTTTTCGTTGATTACAGTATAAGCTGTACCGCGTTATTTATGGACCAATAACGGATTGGTATCGTTTTATTTTTAAGATTTTGTATACCTACTAAAAAAATTTTAATTGTTTGTAAAATGGTTTTATCTGTAAATAAATAATTTATTATATTATACTACTACATTTAGAGTAGGTTTTTTCAGTAAAATCGTTTATTCTATCTATACCAGGGGCTCTCAAACTTTTTGATCTGAGGTCTATATTTTGTAAGTGTTCCGCGGGCCTGATTAAAGTTTTTGTAAGGAAATACTTAAAAGCGTATTTTATTTATGCACAGCCGATAACATTTGCCAATTAATTCTTCCCAAATTAATATCTGCCTCTCTTGAAACTATGAATTTGAAATTATGAAGATCTGAATTTGAAGTTATTAATATCAAGAGTTCCCAAGTCAGTACTTATTTTAAAACTATGAACTGGAAATTATAAAGAACGCAACGTTTATGTAAAAACTTCAAGTAATAATTATCAATTAAATTAAATTAAAAATAAAAATCAGTACCTATTTTTTCTCCAAATTTGATTATAAAATTCGAAACGTGTTTCGAGAATCTATATTATTCTCATCTTAGGCCGATGAAGAGGACAAACGTAAAAGTTGTCGATAATTGTCATAAATTAATGAGACTCTCATATACTGAGAGAGAGAATGATCATAAATTATTGACAACTTTTACGTTTGTCCTCTTTATCGACCGAAGATGAGAATAAAACAGATTCTCGAAAAACGTCTCAAATTAAAAATTAAAAGACTTGGGAGAAAAAAAAATTATTTTTAATTTATTAAATAACTCCAAATATTGGGAAAACGATTATTAATAATTATCAATTGATATGAAAAATTGTTCCAAAGAAAAGAATGGACCTAGGAAACAATACACAACTAAATAGAAATAAATAACTAAATTGGAATATAATCGAAAGCGAAAGCTTTGCCAGTTTTTGATGACTAATGAGACCATTTTGTGTCCTTCGTTTGGGAACCCCTGGTGTACTTATACTATTTTATTATTAAACATGTTTTTTTAATTTTGCTATGCTCAGATGTTGGCTAATCTTTTTTTTACAAGTTCATACATAATTAAGTGTGAAACCTTTCTCAATGTTAATATTGATGAATATTAAATTAAATAATTGTATATCAAAATTTGAAATCACTAAATATTATTATTATATCTATCGTTTTAATGAACCCAAAAAATGTGGATATAACTAATATTTTTTATGTATCTACTTATGTAATTAATATCAAACACATTTTATTTTGCTCACTTTTCAAGCGTTTTCAAATATTTATTACATTATTTATAGGTAGTACTCAAAATTGTTTCCACATTTGCCTATGTAAATCGTTCTTTAGCGTCGGTGCTAACGCACCATAAGACTCGGATAATTTAAATTGAAAGAAATTATTGATTGTACCTTTACATAATTTTTGAATCTTTGAAAAGCATTAAATGATTAACACTGGAAAATCGATAACTTTGATGCTACGACCAATTTAAGATAGAAATAAAAAAATTGATTAAAGAAGGGTTTCCCTGCTGGTCTTGTTGGGGGTTTTAGTTAAAAAATGGTTAAAGAAAAGGGTTTCAGCCGCCGCTGAACTATATTATGAACATTTACATCAGGATATTTATTTAAATTTTATTTATTTAAATTGTATAATTATATGTTTAGAACTAATTAAATCAAAATAATGGTAATGTTTATGTAAAAGGGTCAACAATTACTTTTAAATACATATATCTAATCAGATATAGGAAGTCATGGGGTGGCCACAAGAAATTATCACATTTTGCGTCAATTTATTATAACTACTACCTGTAATAATCGAAATATGATTGACGCTTTAGTTTTATATCACATAATATTCTAATGTCGAATAAATATTATGAATAATAATGAGAAAATGGGGTGCGATTATAGCCACTTTGTCCTAATATTAAATTAATGCGCATTACATAATAACAACTGCTCTATCTAGGTATTTTGTCTATATATACTTAAATTGATAGTAATATAATATTGCTTGTGAAAATGGCCATGTATAATTTTTTATAATTTTATGGACCATAGCAGTTAGGTATACGAGTACATGATGATGGTAGATCTGTATTATGTTATACTTATTGCCTATTCTTCTTCTTCTTCTTCGAGTGCCATATTCTTTCAGTAAACTTTAACTATCAATTTGACAAAGATTATATTTAACGGGATGATGGTTTTTTCCGTTGCCTTTCCCATAACACACAAATCGACATTGGTCTTTAGATTATAGCAGTGTATCCGGCGCAACCAGGAATAGAACCTCGGTTTCCTATCTTTTTGCTTATACTATCTATATATTTAATAATTATAAAAATACCAGCGTAATTTGTATCTTGGTAGAAAGTAACCCTGAACGTAGAATAAACATGCAATGGAAGCATATTAAGTTAAGCCAAATCCAAACTTAAGGATATATTAAATAATTTGTGTTTTACGCTATTTATTTCTAACATGATGCAAAAATTTAAATAATCGTTAGTTTTCACCAATCAGGAAACCACTGTACGCAAGTATGAAAAATATTCTAATTTACCCATGCAAAACTGAGATTTAGGACACTGGACAACGCTCTTAATTTCCTTTTGTAGCGATAGTTTCCTGTTATGAATCCAATGAAACTTAAGACTTGATTAAACACTTTCTGATGATTTTGGAAGGAACATATTGGAATGATTATAGGTACACCGTTTTCGGCAGAAAAGGGTTTTCCAATATTTGATCATCTAAATTGGCGTCACAATTTTAAAGGTTGAGACTAATTTTGAAAATTTTAAACAAATTTTCTTGGGAATATTGGATTTATTTGATGGATTCTAGCATATAGTATATTTAAATTTTATTGTTAAATTAATGTTAAAGATTTTCTTACTCTATGTATATTTTAATACAAAATACCTACCCACAACATGGTATTTATCTAA
Source organism: Podabrus alpinus (assembly GCA_932274525.1). NCBI lineage: Eukaryota > Metazoa > Arthropoda > Insecta > Coleoptera > Cantharidae > Podabrus > Podabrus alpinus. Next base: position 68,250,519 of record OW026454.1, read on the forward strand.
TCAAATGCAATTTATGAACATATTTTCAACAATTACTTGATACCTACTCATTAAGTCCGTCGTATTGAACTTCACAACGATAGGTTTTATAATATATATAATTATTTGCATTAAAACAGAAACAACGAGTAGAGTGATAATTTGTTAGGCTTAAATGATTTCGCATCAAATGATCAGATAGTTTATCTAATACGGTAAGATTTGGTAATAGGTACTTAAATATTTTAATGTTGATGATGATTTTCTACATTCAAAACCATCTCAAAACAATAAAAATTATTCATAAACACGTACATATTACTTTTTGAATAATTTTAAAAATAGGTAGTACTAGTAGCTAGGTATATTAGATAATAAAACAGAAATTTTTATTTTCCCAACATATTCAATTGCGGTTAAATGAGCCGGGAGAAAAGTCAGATTGTTCAGATTGTAGATATAATAATTTTTGAAAGAAATAAAAAAAAGTGGAACGAAATAAAAATTTCACAACGGCATAATATTGAAAAATTTACTAAACTTCCCCACTAATTAGAATTAGATATAGGTAACTATTTGGTATATTATGCCTTCTACCGATGTTCTGGAAAATCTTTCAATATACTGCGCAACATTGCATGCCTGATGTGAAAATCTTGAAGAAAATGAGCAGTAAAACAATACAAACATTGTAAGATATATATATTAATTTATTTGTGATGATTTAAACTAATTTCCTACATAATTTTGATATAATAATATATTGCTATGACTTATGTCGTATTTCTTGTGAAATACCACCAATTAATTAACAAATATAAAAATGCGAAAAATATTTGAAACTATAAAATGTTCGTTCTGTTTAATATATTGAACAGGATGTAATAAAAATATTAAGATTGACTTTACAACTGTTGGTCTGAGATATTTTACATTTTATTGGTAATATAAAATACATGTTATATTAGCTACATAAAATAATGGATACAATGGGTAAAACATATTCGCATATATACAGTAGATGCCGTATATTATAATCACGTATTTTATTTGTTCCAATTAACCATATTAAGTTGAAACATCAGTAATTAATATACCTACTAATCGATATTTTCAACAGATAGTTGATTCTAATAACCGGCATCTACACTATAATTTTTAGTCACATACCTACGCACTGATACCATGAAGGTACACAATATAACATAAAAAATTATAATCACAAATTTAAAAAATAAACAAAACAAGGCTGATACACCACTGACCCAAAAAATAGTATAAAAACGACCAAGTCTAAAAAATTCACCACAATTCAAATGAATTAACTAAATTTTCAATTTAAGGCTCTCTTACATCATCGATGTGATCTGCCAACACAATGCACTCAATAGCCTTGAAATGGGGCGTGTCAAAATTAAAAGTGGGGAAAACAAAAAGGTGTGGCTTAATAGAACTTTATAATCTATACCCATATGGAGGTAAGGTACCATGTCTTATATTTTATAGCTTACCTCCACACAAAGTATAACTTGGCGACATGAATTTGCACATTAAATGATGGTTAGTAGTTTGGTTATCGTTCAATCAAAATTTTTTAACTTTTTATACGTCTGGTATGTGTTCAATTTCCAACAACAACTACCTACCTGTTTATAATTGGAATCTTGTAAAATGTGGTGTTACAAATCTGCAATAATAATCTTTAAAACAAACTAAAGTGGGTACTTAACGTGATAAGTATCAACTCCTTTTCGAGAATCATCAAATTAATCGATTTTTTCTTACTTGGGGTGTTAAGCAAATAAAATTATTTCTTACCATAAAAAACTGTATTTACATAACTTAACTACAGCGGAGTAGCGAAAATGCACCAAGATATTGACGCTCCCGACTAGGTTTTCAATTCTATTGGAAGCGCCACGATGCGTCAGTTTCACTAAACAACCGCGACGCTTACCGGCGCTTAGTTGCTTCTTCTCCGTTAAGCTTTAAACCTGCATCATGACGTTTTATCCGTTATAATATCCAACATCGCGTTCGAGGTTTATCGTCTAAAATAAAACCAAGTTTTGTACTAGTACACAAGTTATGGATCGAATTAAAACTCGATATAATATCTGGAAGTTTGATAATTTTTTACGCTATCACTTGATTAATGGTTCGGTATTTTAAAAATTATAAAACTCAAGTCGAATAAACGTCCGGAACTTGAACGATTAGGTTTTGATAAGAAAAAAAATTGGCGAATTAAGTGTGATGGATGAGTAATTTTTAGAATAATGTCCAATAAAAATAAAGGTAAAAAAAGCAATAGCTGAAGAAATATAGATATACACATTTTAGTGATAAAAATTTCAACGCAAGAAATTTAATCCCATCAACAAAGAACGAAAAGGAATAAAAGGAGCAAGCAAGAAAATCTGAAGAACGACAGTAAAAAAATTGAAACCGGCTGAAATATGTCTCCACATAAGCCAAACAAAAAAAGCATCAAAGTTGGCGTCGCAAAAAGCCCTAGCAACGCCTTCATAGGCATAACCTGCTAACTCCTGCCCACTAAAAGTGTGAAAAAGGTGGGGAGAATGTCGCCCTACGATTGGCGCAGCCGTCGAAGCTAACACCAAAGTACCAATAGGAACGCGTTTCTGTCATTAACACAGAGAGTGTTGGGTGCTAGGGCTTTCTTCTATAGTCTTCGGTTACGCTTTCCGCGGAATAGAGGTGTTGGAGTTCACACTCCTGCAGCTTCCCTTTTGTTGACCAAAATATACCAGTAGTTAATGTACGTTGCATTTACCCATAGCTGGACGTTATACGCAAGGGTTAAAAATTAATAAAAAGTATTTTTGTTAATTTTTTTTAAAAAGTTTGTTGAAACTCGAACAGTGATAATTAAGCGTTTAAAAAATTTTACCGACAAACTTTAGTGTTGTGCGAAAAATTGCGGGACAGTGTTGGGTTGAAATATTATCGAAACAAATATTGTGTTAAGTGTTTTACCTATATTGTGAATAATGTCAAACATAGATTTTAAATTTTTGAGTGCCAATTTCAAAATGCAAATTATTTTGATGGAGCCGAAATTTTGATAGCTGTAGAAATACACATGAAAGCTTCTTGAGAACACTTTAGAGCGGTATTAGAATCTGTATGATTCTACCGCTGAAAATATACCAAACAAATGCGTTTCGACACAGCGATTGATTCAGCTTTGGACTCCAAAGTGAAAAGTACTATGGCCTACCATCCGTTTTTACAATTGCCAAGACAAACTGACTTTAGTGTGAGTTCGCTGTTGACAGCAGCAAATAACTCAAGTCCGTCTAGTACTTCCCCGGCGGCACCCGGCTATTTCCCGGCGGCAGCGCTCGCAGCTTTTGGTAGTCAAAATCATCATGGCTGTTATCCTGGTACGCTAATACCTAAACTAAATCATCCACATCCTCATCATCCACTAACTGGACATCCGTATACGACGGCTGAAGATGTAGTTTTAGCTGCTGTTGCGGCGCACAATCACCATCCGGCGATGGTAAGACCGCTTAGAACAATTCAACCCGAAGAAGACGGTGTAATAGACGACCCTAAAGTGACACTTGAAGGCAAAGATCTTTGGGAGAAATTTCATAAACTTGGGACGGAGATGGTTATCACTAAGAGTGGCAGGTAAGACCACATTTTTCATTACCTACTGAACAGTGAGTAATCGACGCGCTCTAGATCTTATCTCAAAAAAGACTTTTCAAGATATTATTTAGGTTAGTTGTACAATATTAAATGTTGCCAATTGAAGCTAAACAGCTTAAAAAGGGTTAAAATCCTAGCCGAAATAATAATGTACATGCTGCAACTAACCTAAAATAAAAACTTTTTTGCTTATGAGGAAATGTTTGAAGTGAATTAACACTTTTCGGCGAGTTTCGATTATTTACCATGTAAATAAATCGAAATTCGAAATGCCAATCAAGTTAGGAAGTTGTATAAGGAAGGAACAGAAAAAATTAAATCGGTTTAATATTTATGGCAACCCATATGATTACATATTTATAAATTACGTAGGCCTAAAATGATAGTCCCTAAAAAATGTGTAGTATCAAACAAAATAGTTAAATGTTTTATAATTTTTTTTGTAAGTATAATTTGCAATGCTTATTACTTATAAAATTTAAAGAGAAAATGGAATTGTTTATTCTAATTCCAACTTGCAAAATTACAAAATATTCTCCTTTTATTTTTTATGGTGCAGTCAGATCACTGCAACTTTATATGGCTTTTCCTATTACAATACAAAAGCACGATGTAGTAATTCCATGGTTTTGTATTTTTTATATCTACACCAATAAACCGTTCGTTTGAGACAAATCACATCAAAACCTGTAGGTAGAAGTTCAGATTTATTGTGTAAAATAGTGTTGAGTTGAAATTTGCTTGTAAACGTTTATAAGTCTGATATATGCGAATAATCTCTCATAAAATATTTGTTTAAAATAGATAAATATACCGGGAATTCCAAGCATTCGTTTTATACAAAAATTAGTGTAGGTAATATCCGTGGGTATTATATTATTTTTGGCGCTTAAAAATGATATGTTGCATTATCAGTCAAGTTATAAAAATACAGGGTGGTTAAATAAAGTTATTATAGTTACCGAAAATTTTGCAACCTCACGCAACCAATTTTTGTTTTGTTATTTTTAATTTATACAAATTTTAACGCTGTCCGTGTAATGTTGATCGCTACAGGCTTTATTACCAACTAGGTAAACCCCCCGATGTTGGAAACAATAGAACATAAATTTTGTAATATTGAAATAACATAGCGGATAAATATTAACTGATGGGATATTATTCTTGTTTTTATAATATTAGTTAATCAGTTAATAATTTAAAAATAAAAAAATTACAGAATTATTTAGCACGAAAAGTGTAAAAATTGATTTACTAATTTTATATTAGATATAAAAAGAAGGAAACAAGACTTGGATCACTTAATCGAACCATATACAGGGTGATTGCAATTTTTAAAAAGAATTTTTAGGCAAGCAAAATAAATTTTTATTCGTCAGTTGTTGTAGGTATCACAATTATTTTTTGATATCAGTGTTTTAAACCTTTGCATGGTGCTCATACAAGTAACTTTCTGATATTTTAGACCATTCCGTATACATAGTGGCGTATTATTTAGATCTAACTTTGCTTCCCAAAATACCAAAAATTAGAATAGGCGGCCAAAAATGAATATATGAAAGCTGTAACTTTTTTTTTGAGCCAGATTGAGTCGAGGTGCGTTGTGTGAAAACACACTAGCCCAGATGTTAGTTTTTGTTTCCGATAAATGCGCAAATGTTACAAATTAACCAGATATAATCATTGTAGGTATACTATTATTTGTTCACAAATTGCTCGTCAGGAAAAACCCATATTTTCAAGTTCAGAACGGCAATATAACCTATACAAATTTTCAAAACTGCGAAAAATACAAGTCCTTCTAAACTTTTATGAGAAATCAATAACCAATAATCTGTTAAATGGACAGCACTCTTTGATGTGTTATTTAGAAGATACAACAGTAGGAGTCGGTTGCAGTTCTATCCGGCCCTCCTGTAACTTCAGTTTAACGATAAAAAAATAATGTTAAATTTAATTAACAAGCATGTTACACAAAATTTAGTTAGTATGAACGATGATAATTTTTTTATGAATACAATATAGATGAAGCCATGTTTTAATTCAAAATCGAAAAATTAATACTGTTTTGTTCAAATTTTTAGCCACTTTTTAATTTTAATAAAATATACCTTTTGTATGTTATTGTAACTGCAACATAAGGTATAACAAAAAGGGTTGATCAACCTGCCAATTTGCGGTTTGTTAAATTTGCAATTTAGTATCACAAAAATTGTGGTATAACCTATATTGGGCGCATTTTATATAAAAAAAATTCTTATTTGTATTAGTATGGGTAGATTGGTTAATCCAAATATTCTGGGTCGTGGTTCAGAATGCGCGTTTAGCAGGAGGTGTTTATGTGGGCAATTTATTTCTCCCCTAAGTAAACGTTTTATTTTTAATCATTTTTGAAATATTTTTCAATGTCCCTACATTTAATTTTTCATTATTATTTTATACTATTTATAGATTACTAAATTAAAAATTTAAATTAAAATATTCTCATTAACTTTCAGCAATAAAGTTCGTGGGAATATTTTGATGTTAATTGTATAATTAACTTATTAATTTTTAAACTTTAATTTAATACTCTATTAATTTCTAAAGTTAAAAATTTATACATTTATAGGTTAGGTAAGGCTGATATTATCAATCTAACCTAACATTTATCATATAGCATTACATTAATTACTACTATTGCAGGGAAACTAATTATATTACAATGTATTTTTATTAAACACGTAAATGGGTAGTAATCTTTGCAAAATGATAAAAATGTAACATATTATATTGTAGTTTCTTGGTTACACCATATTTTAATTATACCTTTATAATATATTATAATATTACCTACTTACTCACTTGTCTTGTCTACGTTGGTGGTGAATTTGCTATTTTTAAACTAAAATAAAAAGCAAGTAATTTTGTTTAATAAGTGTAAAATGGTGTTACACTGTGTAAAATTGTAAGATATATAACTACACCATTATATTTATCTATTTTTTGTATTAATGCGTAACAACAAAAGCATCAACGTGCTGTTAATTAACGCATCGTTTCGGTGAAATACGAACGAAAACTTTTTAACGACTCTTACACTTTTAATGTTGCATATCGAAAATTAATTAATTATAACAAGGAAAGTCTTAATGCTCTTATTTTCTATTTCGTGACTAATTTTTCAACTTAAATATCTTGCATGTTATACATATAATTTTCGGTAGTTATATGGTGTGTTTGAAATATGGTTTAATTGTAAAAACTTAAATTAAGGTTGATTCTTGTCAATGTTAATTAACAATAATACATTAATGAGATAGGATAGGAATTAAGTAGGTGTCTGAGATTCACGAAGTGTATTTCTTGCTCTTCAATTTTTTTACCATCAGTACAATTAATGAGCCATCACTTAAATTATAAATTTCCTCTATTTAAAAAGTTATATTTTATTGTATATCCCACGACATGCATATTGATAATAATGAATAGTAATTTAATAATATCAAGTGACACTATAAAATTGACATGCATGTAAGATATTTTACATATCGATTTTATGGAGACTATTCGACGCCTGAATGAATGGCTGAAAGGTAGACGACGGTTACCGAGAAATTTCCCTTTTATTCATGGCCTACAAACGATGTCTGCGGTTGCAATATGTGGTTAAGGTAGAACTTTGCTTTGATCCATCTTTTAATGAGATTAACCACGTTGTCATGCAACAGGAATACTCAAATAAATTTAAATTCCATTTTCCAAAAACTCTTTTGCCTCACATCCTTCAATTAATCCCTTTTATTCAATTTTACCGTTTAAATTTTTGTGAAAAAATTCCTCTTAAAGGAGAGAAAATGAACGTGTCAATTACTTACAGGTTTATTTTGGATTATACAATCTAGATACTTGAATTGCGAGCGCTTTATACATCAAATAAGCAGAAATTTTTAACTGACTGTACTTAATTTCAATGCTTTTATGAAGGAATGTATGGTGTGTACGGTCTATTCGCATATAAAGTCGGGGTGCTAATAATTAGTACTCTTTCTGGAGCTTTCAACTTTCGTACGCTCTATTGCACTCAACCCCTGCTTTACATCGAGTTTAAACCGTTCTACATCCATCTGCCAGCCACGTTAATGCATACATAACGTCTTGAGATTATTATTGCTTTTTTGTTTTAAAAATTCTTTTTTTACATATTTAAATTTTTTTCACTAAATATCAGTTCTTCGTAAAACTTATAATATAAAGGGTGGTCTAAAAGGGGGTAATCCCGAACAATAACCAGATTAGGTTACGCCTTCTAGCGGGTTTTAATTCAACTGTGCTATTCTAACCTCAAAATATGGAATAATTGTAATCGTAATCGTGCAGTGTACGGAACCATCAGATTACAAACAACTATAAATATGTAATTAAATAATTGCATACATTCAATTACAGTAATTTAATACTCGAGTATTTTTCACCTTACTTAATTTATATTTGCATTATATTTGAAATGGTTAAAATAAATTAATAATTAATCATTATTGTTGGAATAATTTAATTAGGTAGTTGCACGTTAGTGTTGCTATTTTGCATTCGAGAAATTAGTTGTATTACCTCTTATATATAATACCTTTAGGGTAAATATAACATGCATGTTTATTTTCTAAAAAGTCCCTAAGTATATTTCACTTTCGTAATTACTTTACATGCAGTTTTTTTTAGATAATTTTAATTTGTTTATTTTATGTAACTAATAAAAATTCATCGGCGCATACAATAATTATTATTGTTAGATACGTTGTGGGCGCACGTTTAATTATATAATTTAAATTTTTTAACAAAGGATCTCTTTACATATTCATGAATGAAAGAAAACATAAAAATTAGTTAACACTGTTTTTTTTCTCTAAAAAATTGATTTTTTTACGTTTTGTTAGCAAAGTGTGAGCGTGTTGTTCTACAGATAATTTATAAAGACCGCGTCAACAATTGTGTTTATACAAATTTTTGAATAGATTCGCAAAATTCAAAATGGCTACTCAGGTCGTTTTCCGGCACCTATACGCGATAAGAACACTTCACTCACCCTTTTACAAAGAAGAATTGGGGTTGAACGGCGAAAGAAGTGCACCAGTTCTATACCTTTGAACTGGATTATCGAACTATGTAATATTTAAAATTCTGTAATATCGAAAATATTTTAATCATAAATTAAGATTTTTGGGCCACCCTTGTAAAACATGCAAAAGGATAATTAAAAATTTAAAACGCACCATTGACATGTAAATTTTTTTAAGCAAAAACGTAAAGAAGATAAAAGTAAACATCTTAAATGTGACTCATGGCATTGTATTTTAACAAAGCTTACATTTTTGAGAAAATAAAATATAGCAAATGTAGCACTTTGATAACGAACAAACTTATTAGAATATTCTAAATAAGATGAAAAAATATAATGGCATGATGCTGAAATATTTATATTATATTTGATGTGGCATGACGTTCGTGTTGTATTATAACTAAAAGTATGTGTAAGTAAAGATAAAAAGCAAATCTTTAATATACAAGCTTGAATATAAAGTGTTGGCAAAAATTTCTATATTGAATTCTTTAAAATTTATTTTTGTTCGGATATATTAAATTTTCTCTCTCGTTTGAAGTATTTAAACGAACCTTTATAAATAAAAAAGTAACTTCTGACTAATGTCATTCGTAATAATATACGTAAGTAACTTTTTTATAATTAACCAACCGTTCTTCATCTTCTTCCTTTTCTGTGCTGTGCCTAAATCTATCACACCATTTTTGAGACAATAATGGTGTGCTCCATACTAATATTTTAAATTAATTTTTTTCTTGTTTGCTGAAAAGTAATTTTACACTTAGTTTCCTTTTGAGATACCTGTGGTATATAAATTATTCATCAATAAAATTCACATACCACGCGTAGGTACAGAAACATTTTGCTTTAATAAATCACATGTATGGATGGTTTCGCCACCAACATGGTATTTACAAACACATATATTAGACTATATAGAAAAGCAGGTATCACTATCACATTATAATCAGAAGGATAATGGGAGGCTATGACAGGACGTAGCCTTAAGGTATTCACTATAATTCTAGGGTAAGCTGTTACAAGGCGCCTAAAGAAGACGTAACTACGGAACCAGAGTCTCATTCTATAGCACGCGATCCCAAACACTGACCCGAATTCTTTTTAGTAATGGTAATTAATTATTTTAAGGAGCTGTTAATAAATAAATGCGTGGGTTACGTTTAAATTAATGCCTTAAAACTCTCATCTTCACTTTTCTGTTCATCAAATCGAAAGCAAACCTACGAGTGAGGAGTGATTCTGTGCGCTAAAATAACAACCTAGGTGTTGTGTTAAATTAAACAACAATTTTGGAAATTGAAACAAAAATTATTTGTACATAACATAGAGCTACCATAATCTATTTTGCATTAAATTTACATAATTACTAATCATTATAATACAAGGCCTAGCATATAATATATTTTACACATTTATCACTTATAGTTTAAAGTTACAAATTACATCCTGTACATGATGATATTCATGAGTTGAACATAACTGTTCATCAAAAGAGATGATTACAACTGTCTTAAGATAAACCTTTATCTAAATTTTATTTATAATGTGAATCCTATAAATTATGTTTTACTTATCTACACATGTAAGAGAGCGTCACTTAAAAATTAAACATAATTTGAAAACAAATGATTAACTTTAATTTTTTCTCTATATCTTTATATATGTAATTTATTCATATTGAACTATTTATATTAACTATCATTGTTATTTCAATAGTTGTTTGTGTTACAAATTGGTTTAACTGGAAAACAAATAACTTCTATATTATATTATTTCATTTGATAACATATTTAAAAATTAATGACTTTTTTATCGTTTGTCGGTAATATATAATTTTATATTTTTCAATACGTCTATTAAAACTTTCCTTTCTTTTCATTTTTATATTTGTAAAAGACGCTCCAACGTCTTATTCGTCTTTTGGTATATTTAAAACGCAAAACAAAAACTTTTCCAATAGTACCACTAGCGAAAATAGAAGAAAAAATGTAAAATTCGCGGTATAAGCTATAAACATAAACTAGGTATATGGTATCATTTTTTATGGTCAAGGTGGTGTTATTGCTTAATCTCCAGAAAAAAGAAATGATGATAGTACCTATAACCAAACTAAAAAGAAAATAAAAATTAGAAATAACAACAGTAATTTTATATTTTTTGTGATCAAATTGAAAGGAACAAAAAATTTGCCCAAATCTATGGGTGTGTTTAACACTATAATCACAGTTATATTACCAGAAACCTTTTGGATAATTGACGTAGCACTGGATAAATTATATATTGATTTATGGTACCCACTTTAGTGTTTGTATGTGTATATCCATAATTTTAAAAAGTGAAATCTTGATGTTTGTATCAAAAATTTGTCGTGTATGTTAGTTACATTTTTAATTGTTACTTTAACTTTACCCTGTCAGCATGTCGTATAATCGATAAGTGTGTGTAAATGTGCTTATACACTCGTTAAAATGAATTTTACTGCGAAAAAAATTATTTTCGTGTTTGCATCATAACACAATTTTTTTTTAAATATTATTTTAAACGAGTGCTCTATTTTAATTTGTTATCAAAAATTGTATGTCGGTCTAAATGTACTATACATATATGAATGGTGAGACCTTGTAAAATATTCATTAGCGTATGCAATAATTACAATAATTAGAATATTTATAACAAAGTAATTACTAAAGTATGTAATAAAGTAACATTTTTAATGATATATGCGTAATATTGATGATGAAAAAGAGTAATAATTTTGATAACGCGTTCTTAAATAAACTTGATATTGAGAGCAGGTTATTAAGTGATCACAACACCTTATTAGCATCGAGATAAATCTACAAATCGAAGGTAGATGACTTGATTTTGAGAGAAAGGATGTACAGCCCAAAAATTATAGGTTTATATTGTAAGATTATTCATGATTCATAATTTTGTATGGTACTACATGAATTCATAAATGATCTCACCTTCTCTTATATTGGAATGAGTTTAGTAACGAAACGACGTTGTTAACTAACGAGAATATCATAATAATCACTAGGTATTGCAGGCCAAGTTTAAATACAGTAATTTTCGACCACCTACACGAGTTTCATTTCGAATTATTTGCTTGGTCTTCTGTACCTACCACAATGAAAATATAATAAATACTAAATTATACCTTATCGACATGTTGTATAAAGGTGTAGTAGACCAGACGCATTACTAACGAATTTTTAACCCGTTGTTAACTTAAACAAAAGCTCACACTAGTTTCTACTAAACTGAGTGGTGCCCTTAAACAAACGTGTTATTATAAAGTTTTTATAACCGAAAATTCTTTTTTAAGAAGGTAAATACGAAACTTTGGTAATCACGATTTTGTGTGGTCTTTATAGACAGGTGGGATTACATGCAATACCATGTTATTATTTATAGATATTTGTCTATGATGGGAAGTCATAAATCAGCTGCTAATAACGCCGAATTAGGCTATATAAGGAAATTAAGGCTTAACCCATTAATGAAGAGCTTTTCTACCTAATACAGGGGGAACCAAATTAATATACCATTACTACGTTCCTAAAGCTGCTAACCTAACGTTTTAGTGATCCTGTACTAATACTAAAAGTTGCACCGTCGCGTTGCATTTTTATAAAAAAAAATAGTTTTTGGGAACTTCCTAGTTGCAAATACGTTTAAAATAATCCCTCAGTATAAAGGCGTATCCCTTTGGTAAACGAATAAAAAAAGATCAATAACTTTACAGCTGTCCATTTTACGTAGTACATGCTCTACTTATATCCATAGAATATACCTTAATATGCAGAATAATTTTCACAGTTTTGATTTCCAAAATCGCACCTCTCGTGTTAATTTAAAAATATAGTTGTTCTTGCTAAATTGTTTATTTATCACCTGGAAAAATGAAAATCACCTCCCCTTTTTAAAAACTAATTATTTTTGACGTGCAATAAATTTCCAACAATGTTATAATATTTTGTTAATTTGAAATTAACATAATTTTAGGCTAATTGTTAGTAAATTTTTATGTGAAGTACATTTATCAAATTTGCACTAATTGAAATAATTTATTATGTGGTAATATATCATAGGAACGCAATAAAGTATATTCAATTTTGTAAAAGGTGCCCAAAAACTAATTCACAAATAGCGTGACTATGCGTGTGGCTCGTCAAATAACTAAGAAAAGGCAACTTGTGTTTGTTTTACTTTTATTATGTATACCTTAGTAATAACAGTGTCCGAGGAATGAAGACTTAATCATAGGTTAAGTAGGTGAGAAAACTACCTAGCAATCAGTACCAACTTAACAAAAAATTTGCCTCTTGGCAGTTTTATAACTTTTATGTAGATGATTTTTGAAACGAGAAAACTTTATACAGGCAAATTCTTTCCCATGTCACGATAATTTATCAAAAAAAAAATTCAAATCACCATGATTTTGTTATTAAACGAAAATATCGACAATTGTTTCCTTATAAAACACGCTATTAAAGTCTGGAACATAAAATATTTGTATAAATAAAAAACAAAGTTATTTACTATTCCAAAATAGAAAAACTTTTAAATTGTATAAATTATTAAAAACAATGCTGTGATTTTAACACATTAAAGTTAAGTTTTACAAGTCAAATACTAATCAGCTTCTTTTCTATCTCACGCAATGTTAAATGCATCTACTTTTCGTTATTATTAATGTTTTTTGTTTGAAAAACTAATTTTAATTAAATTTTTTACCTTGGGCAAACTTGGCTAAGCACTAATAAATGGGTCTACATAATTAAATCCACAAAATTTATATGTTACGCCCGACTTAATTAACAACATTTAATTGACCGATTATGAAATTATCACAAATTATTGCACAGTGATATCTTTTAAATAGAAATTTTAAAAAACCAACGATAAGAATGATCCAAACATAAATCACTTTTGTACATGAAAAAAGTGATTATAACGAAATCAAATTGAAGCCGGACTAATATTTCGCCACAATTTACCAAATAACACCAATAAATTATAACAATTTTTATTATCGAGACACAATAATTAAGTTTCAAAAAATATACTTATGTCACCAATAGATAATTATAGACGATTTCCTGTGATACGGATAAACTTTTAACACCAAACAACATTCAAATTTTATCTAAGCCAATTTATTAAAGACAATTTTTATGTGTCATAAAATTATGGGTTATAAGGAGCCAGCCTTATATGTGTTATGATAAGAAAACATGGCTTAAGTCAAAAGGTTACCAATGTTAAATGTCAACAGATTAGGACTTAAGTGTTACCAAACCAAGTAGAGATAATTATCACAAAATGTATCATTCATGTCGCAGAAACTAACACTCGAATGCCTCTTATCACTTTTTGCGAGATCTGAATGAATCGTTAAATTTTAAAAATGTAAATACGATCGTAATTTTCACAGAATTTATAATATTATTCTGATTCTTAGTTTGAACTTCGAAACCATTTATGTATGCATATCTTGAAACCCCATCAAATCAGACCCATACTTGGATAGCGCTTATCAAAAAGGAACCAAGCGCCAATTTCTAGTATTGAGTAAAACACATTTTAAGATTACAGTTTTGTATAGTTAACATACAGTTTTGAAAATTGTTCGTTCCTGTTGAGTTATGTTTTACTAGTTTATTGTTAGTTTCTTTTTAGATAATAACAGAGGACACAGTTTTTAGTCGCTTGGCACTTTTACCTTAAAATTTGCATTTTGGCGCTTGGTCCCATTTTGATAAGCGCTATCCACTTTAAAGTTCCTAAAGTTAAGAAATTATAGTATATTGCTCATTATCCAACGAGCACTGCTTAAAATTTGCTCACACCAATATTTTTCTCACAAAATTTAGTACTATATAATATTTAGTATTACAATATGAACGTATCTTATTAGGAGCCCCAATTAGTTCTAAAATATAAATGAGACGGTTACAGCTTATGAATTAAGTACATTGACTGCTAATTCTAAGTACCCAGTTCGATTCCAGACGAAGTAAGAAGTTTGTTTCTGGCCGTCTCTCATCAAAAAGTAATTTTCCAAGAGAACTTTAGGTCACCAAACTCTAATTAGGGTAAGAGAACTGAGATGGAAGGAAATATATTAATTAATAACAAAATTTTTTATTTTATTTGGGAATGATTATGGTATGTATCTACTATTATATAACGCATACATTAATTATTATAAACTGGATAATAAAATCACTTAATGCTACTTTTTAACAATAATAATAACGTCACAGCAGTCACAGGTTTGGGATAAAAAGCAACTATTTATTACAATGAGCGTCGCCATTAATAATTATGTATGTGTGTAGATAATCTCTTTGTAGTAGTATTTAAAAAAATTACAGAAATTCTAATTAAATTTTTCTGTCAAATCTGTCAAAAAGTAACCGCGTTAACCTGTTAATGTATGTTGATCATTTTCTAAAATACGTTTATTATAACCTGAACATAGCTCGTCCTTCGGCCTCGCATTACTAAATCGCTTAAATGTAACATAGCATCAAACCATAATTTATTTTGTAAAAATATGTCAATTCATTAACCCGGAACGGAATGAGATTTACATTTTACAAGTATAGTTGGTACTTAATTAATATTGCAGAGACGTAGTTTTCTTAATTGCTTATCAGCAACAATTATATAAAATTTCAACTTGCTAGCTAAAGGGAAAATGGGAGATTTCATGATGAGTCAGCAACAGAGAATTGAGAATTTTATAATTGTAATACTATTTAGAATTACAATGAGAAATAAACAGGGCAGTAGAATCACCTGTGATTTGCCACTTTTCGGGTTACAAGGCTTAGAACGTGAGGTCAACCAAAACCATACAAAATTTGATCAAGAATATTAACACAATTTTTATTATTTAATGAAGTGAATGTCTTAACTGAAAATGAAGTACTTTAAAGATGAGATAGATGGAGACTGTGAACCTAATTGCATTATGATGGTAGTATGGCGTATGCAAAAATGTTATAATTTTTTACTTTATTACTTGATCATTAAATTACCGGCCTCAAGCTGCAGTTTTATGTATACCTATATTGGTTAATCCAGTTCTGTATCAAAACGGTTAAATAAATATTCCTAAGAAGCAAAGTATTACGATTTCTAAAGCCATTTCAATTCTGAAAATTATCCTTGATTCAAATTAAGTGATCATCATTAAATTTTCATCAGAACCCGTTCAATTGAAACAGAACTGAGATTTACCTATTTAAGTCGATATTGAAAAAATAAGCACTTATAACAAAATTAATTATATTATGCTCATAAAATTTCATAAAGTCAATAGTTAAATTGGACTAAACTGATAGCAAAATATACTTTATATTGTAATCTGATCGCGCGCGTCATTTAAAATGGCAAATCTTAATTTTATAATATAGTCGTATAATCATAAAATCGTGCCTAAAGCAAAAAAAAAGTTTTTAAATATTATTATATATACACATGAAATTCCGATAAAATTACTGAATATTTATTTATATAATAATTAGTTGGTCTGAAAGCTCGGTGTAGGTTTAAAAAAATTTTAATAAATAGGAAATGTTTAATCTACGCGCTATACTAATTAATAATAATTATTAACCATCCATGACCGTATATTGTTGCCAGATTATTTAGTTATAGTGTTTGATACGACACTCGGAAAAAAAACGTTTAATTCAAAACTTTTTATGCATTATAATATTCAAATGATCAAAGGTTTGATTCAAAACTACTACTCAACTTTAATATGCGAAATAAAACGTTGTTTCAAATGTACCTACAGTTGAATCGCGATAATCCGACATTTGACAGTCCGACACGCTCGGTAGTCCGACGCCGCGTCGGATCTTACTCTTTACGTAAAAAGAAACAGAAAACGATTACAGATTTTTAAGCCGTAAATATGTACTGTCGGTACACAGGTAATTGCTGCAATTTGTATTGTTTTATGTTATAAATATGTAATAAATTTGTATTATTTATTTTGTTTTATTCAACTTAAATTTTCTTGCCTTAGAAGTCAAAATTCAGTTTTAAAAAATCAACCTTTGGTAATCCGACATTTTTGATAATCCGACACGCCCTCGGTCCCGTAACTGTCGGATTATCGCGAGTCAACTGTATTTATTTTAAACCAAAATTTAAAATGTGGAACTACTATATAGTCGTTTTGTTACAAAATATTCTGTTTTTTCAGTGGAGGCTTGACAGTGGTTGTTCTAAAATCTTACTGGATTTTGAATCGCCACAATAGATAGGGTTGTGACGTCGCACCCTTAACTTTTTTGAATCGCAACAATTGTTTTCTTATACTTCCGAAATGCTTTCAAGTAATCGGTGCTATTAGTCATGACAGTCTTGTTAGTTAACAATATTGACATAATAATGATGATACGCATTGTTATTGTTACTTTTAAATTAAAATAAAATTGTAAATTATACCGTGACAAAAAGTTTGAATACAAATAACCTTTACTTAATTGAGTTCAACCTACAATAAATATTCTTGAATAATTTCATCTCTTGTCTTTTACCGGCTTTAATCACTTCTTAAAAGAATTGCATGCATTTGGTCCCAAATTTAAATGATAGGTTTTTTTAAATTGATCCAATTCGTTCCATTTATAATCTCTAAGCTTTGACAAAATTTATGACTAGACAAAATAAGCCAAATGATTCAAATCAGGTGAGCTGGGAGGCTGGGGCTCCATCCTGTTAAAAACAATAATAACTTTTTCCAGGCTGTATTTTTCGTTTACTTTGGCCCCTTTTTCAATAAACTTCAGTGGAAGATTAGCTCTTTAACAAACTGCGGCCCAATTCATCACAGACGCAACACATATTTTTTGTCTTCAGAGAAATTTGTGATTCTAACAGCCCACATCCGATATTATGTAGGATTGTTGCAAAATCAAAAGTTTCTTATCCGAAAAAATGAATTCGTTTTTTGCGTGCCAATCAAATACGGGAGCAACTCTTTGCTTACGTTTTTCTTTGAACGCATTTGAAACTTCATGGATTTGCAAGCCTTATTATCAAGATCCTTTTTAAAAATATTCATGCCCGACGTTTGTGAGATTTTCAAGTCCTGTGCCAATTTTCGTGATGAACGCTGACAATTTCGAGGAAGATGTTCTGTAACAACCCTGTCTGTGGGGTGCTACCCGACCTGCACCACGGTTTATCAGGTGTGATATTTTGTACCCAGGAAAATGTAATCCCTTGACTGAACTGCACCACGGTTAAATGTCGTTCCGTAATCCCTTTGCTAAATATACCCATCATAAAGAAATAAATATCCAAATTTAAATTTTGAGTTTATTGTATTCATGTTATAGCCAGGGTTTGGTTCTAGCGTTATTGAGGGGCAGATAGTTTATTAGTGTGATCAGGGCCGGAGTCAGTGATTATTTGGATTCTAATGTTGATGTGATACGCGACGGTCAGGCGTTAATAAAATTATATCACAAGATAAATTAAATAATTTAAGAACCATTTCATTGAAAAGGAGGCAAGAACATAAACACAGGCATATTGGAATATTAAAAGTTATAGAAGTCCAAAAATTATTGATTATGAAATAAATGGCCGAAGTTTAATGTAAATAAATAAAATTGGGTAGGGTTAGGGTAAAATATTTCAATTTTTTCAGTTTACATACGATTTTGTTTACATATAAAACTTGATAAGTACTTTGATTAATTTGGAATTGTTACCTAGAAGATTACAATGGAGGTGGACAAATTATTAAAGGCCACAGCCGTTTAACTGAAAATAAGCCGGTGCAGTTCGGATCAGATCTTTTATAGTCATCTACTGAGGTCTTATAAATAAAATTTGTTTTGATTCTAATATGTTTCAGTTCTTGAAAATTGTACTTGTATTTTTACAAAACACAAAATTTTTTATTATGGGATCTCGAAGTTGCTTTAGCTTGAATAATAAATTTCTGTTACAAGAAAAATAAATGCGTTAAAGAAGTAAATTTTACATTTACATCTAAATTACAATTTATTCTACATCACATAAAATAACAAAGCTTGTCAATATTGTTAACTGTCGAGACTATGACATGAATAGCACTGAATAAAATCAAACACGATTGCAGTAATTGTTCATTGTATTAATAAAATTGTCTCACATTACTTTATTATTGGATTGAAATTATTAATAAAATACTACATGCATACATTTATACAAATGCGCCGGAGGTGGGATATATTAATAATAAATCGTTTTTATTCT
This sequence comes from Podabrus alpinus, assembly GCA_932274525.1. Classification (NCBI taxonomy): domain Eukaryota; kingdom Metazoa; phylum Arthropoda; class Insecta; order Coleoptera; family Cantharidae; genus Podabrus; species Podabrus alpinus. Next base: position 68,269,564 of record OW026454.1, read on the forward strand.
CTATATGGAATTAAGTGTTGTGCTTGGAATTAAATGCAATTCAGAATGTTGTGTGGTTTATCCAGAAGTAGAACGCTCGTTTGCTGAGAAAAAACTACCAAGTTTTATTCCGGGTAAAACTATCCATAAAATATATAGTAAAATTAAAAATTAATGCTGCATCCAATCGCACATTATTTTCCAACCAGGAGTAAGCAACTGCAAGTCTAAATGCCGAAACCTTTGTATAATATTTCTCGTTCTGAATTCACGTTAAACTGTAGCTCCCCTATACTCAACCTTGCTGCTCAGGATGGGAAAAGGCGCAAAAATGATCATCATCTGCACGTTTTAGACTAGTGGTCCTTCCTCTTCCTCTGGACCTATATTGCAACAGTTTCTTTGGTAGTCGCAAAAATGATAATAGTGGAATTAAAATTGCAGCAATCGTCTAAGCTCAGTTTAGGCCTTTCGTCTTCACAAGATCGGTCCAATAAATAAAGCTGTTAAAGTTATTAGCAAAACTCTTGTTAAATTTATTTTGGAGTTTTAATGAAGCCTTTATGACCTGTGTTTTAATTTGAACTACAAAAGTACAGATATTTCAATATAATTCTTGAATCCATAAGATCCATCAAAACTTTGTTTTGGGGTCCACTTCACTCCTCCTCATAATTTTTCTCCCGACTTTCTATCGAATACCCACTATTTTTTATCATATCACTTTTAGCAACTTGCTCCAGTCATATACTGCAATTAAGTCTTAAATCATGATTATAATTGAATGGCCAATTTAAAATTCTTGAAAACCCGCTAAACAATAATCCTTATTTCCTACATCAATTTTCTTTTCCTGTTTACCACACAAAATTCTACTTACTTAAGCAACTCTTTCATATTACATAATGAAAAATGAAAAGCACTTGAAGCATGATGTTAAGTATTAGACCAATTTTTAACGTACTACCTATTCAATTTTTTATAGCGCATTCAAATTTGTATCAGGTATCAACAACGTAAAACCTAAATTATAAATCTGGACTTTATTAAAAAAAAAACTTTATTGGGATCATTATAGGGGATGTTTACTTTGTCTGTGATCGGCAGCTGTCGGTTTCAATAGGCGGGTGTTTTTTGAATACATTTAAGGTAGATCCATAAAGGATCAAGAAATATCTTCATTTATTGGTGTAAATTTTTTTTATTTTTCAAGTAAGTTATCTATTTTGTTGCAGTAATTAAAATTACCAATTAATAATAATTTATACTAAATACTTGATGTTGATTGTGAAATAAGGAGAATATAATAAATAAAATAGCATTGCAATATTTATAACCATATTTGTAATTCCAATGGATCTTTTGTGTTTATTAAAAGACAAAGAAATAAAACAACTTCTTTAAAAAACCATTAATAATATTTCGGATTTTGTAGACAGAACGTTGAAATGTTTACCTGCCTCTTCATTCGAAATTAACTACCTGTATAATTTGATGTTTTGATGTACACATTGAGGTGGCCATTGGTGGTTTTATTAATCATATGGTTATTTTTATATTCGGATCATTGTTTAACTACACCCTTAAAGATAAGTTTCGATGGGTTGTCATAAATTTAAGCGAGTTTTTAAAGCTTGATGTTAGTTGTGAAAACTTTTTGCTAGAAAAAGGCAATAAGGTGTTCAATTTGAAAAGGTGTAGGTATATCATAAAACGGGGTTCATAAAAGTTGAAGAAAACCACTCGAGTTTATTCATAAGTAATAAAATAAGATCAAGAGCGGCTAAGTGGACTAAAAACAATAAATCATTTAGGACGCTCAGCGTGCTAAAATGTATAACTAGCACATAACTGCAGGTAAGGCTATTATATTGGGTGTTTGTTTAGTGTAGTTGCCAGTGGCGCCCGTCAGTCGCTACTCAGCAGGGGGTGGACCTGCCCGAATCCTGCATTAAGTCAATTATATCTAACCGGCGCCTGAACACCTTCCGCCGTTTTGTTAGCTTAAGATTATATTGTGGTTTTAACAAGCTTTCAATATTTTTAAAATGTCAAGTGATTATCTCCACAAGTATCCATAGTTAACTTTGGTACCGTTAATCCTTCACTACTTTCGATTACGACGATGTCAAAATTACAACTCCAAATTTTGCGATGATAGTTAAACACACACAGTTGTAATTCTCGAAACGAGTGTTATTCCTATTATGTTTTACCTTCCAGGCAAATGTTTCCTCAAATGAAGTTTCGAGTATCGGGTTTGGATCTAAAAGCCAAATATATACTACTTTTAGACATCGTAGCAGCGGATGACTACCGATACAAATTTCATAACAGGTGAAGTTTTAAAGTCTAATATAAGGTCGATGTTTCAGGCGCATGTTTCCTGCCTTCAAAGTCCGCGTCTCGGGTTTAGACAAAAAATCCAAATACATACTCCTTATGGACATCGTTGCCACAGACGATTGCAGATATAAGTTCCACAACAGGTTAGATCATTTTATTTGTCCTTGAGAAAAATTAATTAATTTGTTGGTGTCTTACGTTCGGGTGTTTGTTTTTATTTGGTAGATCTTTCGGGGAAAAACCGTCGTAAATCCGTCACGAAAATTTATTCGTTTCGAAATCGGTCTTCCATATTTTTACAGTTTTATAAAAATCTATCGCATTATAAACAGATGCCCGAATAAGTGTTGACAAAAGGCACGAAGCATGCGTTTATTATTAATACCATAGTATACTTTTAGTAAAACCTATAATTATTCCCAAAGTCATTATAGAATTCTTCTTCTTGTTATAAAAAAAAAAAAATGTCTGACAATTTTATTCAATTTGCATGAAGCATGACTTTCCTCTTTACTAGCAGTAGGTAGACACGTTGTAATTTATATTTAATATTAATTTAAATATTCGACTTGTCCATAAATCAATTTAACGGTTGTTTTTAATTTTAAGTCGTTGGATGGTTGCCGGAAAAGCTGATCCCGAAATGCCCAAAAGGATGTACATTCATCCGGATAGTCCATCAACGGGAGAACAGTGGATGCAGAAAGTCGTGTCTTTTCATAAACTAAAGTTGACCAATAATATTTCCGACAAGCACGGCTTTGTAAGTATTGTACGTTTTATTTTTTATTAAGTTGAAATAAGAAATCAGGGTTTACGAGATTTTAAAGTCGTTTTTCCGTCTTGATATCTTATTTGTTTTGGCTTTTTTTAGACTTAAGTTTTAATTTATTATTTTTTGCACTGTTTAGTTTGATTTAAAATTTATGTTCATGAAATAGTAAAAACGGGAAATAAAAATAATATTTCTAGGGTAAAGTTTTGATAAGATATCGCGTTTCATACTTATTTTAAAATTTTTTTTATAACGTCGCTGTTTTGATAATTAACAAGTTCTTTAGTGGTATATTAATTTACAACTTTTGCTTTATAAAAATATTTGTTTTTCAAACATTTAAATTCAGATTAATTTAAATATTTATGTCACCTTGCTTACCCGAAAAATACTTACCCAAATTATCACCTCCATGACGAGATAAAACAATTTGGAACGGAATACTAAAAGGAAGTGACATTTAATATTTAAAAATCCATTTACACTTAATTTTTAAAGCTTTTGGCACCAGAATTGACTGCATTTCTTATTGTCCCTTAACAGTTTGGCGCCAGTGGTACATTAGTTTTACCATACTTATCTCGAGAGGTAATAAAGTTAAATTGCTTCAATAATATCATAAAGATGCTTCTTACAGTTTTTATTTACTTATTCATTTAATATTATTGTAATAATATATTATTACGGTTCTCTGAAGTTTTAAAAATAAAATTTTTGCAAATGTGATGTATAAATTTTAATTTTTATCTGGTCGGCTATTTCCAAAGTCGTCTCGTTTACTAGATTATATAAAGGAAAAATAAAACTATAATCTTCCATATTAAAACGATAATTTGTTATGACAATTTTTGATCATTAATAAATTTTCAAAGGAAATTGCATTTCAAAACAACTACATAAATGATGTTAAATACATAAGCAATTATTCATTTTATGCTTCATTTTTAAATATGTTAATAATAAAAATATAAATAATATTTAAAAACCATAATTAAACAAATATAAAGATAGTGATAACTGCCATACTATTTTATTTTATGTGACTTATATTTTACACAATTCCGATAATACACTTGGATAAAATATCGACCATAACCTAAAAAATTCGTTATTTTTAACCTGAGACTCTAAATTTTTCTTTTAAACAACATGTCGGTTTTTATATACCAACATATAATCGGTCAGCCATCAAAAGCAACCTTTTGAGTGGCTAATTTCATCATAGACATCGCTTACAGGTGACTCTAGGTGGTCTTTTCACTAATTAGGTGATATAAAAGTAACAAACCGACTTTTGCTTAAAATTCTTCGATAATTGTGTCGTCTTAATAGATGATATGAGCCGAGATAAGAAATTGATTTTCTTAGTAGTCGTAATCGTTAAGTCAAAAATATAAATTTTGTATTTTGCGATTAGAATTTTTTTTTCGTTTTCAAAAAGGTTTGATATTCTAAAACCACCGCTCACCACGGACGCATCTCGAGATTAAAGATACGTTTCACCCCTAGAGAGTTAGGTTTAAAGGGCAGGGGTTGTTAAAAGCTTCACTGTGAGGGGATATTTCTCTACTTAATAGATACGCACAATGCGGTATGACGCTGTAAATTGCTATAATGCGATTTTGTAAGATGTACAAGCAGATAGTGCTTTGGTATTAAGAAATTTATATACCTAACTTGGATAGTTGTTATAAAGACTACGCTTAAATCGATACGTTTAATACTCTTATTTTCATGATCGTTTCCATGTTTGCTTTTTAGAAAAAAAATTTCTCTCACAATCGTGAACATTTATCCATAACATCTGCACGCGGATTGACTCGATCTTCAACCAACATAAATGGCCAATCATGTTGTGCAGTTAGGTTGTAGACTTTAGATTATTTATAGTTCTGTTTTATTGCTATTCCTCAAAATTGTCAGAACGTGCGTGTATCTTTTTAATTTTTCAACGAAAGGCAGGTGCCTTAAAACCTGCTAATTATGAAAACTTCCATTTCAGTTTTAAAATTGCTGGGGTAGCATCCAAAATTTAATTTATTTCCATCGCACCACGGGGTGCTATATAGAAACCTCACATTTTGCACACAACAATACGCTCCATAATTGTTCATTGTTTTTGAAACTTTTCCCACTTAACACAAGCTAATTAAGTCCCCCACCTGCCCCTTTTACGTAAAATTTTCAATATTGTGTAGGATTTTTTACCACACCTACTTTTCGATATCTGATTAAGTTCGTTTGGAATATTTCCAATAAAAATCTGTTCGGTGTCTGCTTATGTGTAGATAATAATTAATATACCCATATATCTTGTAATTTAGCAAAATTTGAATTTACTCTTAGTGGTCTTCCATTAATTTTTCTTGTGTATAAGTCAAAAGTGTCTGAAGTCGGTTTTAATTAAAATTAATGTGGAGATTTTAATGCTTTTCTCACAACTTAAGATAATAGCGGCCACTACCGAAAAATTATACATTAAATTTGTGTTATCTAAGTTTTCGTTTTATTTCAATGACATCTCGACAACATTAATTCACACCCATGTCTTTAAAAAATAAATGTTGGATGGACCACCATCACGAATACAAATGAACTACACTTATTTCGGTCGACAGCCCGTTTCTTTTTTATCACGTTTACAAAATATTTGGTAAAAAAAGACAAATTTAGGTTGTGTGTGCGTTATTTTTACCGATCCGAAAAACGGTGGCATTTTGATTCTTGATTGTAAGTGGAAATCGATGTTTTGATATCTTAATTACTTTTTGGATATCTATAATTGCTGGCTACTGTTGGTTGAAATGGGTGGCGTGAAGTTAGATGTGACAGAAGTCACTTTTTCTATTTTTTGTAGCTAACATAAAATCGAATGAGCTTTTCGTGAACAAAATTTTAAAAATAGTTTCGTAGGTATTTCGATAATTATCACAAAAAAGTTGTGAATATTAAGTGGTTTTTAATCAAAATTTTTCTAATCGTAAAAATTTTTACGAGGACAGGATTTTGGCTAAATTGTGGTCGTCTAATTGTTAATTTGATTAACAAACACAATTAATTATTGTAATTATTATGTGGGCTTTTTAAACATAATTAAATCTACTTTTTAGTGTACAATTTTTATTATTATAACAAGGTTTTTCATTGTGTAATTGGGCTTTTATTGCTATTTTATTGACACTTCAAATGCTGTAATTTATAACGTGATGATAAAATTACATCAAAAAATAGTTTCGCATATTATTTATAAAATTACAACTATTTATACTTTAGAAACTTTGTTGGTTTATTATTGCCTACCTAATTGCGCATTCATGTAGGATTTTTTGTGTCACGTAATAACAATACTTTGAGTCCATTTGAAAATGTTTACGCTTGTACGTATTTATTTTTGATCAATAGATTTTAGCTATTTAATCTATAAAATTGGAATACAAACACTGTTACAAAAATATACAAGATGTGGTACAATTTCGTTTATTAATTTGTTTCATGCTGCACTATCAGAAAAGTGATCGAATAATAATTTTAAAGACTACCCTGCTTTTATTGAAAATAAATCTTCGAAAATCGAAACATTATTTTTAAATAAACAGGCGATAGGTATCGGTTATTACATAAAATGTAACAATAAAGATAAGTATAATTTCGCTCTTCCAATGCGTTAATACTTTTTTAATGTTTTTCATCACCCTTTCATGCCGAGCACTATGCTATATTTCAGTATTTACGGTATTACCTATCGATTATCCTCGTATTAAAATGTAATGTATGTACAACATGGTTAAAAAACTCAAAACTTCAAATAATGATTGATCTCTTTCTTTTTTTACGAACTCAATTTGTTAAATGATAAAACACGGGGTGTCCCAAGAAAGTTGCATAACCTCAAAAACAAATTTCCCGTTTTCTCAATTTTTAATTTTTTAAGTTCTATGACCATTCTGATTTTTTTAATTAGACCGCATTTTTTTGTGACATTATTAGTCGCAGTTCAGGAAATTGAAAAATTCACTTTGAAATGTTTAGTGCCGTATCTGCTTTAGGCGTAGGCCACCTCTCTCCTAACTACGTAAGGCCCTTCTTTATGGATGCCTTATCGGGCTCGTTCAACATTCAACATAAAACAAAAAACATTATACAACAAAATGTTTTGTTTCGTCTTAAAGCGTTTTGTCTTGTTTTAAAACTTTTTTTTCGTCTTGAAACGTTTCGCTTGATTAGAAAACAAACCGATTAAAACGACGACAAAACGTTTCAAGATACGACGAAACGCTTTAAGACAAAACAAAACATTTGATTTTAAACGTTTTGTTCTATCATGTTTTTAGATGAAACAAATTATTGGCACAGAGTGACCGACGGCTTTACGTGTCCTCCGAAGCACGGAGACGGTCAATAAATTTTTTCGATCAAACTCGGAGTCGAACCGGGAAACCTTATTTTCGATACGTTTTAACCCATGATTAATTGCTACCTTAGTTACCATAATTACTTAATAATTATATAGTCAATCGTCTGACAATAGGGAAATAATAAGGGAAATCAGTTTTTTTAAGATTCCTGCATCCTATTTTAATTGATAAAAATGAAAATGGTATCAATAATTGGGCATTTTTTAAGAAATATGGATTGCATTGATAAAATAATCGTGTAGAAATTATTTCCCGTATTTGATTTGTATTTGCAAGCTATTATTTTTCCAAAGCACGTCATATTTCTTAAAGAACGCTCAATTTATTTTTATATTTTTAACAATAGTTAAAGAGAAAATAAGAAGTATTGGGTATCTACAGATGGGTAAAAACAATCTCTTTGATTGATATAATTTTCATTATTGTCCATTGTAATGGGAAGCAGGAATCTTTACAACGTAGTATGTCTATAACGCTAAATTACTTCGTCAGTTCCCGTTCCAGTTAGGCCTGCAGGCCGCACAACCGATAATACATCTACACTATTAATATTGTTTTAATTATTTTTATATGAATTATTTCCTCATTTATTTATTCGTTACTTTTCTACCAGTGCACGACTGTCATGGTTATGCGGCCTGAAGGCTCACCTAAACGGTTTTTGGATTCTCCATATAGCTAAATCCCGTATCCGCAAAAAGTAGGGAATTGTTCTTCTAGCGGCCAAAATTTGGCATGCACAAACTTATGGATGCTGATCTTTGTAGGCATATTAAATGATTCAAATCAGTCTTAAACTTTTTGAGATATACTAGATTTTCAACGTTTGCTGAACTGAAGACTCCGCGGGAAAAAGGAGAGAAGTTGAGTTTCAACAGGTATTCCAGATCAACCGTCCAAAATTATTTTTTATGTTAATTAATTTGAGGTTTTAGAATAAAAAGGGTATAAGTACATTTTCAAATTTCCTAGCAAATTGGTATATTTTCGTGTAAATAAAATACCATATTAGCGTAAGAAAGTTACGAAAAAAAAATCTAAAATCAGTCTTTTGCAATTTTTATGTTAGATAATGGTTCGTACTTCATTCTATAGCAGTCATTATCTCGAAATCCTCATCAAAACATCAATGTAAGTATTTTATATGCGGTTACAATTAGTCGATATATGCGATAATATTGCTGAAATGTGGATAATATGCGGTTAAATGAAAACAAAGAAATATACTGCAAATTCAAAACCAAATTTTTAATATTGTATACTACATACCTATGTGTACAGTATATAATTATTAATTTAGGAATTCGTAGGCATATAATTTATTGAAATTAACGTCTCCAAACTTTCTGGATCTGGCGGGCCAATATCTTCCGTTTTACATCTTCCGTAGAAAAAACAAGGGCAATAAAAATTTTAATTTATTGATTTAAAAGATTTTAGAGCTATTTGTGATTTTTGAAAATTTAACATGTGGCAACTCAAAGAAGGGGCCCAGAAAATATGTAGTCATAAATAAATGTATCTGACAAGGACTGATTTTGTACACATACACAATCCATAGTATAGTTTGTTTCACTATAATTGGAATTAAAAAAGTCATAGCATCAAATTACGTTGATATAAAAACGTACAAACTATATAAACGAAACATAATATAGAGATAAGGTTAATTATTTTAATCTCGCGCCAGCCTTTAGCAATGCATATTTATGCTGTCTTGGTTGACGCAATAATCTTATCTCTATAATATTACGTCGCATAGTTTGTACGTTTTTATATCAACGTAATGTGATGCTATGAATTTTTTTAATTCCAATTATAGTGAAACAAACTATACGTAAATAATTATTTTGTACATTTTTACCATTAAGTTTATTTAAAAAACTAGTTTCTACTACATATAATTAACAATAATAAATTATGTCAAACATTGACTATAAATATATGCGATTATGCGCGGTTACATGGATAATAATTTTATATGCGGTAAAAATCCAAAATACTACATTATATGCGCAATAAAAGTTCGTATTTTGCTTTATTTCATAGAGAAGCGTCTAGATACTAACAATCAGCTTTCTACGGTACAGCAAATAAAACATGTAAAAACATAATATAAATCCGGACTCTAGTAATTACTAACCAATAATTATAAAAAAAATCAAGTCAAAATGGAGCGTTCCTGGCATTTTTAATAATCCGCTCCATTTTACAGCGCTACAGCTAAGTAATTGATCAATTTACAGAAAAATATTTAAGACAAAGGTAATAAGAAATGATATCCTCTATAATATTTTTATTAGGATCTCAAACCTTAAAGCATAATATCGAAAGTCAGAACCACTTTTTTAGGTGGTGCATTTTTGAAGAGATGCCTTTTTTAGGTATCTCTTCATATCATGGTTTAGAAACTGGGGTTAACTGGTTTTTTTTTAAGTGTTATAAATCTTTTGCTTAACATCATTTTAAATTTTTCAGTGAAAATTACAATTTCTGGCCCAGAATTCGGTAGGAAGCTCAGGGTTTAGACACGGTAACTTTTAACCCCATTGTTCACTTACAGGTTATCTTTAACCCGGAAGACGATTTTTGGAATTTTTCTATCATAATGTGCATAATTTCTTACACTGTAATATAATACTTTAGATAAAAATCGTAAATCAACAAATTTAGGCCTCATTGTTCAATATCGGGTTATCTTTTAATCCGGGTTAATTTCCATAATTACAATTTTTGAAATAATATTTGTAGTATAGAAATTGAAGACGGTCATGGTCTGAACGTTAGCGCGATCAACTGCTAACGCAAGGCGCCCCGGTTCGACTCCGGGTATTGTTTAAAAATTTCTTGACCGTCTTCCGTGTTTCGGAGGGCACGTTAAGCAGGCGGTCCCCCTGTGTTAATGATTTGCCATCATAACAATAAAAAACAGGGTGCAGGCACATCGAAAGGCAAGCCTAGCAAGCTACCTGAGATGTAAAAACCAAACTGCTCATAGAACCAACAGTGCCTTGAACAGAGGCACTATAGTTGGGAAGTACAGGACGTAGTCCTAGATTAAGAAGAAGAAGAAGAAGTATAGAAATTAACGGGGGTTAAAAAATAACTCAAGACGAACTTAGTAAATAAAAAAAACCCTTGGCAACTCCAAATTAGAAAACGCCACCACGGTGGTTAAAATAAAAGCGCTATATTTATTTGTCCGTGTTTTTGTCGTATTTTCGAGTGATAAAAGTGATATTTAAAGTAACTTTGGTATTATTTGGACTCTTTCGCAGCACCTTGTTCTTATTGTGACTTATTTTCTTTACGTAAACCTCTTTTAAACGGTCATATTTGTTTACATATGCAGCGCCACCAACATTAATTTTAGTTCCGAATAACTATTTCTAATGGTTAGAAATCGGCGTTAAACGCTAGGTCCCCCATATTGAACCCCAGCAATAAGGAAACAGTTGTAAAAATTAGGCTAAAGAAAAATAAACTCATTCATTATTATAAAGTCTTCTGTCTTTCTTGAGCATTCTTGGGGAAGCAAAGGTGTATGGAATGCAAATAAAATAATATGACGTTTTGCTAGCTTAGGACGTTAGGGAGGAAATAATGGACGAGGGAGGGGGTGCACCCCTCTATTCCCCTTCGCCCTGCGTACACCACTGGCCTTAGTCGATTCATTTGTGGACGTAGGATTCCCGGAACTTCTTACATTTAGTTATCTCTTCGGCTGCGCTTCTCCAATTTATCCATCATAGGTTCAGCTATGGATACCGGTCCTAAATCATGGAACATTTTTTAGTTAATCTATATTTCATTATATCAGAGTCAAAGTGTGACCGGGATAAGGAAATCGCACTGGCAATGGTCAAATAATTAGTTTTTATACCAATTCTGTTACGTGTTCTAACATTTCTTCCTCTAAATCTATTTCTAAAACTTTTGTTGTGTCATTACACTTTGTACATTTTCCGACTGAAAAATTTATGTAAAATTGCGGTATCTATTATGGGTTATTTAATGTTATACAGCAACATAATAAGATTACATGCACCGGTAATAAAATATTATAATATATTTGCAATATTTATTACACAGTGCATCTAATTTTGCAATGTCGTGTTTGGCATTAAACAACCCATAATAATATAGTGCATAGAGTCCTTATTTCCAGTGCAATTTGATAAGGTATTATTTATTGAAGTAAAATCAAAATGTCTATTCAAAACTACACAAAAATGATCTAAAAGTTAATTAATCATAACTGCAGGATCAAATTTAACTATAAATTGGTGTATTAGCAAACTTTTGCGCTTGCGACGTAATTCTTTCGGCTAGCTTACGTTGCGCCTGACGAATTGCTAGTCACTTTAGAATTTCTGTGTGATTTTTGAACACGTTGACTTTATTCCTACGCGAATAACTCAAAAAACTAGATAAAAATAACCTAAATAATTTTCGAAGAATTAGAAATTATCTTTCAAACGAGACTGCTCAATACAAAATTGTTCATATTTGCAGAAGTTATAGGGATTGAATCGACCTAAAGTGCAAAATCAAATTAATGGTCCATTCTGGATTGCTTGTGTATTCCTTCCGGAATACCCTATCATGCGATATAATTTTCAGAAGTTACAACTTTCCAACGTGTCAATTTAATATTCAGAAATGTGTAATTAAATAAACAACTTCGAATTCAAACTTTTGATTTTAAAATACTTACGTGCAAATTTTATACATTTTCAGTATTATTCTTGTTTTACATTTTATGTCAAAATGATTAGAATATCAGATTTGTATACAAGCTATCCAACATTTAATCTTACCACTGCACCCATATAGACGAGTTTTCTACATGCTTAAAAAGTTGTGTTTGGAAAATGCGATTATCTTCATTGTACCAATAAGGGGTCACATTTACCCACTCTTTTTTTTACACCTCATGTACAACAGGGAACTTTTCGTGTTGATTTCGTATAGCTACAAAATTTTATTTTAAAAATTTATCACACCCAATAAAACAATTACCGATGAAAAACATGTCTCGAGAGCATTATAAAATTTTTTTGTGATGCCTCAGTGAGACGGACAAAAAAATCTCGACACCAGCCAGCTCAGCATTTAATATTAACTAAATTAGTCAATTAAACTCGTTGAAGTTTAATTAATACTTAAACAGGTGCCAAGTGTAAAATATTTTATACTCTTGGATGACCAATATAAATAACGTTATGTGATTTCGCCGATGAATGAAGAGATAGCGTTAATTGCAGGTTCTGTGTGCTTATATTTTCGTGCGTTTCTGAAACAAAATCGACACCATTTTTTTCTTGATTCCTTGGTCGTAAACATTTTCATCCTCATGACTAAAATATTCGTTTCCATATATCGTGGAATTGCGTGTCAGTAAAACATCAGGCAAACACCTCCGAAGTATTAGTGGCCATTTCGTAGTTGTATTAACACTCGAAAATTACAAACGTGTAACGACCAAAAGAAGCCGTTTAAGTAGCTGAAATAAAGACTAAACTCGTACAAAGAAAATTCCTTATTTAAAACGCATAGGGTGTTACAAAGATATAAAATTGTATAGAAAAATAGACCTTAGGGATGAAAACGTGTCGGTTTTCTTTTGTATCTAACACGAGGATATTTATAAAACATGCGATGCTTCTTCAATTTTCTATCAATTTATATCTTCGTTTCATTTTATTTTTCTAGTATTATTGCGCTTATAATTTTTTAAAACTTGTTTGTCTTTTATACCAACCACATTACATCATTGAGAAGTATAAACACGATGTTAGCTTTGACGATGATGGTTGTATCGATTTTAATTTTGTGCTGTGCATTATTGAAAACGATAAATATCGTTTTCATTAGACTCTTATTAAGCATTAGTTATATGACGATTAATGTTGAACAAAAATGTACATTTACTGTATAATTACACCTTTTGTTTTTCTCTTCACCGAATTACATTATAACGATTCGACAGAGACAGTCGTCGTACAATCAAGAATATTGTGCTCTAAATGGAATTTTAATATCTATTTATTTAAAACTTCCACTTTTCCAAATGCCTAATCAAACACACTCTACTAAATGATTTTGTTTAATATTCAAGTATGTACCTACCAAAATACGTACTACGTATCAAATGGAAATTATAATACTTACTGGACTGGACAAATAAAAAAAAATTGCACCGCAACAATTTTTATTTCCGGATAATTTTTTGGATATATTTTTTGGTCTGATAGTATACAAATGTGTAAGGGTCGAGGGTTGCATACTAGACCAAAGCACCCCTAAATGGATCACGTCACGCCCTAAGGCGGAGCGAACTTGTCTTTTGAATAAGACATGCATTCAGCCATATATTATGCATTTAACACACGTAGGTACGTAAAATACAAACCTACTATTTTTTACAATATTTTTAATGTTGACTTACACGGGTTGCTGTGCGAAGGTACGGTTAAATTCTTTTGTAGCAAATGTTATTTTTTGGGTTGCAATAATGGTGATTGAAAAATTAATTTAATTTTCGATAGGGTTTGGTACATCAAAGCATTAAGTGCTTAACTTAATCTAATAGAATATTTTATACCAAAAAGCATTTCACTACCCCTTGTACCTAAAATTGCCATAGATCTCTCTTTACGATTTCTGTAGCCATGCTTCAGATTCATGTTTGTATTCCATAGGGTTTGATGACACAAAATTTATATATTATTTAATGTGTACAGGACAAGGCAGTCAATTGCCCTGTAGGTATAATTATTTTCCTCATTATTTTATTGCATTATTTAATTAAATTAATTGTATTAAATATTCAGTTATTAGAATAGAGAAATAAAATACAGGAACAGAGAATATATAAATAAATATTTAATTGCAATTATTCGTCGAGTTCTTAATAATATATCTATTCTACTCTTAAATTTTATCTCAGGACTAACCTACTGTGCTACATAAATACGCACAGCTTTGTTTATATAAATCTATTAAAACAACCATCAAATATATTATGCAATTTTAAAATTAATTAGTAGAATAGTTGTATGAATAAATCGCTTTATAATCGGTATGCGTAGTTATTATTTATTAATTAAAGGTAAACAAGAACCTACAGCCTAACGTGGAATCTGAACCACGGTATAAATAATTTGTTAAGAATTATGAATTAGGCCAAATATCCATTAAGCGATTGTTTAATAATCAAATTGGATGAAGCCAAGATGATTACACTGAAAAACATAATATTTATAATATCAATGAACCCGGGTTTATTGGTAGAAATTTATTGATTTTATAAAGCTTTCATAAATACAAAAAATGCTGTGAATTGTTGTTCATTTGTTGAAATTCATTGATTCAATGAACATCTTTGTTAAAATATAATTAATGAGGTTCCTATAGGCCATAGATTGAACTTGGATTATTATAATAAAATATAGATCATAGAAGTGCAGTCGGCGCGACACGATATGAAAACACGGTTTCTACACTCCACAGCCTGTCGATTAGAATATTTTACGCCACACTTCTACATAGATCTTTCATGTTTTACCCATAATTTTGTAGATAATATGAAATCAGTGATCATCACATCTTCTAATTTTATCACATTTTGTATTTCTTCCTAGACATTTCACCCAAAAATAATCCAGTCACCATAGGAGAGTATGGGTAACAATGAGACGCTTTTTACCGATGTCCTGAACTGGAGTATTATTAGCCATAATTAAAATTCCTTTTTTATATTATTAAATGTACATGTGGCTTACGTCTCACTGCTACCCATGGGTGGGTAAGAGTGAGACGTTAACTTTTGGGGTCGATAAAACATCTTTTAGTATTTATTTACCAAAAACAATTGTGTTCAGTTGCGAAATTTAAGAATTCAGTGAATATTTTTTGAATAAAAATTAATGAAATGCTCTTTCTATCCCACAGATTTTTGATTTTGAGAATTGCTTCTACTACTACTAATTTTTCATCAGAAAATGTTCCCAAAACAGTTATATTTTGTGGATTTCCAGGCATCCTGATAAATTGAAACTTTTCCTATACCAAAGAAAACTTTAAAACAATAATAATAAGAAATAGAACATCTTACTGTTACTTATTTTAAATGTCTCACTGTTACCAATATCGTCAAAATCTTCAAAAGTAGAAAAATACGCTAACTAAAAATGTGAATGCACTTGCATTAAGCCAAATGTACTAATTATTCACCACACTCATTACAATTTAAAAAATATTGCTTTATTTATGCATGAAAATCAGTGTTAGAAATTACTTTAACCAATAGCACCACATAATTGTCAAAGCTACCACCACAGATACATTAAAATTGTATAAAATGATACCTTCGAAGGTTCAATACATCGGATTGGTCAAGTTTTACTCTGTTTCCATCTGAAGGTCTCCACGAATGAATTTTTGAGATGGATTAATCCTCTCTTACTTTCAACTTAATTTATCCACAGAGTGTTGATGTTCACTGGAGGACCGTGCTAAGAAATTCCGTTAAGTCCGCGATTTGAACTCACAATTTCTGCTCTGTAACTCAATCAGCGATTACACCAAGCCACTGCTGTGGTTGTGTGAGCGGATTAGAACAGGAAATATTTCAAATGTCTCACTGTTACCCATGCTCCCCTACGTCGCAAAAGGGATCCTGTTTCGAAAAACAGGCCCTAAGTTGTCGACATCAAATTCGGAATTTTCGAGGTTGATTTTTCCAAAAATATGCTTACTTTTATGTAGAGAATTTGATTTTCAACAATATTGATATAATAACTCACATTGGCTTAAAATCGACGTTTAATTGGTTTAATGAGATATTTGCGAAAACTCTCATTTCGGTGTCTTCCTCCCCAATATGGTGCCAAATACGGACCTCGTAGGAGGAAAAACTTAGCGTATTGACTACAACATTTGTAATTATTTCCAAATTCACTTCTTAGAAACTGATCTAATAAACTACTTCGAAATATACGAATTTTGCATGCACGGTTAAATCTTCGATTGGGTTAATCAACGATTAAACTGAAAGTTATACTTTTCATTGGTTGGATTGGTTAGTTAATCACCGATTAAAATAACCGGGGTTTAACCGAGCATGGAGCCCTAAGACGGTTTTACAATAATATCATTTTCAGACTTCATACAAAATTTATAGTTTGTAGTTCTTGCGCTTTATCTGTTTTTGAAATTTTTTTGTTACAGAATATTTGCATTGCAAAATTTACATTGCAGTGATTGCTTTATTCTCTCAAAGTCAATATCTTAGAACAAGAAGAGCACTGTAAGATCGCTGGAAGTTTACAGTACACCGCAAGGTATAAAAATGATGCTGTAATAAAACTGTTAAAAAAATTCCATCATGATGATTGTAGAAAAGCAGAAACCACTTGCAATTTTTTATATGAGAAGTCTAACTTCATATTTACTCCTCCTGGTGACATTTTTAGCTGTTAAATGGATATTTAGCTAGCAGCTAGCTAACAGCTAAAATGTTTGTTGGAATAGTTAACTGACAGTTAACTTTCGTTAAAGTATAATATTAGCCGAACGAAAAGATCAGTATGATGAATTTCTGACTTCTAAATTAGTTATAAAATTGAAAAACTTTTATAGTGTATTTTTATTAATATTGTTTCCAAATTCAAATTTAAATCATTTTTATTTAATTACACCCATCTGAAGAGCTTAAAAATCGAAACACATGTCCTGGTTTACATACAAACAATTAGATCTTTGTCCACAAAAATTAATTGCAAGTTTACTTGAGTTGAAGCTTTTTAAATAATTTATGTTAAAAATCTCAGTGGTACTAGTGATACGCAAACTTTTAGCTAACGGTATCCAATAGAGAAAATTGGCAATAGCTAGCTGTTAGACAGCAAAAGAGCCAATAAAATGCAGCAATAGAGTTAAATTGGACCGCTGCTTTTTACCGAACTGCTTTTATCTTCTCTATCGGTAAACTAGCAGCGTACCATAATATAATGTATGCTCAGAAGTTAGCTATTAAGTAGCTATACAGTGAAATCTCTCTTGAGCGGACACCTTCGGGACTATTAAATATGTCCGCCTAAGGGAGGTGTCCGCGTATGGGAAAAATGAAAAAATACATATTGCGATGTTCTACTGCGATTGATACGCCAATGGCAATTCATAGTAACGTTAACATATAAGAACCACAAACTTGCATAAGACTTCGTATCCGGAAGGGTAAATAAACTAAATTTAATTCAAAACGGTAAGATAAAATACATTTGAAAATTTAATTTACAAAGAATTGCGCTCGTACAATCTATTCGTAAATTGTGCTGATGAGAACTAATAAGTTCGAAACTAGTCCACACTTCGAATTTGATTGTGCGATTTTTTGGTATTTTAATACATACTTGCTGAGCTGAAATCTTTTTGATCTCATCATATTATACTGGGGCCTCTCCCAAAAACCGCGCGATGGCGCTGCTGAAGCAAGCAATTTTGTAAGTCTATAACTTTACTTTACTTGTGGTTGGCAAATAGCCGTAATGCGCTTGTACAATCTATTCGTAAATTGTGCTGATGAGAACTAATAAGTTCGAAACTAGTCCACACTTCGAATTTGATTGTGCGATTTTTTGGTATTTTAATACATACTTGCTGAGCTGAAATCTTTTTGATCTAACCATAAAAATGTATTCATTAATGATCGCGGGGAATCACACACACACAATGGGGAAGTCCCCAGAATTTATGTCGCCGCGCGCCGCGCTGGCTAATAGTGCAGCGTTGCAACATTTTTAATTTTGTGTCCGCTTAAGAGAGAATTTTACAAGTTTTCTACTTAAATATTGTGTCCGCGTCCGCCCAAGAGAGAGTCCGCTCAAGAGAGATTATGTCTCATTGAATTCTCTATACTTCATTCCGGACTATCAAATAGTGTCCGCCTAATGGAGTTGTCCGCCCATCGGAGGTGTCCGTTATGAGAGATTTCACTGTATATTGTAGCTCAAATAAAATTCTTGTAAAATTAAAAAATATTGTAGAATTTAAAATTTTATCACGACACATTTTGAAGTCTCTTGTGGCACATAGTTTGCATATCACTGGACCAGACTGATTACCAGTTATATATAGTTGCTTTCAATTTAAATTACTTCAGAATTATTATGCGTTAATTATTACACAGAATGTCACAAAATTGTTTTAAAATTTTGTATTTCAAATACAAATTTTACATGTAGGTATTTTGTATTTTTATATTTTATACTACTTTGTATTATTGAAAATACACAAATACAAAATATACACTACAAAGTGCAAATTACAAGATTATAAATATACATAAATAAATACTTTAGCTAATGTAAGTGCCTACTTGTTATAATAAAATCCTATATTTGAGGTACCTTTATCTTGTATTTCAGACGCTTTACGTTTATCTTGTATTTAAAATACTGTATTTTATATTTCAAATAATTACATAATTCAAAAGTATTTTGAATTTCAAATACTGAAATAAAATGTATTTTGTAATTCATATTACAAATAATACACATTTTCATGTATTTTCCCACCCCGTCACAACCGTCGCCACAAGAACGATTTCCATAAGCAAATGCAGAAAAATTCAAGTTTTCACAAGACAAAATTGCTTTTAGACAATTTAAAACATGACAATTTGTCATCCTTTTTTATAAAATTGACCAATCACCAACGAGATTAAATTTTAGTACGGATTTTTTTAAGTAATTTGAATTACCAGTAACTACAGCAGCTTAGAGACGGTCATAGCTTAGCGGTTCGAAATACCGCGACCGCAATACCGCAAGAACAAAATACCTCAGGGAAAAACTACCGCGAATATTAAATATTGTGCACCACGATATAAAATAATTATATTATCATCAACAACCATACAAATTATTTGTCTTTATTTTGCATTGCCATCCTTTGTACAATGTATACACTAAAAATTAGAATTTGTTTGAAAAGAGAAGTATTTATTCAAAAAAGTTCTTCAATTTCGATATTTCAATACTATTTTTTTTGAAAATTGTTATGATAATTATTACTAAATTACAAATTGAATTAAAAAAATCTTTAAAAGCCTCCATTAGCATAAAACTGATTTAACCTTTTAAGTTATATTAAATTTATTTAAAAAAAACTGTTCAGCAACATAAAATTATCGAGTCAAGTATAGGAATATCATTTTGTGTCCTCATTTAATATGTAGCATAAATTTTTGTAGTAAATACAGTTCCAAATTCTATAATTAATTATGTGATGCTCCAATAATTAAGTAAAAACATTTGATTCTTGAATTTTAATGAAGCGTCTTCCAGTTTAGCTATTTTTTGTTTAACAATTTACCATTGTGGTTAGCGCGACCTCTTGCGGTGTAGGTGGAGACTTCAAATTTCAGTTACTGCCAAATTACATGTGCCGTGGTTTGATTTCACATTAAACTAGAGGTCCTGTTATGCATATGAACCTTACATATTATAGACTGTAAGTAAAATTTCAGGCTTATAATTCGTTAGTTCGCTAAATTAAATGGTTTATCCGTAAATACCGCTCAATAATAATAATAATCATTAATTTTTTTCAACATGTTTTACGATCAAACCGATATTCTGATTGAAAATCAGAATATTTTAAAATTATAAGAGCAGTTTGCGCTGAATAAAAACTACAATAATTAAAGATCAACAAGCGAAAAAATGTGCTTAATTATGTTAGGTTAGCTCAATACTGGACCAATAAATCACTAATTATAATTGAATCATTATTAAACTACCAACAACCGTTTATTAGGGTTCTTAGAAGGAATGTTATAAAAAAAAAAGATCGAAAATTTGGTTTATGTCCACTCTTCTCGAGTTCAATAACTTTATTTAGGAAAATTTCTTAATAGAAAATTTCGAAGGTAATTTCAGATGCAAATTCATTCTCAACCCTTTCGGAAATTTTATATTCCTCCCAAACATAACTTGCCTCGTTTTAAAGAAACTTACGAAGGACGTCACATTTAAAATATACCTTATGTTTTAGTTTTAATGGCTTTAAAGGTTCGTTATTCAGCAACCCTTTTTATGGAAATTAAAATTCTTTAAACCACCCGAAAGTATAGTAACACAAAAGGTTTCTATTTTATTACCACCGCACTTTTATGAAACTTTACTTGTAACTAAAAAAATCATATTTCACAAAAAAACATGAAAGGGTTGATTGTATAAAGTTTAACGTTCTAAAACTTCACCTATATGTGTATCTTAAAGAAAATCAACACCCCATGAGTACTGACACGATTGATAATTCTCTTGTGTGCCCTATTTTACCATTTTATTTTACACTATGTAATATGTCTATAAAGGTGAGACTTTAGTCATGGCGGTTTCTCTTTGACTTTCCGAACCGATGAGCCAAAAAATAAGCGATGAACAAAAAAATTGTCTCTCGGTCTAGCAGCCTGAGCATATTCGCGCTTCAGTTGATACAAGACTCTTTACTTTATATCCAGTCTCTGATGCTTTGACCGTTGTTTATAATTTTTATTCTAAACAAAAGCATAAAAATATTCGCTCCCGATAGAAAAGTAACACATCAAAGAAAACGAAACCTAAATAATGAATATGTATAGTACTACTACAAAAGTTCAAATGAAAACCTTTCGACCAATAAGTATTTCTCTGAGAGTATAATTAAAATTATTATTTAAACTGGAAAATATTTCTTTGTATTCGTAATGTAGATTTTCAATCCTTTAATACCGTTAATAGGCATTGTAAACGTGGACGGGGTTAATATAATATTATTATGAAATCGTCTCTTTCAAACGCCGCCAAACTCTTGGTTCGGAATCTTGAACGTTCACTTCATCTTATATACAATTTCTAATCCCATCAGCAGTCAAAAACAGTTGCACCCTCACACGTTGCCGGAAATGTTGTTGGTTTAATAACTTTTACCAAAAGTACCAACATTGTATATAGGCACCCCGTGTAGTCCACATCATTCGAATCGCATTAATCAGGCTTGGAATACATTAAAAAAATACTTAATTTGGACGTTTAACATATTTCATAAACACCATAATAATCAAGTCTATAGTTCATGTTATTTGGCTAAAAAATTAATCATGTGAGAGGTGAAAAATTACACCTTGGCATGGTGTCATGTATCAAAGTGATATGACATAGGTTTAGCTAAAACTGGCATAAAGACAGGTCACGAACGCGAAGTTGTTATTAATAATTTATAATTTTGACTGTAATTTTTTACCATGGCCGACCGAGTTGTAATTTATTTTTTATGAGAAAAAAATTATTGGTAATATTAAAAATGGGCTACTTCATTTCACCATAATTATCTTTGTTGCTGGAAAGATTTACTGTTTGAATATTTTAAGATGTGATTTATTAAATTGAAGAAGCCATCATAAATCAATCAATGTTCTTCTCGACTATTGCGCTTCATATAATTTCCAATTTGAAAATAATTGCTTTCGAGCCACCAGTTCCGTTTAATTTTGAGGAAACTTTTTTAATCAGCTAAACTTTTTGAACAAAAATCAAGAAAGTTAGGATCATGGGGGTCATCTATCGTCCTGAGAAAAACGGCCTGTTTATATTTGTTCACGAACTCCCAGTCTAACACTTGGCAAATATTTAACAACTGCTGTGCTTCTCATGACTGCCGCTGACCAGCATACAATCCGCTAAAGAAATAACAGATTGATTTTGCAAAAACGACTTTTGATGTACCAAGTGTTTGTTCGCTTAAGTAGTTATAATTGGTGGCACTTTTCTCTCGGCTCTATTAATCTCTTGTTTTTTAAATGGAGATTAAAAACAAAAGATGACGCGTATTTTTGAAGTGTTTACATATTAAATAAAGGAAAAACAAAAAATTCACGGTGGTCAGACTTGCCGAAAGACAGGTGCTTATGTGTTTGACAACGGTACAAAAACTTACTGAAGTAGACCTTTTCTTAAATACAATGGGATGCTTAAAGGTGTAAATATCAGCATTGAAAGTATTCTCTGGCTACCGCAAAATAATGTTTTCAAAACGCTTTTAATACTCTTTTAAGTACCAAGTTTGGCCTTTGTCAAAATCATAATACGAGTAGCCTAGTTATAATAAGGCGGCACCTTTGCTTAGATTATCTCGGTGTAGTTTAACGGGCTTATAAAGAAAACTCAAAATTATAATCTTTTCAACAGTGCTAATATTATACCCCATAAAAGAATAACAACAAATTCTAAATTACATATTTATTACTCTACTCACAATATATACTTATCACTAATTATTCAGCGAGCCCGGCAGGCCGAGCAACCAAATCCGGTTAATACATAGTTATTATATTAAGAGCGCGCTGCGGAAAGAGAGAGAGGGAAGCAGTAGATATGATGTTGAAAGAAGCCTCTAATCTTTTGTAGAGATTTAAAAAATTTAAAAAAATTATTTGCGCCATATCTAAGGGAACCCTTGAACCCTTTGTGCATTAAGTTGATTTTATATAGTTTAAAACTCCACTAAGGGCACTTTTTGATTTACAAGTTTTGTACAAGTTTTCTATAATTGATGATGAAATCGCTTCAAAATCAGGTTTTGTCCTTATAATGATCTGCAGAAGGCAATAACGAAGTTTCATTAAAATCGGTTGTCATAAAAATTCAAAATTGTCCTTTTTCATAAATTAAATTAACCTATTTACTTTTAATTTAAAGCGCTCAAAATTGGTTATTGCCTTCAATAGTCTTTTCTTATTAATATAAAAAAAGAATTACATTGATACGACGTTTAGTTTTTTAAATTTGTACAAAAGATTAGAAGCTTCTTTCAACATCATTCCCTCTCTCTCTTTCCGCAGCGCGCTCTTAAATTTACATACTAATATAATTTATTAAAATTACATATAATATAAAACTTACACAAATTTCGACAAAGTTTGCATTCTAAATTAAATTTGCGTTGTTTACGTTTGGTTGTTTGATTATCTGGACCAGTGTGTAATTCAGACTAACAGATAAATACAACTTTGCGATCCTCCCCGAAATGTTTAACCAGATCCAAAGAGAATATCGACAAAATTTAAATGAGTAGCATAAGTAACACAAACTAAATTTGCTAAACGATTAGTTGTTCTTGTTCTACCATATACGACACGAATTAGTGGAACAAGGAAGGGTGTCAGTTTTCGTGTCAATAAAGGGACAATTTGGCGATCCGTTTTAAACGTGGATTGAATTTCGGCATGTAAATGCTAATCCAAATCCTCGTGCTAAATTTGTTGGACAGTAACGTACATTTTGTTTGCGTGATTTAGCCATGTTTCTGGTAGCCCTATTATGTCCATGTAGGTATGCGATACGGATCAATTGTAGATTTACAAAAAAAGATTTATTTAAGCAATTTATTCCAAAATTTCCTTTCCATTATCATTGTTAATTTAGATATTTTTCGGTTAAAAAATGCGGAAAATAATATTGTACCTACATAATGCGTAATAATAAAAATACTTTGTAATCTTAATTTTTAGAATTATTACTTGGTTACTCTTGTGTATTAAAATTATTTCATGCTAGCCTGAAAATATGCGATAAGGTTGTACGATAAATATCGTAAACTGTGTCCAGGATTTCTAAAAGTTTTGTGTTTTTGCAGCGTTTTCACTTTTATACGGAAACTCCTGAAAACGCAAATTAATGTACTAATTTTTAATTTTTAACGAATTCTCCAAGACGTCCACATCAAAACCGATTTTAATCCTTCCGAGTTTCTAAGCTTATTGAGAGGTTACGTCAAGTTTACAGTTGATTAAACAAAAATTTTTTAAACCATAAATCTTCATAAGCATCAGAACCTATTACTGCATTGATTCTTATGTAAACAATTCGTTGTTCAAATATGGCGGCAATTTAAAAGCCACTAAACCAAATATGTGCACACGTATTAACTACAGCAGATTCTACTTATGAGTTTCGACGACGATTTGCGTTCGTTAGAATAATTTAATTTAAAACTTGAAAGTTTGAAGAAAAATTTTGAAACTGGAGGAGCTTCGACGACCACGACAAATTAAATAACCGCTGTTATGTGATTAACGTGAGATTGTATGGAATTAAGAGGGTTCATTTTAATTTATCCTAATTTAACTATGTAGGAGGTCCTTGTGATAAAGGAAGGATGAAATTGTTTTCAAGGTTGTTATGATAAGAACGACTAATTTCCTCAGTTTGGACCGGCTGTCGAATTGATTGTTTTTGGGTAATGATGTGCAACAATTTAAAAGGTAAGATATTGTGGGTGAACCACCCTTATTGTTAAAACCAGACTTGGCTATAAAATAAGCAGTTGGCACGGGTGGCAAGTATGGCGCCATCAATCATCACAGTACGAACTACGCCCAAAGCTGTCTGCTAAACAAACATATAATTATGTATATGAACCTCTGTTTATCCCAGCCACTATCATTAACAGGCAACCACAAAAAAACTCTGCACTTCTGCAGATCTTTAACAGTCACGTCTCTAAAACTCCATTCATATAAAGTGTCTGTTCGTCGTTTAAAAATTAATTATTTACTTCAATTTAAAGAAAATTCTTATGACTAAATGTTTCAGGCTTTATTTTGACGAGCCCACTTAGCTTTTTTTATTATTTTTTTAAATGTTAAATCTCTTTAGAATTATTTAATAATTACACCCAGAGCTTTTACGTGCGCAAATCTAGCGACCATGAAGTGATTTGTGGTTAAAATTATTTAAAGGTTTGAAATTAACTACAAAATAATGTAGAAATAATGAACTAGAAATACTTTGATTTTATAGATAACAATTAAATCATAATAGCATTTTTGTGGGTAGGATAATTTAGATCCTTGCTATTATTTTGTCTTTTGCAGATCTGATCTATTTTTTCTGAAGAAGACCGAAAAACCGCACAAAAGATTTTAATCGAGTTGCACCATCTTTTTCAATTAAATTAACGTTTTTAATTAGTTACAAGTTGAAAGTTCATTCTCAGGCTTGTCTATGATATACCTCCACCTAAATAATAATAAAAAACCAAGCTGGCTAGGTAATTTAAAAATAGGCGCCACATACTAATTTTAAATTCAGATGCCACTATACGTAGGTACCTTATCTAACAAGTTAAGAGATGAGCTCACACGGTGGTCAATTACACAACAAGAAAATTTAGTATCTTAAGCTCAAGGCACCACGATGTCTTGATTCGGTAAATTTCAACTTTTTTTTTTAATTTACACCTTACAGTTTCGTGTGCATGGGTCCACTTGATTGCTACCAATTTACTACTACTAATCATTCGTTCATGTTTATGCATGAAAATTTTTATGTTAAACAAGGTATCAGTTGAGCGGTGAACCTAAAATTTGGACGGTTTTTTGTTGTTTTACACCATAGGGCGCCTGACAGGACAGACCTATAGTAAATAATATAAATGCTTGACTTTCAGTTTAAAAACGAAAACCTTGGTTTCTAATTATTTACGACTGCACTAAGATACTTGTCATCACTATAGAAGAGATTAACCACAAAGTCGGCGACATCACTAAACAGAGTTTTACCTGAAACGAAAGACACCGACTATGTGTATGTCTGCTAGATAAAAAAGTAAATTTAAAACTTTTCGCAGATATCAAAACGATTACAAAATCAATGGCGTATTTTATAAACTATAGAAAACTTTAAAGTAAAAGTTGAATATAATTATTCCTTTGAAGTGTATCAACAAGCAAACAAGTCAATTTGAAACGTCGCACCGACAAAGATACTTTTAATTTTATTATTACTAAAGTAACATTTTCGTGTCTTTTCTTTTAATCGTTAATTTTATCAATTTATTTACATTTTATTGTATACAAACGTTCGGCTTCAAAGTCGAATTTTCGTTACATTCATTTTTCAAAGCTCTCAGAAATATTCGGGCTAATTTTTTTTCCTTAACAGCAAATTGAGAAAACAAAAGTGGCCTTTCATGGAAATTTAAGCTGTATTAATTAGTACGAACAATTTTGCCAAGTTTCAATCTCCTGAAATTTTTCTTTTCATGAAAAGCACTTTCAGTAATTTTAAATTAATTCAGTGGACTCAATTTTGTTTCATGGGGCCTTACATCCCGTTCTTATCGAACGAAAGTCATGACCAAAAAATAATAGAAAGGTTCAGAAAAGTTTGGCGCACTTCATGCGCCGATGAAGGGTTAAATGTCAAGTTAGACAGGGGCGGATTTAATGGTAGCGTGGGACTTCGCGAATAATATACCAAAACCAGAAAAGTATAAAAAATTAAAGCTATTCTTTACTTCTAGATTTCTGGACCTCAGGACTGTGACCATTATGTGAGTGTTTATTTTGACCATTTTAATTTCTAAGCATTTAAAATGAACTGTTATCGTATATTATTCTGGGATAAAATTTCATTTTTTGACAACCAAGACGTTTAGGACAGTGTGACACTTAAAATACAATTTAAAGCTTTACATTACGAAATTATAGGTTTTGCATGCTGCATTAGTGTAGTTTCACATAATAAATCATGTCGAAAAATTATTTGCATGGCTTCTTTCTTTAATTTGGTTTCTAAATAAAGAAATTTTGATGCAGGATGAAAGATTACACAGCCTATTTGTAAGTTCCAGCTCAGGGACGCGGATTTCGAGTTAAATAGACGCGTAATATATTTACTGTAATAAATTCAGATAAAGGCAACACAAATAAGGAAACCTTCGCAATTTCCAATCAGGCTCCGGTTTTGGTTGTTATCCAGTTAAAGTATAATAATTTACCTGTGTTCCATTTTTGTTTTGTAAATATATAATTATGATTATAATTGCGCATTCCTTTAACACCATAGGATCATTATAAACCGCTTTGGGTGCAGTGGCGGCTCTAGGGGAGGGCTGATGTAGTCTGCAATCCATTTAATAGAATTATTATAAACAATTTGTTTATTCTATATATAAGCCAATCGACAAAGGTTTTATTGTGGAAATAATTGGAGACGATTATAAATAGGGAAAATAATTTCGGAAATTCCTAAAAAAATATAATAGCTCTGAAGGCTGTAACTCTTCAACCGATCAATTAAGAAGAAAATAGTTTAAGGACTTTTTTGTAGACAATTTAGTCTGATTTAATTTCTTGCACTTTTTATTTTACTCTAAAATGACCCCAAACTGAGATATTCATAAAAATGTCTGATTTCGAGCGGTTTTTCTAATATGGCTCTAATCTAGAGTTTCTAGACCGTGCAAAGCCGGTAGGTCTTTTTGGAGGAACAAATAAAAATTATTTCAACTTGCCCTTAATTATTTCCACAATGTAATCTAATATTAGAAATTTATCGTCAATTAATTGACACTATTTTCTTTGACTTTGTCTGCCCACCCTCTAAAAAAATTTGAGTCGCCGCTGTTTGGCTCTGTACTAACCTATGCAATCTTCTAACCTAGACTGAGGTAATTCATATCTATATTTTATTGGAAATCAGTTAGAAATTACATTTAAGCCTTTCATAATAGTTTGATTTCCTTCGCAATTACGAAGGAAAATTCTTGGTAATTGATCAACTTCAAGTTTCATTGGTAGCACCGTCAAGCAGGATTTTTACTCTGATGAATCAGAATTGCTGCGGTTTTTCAGGCTTATAAATTCATAATTTTAATGAAACGATAATTTACAGATGGAATTTATTAATCTTATTTTTTGCTGTGTTCACATATAAATAAGTTATTAACGGAATAAGTAAACTCATTCTGAGCATACTAAAATGCAAGAATTAACGAGATTCATCTTAGCATGTTGTCACCACCCCTTTCATGATGTATGATTAAGTTACGCCCGTTCGTACTTTTTATTATTTTTAAAAGTACCGGTTCAATTTTGATATGTAAAAAGTAATCGAGCCATAATTTACTCATTGTTACACCGGGGAAAATAAATAATAAAATTTTATGTTTTTGATCCGAAATCGAGGTTCTAACCTTTTGGAAATAGGTAGTACAACTTGTAGTATTTTATTAGAAAAGATTCTACAGGCATTTGTACAGTTTAAAACTTTAACTGAAGGATAATGGGATTTGTTAGACGGTTAACTTTATAAATAGATAAATTTAAAAAAATATGTTATTTACTGTATGCCTTAGCGTGTATGATAATTATTGAAGATAACATTTGATTCTCGCTGCTGTAATTGGATAAGTAACACTTTCTTCTTATTATCGTAATATTTTACAACGAGCAATTAGTTATAATATACATGCGTTTACAATCTTGATTATAATAATTAAATAAATTTTTTTTCTTTGTGAGCAAAAGATTATTGAAACATCGTTAGGAAGACCACAGGTCTCGTTATAGAATTAAATTAAAATTGAGCAAATTTGGATAATTAGGTACACATTGACAAAATTAAATAAATATTTCGTGGTATATCGTTATGTATAGTTAACAGTTAACGATTTATGCAGTTTAACTAAATCTTTAAACTTGTAGTAGAATTAACCTCTTAAATTCTCAGGACACGACAGCGTTTAACCTATTATTTGTTTTACAAATTAAATTCCTTGAACCATGAAGCGAGATCATTAAGAAAGAAGCGACGCAGGCAACCTTTTCGAATAAAATTATACCAGAGAATGTACTTTCATTTGCGGCCACCTTGGCGCCACTTAACCACGCCCCCTTCGCACTCTTTCTAACCCGCAAAAAATCGTATTTTTTCTCTCGCTCTCGTATTAATTTTAATAATCTCCATCTCACCTCCACTCGTTAAGTGTCTTATTTTAATTATAATTTATCTCTATTTTCTGGCATCTTCGGGTTAACCTATTATACATTGTTTTATTATTTTTTGGTATTTAATTTATTGTGTTGGTAGACGTAGCTGTCGTCGGTGAGACAGGTTATCCTTCATACGGAGACGAAAACCTTCTTGTCTTACATATTCTGCATGCTTATGCCCACAGGTGCTCGAGACAGTTCATTCATAATTATTAATATGAAATTCAAATCGATGGTGTTCCTCATGAGAATAATTAGGGTCTGACATAACGTAAATCGATATAAAAAGTGGTAGTACAGTACTTATAGATATACACTTACAAAGGATTTGTTTATCGATAACGAGCTATTTTAGTTAACACGTAGATTACGTTAAGTCTTTAATTCAATTATCGTATCGAATACTCAATTACGTATGCACATCAGAATAGATTTAAATGTTTTATATAATTTAATCGAATAAATTTAAAATTTAAAAAGAGAATAAATTTAAATTGCTAAAATTTTTCACAAATAATTTAAGATTAGACAAGAATAAATTGTTTTACGTAATACTCTACTAACTTTTAACGTTGGAACGCAGCATTAAGGCGGAAGTAAGAAGAACAGGATCGATGTCTGAACTTCCGGTGTGGTTAGTTAGCTTCGTATGCGCTTGAGGGGTTGCTAAAAGGAGGTATTGAGGTTTTAGATGTGTCGGAGATCGCAGCTTTCCCAGTATTGATTTAAATGTCTAAGCTTGGTTATTTAATTATTTGTCCCACTTTTTTGTTTAAATTTTGTTTCGCGTTCACCTCCAGGAGGGGTAATTATACTCGGTGATTTAAAACCTTGTTTGCGTTCAGTTATATGGGTGGCTATCTAGCGGCAAGGACTTATACTAAAGGCACCAGTTTTACATTAAGGTAATGATTGTGAAGTATCTAGACGCTACTGTAGAGATAACAAATAGAGTGGCTCAAATATTTTTCGACTGACTCCGTGTGGTTTGTACCTGAAAAACGAATTGATTTGCTTATCCTTTTAACACAAACGCACATATATATTCAAGACGAGTGATAATGTAGTACTTAACTGGTGTTGAAATGTTAAATAATATAGTGCGGCTTTATTGAAGTTTTGGAAAGAAGCAAAATTATATCGTAATCTTGCGTTTTTATTATTTCTTTAACATTAAAAATTCTTAGAAGACTCTTTTTGATGTTACATTAAAATACGAGTTTTATGTATCACCCATACAGAATTTAAATTGTATTTCTTCTTTTTTCAATAATTATAGAAACTCAAAAATTCCATACCAGTAGTATCGTTTGTCTTCCTTTTTGGGAAAAAGTTTCGTAACTTCCACGTTAATATATACATTTTTTTAATTTTCCTACCTGAACAGCTCAATATAGAATTAAATGTTTCGTAATCTTTCACAAAACAAAATAAAGTAATCCATCTCGTGTGTGTGTAGAAGAAAAGAATCGTAAAGTTGAAAAGAAAAAAAATTAAATTCTTTTGTCTATAAGAGTTTGTAAACGAGATAGAGCAAGGATAATTCGTAGAGACGGCAAGAGATAGATTTACTTTGCGGCACTTTTTAAAAACTAACAGGATGCTCGATTGTGAATTCAAATGTGAAAATTATTCATGTTTTGTGCCAAATGACCAGACAGAAAGATGCGCTGACTCGCTAATTATTTGTAAAAGTAATTTTCATACCTAGATACTCACACTATGTGGCGTTAAATACTGTGATAAATAATTTTTAATGTTAGCTTTTATAAACCACGACGACGTAAAAAAAACCTGTTGTGATTTTTAATAACGATAACAGAATTTTGCTCTTATTCTTAAAGGTCACTTACTATTTCCATCCGTTTTAAACCCAAAACGCTTCTTCATTACGAAACCTTCATCCTTGATCGTTTGATGCAGGAAGCTCGTGCACCTTTCCCAACCAAATTTAATTCGTCCTTATCTTCATCATCACATTTTGGTGCCTCACATATCTTCTCTTTATATCTTCAAAAGTTATCAAATTTCAAAATGCAAATGTTTGAATAAACCACTGAAATTTTTAATTCGTTAATTTTTTAATCTTGATAAATTCACAACTTGGCAATTTAGCGCACGATTTTTTAATCTACATTAATTATATGTTAGGCCTGTTCGTCCTATGTAAACCGACGTGCACCTTGCACAATTAATCATGTAAACTCCCGATCCAATAAATTCGCCAAAAAGTAATTTTATTCCTAACCATTCGATTTTGTCAAATAACGGGAAATTTGAAAAATCTTTCTCACGATTAAATTTATTGTTAGCTTCTGTGAGAACATAAAAAATTTTAACATATAAGTATTTTATCACATTAGTTTATCTTTATAATTTTTATATCCACTCACAATCAAATATATGACAGTTTATTAAAAGAAACAAGAAGCATATTTTTTAATAAGATAAATAACCTATCACGTCACACATCACAAAATGAATTAATTAATTTGAAAAAAAAACATTCGTGATATTTCGTCGTGTCTGATTTTTTTAAGAAGACCAAAAGTAATTAAAAATAGGAAACTTGACTGAAATAATGTTAACAATTACTTTACTCGAGTTAAAACAGACAGACGTGCCTGTTTAGATAAGATATAATATAAGAAAACGATGTTAATGTTTCACCAAGTTTACAGAAAGTACGAGGTTACGTGTTACATTTAATTAATTATGCAAATCCATATTAATTTAATAAGTTGTTGTGCGCAAGTAGTCGGTCGGAAAGTTCAAAAACACCTGTCAGCGGAACTGGAGTCGATGCCATTTGGTATGTACCGGGTCGTTAATTAGGCACCGCAGGTTATCTCTGCCATTTCGGTGAGCTTTGGTGACACAAGTATCAGTCGGCACTCAAATACTTATATACACTCTGCGGTTGTTCTAGATTTCAAAAAACCTTTTTGTTAAGTACTCAATTTATCCGCATTTGTATTGTCGATCTTCATTGCTTCTTTTTTTTGTCGCACTGTTCGGTACGACATAGCGGAACGAAGAGGTATCGTCGCCGTGGTTGTAAAAGTTACAGCTTTAATCCACACTAATAAAAATCAAGTTAATTAAAATAAAAAAAACTCGTTAGTTACAACACCTTAGAAGAGTTTAAAAATGTTATCTATATATTTCTCAACTGCCATAAAAATATTAAAACTGGCATCGCAGTTAAATGGTCTCGTCGCCAGGAATTCTTCGGCGAGGAGCATTTGAGTATTTCCTGCAAAAATAGATTTTTGGATTTTATTTCGCCCGGAATTGAACCGACGACGAAAATTTATTTCCGGCTGGTATACCTATGGAAAGTTTTCCTTGGGGTGGTTATATCGATTTTGTGTCTGGCTAATTAATAGGAGTAAAAAATTTGCTTTTAGTATAACAACCAGTAATGATAAGTTTTGTCGTCTTTGCTAATGTCGCGTGCTAATGAACCTAAATCTTCATCACGGATACGACTGCTTGTTACATCTAAACGCCTTTCCGTTGTTGTTTTTTTTTTGATATAATAAATTTTTTGTTGGTGGATAATAATTTATAATAGTAGCGATCATCGACTAAAAGGTAATTTTATTAGAAAATTGTAATTATCTTTATGAATAGCAATTATTTAAATGCAATTAATATTTATAGCCTTTAATCAATAATCGTAGTACGGTAACACGTAAGTCTAAGCATCAAATTAATTCTTAACGGCGTTTAAATTCATACAAACTTTCACAGAAGTCTTAAACAAGTCGTGATTATTGACTAATGGAAGTATGAAACACTACGATGTTGTAAACTGGTTTGGTTTCCTTCAATTGATGATTTGTGTATGGATTTAGTCCGTCCCTGTGTGGTCTTAGTTGGACTTTTGAACGCACACGTCGCTTTTGCATTTAAATATCGCTGATACAAGGTCGAGATACTTCACATATGCCATCGATTCTATCTCACCAATATTTTAAATAACCGAACAATTGGAAATAACTCAAAAAATTGACCCAAGAAGCGAAGCTATCAGGCTCTCTCTCTTCCTCGCCAGAATTTGGAGTTTCGCCTGTTTAACTTTCAGACGTGCGGATTTTTTGTCCATTATCGGCTCATAAATTTTTGAAATTTAATTTAATTAAAGTGGTGTTCACCGATACGGAAAAAAAGTAAAACAGGTAGCACCTCGACCATCAAGATATCGGACTCCTTGGATTTTAAATTAATTCAAATTTTTTGGTAAAATATAATTTTTTGCTTAAAAAGTGAGGTAACCGACAAATCTATTGTATATCTTGTAAATTGCAGGAAATGAAAATAAGCTCGCTAAGAGCGCATTATCTGAATAAAAAGAACAGAAAATGCAGATATAGGTAGGTAGGTACTATGTATTTAATTGCAATGTAGAATCAAGGCAATTTTTACCGCTATCTAAAGACCGGTTTACACTGACAGATCAAAGAGTTCTTGTTAGCGACATAGGTACACCTGAACTAATTAATGAGCTTAAATTTTAAAATACAGGACGTTAACAAACTAGTAGACACTTTGCTTTTACTTTCTTTTCTTTTTGCTTTTGTATGACTGTGTCACTTATAGGTTTTTTTTTTGTTTCAGACGATATTGAACTCGATGCACAAATATCAGCCCAGGTTTCACCTGGTCAGGGCGAACGATATTCTAAAACTTCCGTATTCGACGTTTCGGACTTACGTCTTCAAAGAGACAGAATTCATAGCCGTAACCGCATATCAAAATGAAAAAGTAAGTAATTTTTAGTATGAATTCCCAGGATCTCTTTTCGAACATAAATATTTCCAAATGAAAACAAGTTTTTACTTAATCGGTGTTAACAGTACGTTGATACGAATATTATAATAAAGCACCAAGAAGTAACCAGATTTTAAATGAGGTAGCATTTCGATAGGATGAAACGTGATACTTTTTTATAATTGATTTTTATTAGTTTATAATTATCAATTTTATAGTTTGATCTTTTAATGCGAGATAACTAATATCTTGTATTTTTAATATGTTTATGTGGTTACTTTAAGTTATCGGCGTTATAATTAAAGAAAAGCATAAAACAAAACATTTAGATATATTTTTCTCCATGTGACATTATCAGACAAATTCTCGTAAAAAATTGTACGACTTTTTAAATTTCCTGTTTCTTATTATAACGATAAAAGTATCGAGCGGAACCAACGTATTACAATATGGCCACTAATCCTGTTTATGCGATTATACACAAAAACAAGTTGTATTTAACTTCATTATAGTTTTAATTAGTTCATTAAAAATTAAATTAGGATTTTATAAATTTTTATAAAATATCCATTATAATACTCCTTCGGAAAAAACACACCGCTCGATAAGCCCATATGACTTAACCGTTTTTAACTTAAAAATTTGAAGTTGTAATTATTTTACTGACGATATTTTTCTTTTCTCTTCAGATTACACAACTGAAAATAGACAATAATCCATTCGCAAAAGGTTTTCGAGATACAGGCGCCGGCAAACGAGAAAAAAAGTAAGTAGCTTAAACACTTCTTCCTGTTAAATATTTTTTTTGCGACTCAATTATTTGGAATTAAACGCTCCGTAAAAACCGTCTAAAGGTTGCAATCTATAATTATCACCCTAGCAAGTCAATTAAACTCTGTTATAATTTGCCACGTTTTACCCTTTTGCAATATAGTCACCCTGACCCTTTTAAAATTTTCCACACCCTTTGTGAATGCAATTCTTACTTCCTATTCGCGACAATAGCGTACTGACCGCAATAAACGGAAACATCTATTGAACGAAGTCAATAAAATCGTTCGAGTAGAAGAATTTTAAAACGATTCAAGCACAATTTACGTTTTTATTGTTACAAAAGTTTTCGTATAAAAGGAGTAACGTTTAACAACTACACAAGTGGCAACATTTTTGAAACACACCGACGTGAATGGTAAATTTGTATCACGAAGACCCAAAACAACTTTCATTATGCCAACCTTTTAATTTTCTACAAAGTAGAAAGCACCCTCATCCATCACTTTGCTAACAATTTTCGGCTTTGCATTTTTATCCCGTTAGGGTAAAATATGCAACGAGCACATTGTAATCTGCATGCGATTTTCGATCTTATTTAAAGATTGCTAAAAGAAAGCTAATTTTAAATAAACCGAACCACAAAATAAAGATCACTTTTAGGGGTGACAATGCTGCTAACAGTATCAAATTAAGGTTGGCATTTATATAAGGTCAAAACTAAAGGGTGCAGATTAGGGGTCTTCATTTAATTTGCATTTACAGTAAGCGATATACATATATTTGGTTAAAATTTCCTAGGCTATAAATTTAAAGCGGACACTATAAACTCTTTTTTTGTTACAGACAAGCCATGTTAGCTGCACGACACGGTTCGGATTCAGATAAAATTTCGCATCCGTTACCTGCGAGAATGTCGGCCGACAGTAGTACGATATCAAAAACGGACGACTCAGAGTTAGACGTAGTTGGAACTTCCGAAAGTCCCAGACCTTCGATTCATCCAACCACGCCAGTATCGACTTCTCTAAATCATTCCAGTAAGTTACAAACCGTTCGAAATTGAGAACCTCACTAATAATTTCCTTTCTAATTAGGTCAAGATGACGATTTAATCCGAAGACGTTTGCACGACGATTCCGGTTCGGAATCGAGTTGTTCGGAATCTCCAGTAAGTACAGCGTTTCGACCACAAGCATCGTCCCCGAAAGATGCCCCAGGTCCGTCGAATCCCGCTGGAGAGTATCCGTCACCCAATATTAGCGTAGGACCTCCAATACACCCACCTCCTCACTTACTACCTTACCTTTACCCTCCTGGACTCTATCCAGGAGCAGCCGGGCCTCACTTTGGCCCACCTTTAAGTCTATTCACGGGAGCACACAATCCTAGTATGAATCCTAGTTTACTTTTTAATGCTCAACTCGCACTAGCGGCACAACATCCTGCTCTATTTTCTCATTATTCAAACTTGGCACATCCGGGACCAGGTCACCACTTATCACCGACATCACCAATTCACAATCACCTCAAAAGTAGTCATAGGTTTGCTCCGTATTCGATACCAAATTCGTCCGGTGTAAACAGTTCACCGTTAGGTAGTGCATTCGAAACAGTTACTCCTAGTTCACATCATACAAGAAGTTTAAGTAATTCTCCCTCGGGAAAAGTACGACAAAGTTCCGTATCACCTCCGGTTCGACCTAACACGTCTTCACCAAAAACGGACACAGCCAATTCTCCTAGTGACTTAAAAAGTATAGAAAAAATGGTTAACGGACTGGAGGTAAAACAGAGCGAGGATACGGACAAATAGTGAGGTGAACGTTGATCGGACTAATAGTGAGTGACAATGTGATTTTAAATTAAATAATTGCCATATTATAGTAAAATAATTAATTAATTTATAAATTTGTTCCGAACGTTTTTAAGTATTGCAATAATTTTTTTTCGTTACTTAAAAAGTTCACTTGTTTCCAACAACACAAAAATGCGTTAATTAAAACAAATTAAATCAGAAAAAATGGTTAATAGTCTGTGAATATTTTTTAAGATCTATTAAACCCCGTGGGTACGATTTTTGTCGAGGTATACAGTGCAATTCGAAAGTTATTTTATTGTTGAAAAATTTTGCGAAAAATTAACTTTTGCGTTTATCCGGTGCCAAATTATAATTACTTTAATAGATCTTTCAAAATAAAATTTAGTTGCAATATAAAATAATTATAAAAATATATTTCTATGGTGCTCAAAATAGATTTAGTTTTTTTTTTGAAAATAGTGGAAACTAACACCTGCCATTTTAGACTGTATACATTAATTCCTATTAGATTTTTTTGCAAAAAATTTAATTATTTGCGTGTTCCTTTTGTTAAATTATATCGGGAATGTACATATGCCTATATGTATACATAGATTGTATATAAATGTGTGCTTTATTTTAAATTGTAAATTGTAAATAATGTTGTGTATATTAGTTTAAAAAATAATTTATACATCTGCCAAAGAATTTCAGTTATTTATCTGCACTTAATAAAAAATAAAAATGCATAATTTAAATATTTCGAGATAATAAAAATAGTGTGACGTTGATAAAGAAAAGTACAAAAACGTAAACCATTGCACGAAATTTTCAAAAAAAATTATCAAAAGTTTGTGCATAAAATTCCTGTAAAAAATGTTATTTACATAAACAAACGTGGATTTATTGTAAAATTTACGTTTGTGTAAGAAAATTGTAAAATGTATATACAAAGTATTTGCAAAAATTTGTCATTATGATGCATAAATGCTTTTCATAAACTGTAACGTTAATTTATGTTTTTGTACCAAAACACTTAAAAATATTTTGTTAAATTTTCTAGTTTTTCTTTATTTCTGTAGTTTATATGAAAATAATAACGCAAAACTCAATTAGGCACTACTTATTTTTAAATACTGGTACCTAAACTCAACTATATTAAGTAGACGATGTAAAATTGTCGTGTGTACATGTAAAATAATTTTATGAAGTAAATATTGATACAAATTTAAAATTTTGATTTTATTTTCCTTTCTAATTAGTCTTAATGCGTTTATGGTAAGTAAGTATTATACCATTATAAACAGGATGAACATATAATAATACAACAACGTTATGTGTATTCGGAAGCAAAAACCTAAATTTATAGCCAAAAAATGTATAATCGCATTTTGTAAATTAGTTAAAATTAAAACAAAGTTTTTATTATACTACTGGTTTTAAGAAGATTTTTTGTAAGATAACAAAAAAAGTTGGTAATTAAAATCGTGCAGGTGCCTCTAACGTTCCCTTTTTCAAATCTTGTAATAAACTGAATATTATTAATATTATAAAATACATCAACGACTTAAGAACTTAAAACAATGCAAGGACAAACCATTACAACATTTTATAATATAACGAAAATACTATAAATCTCGTTTATTCCCACAATTGCTTTTAAATCAAGATAAAGATTTCTAAAAAAAAGGTACTACATAGTTGCTACTAGACCGACCAGACTCCTATAATCGATTATTGCTTTCGATATGTGGTAGCCCAAAGAATTTTAAGCATTCCAAAAATTCGTGTATTCAAAATTGTGAACACTCTCGAAATGATCAATTGAACTTGAAAAAATTAATCAAACGGTTAAATTTTACATAATTTTAGTTGACAGCTTAGGTTTGTACTTGATAAAACACATTGATAATTTTACTAATAAATTTCGGTTTATGTTAATTAATTTTTTGATATTCTCAATACACATTTCAAATATTAATACACATTTAATACTTTCCATCTGCTATATGAAGTTGTTTACAGTTAAAGAAATTAAACGAGTTCGAGAAGCGACAAAATTACAAGTTTTTGTCTACAGGGTGCCATGCAAATATCAGACGATGGGTGCCAGAATTCAGTTATAATATTTTGTCAAAACTTTTAGCAAGCTTAACAGTTCCCATTATATTTGTTTCAAAACAAACAAATACATCTTTATAAACATAGATCATTTAAGTCCTAGCGAAGCGGAGACTTTTTCTTTATCGGATGAAATAGTAACATTTGGTTTAGATTCTTGGAAACAACAAAATTTACTGATTTG
Source organism: Podabrus alpinus (assembly GCA_932274525.1). Taxonomy (NCBI): domain Eukaryota; kingdom Metazoa; phylum Arthropoda; class Insecta; order Coleoptera; family Cantharidae; genus Podabrus; species Podabrus alpinus. Next base: position 68,308,558 of record OW026454.1, read on the forward strand.
TTAGTTGGTTAAAATCGGATTGGTAGTTTTGAGGGAACCAAATTTAAACCAAAATTTTTAGTTAAATATTAAAGTCGGATATTTTAGTTAACATATAAATGAAAATATGCATTATAATTGCATTTTTTCGAACCATGAAATTGGCTGCTTTGTTAATTTAATAATAATTAGTGTAAACAAAATCTTTTAGACAAAAATCAGAGTTATTTTTAGTTAACCATTGTTTTCTTTACCAAAGGTCAAGGTGCATTATATTAATATTACCTACTTATAATATTAAAGCACAAGTTTACATGCAATTTATATTATGCAACTAAAACATTTCAAATTAAATTCATTACTAATCATAATTAATTGATTATTCGATAACAATTTATTGAAAGACTGTCGAACCTTTAAATCTACTCAGCAGAAATAAATTATAATAATTAGTACTTTTTAATTTAATTAACAAATTATATAAAAAAATTTTTTTTTAAGTCACTACGACTTAATTTTTACGACTGGGTGTAGTTTACATTTTATGTTTGTAATTTCAGAATTTGTGTAATTCTTTCAGGAAATACAAAAATTAAACTTTTTCTTATTTATTTTACTATTATAGAAAAGGTTTTATAACCCTAAAGCAATTCCGATGCAATTTGATACGGCGCAGCTTCTATAAAATATTGAAATTTAACAAAACGAAGTTTAAAATTTTTTTTCCATAATCATTTATTATTGCTAGATTTATTAGCTTGATATGAAAAAAATGTCTTAGAACTCCTTCTTTGACTCCCACCTAAGAATTAAAGAATTAGAGAAAGAATTAAAAATATAATATTGTGGTCAGATTCTACAATAGTCCTATCATGGATCCAAATGCATCCAACACAATTAAAAACATTTGTGAGTCACAGAGTAGCAGAAATTCAACGCCTAACAACAAATTTACAGTGGCAACATATAGGTTCAGCAGAAAATTCAGAAATATATTGACCAAATTTAAATTATTTAATATACTCCCTCAAATACTGAAAAAAATTGAGTAGGTGTTTGACAACAACTGATATGCAGTATATCAACTAAAACTTACTTCGAAGTAAAGCATTTAGTAAGGCATTTGTGTGGTGAGTTTACCAATAACGTGTGGTCGCGGGTGCGCAGTTAAAAAAATAGTCTATAAAATTACAATTTGAAAAATTCACGAAGTTTCGGTCAAAAATGTTCAGCCAGTTGTGGGTGTGAATCTGCATCCTAAAGCTAATCTAAAAGTTTTAATTAGCTTAAATAATATTTGGATTATTTATTCGGTTCGGGATGTAGGATTTACCGGGATACAATATTGCTATATGTAAGGTAAATAGAAATTTTACTAAGATTAGTAAATACTATTTACTAATTATTACTATTATTACGTAATAACTATTTTACTTAACACAATAAGGCGATATAAAAATTAATTATTGATAACCTTTTTTTTAGTGTAACCAATAATAGTTTAACGTGGAATTAAAAGCGCGACACAAGCAAATTGGTTTAAACTAAATTGTTTGAATTTAGATAGCATTACAGATTAATTTATCAATATCACATTCAGCTGGCTTTTACTGTTTGCAAGTTATGAAAAATATTCATATTTCAACTAAAAAGTAGGTAAGTTTTTAGACAATTTTTTTTCACAAATTTAATTATTTATAAGTTTGAAATTATGCAACATTTATAGGATTAATGATATACATAATTATTAATGCGGAATATTTAATTTAAAATTTTTGATGACATCGTATTTTGTATACAATAATACAGATACATAAGGACTGAACAATTATATGAAGAAGCTCCCCTCCCCCAACTTTAACCTTATGTGGTAATTACAAAATTTTTTTAAATTTTCATTATAAAATATTATAAATTATTGTTTGAGTTTTTATTGCAGATACAATTAAAAAATGAAGTTACATGAAGTTCTATATATGCCCCCCTTCCCATGCCCTTCGGCTCGAGTAAGACAGAATAATTGCAAAATACATAATATTATAATATTAATCATTTAAAAAAAAATTAACGTAAAGATAATTTAATTATTATAGATATTAATAATATACAGGATGACCTGAAAAAGAACAAGACTATTAGAATTTTAGGGGGGGGGGTTAGGTTTTATTAATATTTCTTGCTTAAAATTTATCATTTCATCCAGTTATTTTTTATCGTTATATAATTTTTATTTTCTTCAATTTGTTATTATTTTTGCGAATCCTTTTTGAGTGAGCGGGGAGGGGGGGCTTAAAAATTGTAATTGCTAGGTTTTTAATAATATACTTTATTCTACTTTCAAAACTTTTTCTATTATTTTTATTATTATTGCTCTGAGTATTTGTTTAATCTTTTGGCAAGAATCTCATCGAATATTCAGAAATTTTCTATCAGAGAGAGCCGATGTGAAATCCAAGATAATTACTTCGGAATTAACCAGTATCATACTCATCAACTGTAACATTCCCCCAATTTTAAAATTTTCTGAAGTGTGAATGACCAAATTATTTCTAATAAATTATAATAATTAAATGCACTCTCCTGGTAAATTAAATATTACTTTATTTGTTACCCGTTTCGGTAACAAGCTGCCATTATCGAATAAACTATGCAGGAAAAATTAAATAAAAATTAAAAATAATGAACATTATTTAACAAAATAAGAATCCTTACGTATTATAAATTTAATTATTCAAATTTTATCAACAACTATTTTCTCTATTTGATGGTTATTGCAAATTTATAACAGGTAAGGATTCTTATTTTGTTCAATGTTAATTATTTTTAATTTTTCTTTCCTACGCAGAAATTGCAAAGAAAATGTTTTTCTAATCCTAGCAGAAATGCACATTAAATAATTTGTTTGCCGACACAATAATGCGTAATGATTTTACATAATATTATACGTGTTTATTTAGCGTCAGGTAGTTTTATCCCTACAATTAATAGAATGCATGTAAATAAATTTTATTGAATGTAAAAGAATGCATCTTAACAGAAATTTGATTGCATAAACCGAATTTTGATTATTATACACGATGGGTTTTTTCCAGTTCTTCGCAAAAGTGATCTCAATACCCGATTGATCTCATAATCCGTGATTATAATAAGCGGCGTCTACTGTAGTAGTTTGGATAATTATGGTAAATCGGGCATGGGATGTAAAATTTGATGCTCATTTTGAAGGTATAAATTATAAATTATTCATTTTTTATTGATTTGACAGGAATAATTAGGGAGCGTCCATTAATTACGTATGGATGGGGGGGGGGGATCTTGTTGAGTGTAAAGTATTCTTACCTAAGGTATTTTAAATCTATTAATTGATACCAATTTATATTAGGTTTTCAAAATTACTTTTTTGCATTGTAAAATAATATTATCAATTAATAAATTTTATTTATAATAAATATGAGGGGGGGATCAAAAATATCCAAAATAATTTTTAAGTAAGGTAGGGAGGGTCTCAAAAACCTTACGTACTTTTACATAGAGGAGGGGGGGAGTCAACAATTTCCAAAAAATGTCTTTACCTACATAATTAATGGAAGCTCTCTTAGTAAAACACATGAGTTATCCTATTTTTGACCATCTTTTATGCTTCCTTTTAAATTCCGTTCGATAGGATTTGATTAGCCAGTCTTTTTTCGAAATTGCGAACTCTCTATCACGTAGTATCACGCCAGTAAAATTTATTGCCTACTTCGCTTTTTTTAATTTGGAGCCTACTTTTTAGCAGTGCTGCAAAATGATAAATGTATTCTTTTGTGATTTCTATGACTTTAAAAGGTTTATTTTATTAGTACACCTTATTGATCGTAAAAGCAACTAGCTATTAGTTCTTTCACTTCTGGAGGTAAGTCTTATATGAATTTACTCACACAAGATCCAATTTGGTTTGTTAAATATAAGGTGCAACTTCTAAGTTCCAATTGATTTTATGATTGGTTAAATTTTTTATTTTCTTCCTTTCCAGGTTTAGGCACAATTGCCTGTTCCTGTTTTCCAACGCTTCTCTTTTTTCTGCAGGATTGTATTCCAATCATTATTTTGGCATTCTGTTATCTTGCATACATACGTGTTAAGGGCTTCTTCCAGTTTTCTTTATATTCCTGGGTCTTTCCCACAATCGAATACATGCTCAGTTCTTCTCGTATATCATCATCTCTGATTTTATCTTCCCTTGTGCATCCTTTTACGGATCTTATAAATTTCTTTTCTGATGTTTGGATCTTCTATAGATCAGTTTTCTTTATTATCCAGTTCTCCGATCCATATGTTAAGGTAGGGGCAGCCAATACGTTGTACAGCTGCGGTTGTTTCCTTTCTTCCTTATATATACTCCATTCTTCCTAATGGTTTTCTAATTATGACACATATATGTATATTCATTTACAATCTACACCATTCTATTATTGATACAAAAAGGGATAAGTCGACTAATCTCCTTAGGAACTTGACATATGAGTCAAATACCTTTAAAGCACATAGTACCTATACCGCAGGCTAAGAAGTTACTTAAAGGAACGCCGATTTAATCTTAAATGCAGAATGATCAGTTCCATCCGAACATGCACCTAACTCGATTTAGCTAAAAACAGACTTAAACCCCTTTTTCTTGCCTATCACAGATATACATATTGATGAGTTCTCTTCAATTTTTATAAAAAGTCCTTATACTTTAGGTTACAATAATTGTTATGTTTTTATCAATTAGTATTCGTTTTTAATTTCAATTTTTATGGTTTACTCGTTGTTGCTTCCAATCGATATGATTTAATCAATTTTATAAGAAGCCCCACTTTGGGTTAGCCAATTGAAGTGCTAGAAGGTTGAGTTTTGTGGCTACCATTTCTATGCTTTTAAAAACCAAAGTTTCTCGGCCTTAGAGAAGCCTTTTTTTTTACGGCTTAGACACAGTAGCTAGAACTCGTAACGTGATTTTTTGCACACATCTGGTGAAGATTCGGTTTGGACAATTCCATTATTATTCTGTTCAAAGTGCTGGAGTGCGCACATCGCAAATATCGTGATAATTTATACGCCATTGTTAGTAAACAATTTCGGGAGCGTTTTGGTTATCAATCAACATTGATTTTGAATTTCGCTTTCAATTCAATTTTATTACTTGCAACCAGTATGCATTGCACCAAGTTCTCTGGAACCGGAAGGAACAACATTCGACGGGTTATTCTTGCTGTCAACTTTTGACACAACATTCAGGTCATTCGTCATCGCTGCCAGAGGAATTCGTCGATTACCACCATTTTTGCCAGGTGGAAGGAATCTTCTGTCACCAATTATTTTGTAAGACTGATCAGATCTGGTGAGTCAATTTTAATTTTTTTGTCTTGGCGTGGCCGAAGTGGTATTTTTCTGTCATTGCAAGTACTACCTGAAGTAGTCCGACTGCACATTCATCAACCTCCGTTTCCAGCTGATATTACTTAAACTTATTTTTATAGAAAGCTGCTTGGGATTCTCACACTGTTTGCTGATAATATTTTTGCTGACAATATTTTTAACAAGTTTAATACTTTTATTAAATTTATTTTTGTTTACAACCTTCTTCGATGTAAAAAAATAAAATTTAATCATCCAGGTTCGTAGGTGCTGAGGTCATAGTTAGTGAACCAACAGTCTGCAACCTCATCACGAGAACTGCTTTTAAAAAACCAAACTTCCCTCGAGTTCAATAATTTCTACCATCATAAAATTTTTACTCGTTCCATGAAATTGCTGACCTCACTATTCTATCCTAAACAATAACTAATGTAAAATTAACTCATTTAGTTTTAACACCAAAATTAAATGGGTCGTTACAAACACATTGACGCTAAAAAACAGGAAATCTTAACTAATTCAAAGGTTGCATTACAACCTATAAAAACACAAACGTCAATTCATTTAGTTTTGCGATCATAAAACTAAATGAACCGATGAACCATTTTTCTTACTAACCAATTCCATAATTTTAGGAAATAGCTAAGTCCAAAAAGAAACATAAAAAAATTAAAGTTGAAACTACGCTGTAGGAGCAGATCTACAAAAGTAAAAGGTTCCTTTGATCCTTGAACGATAAAACCCAATAAAACGGAGTTTCATGCATTAAAGTGTATCGGCACTGTATAAAACATCACTACAAAAATGTTAAATAAAATAAAACAATCACAGAATCGCAATCAAGGTCAATTGCCTGTGATCCTTCACATCTCAAAAAACACATCAAGAAGTAAAATTTACTATGGAATATGCCAAAGTAGATATTAATATTTAATACAAAATATTGTTAAATACAAACTGCTGATTCAATTATGCTATATTTTACTGCAAATAGTATATACATACATACTACAAAAAAGTTGTAACATTGCATATTGTCGATGATGAAGATAAGGCAAAATTACCTATTGTATTAAAACGTAATACAAATATTTTACTACAAGGTTTTTTTAAAAAAAAGTACAAACCATTTTTTTCAGTATGGTATGGTGCAACTTATTACGAGGCAATTATTTTTCTTGAAAAAGTCAGTACATAACATAGAAAATATTTATTTCTTCGGTTAATAATTTTAATTAATATGCCAAAGTTGTTATCTTTTATTTTCAAATCTTTTAGGTTTTGCCAATCAATAAACTTTTGACGGAATGAAATTTTTTTTATTAGCCAGACTAACAAAATAATCTGAAGATTTAACGATTGAATTGATCGGTGATGATTGAATATTTAACTGTAATTATTGAACCAAACAGTAAGGAAAAATTTTATTGGAAATATATACACATGTTCTTACATAAATTTGTGTATTGACTTTCTATGGAAAAATTTTAAGTTACAATCGATCTTATTTGAATTTACTATAGGAAGAATTATAGAAATGATAGTCTTTCCTACAGCCTGATTAGAAAAATGCTGCCATTGTACATTACAAATATTTATGAAATATTATATTGAATTAGGGTCGTAGTTTCACTTTATAATAATGATTGTGGATTATCCTTATTTAAATGATCAATCCTTACAGTCTGTAAAATGTTATACTAATGTAAGCAAAGACAAATTCACTCACTTCCGGGGATTTTTTCTCTCTATAGAACTGATGACATGATTTGATATAATCGAAACATGTATAATATAATAATATGTTGTCAACTTTAAATCAGTGGCGGTTTTAACAAGCAGACAGAGCAGGCCCGACCTACCCAAAAATATTAATTTTTATTAATTATGAAATTTTTATAAAAATTTTCCGCATTTACATATTATGTAAATCATTCCTTCAGCGACAGTTGTGACGCACCAAAATTTTAGGGTATAACTAAACCTGAAAACAAGTATAAAAATAGTCTGTAGATAATTTCGGGATCTTGAAAAAGGATTCAATGATTAACACTAAAAGATAAATAGCTTTGGTACTACGACTATTTTAATGAAGAAATAAGAATCGCCTTAAGAGGGTTGCTCGTGAGTTGTAATTTTTCCTTAAGCAAGTGGTTTTCCGAAAGTGCGTATTATTTTCAAACCCCCCTCCCCTCTTTCCGAAACTTGTATCTATGCTTAACAAGCTGCTGGCCTACCCAATATTTTACCCCATGAGCCGTCGCTGCTTTAAATTTTTTACTTCCAAGTTTGTGACCAACTCTCTATAGGGTTTATGAATGACGTTAAACTTCAACGCATATAGGTACTTAAGACCATCGAAATGAAAAGTGCCTCTATTGAACAGTCAATATATTTATGACATTATATAACTTTCTATTACGTATTGATTTGCAACCATATCAATTATTTTGAAGCTTTTGCCTTCTGGCTTGTTGGCTTTTTAATGTATTTTTAATATTTCTGAGCATCCTGAAATCGTGTCTAATCCTGACTGGTTTTTAAAACTTCTACGTTTTGATCTTATTGTTCTTGCATATTGCTAAAAAAATAATACACTTCAAACTTTCGATAGATTTGATTGATTGATGTAGTTGTATTGGTTTTTAATTAGTAAATTGTAATTTAAAAAAAATTTAGTTTAGAAAAAAGTAGACAAAGTTAATTTTTCTAATATAAATGATCAAGAGATGCTTTATTGTCAGTATTTGATTAATAAATCGCTTAAGTACGAAGAATTTCCGTAATCCCACCGATCAAATTTATGATATGTTGCGGTCAAAGTTGCTCCCTTGAGTAGGGATAACTGGATCATATCAACTAGATGGATTGACATTGTCACATAAATAATAATTTTGATGTGGTCTGCATGTCTTACACTTTTGAATAATAAAATTTTCAAAATCTAAAAGTTTTTCCAGTATTGGCATCTTTGTGCAAAAGACATTAAAGTGAAAACCTAGTAAATAATTGATGATACTGTACACCCTGACATATGAAAGCAAGAAAATTAGAGCTCGATAAGGTCTCAATAGTAGATAAAATGTCAATTACATTCAGGAGTCCCCACAGACAAATTGTTATTGGGCAAATCCTGGATTATGGAAACGCTTCGGGGTCGAACCGATATTTATATCAGTGAGGGCAGATTCGATACTAAGATATACAATACTTGGACATAATAATACGCGGTTTACTAAAGTAAATCCTTTATCAATAAAAATGATGAAAAAATTTTCGAAGATCTAAATTGCCTAACAGGAACCGTATAAGGTTTGATGTATTTATTATACGATTTCTCCATATTAATTCAATTTATATTTTTAATTGCTTAATTTTAAGCCATAAGCATCGACCGTTAATGTCGACTTAAGAAAATTTGAATTTTTTATTTTTTTAAATGCTTGATTTGTTGCTAATCGATTAATTATTAGCGCTTAGTTAATAGAGAAATCACGTAGGTATAATAAGCAAATGTTAAAAAAGTGTTATGTGTAATTTTATCAAGAACTGTACTTCTTCTATACGGGCAAGGGTTAATTGTACCAGTTCAACTTCCCTGTATCTAATTTGGAAGCGTAAATTTAGCGCAATGCTTCTGGTTGCGACCTAGTCGCAAGTGCTAACTGGCCTTGTGATCAATTGCTTTTTTTATGCTTTTCAAGTAGCCATCATAATTGCAGCAAACCAATAAGAGATACGTTCGTATTTTAATTTATAATACGAAGCTACGGAATTCAATCTGTCTGCACCGTTAAATTTCAATTATTACAAGATAATGTACTCCTGTTAAAATAATATAAAGTTTATGATGCTTTATAATACAGCGATGTATAAATATGACAGATGGAGTTTTAAATTTGCCCACAAAACGCACTCAGCTTTAAATTCGCACTATAATTTAACCGCAATATAACCAAATTATAACCCGACGCTCAAACAATTTTTAGCTTACATTGTAGTTTGAGTGAGCCTTATTTTACGATATAATAAAGCGAATAGTTAAAGATAAGGGTAGGATTAAATGATGCGATTTTAAAAGAATTTAAACGTTGCTGTCACTTCTGCGCCATTTATACCGATATCGGAACACCCACGGTGCTATATTTATGAAAGATCGCAGTAACGTAGATAAAAAAAATTTTATGTTGAACAGTTCGATGATTTATTATGTTTTAAGATTTTTAAAACAATCAATATTTAAAATTGAGTGTAACATTTTTATTCTATCGACGTTCGACAAAGATGGGCATTGTCGACTACCTTCAGGTATTTAATTATTATTTTTAAACGACACTTTAATTGATTATGCTTTGTATACCACCATAATGGTTATTTTTAAGTGCACAACTTCAATCATGCCTATTATGTTTCATTAACGCTCCCAAACATGAATACTCCAGTCTGTGTTGTAATTTCGCTGCTACATTATTAATTTTTTATTTGATATTTATAATAATTTTGCATAAATTATCCTTTTACGTAGCCTTATTAAGTAACTTCAAAAGTTTTGTAAACAAGTAAAAACTCTTGCAAAATATCGGTCAAAATTATTAATATTTCAGTCGCCATGGGCGATAATAATGAGATTTTTCTAACTGGAAAAAGTTTGAATTTTTATCTAATAGCTTTGCATAGATTTGTAGTTATTTTTGTAACAATAAGGTTTTTAAATCACAACCCCCCTGGTGGGTCTGTCGAGGTGTTAGGCTACAAGGGTGGAAAGTATCAAAATCAAACTGTGTAAAAAAAAAGTCAAGAATTCAAATCTACATTAACTATTTGATATTATATTAAATTTCTGTCTTGAACATTTTTCAGGTAATTTCACTTCATAATTTTGCCAGGTTGAAACTTTTATATTTTTGGATTAATTATTTGTTTCGCTATTTCGTCATTAATTTATCCCCGCTATTTAAATTATTATTCGCGATTTCTATAATATTTTATTCTATTTTTCATGTTATTTTTAATTTATATTTTTATATTTTATTTAAATCCCTCTTTATTTTAATGGCCCCCACTTTATTTAAATAATTAATTTAATATTTATGTTAAAATAAATTATAGTTAAAATAAATTTTGTTCCTCGGTGGTTTGCTATTGGCTTCCGAAGGAAAACAGTCACAATAAAATTCTCATTTCGCTTGGAGTCAAACTGAATACCTACACCTTATTAACCTTAAGCTATTATAACATTTATTTTACATTTAATTATTTTTATATTAAATAAATATGTTGACCTTTGATATAATTTCAATAATAACTATAACAAATAATAATTAAATGCGATTAATATTCAAAAAATGTATCTATAAATTGATTGAAAAACAATGTTTAAGTATAGTGAGAGGTAATTACTACATGATGGTATGTGTTCTATGCAATGCAAAAATAATAATTTATTATTATACTATTATTAGTATGTATACCTACGGCTACACCTTTTACACCATACATGTACATAAAAACATAATTCAGCATAATATGCGTCACGCAATTACATCAATACAACAGATTGAAAACAACAAATTCTACATATATAGAGATAACACAAATTTAATTATCTGAAATAAATACGAATTATAGTGCAAAAGGTTTTGGTCTTATCATATGTTTTGTCGTTCTATTATTTGGTAGTCTTTGTGATTTTTTCATCACTTCTACCACATTGAGTTGTCCATACATTTCCATTATTTCCTCATTCGTTCTTCGATCTCCCACTTTTTTCCTCCACACATTTTTCGCGGTATCTTTCTCGTTCTTTTTTTTATTTAATATACAAGTTTGTCCTTTGAAAGCTTTCCTCTAGAAATTTTAGTCTTAATCTCTTTTGTATTATTTCCGTTTTTTGTTATTACTGTTCCCAAATAAGGAAAGTCTTCAGCTTAACAAATCGATATTCTTTTTATTGTTCTACATTTTAATTATCAACTGTAGAATATCATCGTGTTCTGCTGTTGTAATTTGCTGTTTGATTTTTGCTGGTTTATCTTGAGACCCATTCTTTGGATTCTTGGAATAAACCTTTTAACACTTTTTTCAGGTCTCTGCTTGTTTTTGCTATTACTAATAAGCCATCGGGTGGTTTCTATTGTGAACATTTCCATTTATATCGATTTTAGCACATCTTATTATATTTTCCAATGCCATGTTAAATAATGTTGTTGGTAGTGGGCCACCCTGTGGAAGGTCAATTTTTTCCTTTATGTTGTTCATTATCTGTTGCGATTGTTCTTTTTGCTCTGCATCTTCATTTTCGTCGTCTCTTTTGTTTAGCAATTCTTCGAAGTATTCTTTCTCTTGCTCCTCTTATCAAATTTCCATCCTTACTTCGACAATATTTTGTGTTATTTTGGTAACAGATTCTTTCTATTTTGTTTTCCCGATAAAAATTTCTTATTCATTGTTCTTCATATTTTCTTCAATTGTCTTTATCTTCTGCTCCTTAATCTTTAATTGTCGCTTTTAGTTTTTACATACTCGTTTTATTTCTCTTCCCTGTTCTTCGTACTTTTTTTTACTTTATTCGGTGTTTTATGTTAACATTTTTTCCGTTTTGTGGCTTCTTCTGCATACGCTTTACCTTGCTTCTTATTATCTTGCTTTAGTTGTCTCCTTTATTGTTTCTTCAATCAGTGTCCAGTCTTCTTCTATCGTGTTATCTTCTTCTCTAAACTTGATGTTTTTCTCGATTTCTTGTGTATAGAGTTTTTGTATTTATTCTTCATGTAATCTATCAATATTATCGACTTTAACTTCCTTGTTTATGTTACGTTGTTCTTCTTTTCTAATTCTTATATTCGAAGATGTACTTGATGTGTTTCTCTTTAATTAATACATGATCTATTTGATTTCTTGTGCATCTATTTGGTGACACCCATGTTTCTTTATGTATCTCCTTCTATTCGAATTGTGTAGTTCTTATTACCATATTGTTCTTCATTGCAAAGTCTTTTACTCTGATTCTATTCTCGTTGGAATCTTTATGTTTGCTGTGTTGTCCCATTATTGATCTATATATTTTATCTCTGTGCCTACTTTCGCGTTGAAGTTCCCATAAGCATTGTTATGTCGTGTCTTGGTATGCCATTGTATAAATTTTCCAGTCTTTCGTAATAATTGCCTTTTTTCTCTGTAGGTAGGTGCACATTTATTATACTTGTTTTCCTGTATTTACTTCTTATTCTAAGGTAGCACAATCTGTTCGTAATCGGTTTAAATTCGGTTACTTTTGTCGACAAGAAAAGCAGTTCCAAAGCTTCTGCTTGGTCTTCCACTTTTAAATATGTGAAATTTTTCATGTCTGTAATCTTATTTCCTCTTGTTAATTTCCTGTAAATTCGTTATAAATGGAGAGGTGAACATTTTACAATATTATTACAATATAGTTAGCACAAAATACGAGTACTGCTAGAATATTGGTACTTCATTGATTGGAATATTTTCTTCCCCTCGGATTTGAATAAAATAAAATCTCGGGTGTGAGGATTGGGATAATAAAACAACGGTTTACCACATCAGCTAGTTTCGAACCCTGAACGGGTTCATCTTCAAGACTATATTTAGAAAAGGAAAGGTTGATACAATCAAAATTCAAAAATGCATAAAACGCAACACTAAAAACAAAATTTACCTCGCGGTAAGATGTACTTGTCGTTAAATCCCGAAACTGGTGACAAATTGTGGAATGGTGAAAATACAGACGTAATGTTTGTCAATATAACGATATTTAAAATTCTTATTTTTGAAAGCAGCCAACTTCAAAATTCACCAATCCACCAATAAAAAACTCATTGGCGTAACATAGAGTTGTCAATTACCCAGTTCCCTTTTTCCCCTTTTATCCTTCCATATTTTTATCACCGACTTATAGGCATTATCAATCTGTTCGAAGTCGGTTATTTTGTTAACATTATTGGTGTTTGTCAAAATACAGGCCGCCTCCAGAAACGCCCGCTTTGGATAGTTGCTCTCACGTGCAAGAACTTTAACGTTTTTTTTCGTCAAATTGGTGATTACAAAGACGTAGGTGCTCCGATAATCCGGTTTTATCTAACCCTTTCATTGCATCCAGCCTGTGCTGCCTTATTCGTGTTGTTAGTAGTTGTTTGGTTTGACCCACGTAAGTTTTTTTGCAATCGCAGGTGATTTCGTACACCACATTACTTTGGTACTTTAAAGGTACCTTGTCTTTAATTTTCGAGTAAACCAAGTTGGACAATTTGTGGTCGTTGTACCTTTAAAGTACCAAAGTAATGTGGTGTACGAAATCACCTGCGATTAGGACATGAAACTTTTACAATATAGTTACAATCTAGCCCAAAATATGATTTTATATGATTATATGATTATTTTGCAATATTATTGTTAAAATGTAGTACACAGTATTGATTTTTTTTTGAGTTTTGAGTATTGGCATTTCACAGTCAAATAATTATTAGTGCAATTAAACAAGATATCACATGTGAGAACGTTCAACGTCGTTTGTAAAGTTTGTACCCTACCTGCTATAACAACAAGATTTTTTATGCCACGACCCTCAGTCTAGCTCAGCGCTATTCCGCGAGGCCCACCGGCCTCCATAATTTCCAATGTCACTAATATATACTTTCAGATGAAGGAGAAGGCCGGCTACGCCGGGATGCTCCATTTTGGTCAGTCCAGAAAATCGAAAAAAAATGCCACGACCCCCGGCTCATACGACAGGTAATTTACTTTTCTCATACATTTAATAATTATTTCGACAATGGCACAGGTATTTTATTGCGAAAATTCTAAAAATCATACTTCGAGTTCTTCAGAATTTTGTTTTTATCTTCAAAAATCTAAAAAGATGGGGTAAATCGGGACAGTAGTTGTGTGAAATTACGGTATTTAAATTTTTTTTGCCAAAATTGCTCAAAATTGCGAAATTCACGTAGCCTGGAGTTGTACCTCTTGAATCCGAAATTCAATGGAAGTTATATCCCATTCAGAAGACATACTCGTATTTAGAACATTAATTATCAAATTGTATTTTACAAACTAAATTTGTAATTTGGGGGGGGGGGGTAAAAAATAACATTTTAAATATTGTTATTTTTCAAAAAGCATAATAAAATTTAGACAAATGTATTTTTTAAATATACTTATATTTGGTGTAATGTAAAACTTCTCCATCAAAACAATAATTGGTTCTATTTGTAGGCACTTGTCTCAAAAAATTTAAAAAAAATGGTTTATTTGGTATATTCTCAATAACAATGAGTAACATTTTCTATAATTGGGCTCGCCCTGCTAGAAATCAAAACGGTTATACCTAAATATTGTATGACATTTTCATATCAAATGTAAGTTAAAATGACATTCCAGAAGGTAATTCAATATAATGCAGTATAAATGGTTTAAGGGGCGTTGTGGGATATTTTGAGAGCGCAGCTCGCTTTACTGCCTTCATCGACTGTTTGAAAAACTGACTTTGAATGTATGTGTAAATTTTAATGATTTACAGATTGGGCTTCGAGGAAGATTACAACCTTGGTAAACCGTGAGGCAATTTACCAAGCAAGTCTAATTTATTGTTGATGAAGTCAACAATGTGGAAAGGTGAGTTACGCAGCACCATTCCACCCCGCCACAATGTGAAAAGTGCTACGTTAAGCCCTTCATTTTCGGTAGTAAAGATCGAATAAGTTCAATAAGTTCAAAGGATTCAATAAGTTCAAAACATACCGCAATGAAGAACAAATGTAGCATCCCCTAATCGTGGACGCGGTCAAACTTTTGGTACTTATGATCGCCCTTGAAAATTTTACGTTTTTTTATCTGACCTCTATCGGTTGACCTAACCTGGAAGGAATGCAGCTAGGAGTAAAGTTTAACAACAAAACATAATCGCATTCCAAACTTGGCGATTGCAAAATTTTAATCGGAATGTTATCAGTGAGATGATATTTTATTCCAATTTATTTACGATATCATGTAACATTTACACGTTTGTTTGGAATTCCACAAGGCAGAGGTGGGTAATTGTTCCCATGGTCTAGCCAGATTAGGGACTGGAAAAAATAAGAATATTTTAATATCTTTCGTAATTCTACAAATAATTACAATAAAAAATTAATTTGTTTTTGTTCGCGTGTTATTATAAAAAGCATTTTGTTGCTTGCAGTAAAAACTATTTTTAAGCGTCTGATATTTTTGGGCAATCTCCGAACATATTAATAGTTCAAAATTAGCAGATTTTGTTTTACATGGGAGGTAATACAACATTATTTGCAATAATTTAAAGAGTTTGTGGAAACTGAAATATCCCAACCACTATTGATCCTACCAACATGAGGCTATAAAAGTAATTTTTCTGAGATAAGCGAGATTCAGCGGGAAAAATCTACAAATCCTTTTTTTTCAAAAAGGTGGTAACTGGTTGTGCCACATCAAATAATATTAATCTTGAGGTTGTCCTGCATTTCTCTGAAACTTCTCAATATTTCAAAAATAAAAAAATGCCCTATCTGGCGGAGCACCAAATAAAACTCATAATAGTATTATTATGATGGTATTCATACCCCAAATTAATGAGGACATTACACTGAAAAATAATATATCATTTAGTATTGCGAATATTCTAATAATTTTTATAAAATTATCCAGATCCAGATCAAATTTAGACTTCCCTCATATTTTTCATACTAACTCAAGATTGAACCTCTTAATTTAAAATTATTGTTGTTAAATATAAGCTTTTTTGATTGACATAATATTGGAAAGGATATGGTGAGGGAGTAAGGTGAGATTTATAAATTCGGGGAATTATTTCGTCCTTTGTAAATCGATTTCTGAATTTTTCTTTTAGTATTGATATTCTTTTTGGTTTAGGATATATTTGAGATAGATACATTTCACATAGACACAAGGTTAGTATATGTTTTATCAACAGTGAGTGGGAGGGGGGGGGGGGTGCAACGGGTAATTTTTGTACCTTAATGTGGAAACCCTGCCATCCTTTTGAAGGCGACCCTACGGCGACGGTATAAGCCCAAAAATGTACGCAATTATTTTTTATAGGCTTGAACTTTGTTTTTCTTATTTCCAATAAAATTATAATTTATAGAAGAAATAATTAATCTATACGAAGTTTCTATTTCGAAAATTTGAATTCAAATAAGATACTTTTATGAATACAATGCTATATTTTCAGTCGGCAATTTTTTATAATATTTACTACAAATAGGTACATACATTGAATGGAATATTACGAATTTTAAAAGAGGGGGAGGGGGTAAAAATTGTATTGAAAAATTAGAAAATACGATAGCGTACGCACCGAAGTTTCGAAATTATTATTCCACAATCAGGCATAGAAAAAGGAAACAAAAATAAGAAAAGTATTCTTATGGAAACCGCCAGAAAAGAATACAAGAGGATATCCCCGAAAATCATGAATTGAAGGCACGCGAAAAGCTGTGCAGGTTTGGAGGTTTGGATGAAGAAACGGTATACGACCGACAGGTGTGAACATTGGGATTGAGAAAACACCTAAATGTTGTATAATAATTGTCGTATTATGTTATTTTTAATGTATACCTGATTAAACCAAATTAAACCCATTATATTAATATTATAGTATAAATAACAGAAAATTGAAGAAGGATAAAATCTAACAAAGCAATCTAGAAATGACGAAAATTGAAAAAAGGTTACAAATAACACAGAAACTAAAGAAAACAAAGCAAAAATAATAAGGAAGATGCAAAATACAAACTGGGAAAACCACCAACAAGTTTATATTTTTGTCTATATGCGCGTTCTCGATGAAGTCAAGAATAAAATTGCAACTTTCCGGTGGATGGAAGCCCCCCAAAAATTCTTCTAATGAGAACTTTGCGCTGGTTTTCTCATTGTTTTCACGAACCGTTAAGAATATTATATTGATAATATTCTTGTTTTATTAACATTCAACCATTGAATTTTCAATGGTATTGAATGGTATTAATTTTCAACCATTGAAAATTAATACCACTAAACTTACATTTAAAAATCAACTACACTTTTTTCATCAGTAATTGGATTTATACTTCTTCTTCTTCTTCAAGTGCCGTCCCCACTACGGAGTTTGGCAATCATCATTGCTATTTCTATCTTTGAAACGGCTGTTCTGAACAATTGGGTAGATGTACACTTATACCATTCTCTCAGATTGTGCAGCCAATATGTCCGCCTCCGGCCAGTACCTACTTCTCTTTCCCTGGATTTTTCCCTGCATGATCACCTGCAGTAGTTGATATTTCTGTCCTCTCATCACGTGGCCCAGGTATTCAAGCTTCCGTCTCTTGATGGTAGTTAGAATTTCCCGCTCTTTCTTCATTCTTCGGAGGGTCTCCACATTCGTCACCCTATCCGTCCACGACACCCCAAGCATTCTTCGATATACCCACATCTCGAAGGCTTCCATTTTATTAATGCTGTTCTTATTTAAAGTCCACGTCTCCACACCATAGAGAAGTATGGAGAAGACATTCTAACTTCTAACTAGTCTAATTTTAAGTTGTAGGTTTATGTCGTGGCTACAGAAAACGCTCCTCATGCTTATGAATGCTGCCCGGGCCTTTTCAATTCTTATTCTTATCTCTTGAGTCAAGTCGTTGTTGTTGTTGACATATGTTCCCAAATATTTATATTTATGCACACGATCAATGGGGCACCCATTAATGTATATATTCCCGTTCACTCTATGTGTCTTCGAGATAATCATGAATTGCGTCTTCTTGTCGTTTAGTGTCAGCCCGTTCTCTTCGCTAGCTGTTACTACCTTATTTAGAATGTGTTGTATAGGTCTTCTATCGTTTCCGCTATTAGGACGGTGTCGTCGGCGTATCTAATATTGTTGATAGGTTTTCCGTTGATTTTTATCCCTATCTCTTCGCCCTCCAGCGCTTTTCTCATGATCTCCTCCGAGTAGATATTAAAAAGTAGGGGCGACAGCACGCATCCCTGTCTAACTCCTCTCTTAACTTGGATCTCGTCGGTCGTGTCGTTTCCCACTCGAATAGTTGCTTTCTGCCCGTAATACAGATTCGATATTATTCTTATATCTTGTGTGTCTAGTTGTTTTGCTCTCAGTATCTCGACAAGTTGGTCGTGTCTGACATCAAAGGCTTTATTGTAGTCAATAAAGCAGGCAACTACATCCTGGTTTACATCCAGGCATCTTTGGGCTAGGATATTGAAAGCAAACAATGCTTCTCGGGTTCCATATCCATTCCGAAATCCAAATTGTGTCTCTCTTATGTCTTCTTCTAATTTTTTATATATTCTGTTATGAATAATTTTAAGGAGGATTTTCAGTGTGTGGCTCATGAGGCTGATCATACGGTAATCACCGCATTGTTTAGCGTGTGTCTTTTTTGGGATAGTGACGAATGCCGATACCAACCATTCTTGTGGTATTCTTCCGGATTTATATACCTTATTCAACAACTTCACTAGTACATGGATTTGGTCTTCTTGTATCAACCTAAGCAGCTCTGCTGTTATTTCATCTGGTCCTGGAGATTTTCTGTTCTTTGCCGATTTGATAGCGTGTTTCACTTCTTCTTCTGTTATTGTTGGCCCAGTCTCATTGTATACTTACATTCAGAAAACGTCAAATGCAATTTAGAAACTGTCAAATGAAATTCCTTAGAAAAATCGGAAAATCGAAAGAAAACCATAATTTATTTTACTACGAACCACCACATGGTAAAAGTTGTGATATGGAAAATTGAAGCTGAGGTTATTTAAATTCAAGTATTTTGAAAAAAAACACCAACTGTAAACCACAGAATTGATGCTCTCTGAATTACATTGCCACTTTCTGTTTTACATTTGACGGTTTCTGAATTTCATTTGACGCTTTCAGAATATCAGTTCACAAATCTGAATTACAGTTGAAAAAGGTGTAGTTAATAGTTATTTATATAAAGAGTGTGAAAAGGGCATAATTCTAGCACGCGTATGGTGATTGCCAAACGAGGATAGCCCTTTTTTTCCTCTGTTTATGCCTATATGGAATCTATGTCCGTCCAAAAAAGAACCAGTAAAATTTGCACATTTCCTGATGTAATTAATTGTGTTGTCTTTCTGCACGTTAGTAGATAAATAAAATAAACATCTGAACAATAGTCCCCAATTGATGATGTTAATTCTTCCAACGTGGATTTTCGTGTAAACAACTCGTTTAATTTCAATTTTAGCGAAAATTATCATCAGACCGAAATTAAAAAGCATAAAATTTCCAGCCGCTTCCCGGAATTGATTTTTATTTCAGGAGTAGTAGATCAAGATAAATTTTGAAAAACTAGTATTTAGAGAATTTTATGCTCTTAAATTTTAATCTGATGAGAATTTTCAGTAAATCAGAAATTTCCCTAATTTCCAATTAGAGATTCTTGAAAAATTTCTTCTTGCCCGGAATTTTGGCAAACTGAAACTATGTTTTCGGCTTCCTTGCCTGGCTGAGTAGGAAAATCTTGGAAAAAATCTGATTTGTTGAGAATTTTGCGTTCTTAATTTTTATCTCATGATAATTTTAGCTAAAAATAAAATTAAGCGGGTTATAGACGAAAAACCGGATTTATTAAAATTATTAAGATTTTAGGGAACTTCTTTTTTTACAAGCTTGAACTATTTGTCGGTTTTGCCACCTTAAGTATAAATAATTAAACAATAAATCAAAAATTATTTTTGCATAAATATATTATAAACCTTTCAGCAATGTTTATTGACATCTTACTATCCTATGGTTATTAATGTTTATTACATTACTGTTGCAAATTATATTTTTCACAGTTTAGTCAAATGTTTTAAATCTGTCCAACCGTTTACATTCGCATTAAACAAAATTGTTCTCAGTTGCCATTTTGGGAGGGCGACACCCCGTCACTGGACCCCAATGGTTTTTCGCAAAAAGGAGATGCATTTCGTCCACCGGGCAGGTTGATGGAAACTTTCCAGGTCTTTATTCCTGACCATCAAGAGTCTGTCTACCAAATAATATAAACTGTTTATAAATTATTTCTCTTATTCGCAGTTTTTCTGTCTAATTTGAACTATTAATTTCATGAAATTTTTACGCTTAAATTATAACTTGGAAACTGTAGCTTGGTTTTAAACAATATGTAGCATCTCAAAAATAAGCTGGGAATAAATAAGTAGAAAAAACGTTCCAAGTCTGGACAAATATTTTCTTTGTTATATGCTGTCGTAGTGGGACCAAATGCCAAAAAGTTAGCTAAAATCTCAAATTCTTTCTTTAAATCTAAAATTTCAAAATTGCTGTACAAGGGTTTTCGAGGTCGGTGATTACGAATTCAAAGTCAAAATTTCTCTAAACAAATTGGTAAACCCAATGTGACTCTCTTATATGTCAAAAATATTACGGTTTTCAACCAAAATTGGGGCCCAGGGATTTTTGTGGCCACTGATTACGAATCTATAGTTAAAATTGCTATTATAAACAAAACTGTGGATCCAATATTATCCACTTGCCAGTTAATAATAGTAATCCCTTCCCAGAACGGACAAGACCGCAACCGCATCGTGATTTCGTCAAATAAAAGTATAAGCTTCTCTTTTGGTCAGTGGTAGATTTAAATTCTTTGAGACCTGAAGCTAAATATATTACGGATCCCTTCTGTACAAATGAGGCCTAAAAAATGGTAACCAACAATTTACTGTCTTGCATACAATGAGCATTAAAAGTATGTTTAATGTTATAATATCAGGTACCCGCTACGTAAGCTTCATTAGCCTCTAGATAGATCTGTCGCCGCCGCACTGCTGGTAAAAGATAAGAAATTAGTCTAGATTTTTATTGCCGGAATTACCGTTCATTTAACTCCCTTTTACATATATTAACTGTAATACTGCACTGTTTAACGATCATATTTTAGGAAATATAGCGTCTCAGTCATTGAACACTAACACTATTAGGTAATAAGTGAAGAATAAAATTTTACGCTGAAAAATTATATAAATTACTGAGTAATAGCCATTCCGCTTTGTACGGTAGCATTTCCTTTGAGAAATAAATACCGTTTATAATATAATGATATAAAATAACAAGACGCGATTTTATTACTTTGGATGGCTCCAGACTTATCCGGTTGTTCCAATGGCGCATTAAGAAATGTCAAGAATGCTCATGATAACACGAACCGAAGACATTCCTCTCCCAAAGTTGGTAGCCCTTATCTTTAAATTGTATCATTACCTCTACACTGTTCTTTGGACAGGTACATCTATTAAAACAGATATCTAATATGTATACAATTCTAGTTAGATGGAAAATTAAACAGCAATAGTATGACAGCTAATAATTAGTTTTATTCTTTTGATTGTCTTGTAAAAAAAACTTGTATCAACATTCGACACAATCTCAACAAGCTGCTCGCATATTTCAAGCTTCAGATACTAAAGCAGATTATGTTAGTTTAGGGTTGTCGTTTTCAAATTCACCAAACAATGAGATAATTTAGAAAAAAT
The DNA here is from genome assembly GCA_932274525.1 of Podabrus alpinus. Lineage (NCBI taxonomy): Eukaryota > Metazoa > Arthropoda > Insecta > Coleoptera > Cantharidae > Podabrus > Podabrus alpinus. The sequence continues at coordinate 68,330,464 of OW026454.1, forward strand.
GTTGATTGTCAAACAAAATGCAAATTTAAATCTCTATATCTTTCGGTCTCAATTGAAGAAAACCAGAAACTAATCAATCAACTGGTCTTTAGGTAGGTACGACAATTATAAACGTATACCTATCACGTTATAAAACTTTCAGTAGCAAACCATAATTTTAGCTAAACTTAACAATTTACCTATTACTTAATTATCTAAACATTTTAACAGTGTAGCTAATCAAACTAAAAAATCAAGTTTTTTAGTGAGAAACCGGCAGGTGACAAATACAAGTTCTAACAATCTGCCGCTTCGATGTCGTTTTCTTTCACGATCTAAATTCTTTATCAGTAGTTATTAAAACTTTTACTTATTTTAAGAAATGTGGGATGTTTGAACCCAATCCGAACAAATATTATGTTGATCTAACAGTAATTCCTCGTTTTGATTTGATTCCCATCAAAATTAACTATTCACAAGAAATGTGTGCGAAAGTTACAGTTGTTTACTGATGATGAGTCAGTGTGTGGTTAAGGAAACGTAGTTCAGTTCTGACTTGATTTGTTATTGATAATTGATATCAAACTAAACAATAAATTTGAAGATATCCTACAAAGTAAATGTTTGAAAGCTGCCTCTCACCGTGATTTATGATTTTTTTTTTACTTAATTAGATAATAGCATAATTAAATATAATCACTTAAAGTACTAAGCATTTCGGCATAGCAAAATAAGCTACATAATAAATTACGTTAATATACTACAACACAGGGCCATAAAATTACAATAAGTTGAGTTTTAATGTTGTAAGGATGAGATAAATTAAAATAATTAAATTTATAATAAAACTGAAAAATTTCAATTAATTGTTAAACTAAATATAAAATTAAGATTAAAATTAATCTTTATGCGTTACAAAATTTTAATTGCGCTAATTGCAATGTAAAAGACGCAAGGCGCTAAACGTAAAAGAGACTTTTAAATTTACCGCATTAATGTTAGTAGGTATATTTAATGCCGTGCCATATATTTTCTATAATCATTAGAAATAACCAATTACGATGTTTGGAATTGAAAGATACAAGTTTTCAAAACTGTTGAAATTAAACTAATTACGTTGGCTACTGTTCTGGCTGTTTTTATCTTTTTCTTGTTTTTCAACTTTTGACTCGAGTAGTTAGGTGCCACAAACATTAATAAATATGTTCCAATATTGTGGAATTTAGTTTCTACTGTGAGTGAGACGGGAGAAGGTTTATATTTAAAATAGTTTTAATTAAACTTTAAACGTATACCGCATAGGGTGCAGTTGATACCCGCAACGCGCTTATTCGAGGGTTAAATATTAATGCGGTTTCTAAAGCCGGATTGGCACGACTTGAATTTGTGTAATATAATTATAATATTATAGTAAATGTAAGCAACATACCTATTGTTTAATTACTTAACAAACAGAATTAAACCAAATACACAAAAGCTTTCATTATTTGGTAAACTTTGGTTGAACATCACGATATTTCAATAGTTTTGTAATATACTAGCATCTAGTAAATACATAACATGCAATAACTTCATAAGGAAAATACAGTAGGTAATAATTAGGATTAAATTTTACAATTTAAATCAATAAATTTTCATCAATTGGTTTAACAAAAGGCTACCATCGTATAACTCCTGTTGTTATAATTATGGTCCAATTTTAGTCTAATTTAGACTTGATAAAATTAATAATTGAATTTTTTTTATTCGTATAGTTTTCAAACCGCAATTGTATTAAATCTGCTAGATCAAGTATGGTGAGTGAAAGTGTGAAACCATTTAATAATTACGTAGCGCTCAGTTAGACAATTTTTGAATCCTCTCATCTGTAATAATTTTGAATTAGAGATTAGAACAAATATTAAAATAATCCTCACTCACATAAAATGATATGATCGGAGAAAACCAAACACGTTTACAACGTTAAAATAATGTTAATATTCTAAAAAGTAGTATCTATATTACAAAATATATTTTGAAAAGTGATGATTCTATGTACTATGTATAGGTAAGTTTTTGTTTGAAAATTATTGTTACATCCCCTATTTTTAAGCAAGAATATAATTGCAATATATCCTCGTGTGTTTTTTTATAAAAATAAACATTAAAGCAAAATGCCTAAAAGCAGCCCTACGTTGGACCGACAATTAAATATGTCGTGTTTTTTTAAATAAAAGTTAATGACTTATTAAGCCTTTCTTTGTAATAAATTTCCACAGTTCCAGCTCAATCGTATCGCAGTCGACTCCAAAACGCATACGCTCTAAATGTAAAATTTCAAAACTCGAATTAAATTGAATTGAATTTTATTTGACATCAGTACAAATTTATACACAGACATGTGTCTCAAAATGCAAAATTAAGCATAGTTAAGCGTACAAGTGAAAACAAAATTTAAGCATAAAAATAACTTGGCTATAGGTACTTCTAAAACCACCCTTTCAAGTATTTCAAACCCCGAACAAATTATTACAATATAAGATTTTGTAACAATAAAATTTACAAAAATAAATGTTTTATTCGTAAATTTAAACCTTTTTATTTAGTAATCTTATTTTCGAAATTCTCAGATACAACCATCTATTTTGCATTAAATTCTTCCTTTTCATTGACATGCCAAATTCTCATAAATATAACATAGCATACCAAAAATTTCCATGAGATTTCCAATTTATTTTCATCCAAGTTTTAACAACTATAAATTATCGACATATTCCACTTTATTGCATTAACACAGTCCAAAAACCATCTTTAATTGAAAACCAATAATTCTCAACATATGCGCACGAGAACTCAACACCTGGAATTGCAATCACCTTATTGGAGGTATTTTGCGACTTTCTTAAAATTGCGTCTTGCCTCTTGGACAGGAGGGTCGTGACCGATCATTTTCTATGTATGTGATGTATGTATGTTCGAATTAATTTCACATTAATAGAGGACCTACTTTTTTAACGGGGGCTCCGAACTACGGGAAGTTTAATGAACTCATTTTCGAGACGGGAGCTCATGGCAGATTACCTCGGTGGTTTGCCATTACTTTGCCCAGATTCAAAACCCTACATTAAGTAGACACACTTAACCGCTAAGCTATGATCGTCTCTATTCTGGATTAATAAATATTCCCAAATTGAACCCAGAAATAGGCGTAATCTTCGCTAAATCAAACGTCCAACTTGACGTAGGCAAATCGCCGTCAGGTCTCTCGTACCGCTGTAGGGACGACTCTACTGCCGATAACTCACACATTTTACTTCCCTATAAGGAAGTATTGTAATAATGAAAAAATTCGATGTCGATATTTTAACGGAAATATCCGTTTTGAGCATTTCTGAATCCGTTTTGACTACTTTCGCAATGATGTCTGTATGTATGTCTGTATGGATGTATGTAACGCAAAATGTCTGTAAGTTCTGTATCTCTGGAACGAATTGTTATATAGTAACACAATTTCATATTTAACACTTTAATCGGTATACAAAAGCACCATTTGATTTTGGAGGAAATCCTTAAACCGGAAGTAGCACTTCACTTAAAGGACGAAATGGTTTTTCTTAAATATCTCAGGAACGAATTGTTATCTAGTAACCAAATTTCATATTTAACACTTTAATCAGTATACTAAAGCACCATGTGATTTTGGAGGAAATCCCTAAACCGGAAGTAGCACTTTACTTGAAGGACGAAATGGTTTTTCTTCAATATCTCAGGAACAAATTGTTATATAGTAACCAAATTTCATATTTAACACTTTAATCGGTATACAAAGGCACCATTTGATTTTGGAGGAAATCCTTAAACCGGAAGTAGCACTTCACTTGAAGGACGAAATGGTTTTTCTTAAATATCTCAGGAACGAATTGTTATCTAGTAACCAAATTTCACATTTAACACTTTAATCAGTATACTAAAGCACCATGTGATTTTGGAGGAAATCCCTAAACCGGAAGTAGCACTTTACTTGAAGGACGAAATGGTTTTTCTTAAATATCTCAGGAACGAATTGTTATCTAGTAACCAAATTTCATATTTAACACTTTAATCAGTATACTAGAGCACCATTTGATTTTGGAGGAAATCCCTAAACCGGAAGTAGCACTTTACTGGAAGGACGAAATGGTTTTTCTTAAATATTATATACGATAAATATTTTATTTATGAAATTTTTTTAATCAAAATAAAAGCAAATACAATTTTCTATACATATATTGGAATATCATACCATTTAAGAATTACAACAAATTTAATAATTTAATTAAATAATAAAATAAAATTTAAATAATATTTCTGCGAATCTTTAGATGAACGATAAAGGAATGATTCCTTATAGGGAAGTCATGTGCTGGCCACATCAGATTTTTTCTTTCAAATTCCGAAGTTAATAAAATGTTTGTAATTTCAGGTAAGTTAGTTTTTTGTTTCGTATTCCTTCTTCTTCACGTGCCTATCCGTTACCGGATGTTGGCGATCATATTAGCTATCATAACTTTGTTGACTGCAGCTCTGAAAAGTCTTGGGTTATAATTGAAATAAAACCCTTACCAAAATCACACCCCAAGATCTTAAAAATTATAGTCCATCACCAAATTCTTCAAGAACCAAAAATCCCAAATCTCAATTCCATTCCTCGTTACCCCTCAAGGTCTTTAGCAAAACATCCTTGATAAAACAAACGCAATAGCCTCCACCTACCTTTTTTGGGTTTGCTGGGAGTTGGGAACTACTGTAAGTAGTGTAATTACTGTAACGCATAGTTAGTCATGCCCTTATGGGACTTTTGCTTCTGTTGGCTTCTATCCCCGCGTGCACTCGCATATCCTTCCACTGCCTGCAGTGGAATACGGTGTGTTCGGAAGCGTCTTCCTAACGGCAGTAGAGGCACTGTTTCAACTACAAGTTGAAACAGCCATGTCCTGTTAGGGCCTGGATGAGGTGGTAGCTCAGCTCCCCGTGATCTCTATCAACACATGTTTTCACATCGGAGATTAGTGCTCTCGTCCAGGGCCCGGTGTTCTGGTCGCCCACCTCTCTTGCCAGTTATCGTAGATGACCCTACAATTATTGTTGGCCTTCTCGCCGTTGGAATAATCTGCGGTTCGTTCTTTTGCCAACAGGTCTATTGGCGGAATTACGGCCAGGACCAGAACCGCGTTCTCAGATAAGGTGCGGTATACGCAGCGCACTCGCAGCGCCATCCTTCTCTGGACGGCCGCCAACTTCTTCCTGTTGACCTCCTTGACTGGTATACTTACTTGCAGATGGGTGCAGCGTACAGTAGGATGGAATCAATAACTCCCGCCTTTACCTACTTAGAAAATCATATTCTCACCCTATACCTTTCAAATCTCACCAACAATCAACATGGTCCAACAATACATCCAAAATTTCAACCAAACCCCTCATCCTACTCCCTCCGATGACATTACCACCCCTGGGGAAGTCAAAATTCATATAAAATCTCTCAAAAACAGGGCACCTGGACGCCATAACCCGAACAAAGCAGCAATTGCTTGACAATTTATTGAATTCAAAAATCACAATAATAGGGGTCTTAAGTGCGATACCAAATGCCGAGCTTATGAAAGCGGTGGCCTAGTATAGCAGATATCTGGGCAGAAAGGCGGCTGTCAGACTGATCGTTGTATATAGTTCTAAAATATTAGCACCGGCCAATTCATCCTAGAGTAATTCTTTCGAATATGATTTCTGAAAGAAAATTTATAAATACATCGGATACTATTAAATTGCTTTTGTCTTGAGTTGGATCCGCACAAACTAAAATATGTTGGTAATTACGAGAGGTATTATTCGGTATTACTATTAGTAATACTGAGGTATTACTCTCGATGTATTACGATACTTAAAATACTTACTGTAGGTCAAATACATTTTTACTGGTACCTCGGTTCCATCTCCAATGGTACACTATCATTTAAATAATTTTTAGGTTTTTAATACTATTGCAGATTATGTAAAAAAACCTGGCCCTCCAAGATTGGAGGTTGTGCGAAGGACTAGAAAAACCCATCACGTGAAAACTTAATTAATAACTTGCAGTGTTCAAAATAGCCTCGGGGCATAGATGGATAATAATGAAAAGATGTTGTCAGGGAACAGGTTATCAGGACCTAATCCTTGAAGTGACGAAGAAGGAAAAGATAGCTAAAAAATCTTACTTACACAACCAACTTGCATGTACGTGTGTGACATTGGTAGAATATATTATAGATATTTCTATTATCTTTCCGTCGATCAATCAGTAGATATTCCGTATTAAGTTTTGTAATTAGTGGCTAAAGAAGAACATTACGTAATTAAAATAAATTACAAAAAGGAGAAGTTAAGTACCTACTTGTTAAATAATAATTTTGGACCATTAGTAATTTTATTTAAGTACACAATATTTTCAGTAGACTAAAAAAACTACAGATTCGTTACGAGAAGTTCTTTTATTTTAAGCAGCTTGACTACTTAACACACAAGTCCAACTGACCATCATCAATTTTGATATACCTACATGTTCACTCAAACAGTATAGTAATTACGAATATGGTTTATGGACATTAAAAGCCTTCAAAGTGAAATCACTTTAGAATTGTGAAGGAATAAATAAAATTGAATATACAGGGTGTGTTAATTGTAAAATAAAATGTATTCGAAATTAACTGTTTTTAGAATTCCAATATACCACAAGCCTACATAAATAAAAAAGAACGATAAAGTTAGGTGTTCTAATAGCTTGGTATAATCTATATGAAAATTTCAACTAATTCCAATTAATTTTTCAGTGATAACAATACTGGTATTATAATGCTTACCTTTTATGTTTGACTGCTAGGCATTTATTATACAGTGGTTTTGTAACGTTTTTTTGTTAATTTAAATAGGCATACAATATAAATGTGATAAGTAGATAGAGGAAAGCTTTTACAAAATGTAAATAATTACATGAGCAGAGGCTGCTAATAACTTATTAATTGACTTTCCTAGTCGATAATATTTTTCTGCAGGCTAAAGAATTCTTTGATCACGCCGCTTATGTTATTGCAGTTATTTTAAAAAGCCAGAAATTTATTTTACTCTTTTAGTACTTTAAGCAATAAATTAACAAATATTAATTAATAATTTAAAACTTAACTATCTTTGTAATGAAGTAAGGTCGTTTAAAAAAAATTTTAATACAACACAAAAATAAAAATTAATTGATGAATATTTTAAAAGCAAACTTGTTTTAGATCGACACTTAAACTTTCTAAAGCGATTTTTTTAAAACACGATCAATTATGGTGGATACTTGGTTTAAAATTTAACAATTCAACGCGCTTTAAATTTTTACAAAACTATTTTTACACAGCATGATTTTTAAGTTTTTAGCTAAAGACAAAGAAAATTATTGCATAACCAAGTCAAAATAGGTATAAAGTCCAGATCGTTTGACCAAGAGTAATAGAAGTTGGGTTAGACCTCCTAGAGTGGCACAGTAGGAAACCATTCTCTACTTGTCACCGACGTCCACCAACCTTTTAGATATCAATCAACCCATATATCTTATCTTCTTCATCTCTTAGATATTTCTGAAATTTATATTGCACTACAAGAAAAGCGTCACTTTTATTTGGTCGATAATTAAAATTTTCGCAAAACCATTGGTAACAACTAACGTTTTTATATAAAGCGTTACTCTTCCATAAAAGAACAAAGCCCATGAAAACACTAGAAAAAAATAATAAACTTAACAATAATCCTTTATGTTGCCGACTACACTCTCATTACTACACAAGTGTCAGGTCGTTTATTACAAGTTTTTACTCTACTTAAAATATTTTTATCTTCTTTTAACACACAAGATTTTTGAAAAGAAAACTTCACATAATTGTGTGATTATTCGGTAGCATTGACGGGTGCAGACGAATTATCGTTCCGACACCAGACGTGTAAACTTGGTTAGTTATTTTCTCGCCACCGGTTATCAATGCCCGATTGTTTTCGATTGACAGACAAGAAATAATGTTGACAAAAAATATAAAATAAACTTAATTTCCTTTTATGTTAAAACAATCACTTCCACCTCAAATTCAAAACTCAAGCAAAGCAAACAGGACGAAATCATGCTAATCAGGAAATCATGTACCTACTACTTACCCTTCCACTAAAGCGGAGCGGACACCGGATTTAAAGCTAATATTAGGAAAGCTTATACATACAATTTGTGAATTGAGCTAAACTCGTTTTCAGATGGTAAAAATGTTGAATACAGCCATTTCACTTATTGCTCAACTAAAATTCCAATTAATTAAACAGTCTGATAATGTAATGAACACTTTTAATTATCAGATTTCGTGTGAAAACTATTAATTAAGAGATGATATGCCACCATCCTAGCAAAATTGCTACGTTTTTCTTAACAATGTGGTAAGTTCTTCTTGACGAGTGCTTCTAGTTTTATTTAGAAATAATAAAAGAACTTGGGTCATGGTATAATTATTTAATATTTGTTAACTTATTTTTTTAATTAAAAACTGTTTTTTCACGTTCAATTAAAATTTATTATATTTATAAAAAAAAGGTGATGTGTAAATTAACTCCTGTGAAGTATCTGCGCATTAATATCAAAAAACTATATTAAAGGATCCCATCGGCAAATTATCATTACAATACCTAGTATAATGTTCTTTAAAAAGGTCATTTCAATTACTACTATGTAAAATTTAAAAATGAACAAGGTTACCTTTAATTATTACTAGTCATGAATGAATTCCATACTCGGGGGATCAATGATCCTACATAAATTTCCTGGATTTTCAGGTTTATCTTAAATCAACCTCGATAATGTGTACGCTGCTATTGTAAACTATTGTGAAACTGATGATCACTTTCTCCGAACATTTCTCATTATTCATTCTTATGGCAAATCTTTTCACCTCCAGTAAGTTTTTGTTGCTGTGACATTTTTGTATGTATGAATCAGTGGCAAATAAATAGTTTTGGGTGTGCTGCATAAAAACAACAAAATAAGTTAACGTAACGGTAAACTTTTAATCTCGGAAAGAAGCATGTCCGAGTAAGCCAAAAATTCACGGTTTCTGAATTTTATTATTTTCATGCAAATTTTTCAGTTGATGTTTCTGGATGCGGTCCTGAACAAGTATTGGTTTTATATTCGGATTTATGAAATTGGTTTGTAGCAACATAAATATAATATACTTGTATGGAAAAACTGAAAAACAGGGAATTTAAAATTTCTCATTTTTGGTTAGGGAAAGTCGGGAAATTTTTAGTGCTATTTTTTTTTAATTTTGAAATTTGAAATTTTTAATGTTGGTATTGCGCTCTAATCTATTCCTAACAGTGCATATTTGTTTTCCGTTTAGATTGATAAAAGATTTGTTAACATAATCTTTAGGAAATACAACAATTAATTAAAAATGCATTGGATGGTAGTTAAATGGTTTTTGGGTTGGGTTATCTATCTCTTACTACTCGAAACTAAATTTCTTCTGCTACACACTAAAGAACACAGTTAATATAACAATTTCTCAAAATATGAAGTGTGAATTTATTATCAAAATTTTGAAATAATCGAATTTGAAAAGTACGAAAAAGTAGCATGATCGTGCCACACAACCGGTCGATGCCACTAGCTTCGCCCGGCCGGCGCGCATTTTGTTGACGGTACGTGCAGCTAGATATACTCTTACACTTAGAAAATTTCGCACCGGCAGATGCAGCTCGACGCTCCTACATGTAACATCGATTATTTTTTGTTTTTACGCGATTTTTAGGGGGTGAAACGTAATAGTATACTGCACCATACCGCAACTATACTTTTTAATGCTATTTCGAGGGTCTCTCACATCCCGGTTGCATAGATCCCGGTGTTCTTGATGGATGGCGCCTCTCGTATGTTTAGCCTAGTAACCAGAGTCAAATCCGCTCCGTAGGGGTGCAGAGCGGAGCGGAGCGGAGCGGCGCCCCGGAGGAGTAGGATTTGACGATGGCTGACCCTCCCTTTCGAATGCACACCCTTAAAAATGGAAGGCAAAAATAATTTAATTTTTTCACTTTTTCGGCAATAACCGCCTTATTTTCCATTTTTTCGCGAAAATTTATACTAATATCTACTAAGCACACCCCCCCTACCCGAATTTCAAAGAAAAATTAAAATCGGACCGAAAAAATTGCACTCCATTTCAAGGGACTGTAACCCGATACATGTGCAGACCCCGGGTTCGACCGGCTACATAAATTTACTTTCCCTTCTTTTCAAAAGTCGATATTTTGGTTATTTTGACCATAATCACCCTTTTTTTCCTTTAATTAGACAAATATAAGCCTGTTCTCTAGTGTGTAGCTGAAGAAATTTTTTTCGACTAGTCAGAGTTAGATAACTGCGCCCTGGTTTTTCACCGGTATGAGTCAAAAATAAATTTACATGAATTTGAAGTTTAGAAATTATAACTGAAATTAAATTAAAACAATAAAAATTAAATTTTCCCTTTTAAGTGGAGTATCTACCCTAAACTAAATTTGTTTCAAAATAAAAATGTTAAAAATAAAAAATTTGACCCGAAATGAAGTCCATGGTCTACCCTTGTAATGTGCATCCCAGTCTTCCATCGCCAGCTCACATGCTTCCACGAGATGATTCTTGTTAAGGGCCTCCATATTTTAGGTGTTGTGCCGACCATTCTGTTAAATTTTATCCAACTAGAGCTAATCGCTTTCATATCATTTGCATCACCATAGAATTTTATGAGTTTATCTGAATTGTAATTCAGATTCAGTTCTTGGATGAAGCTTTTTATTACACTTGATTCATCCCCTAAACAGTACGTTGCTCCATTATTGCTAACAAAGTTCAATTTCGCCTGATGTATTTTTTCGTTAAATTTTGTATTCACTTCATCCTTCCCTTCGTCTACATTTTTCATTTTAGTTTCCAATATTTTTATTTTCCCTTGTATTGAATCTATCTTGTTTTTGTCTTGTACTAGTTCTTGATTGATCATTTGGATGTCATGACAAGTAGTTATGATTTCTACCTCTTGAAATTTCGTTTTTGTTTCTTCGTCTAGTTGTTTTTTTATTTTTTTGCTGTTTTCAACCATGGACCTTTTTATTTCTTTTAAATCGTTTAGTTACGTTAGGTTTAGTTTGGTCATTTTAGTTTAGTTTCTCGACAACTATTAAAGTTTAATTCTTTATTTCTTCATTTTATTTCCCCCTCGCAACCGCTGTTACTTGAGCCCCCCCCCCCCCCCGATAAAAGACCTCATCTCTCCTCAGAATATCTATAATCTGCGTAAACTGTCAAGGTAATACACCAGCCTTATCTACAACCATTTGCGATTAACGATAAGACCCGCCGTTGCATTGAATATCTCGATATTTTCAAGAAATTCCACTATTTCCTCCTCCAAACCACCGAGCACCGTCGTATCATCCGCGTACCGGAGGTTTGATATTCGTCGGATTTCTACTGACACTCTCCCACCTTCCAATCTTTCGTTGCATTTTTATTCCCCATTTATCGTATACATTGAAAAGCAGAGGTGAAAGTATGCCTCCCAGGTAATTTGGGTAATTTTCATTTGGTAAAGCTCATGGTAATTTTGAATTTACAGCTACATTCCTTTACTCCTCTTACTCGGATCCTTTACTCGATCCTTTTACTCGTACCATTTCATACTTGTAATGACCTAAATAAAATAGACGCAATGCTGGTCCAATCGCGACGACAAATTTACTATTGGTGAGTTTGAATTGTCGCCACTGTAGCGTATCCTTACGCTAAATTTTGGAAAAGTTGGTGCAAATTTGGGGGGGGGGCATTGGCTGCGTCCATCAATGTGTAGAATATTTGTGCGAATATTGAGTTTTTTGCGGAAGTCGAAATTTACTTCCAAATACATAAGTCGATTGTGGTACCAGATGGTGGATTTTCATGCCCACTTTAGAATATAATAATTTTTGGATTGTATTAATACCGTTGAAATAGAATGATTTAACAGCTTTGGATTGTTAAAATTTCGATAGAGGCGCAATTAGAAGATACAACGGAAGTTTGGAGAGGTTTTGGCCGACATATGTATCTGTAATATTGGAGATTTATGCAAATTTCACAAAACGATAAGAACAAGAAGATTTAACGGGTAAGAACATTTACTAAACACCGGTATAGTGAATACGCTTATGAACAACGCTTATGAATATTTTTTGTAAAATAAAGTAACATTTTTGTCAATTCTCTTTAATGTTACATTGAATGACATGTTTTAAATTTATAATACAATTTAATGGGTGGTTTAAAAGTACAGCCAAGTCGTTTCTATACCAAAATTTGGATTTCGATTGTGCCCTTATCTGTGCATCATTTTGCATATTTTGAGATTTATCTAATTAATTATATTAATTTATCATATATTATATAATTAATTTATATATTAAGATATACCTAATTAATTTATCAATAGTAAATTTAAGTTTTACAATTTAATCACTACTAATTTAATAAACAATGTAATCCACAATTCCCAGATAATTTGAAAGTTTTGGCTCGACTGCCATGTGCTCATGACGTTGCATGCAGAAATGTTTGTAAGCGTCCCTATCCCCATCTACAACCACTGCACAAAAACCTTTGCTTCTGTTTCCGAAGTCCAGATTTGTAGGTATAAAATTTGGCTAACATAACTTTTTCCTGGAAAAAATTGTAGCATCCAAATGACATCATGGCCCATATTGGGCGGAGGTAAATGTGCCACCAAATGTACCCGACCAGAAAAGGGTACCGGTAAATGTGCCACCGACCAAAAGGGTTCTTTAAATAAACACAGGTATTTGTGCCACTAACAGTGAAAAAATTAAATTTTTTTTGCCTTCGAATTTTGGGGTGTACATTCGATAAGGAGGGTAATCCATCGTCAAAACCTACCCTTACGGGGCGCCGCTGCGCTCCGCTCCGCGTTGCACCCCTCCAGGGCGGTTTTGACTCTGGTTACTAGGCTAAACATACGAGAAGGCGCCACACATCAAGAAAACCGGGATAAATGAAACCGGGATGTGAGAGACCCTCGAAATAGCATTAAAAAGTATAGTTGCGGTATGGGGCAGTAAACTATTACGTTTCACCCCCAAAAAAATCGTGTAAAATAAAAAAATAATCGATGTTACATGTAGGAGATGGGCGGAGGTAAATGTGCCACCAAATGTACCTGACCAGAAAAGGGTACCGGTAAATGTGCCACCGACCAAAAGGGTTCTTTAAATGGGCGGAGGTAAATGTGCCACCAGTAATGTTATTCTACCTGCTACGAATTTAGGATATTAAAAGTACACAGGTATTTGTGCCACCGGAGAAAACGGCATCTACCTGATGCATCTCCTACATGTAACATCGATTATTTTTTGATTTTACACGATTTTTTGGGGGTGAAACGTAATAGTTTACTGCCCCATAGCGCAACTATACTTTTTAATGCTATTTCGAGGGTCTCTCACATCCCGGTTGCATTTATCCCGGTTTCCTTGATCTGTCGCGCCTCTCGTATGTTTAGCGCCCGCCGCGTAGCGGCTCGGAGCACGAAAAACCGCCCGGAGATGCGGAGCATCGGAGGGTAGGTTTTTTGATGCTCGCAGTTCTGGCCAAGCCAAAATTTATTATTTTGCCGAGTTGGTCTATGTATTTCCAGGTAGAAAATTTGGACCCGGATTAAATATCTGACCATTTGCCGAGCTGGCCTACAGCCTTATCGAATGCACACCCCAAAATTCGAAGGCAAAAAAAATTTAATTTTTTCACTGTTAGTGGCACAAATACCTGTGTTTATTTAAAGAACCCTTTTGGTCAGTGGCACATTTACCGGTACCCTTTTCTGGTCAGGTACATTTGGTGGCACATTTACCTCCGCCCCTTTAAATAAACACAGGTATTTGTGCCACTAACAGTGAAAAAATTAAATTTTTTTTGCCTTCGAATTTTGGGGTGTGCATTCGATAAGGCTGTAGGCCAGCTCGGCAAATGGTCAGATATTTAATCCGGGTCCAAATTTTCTACCTGGAAATACATAGACCAACTCGGCAAAATAATAAATTTTGGCTTGGCCAGAACTGCGAGCATCAAAAAACCTACCCTCCGATGCTCCGCATCTCCGGGCGGTTTTTCGTGCTCCGAGCCGCTACGCGGCGGGCGCTAAACATACGAGAGGCGCGACAGATCAAGGAAACCGGGATAAATGCAACCGGGATGTGAGAGACCCTCGAAATAGCATTAAAAAGTATAGTTGCGCTATGGGGCAGTAAACTATTACGTTTCACCCCCAAAAAATCGTGTAAAATCAAAAAATAATCGATGTTACATGTAGGAGATGCATCAGGTAGATGCCGTTTTCTCCGGTGGCACAAATACCTGTGTACTTTTAATATCCTAAATTCGTAGCAGGTAGAATAACATTACTGGTGGCACATTTACCTCCGCCCTAGGAGATATGCATCAGGTAGATGCCGTTTTCTCCGGTGGCACAAATACCTGTGTACTTTTAATATCCTAAATTCGTAGCAGGTAGAATAACATTACTGGTGGCACATTTACCACCGCCCGCTATATTTTATGCTACTACATTATTGACTCCTGTTTCATACTTTAAATATTTATTTAAAGTTGTACATTTATTTTCTTACATCCTGTCCGTTCATGATATTAAGCGGCATTCACATAGGGTACTGTATGTGGATGGTAGAATCGGTAAGAGTTAAAACGCATTAACTCAGGTAGGAGCGTTCCTACTTTCTTAGCGTTCCTTAGCTGAACGCTCCTACCTGAGTTAATGCGTTTTAACTCTTACCGATTCTACCATCCACATACAATACCCTATGTGAATGCCGCTTTATATAATTTCTTAGAGGATAATTTTTCTGTTTTTTTTGTATATTTAACTTTTCATACAATAAAACTCCATTAAAGGAAGATTTCATCTTAACTGCGGTTTTACCAAGGGAAATTTTACAAGGGAAAACACTTAAGAAGATTTGCTTTTCAGGAGCTTTTATACTCAAATTATCCGTATGGTGAAATTTTTCGTTCATGTGGTGACATCAGAAACCAAATAATTTATGTTCCTCCATAATATGTTTGAATTTACAGGAAAAATGTCCCTTTTTGGGATTTTGGTTTAATGACCAAACCTCGATTTATAAATTAATTTTGGTTTCTTTGTTGAAGTTCTGCATTAAATACGTACTATAACGGCTCCTTTTAAATAACTCCTGTTTTCAATTTTTGCATCTTCGAGGTTAAGGACGAAGAAATCAATTTTATATTTTGTAGCTTGGTTTCGCATATTAACGAAGATGAACCACAGGTCGTGGGAAGTTCTGATGGCGTGTAGGTGACTCAGAACCCGTCTATCTATTTATGTGATAAATTTTATTTGCAATTTTGGTTACATTTCTCTGACTAATGGCGTGATATGATTACTTTTGCTTATTCAAATGTTTTATCTCGGGTTTGTGTGTCGATTAATTATTTAAATACGTTAGACGGATTTGTTGAGTTTTCTTCGTCACAGCCTTATCGGTTACTTATTAATTTTTTTATATTTTATTGAATTACAAAATCAGTAAAATTTAGAGTTATTATATTGAAATATATTCACACCCACACAAATCCCAATAGGTAGGTACCTCACACGATCAATAATACTGCCATTACTGCACACCATTACACGCCATCATTACTGCTTGTACTCCTCACTATGTACATCCATTATACCTTAATTTAGTAAGTACTCCCGAATAATGTCGTTTAAGGTGTGAAAAGTAATGATGGGGTAATAATTTAATAATAATGGTGAGTAATGAAGTGCAGTAATGATACTATTATTGATCGTGTAAGGTATTCATTACTTTTATGATTCTATATAAATATAAGTTTCCATATAAAAACACTTTTTATATATAATATTATACTACAAGGTATTCCAGAAAAAACTTAAAAAAACAATTACGTAAAGGTATGCTCACAACCTAGATAGAATTATATAATTATATGGAATATTCTTGTTTTACATAATGATTTGGATTATTGTAATATTCCTTGAAAATGCTAGAAATAATCGAAATTATTATGCAATATTCCAATGTCGACTTTTTTATTGTTCCTAGAATATTTTGGAAAATATTTCCAATGACTATTTATAGAACGTAAATGGGAATATTCCAGATTCATATTCCAATAGTTTACATGATAGAGCTGCGGGACACCCCCAAAAAAGCGCTCGGAAAACGACCAACCGACCAGTCGCGTACTAATGCCTATTTTTTTTTTAACTTAATTGAATAATGTTCAGAGATAGAAAATATGTATTTTTGACTGAATTATAGGGGGCGCAACCTATGCAAAAGGCGCCAAATCGCTAAAAATTTGATTTTTTCGTATCTTTTTTTTTAATTTTTAACAACAAAAACTGCACACTTGATTTAAGCGCACCTTCTCACCGCGAGAGCAGCGAAAAACTAATTTCTGAGCTTGATTGAACACGCTTACTCGCACGACAAGTTCGATCAAGTTTTCCGCGAGTCCGCGTGCGCTTGTCCTCACTTCTTCGTGGATAAAAATCATAAATACCTCTATGTAAATTCACGATTTTCGGCAACAGCAGTCTCTCCAAGAGCTGTTATGATAATTTACCAGCGAAATTTATTGTTTATAACTATTCGTTAATTTATTAGTGAAATTTAGTGAAATTTATTGACGCATTAACAGCCATTTTGAAGGGTTGCCCACCCTTAAATTTGATAAAAAATGTATATTTCATATCCTTTGATAACATTTTATCGATAAAAAACAAAATTTTGCATTAGTACGCCAGTGGTCGCTACATGGTCGAAAACTGGGGGTGTCCCGCAGCTCTATGATTATGTAAGGAATATTCTTTAATTAATACACATTTTCTCAAAGATTATTTATACAATATGAATATTCCAGATTATTCCCTTTATACACCTACAATCTCTGAATATTTTTTGATTATTTAAGTCTTATTATGAATAGTTTTAATATTCCTTAATTTAATTTTTGGAACCATATTAACTTTTACAGAATATTAGTCGTATTCTGGGAATATTCGATTAAGTATTGCCGTGATAAGACAAAAATTTTATTTTATATAGCGAGGAAAGAAATTAACGGCTCTTTTTTTTCTACTCCCGGCTACTGGGCAATGAGACTCTAATAGTGGGCGTGTAGATGGTTCGATTATAATAAAAAGACACCTCGTCTGGTTACTAATTCGTAGCTCAATTGAATGATTCAAAATTTTTAATCTGTACCTGGATCTGTCATATACCTATGCTGTATTTTATGAAATAAAATGTACTCAAATAAAATCTACTCAATCAGTACCTGTTCATTTATTAACACATTTTAAATTGAGACAAACCATAAAAATCAAATAAAGAAAACAAATCAAGTGTACAAAAGAATGTATGCTAAAAACTAACGTCCCCACCGATTTATCGCACCAATAAAGTAATATTTATCATCGAATGATATTTTATAAAAACTGGGCACGCACAAGTCTTACCGATTATTCTCCCGTCGACGAAAACTGTTCTTGTTGCACCACACTCGAGTAGCCTAGGTAGAAGTGAATTAGCTCAAAATTTCTTCTTTTAAAATTACCATCAGAGAAATATTCGTCCACCATTGATCGTTCCCAACGAAATATTCTTCCTTTAACAGATGAGTAAATTACTAAGCATTGAATAACTCAAACTTTCCATCATCGTCCACCCATAACCATAAAACTATCCAGTCGTAATCAAAATTTTCACCCAACAGATGTCACAGCTTTACAATATTAATTTCTCCTTCTCAATTTTACCATTACTTTTACGAATTACTATTACTTTTGCGAATCATTAACCATCTCAAAAATATGTTCTTATGCTCTGTCGGACACCATCAAAATTCAACTCATCAAAATCCAAATACGTTCTTCTCTTCTCACTGACACTATGCGAATCTCCAAAAATACGTCCTCACGTGTCGACGGACACACCGTGAGTCTTTCGTTCTTCAAGAAAACTTCTCTCTCTAAAATTCTCATGGGCAGGCGCGTTTCACTAATTTTTGAACTTCGTCGGAAAATAAACCCGTCTTTCTTCATCAGTCATACACTTTATTATCACACACCGCTATTTGCGCGTTTACCTAACTTAACAGATTTTTAAAATTACCCAATTTTTTTTACTCTGCATAATGAAATAATTTTCCTTATTTTATAATTTATCTCTTACATTTTATTTATAGAATCAGCACCCATCGAAGAGACTTCATCTGAGATTCGTAGTAGATCTGAACCAACAGCATTTCAACATTTTTAGGCATTTCCAAACCCTGGTACAGTTAAACAAACAAACTCATAGCTTTTAAACTAACTAAATTACGATTGTGTCTTTTAATTGAATCGATCCCATTTTGGACCACCGCAGTATACATATATGGCACTTTTAAGCAATATTCCAATAATATAAATGATTTATAGAACGAATATTCCATAATTATGTCTGAGATTAGAACTAATGAAGAAATGAGAAAAAATGTTTAAAAAACATATTATTTTATTTTTTTAACAAAAATAATTTAAAATATACAATTTAAAAGTAAAATTCCTTTATAAAAAATAATTATACCCAACTATTAAGTAGATACCTATAAAGGAATACTATAATTTAATTTGGTTTCTTGATCTGTAGACTTCACAATTTAGCAAAATTGCCAGTTGTAATTCGATATTTTAGTGGTTGTATTGATTTCCAATCATCGATACATTCTATAAAAAATTAGATGACAAAAAATATAATCACTTATAATGAAAGGTAAGGTTTTAAAATCTAGATTTCCTTTTTTTTTGTTTTGTGACCCTGGATAGCTATGCAATGTTACAACTTTGGCCGACTTGTCGAACATATTTCCAACGATAGAGCCACCCTCAGGTGCATCAGGTGCAATTGGCATCAGGTGCCAATTCTCATTTCACCTAGAAAAATATGTTATTAAGAATAAGTTTAGTGCTTAATTGGAAAAATACTGCAAATTCACTTTCTCCCCGTCGTACTTATGCCATTTTTCGTATTTTTTTAAGACCAAAAATTACTACAAAGTTAATGTTTCTACCTACTTTATTAAATGCCGTTCGATTGGAAACGACGTGTATTACATATTTAAGTGTAATAGGGAAGTACAGCTTACATGCAGAAAGTAACAAAAATGGCAGTTTTTGATAGATTTTTGTGCAATGGAAAATAACATTAAGTTAATAAGTATAGTACAGACTACTAACACAGAGAAATTCCCAAAGGTACATGGAACAACCTATGGAAAAAATGTGAACCAAATTGACCGTGTTTTAGTGGATAATATGTGAGAAGCTACAGGGGATCTAAGATTCAATAGAAGAAAGGGAAAAAAAACCAAAGCCCAAAAAAGTTCATTTCTATGAAAAGTTAGTTCAAGAAATATACACATCAGAGGCAATTGAAGAGCTGACAAAAGAAACGAAAAAGGCTGATACCATTGAAGAAGGAGCAGCGATGATAAGAAAAATAATCAAAAAGGCAATATTACATCGACCTACAGAACCAAGATACAAAAGCAAAGGATGGCAAGATACAGGATGCGAGTTCAAAATTAAAGAACGAAAGAAAACCGTAAAATTATACTACAAATGAAAACAAACATGAAAATTTGAAGTAGAGAATGGACTAAGGGAAAGATCCGCTGTCATTCAATTTAGCACTAGAAAAGGCAATACAAGAAGGAAACATAAATAGATAATGTATCATGTTGTATAATCGTCGTCAGTGCCTCGCCTTCGCTGATTAATCACAATATTAACCAGAACTGAAATAGAGTTGAAATAGACTGCAAAAAAGGCTACAATAGCGGCTCTAGAAAACAAGACCAAGTCCATGCTGTGGATTGACGAAATTCTCAAAAAAGACAAGCAGTTGCAGTTGGTAGACTCGTTTACGTGCCTGGGAACGATAGATAACTAAGATGGCAGCAGGAAATAAAAGATTACAATAATTTTTAAAGTTAAAAACCCTAAAAGTAGATTGTAAGCCAAATCGAATTTAATTACATGCTGATATGTAGATCGCGCATTTATTTGAATAAACCCAATAAGTGCTAAATTCGCACAAACTACGCCTCCACCATTTGAAGTTTCGTTGAAATACCGAAATTGGATGGTTTGTGGAAATGCTCGCACTTTTGTTGCAAGCTCGCTGAAATGCTCACCAAAATGTTCGCGAAAACGCTCGGTTTGCAGTTTTTCTCGCTAACTGAACGAGGCATAAAAATCAATCAGGAATTAAAATTTTCAAAAAGATAAGAATCTTTGGGTGGGGGGCGCATATAATCAAATTTGACCGCGATTTTATTTGTAAAATCGCTTAAAATTCCCTGCCGGCCTTTCCCCCAAGTGGGGATTTTAATCCACTACAGTAGTTTTTCGCCTATAACTCGCGATGAATAAAATCCAGAGAAAACAATTGAAAAAGGTTTTGAATAATCCATATTCTGAATAATTATTTCGTACATTTAAACTTTACCATAGATGGCGAACAAAACAAAACAAGGTTTCAGGATTTACTTCAGATCTGAAGTAAATCCTGAAACTTCGTATTGTAGAGAATTTTCTCCTCTTCAAATTTGTTCCAATGATAAGACAGGGGATTTTAGGAAAGTTGATTCCAACCCCGCGTTCTTTTTCATTTCCCTTTAACTGATGACTGGGTAACCGGTAAAACTATCACGTTATCATCGCGACAGTTAATCAAATATATTTAAATTGAAAAGAAAAATTCTTACCTATAAAAATAATCTCCATATTCGGGGGGGATTCCGTTACGTTACCACGGAAACGGTGATTCTGATATACTATGCGTATTTTATAACTATAGGTAAGATCTGCAGAAGTTCCCAACGATAAAAATTGATATTACACGACCGGGAGGTCTGGGGGGTATGGAATACCCCCCCAGGTACACTTGCGATTATTCAGAACCATCAAAATTTATTATTTTTCGTTGAATCTTTTGCAATTTTTGTTTGTAATCCGGAAGGGGGGGGGGGGCAGCAGGTGATAATTTTCATAACTATATCAGTACCGTTCTTTTTAATACGGGCGTTAAAGTGAAAGTTTTTTTTTCGCAATAAATTCCCCCGTCCCGGCAGCATAAATGAGTTCCTGATAAGCATCCATTTGTGTTCATTACTCTAAGCGAGCGCCGCAGCAAGGGTAAGCAAAGCTTAGCGCCCCCATCGCAATGGGGGCGCTAACCTCGACAAAACTCAATAAATAATAGTTTAAAATTTTCAAAATGAAAGGAATCTTTTGGGAGGGGAGCGCATATATCCAAATTTACCTCTGGCGCCAGAAGAGCTCGCTACGGCGCTGTACAGGAATGTTGAATAGCAAGATTAGACAAATATTCCTATTCTATTCCGAATTCGGCTGCACAAATTTTTAAAAATCCATATGGTAATGTTCGAAAAATTCATTCCAGAATAATTCTGTGGAATAATACAGGAATGTTGAATAGTAAGGTTGAAGAGAATATATTCTTTTGATATTCTAAATATGGCTGGAATAATCTTGAAAAACCCATACTCTAATCTTCCAAAAGTACCTATTCCTGTGGCACTATGCAGGAATATTGAAATAGTAAATAAATATTCTTTTTATATTCCAAATATAAGCTTTAAAAATCAATACAGTAATATTCCAAAAATTCGTTCTACGAATATTTCTTAGACACAAATCTATTAAAAATACATATGACTGAAAATCAAAGAATATTTTGATATTCGGAGATTGACGCGTTTCATGTTCTAAAATAAAAATACTACTTGCAAAATAATGCAACCGCTTTGTAACACAAAATTTTATTTTATAACACAAATATCTTATAATATGTTATTATACATTCAAATTCAAAGGTAAATGAGTACTTTAGCCAAAGTACATATTTCCCAAATGCACAATCGTTTTACAGCTTTCGGTAGCTTCTCGATAAAAATTTAAACACACTTGCAGGAAGGAAGGAAAGAAATAAAATTCAATAAAAAAAAACTCACTCTTTAGCATATAAATTCCACTGCTTCGGGGGTTTACACAAATCAACTTTATACAAAGATAGTTTATAACTGAAAATGTAGCTACAATCGACATCACGGAGACCGCCACAAAATCTGATGGTAACCAGATCCACACCCTACTTCGAGATCTCCAAAAGTGGGGAAAAATGAATAAGTGGATCCTCGATCGTTGACACTATCCGATATGGTTGCTCTTCTGATTTCAATATAGTAGACGGAAATCTCTCCAGTAGCTGAAATGAAAAGCCTGAATACAATTTTGAGGATGAAAATAAATCTTAGCGTACTTTAACAACCGGTGTCCGCTCAGCTTAATTGACGAAAACTAAATCGACTTCGCTTATCCGATGGAAACTTTAGTAACAGGACTCGAGAAATTATTCTGTCCAATCAACTTATTTCCTTCAGTGTTAAATATTCACCAAGGAAGACGAATCGTGGTGTTAAATGTATAAACAAAATTAATTATGTTTAATAGAGATTTTAACGAGTGCTAACAACACAAGCGTTGCGTTTAAACTTTTGTGTGGGCGGTTTTGAATAAAATTGTCATAATATTTATATAAATTTTGTAAGTTTATTATTTTGTTGAAATTTATTAACATTAATTTGAATATAAAAAAGTTCAATGACAAGTGATAATTTATTAAGTAAGAAATACCTAACCATGAAATGTCCTGACCAATAATTAAAAATTTATTGCTTTATTAAGGTTGTATAACAGAATCATATACTACTGATATGCGATAATAAAACTGAAAAGGTTATAACAATTACTAGAATAATCCAAATGTTGGAAAGCAAATTTAAAAGTTCTTATGTATTCATTCTTTGTAACTCGAAATCCATACAATTTAGGTATTCGAGACAACAGAAGGCCGATTTGGTTAAGCAGTCGGTCTCTTTGTAAAAATTTTACATGTCCACACCTTAGCTGTTAGTGTCGCACACCGTCACACCTATTTTTTGCTACCGGTTTATTTCCATTTCGCGAATAACTAGCATTTTTGCAATTTATTTTAATTCGGTTTCGGTTTAATTGAAATACTTAATAATTAAATGCGTTTTAATGCTACCAAGTTACTGACCGATTTTATTCTCGGATACCACAATTAGCAAATATTTGCGATGGTATGGTAATCAAACAGCATTATCATTAAAACATAACTGGAACTTGTAAAAAATACCCATACATAAATGTATATCAAATCATCACTCTTTCTCATCATTTAACGTCCACCGAGATGGTACCAAGTGAGGTAGAACATACGAGATCACAAACGAACTAAAATGCAGTCTTGCAACCAAAATTCCTCTGCATCAGAAATCAAAGAAACCAGTCACTCATGATCATGATAGACAGTTGATGAACGTTCAGACATCTGACTACCACTTATTTACATTTTGTATTAAATCACGTCAACCATAACTTTAGCCACTTTAGTACAGCCAACAAAAGTGCAAAAAACGAAAGAAATGGGAATACGTACAGCAAACTTAAAGCAGACTCTTAAAAATTTTCAATCTGATCAAAAGTGAATGGTTTTTATACTGAAAGCTGCTAGCAACAACTTGAAGATAATATAAGACCACGAACGTGTTAAAATTGCTATTATACGGTTTGTTTTCAGACGTGGTAGCCATATTTTAAAATTCCACTAAAGTATTAACTCACAAAAAATTTCCTATTCTTTAATTCTTATGTTTTATGATACCATAACATCCCAACATGGTGAAGTGTTTCAAAGAAATATGTAACAGTATTACGGCGTGATATTATACTTTACTAGAACAGATCAACATGATTTCAGAAAAGAAGGTATGATGGTGACCAACTGACTAGACAAAAAGTGTGGACCGTGGAGAATTTGTCAACCTAGTTTACCTGAACTTTGGCGTGCTTTCGCCGAAATAATTAAAAAATTGTCGTCGACACGTGATCACCTGGGTAACTTTCTGAGTCAGCCTCTTTTATGTTTGATGTAAAATATGGGTATTAGAAAAAAGTTCGTCTTAAGAGGAGTGCCGCAGGGAATTAATTGGGGCCGTTTTTATTTACAATTCACACGTTAAGCATCGAACTAATAAAACCTTGAATTGATTTTAGGTGGACAATACAACGATTTATAATCTAATATCAAGTTACGATATTTCAATAGTATTGAATACCCAATAATTAAGTGCTTAATCAATTTTTTAAGATCTAAACTTTTGATTAAAGCTGTTGTTTTACATTTTCTACAGGTACTTTGGGTAGGTACAAGGAAAGATCGAAAGATCACCTTTACTGATTTATCGATGCCACACTTTTGACAGTGCTAATAGATTTTTAAAACTAAAGTTTGATTAACTAAAATGTATCTACTACATTGAGGCTATTAATTTTGATTAATTTATCGTTTTCTAATGCTCTGCTTAAAATCAAGGGTTTTGTATATTTTATTCGAAAATATGCAGGAAATTGATTTGTGATTACCTTATTCACTTACTATCATGTTATTTTTTACATAGATTATGATAAAATGGAATACAATTAATATCAACGTAAGTAATAGTGATTACTCAAATAAGTAGTTCAATTTATTCAATTGCTATAGAAATTTTTAATCAATAAATAATCAATAATCTAATACCAATAAAAATAGATCCTTTTCTAAGAAAAATCTACATTTACGTAAATAGTGCTGTGGAATCGAGAGATCGTTGTTCACGTTTTCTTCCTGTTTTTCTTTGGGAAACCAAAATTAAAATATTGAGTTATGTTTATTATTGTATTGCATACTATATTTATATAGTATATGTAATGTAGGGGAATAGTCCTGATTTAGATACGTAAAGTAGCGGTTATGATAGAGAAAATGTTGACAGCGCCGTATCAAGTTCTTCTGGCGCCTGAGGCAAATTTCAATATATGTGCCCCTATTTCCCAAAATATTCTTATCTTTTCTAAAGTTTTAAACTATTATTTATTGGGGTTTGTCGAGGTTTAGCGCCCCCATTGCAATCACCCTTGCTACGGAGTTGGCTTAGAGTAATGAAAACAAATGAATGCTTATCAGGAACTCATTTAGGCTGCCGGGACCAGGGGGTCTAGGGGGCGGTACGGGACAACTCGGCTCTGGACAACTCGGCACCGGACAACTCGGCACCAGACAACTCGGCATCAGACAACTCGGCACCAGGTAAACTCGGCACCGGACCAACTCGGCACCGTACATCTCGGCACCGTACATCTCGGCACTGGACAACTCGGCACCGTACATCTCGGCACCGGACAACTCGGCACCGGGAAAACTCGGCACCGGGCCAACTCGGCACCGAGACTAGGGTTCCGTCACATTTTTTGAAAACCTACCACCTTTCATCAGAAATCGTTATTGTTAGCGCAAAAAAGTTTAAATTAAAATACTAGTACCTATTAAGTTGAGTTTCTTTATTTAAAAAAATTACATATTTATTAATCCATAACATAATTGTGAGATAAACCGCGCAAATACTCCCACATATTTGCTTGCTCATAGTTGGAAACTTTGTTAAGTATACGCTCATCTGCTTCCTCGTAACGTTTTCGTTTTTGTGGTGCTTCATACCCCGCGACATAACGCTCGTAATCCGCATCGTATGTTTTGCCAATAAATTTGAATAATTCTGGATGTGCGACACCATATCCCTGTTGCAATTTTTTGTGGCATGCTTCGGCGAAATTATTAGTTCTATCAGAACCAAGCAAAGTACGTTCATATACCGACCAGACTTCATAGGGAAACAGAGGTGGGGCTCTTGTTCCGTTATTTCTAAGTCTACCCACATATGTATTTGTAAACCAACTGATAATTGGTTCTAGTTCTGGTGGAAGATGATTTTCAAGCATTGTAAGGGCGCTTACAACATCATTTTCCGGAACGAAAGCTACTGAAGTAACCATGCGACATTTCAAGGCAAAACTAGAGTCGGTAGTATAGAGACTGAGCAGCTGTACTGCTGAAAGATGCTTCCGAAGATTTTGTACGAGATGAAAGAAGCAACCTCTAATGGTAACATTCGCAAATTCTGCACGCAAAGCATTGTGTATACCTACCTCATAATCTACATTGACAGAATCTGGATTAAATTCTGGCCACATATTTTTAATCATTTGGAAAAGTTTACAGTAAGTCGCTTGTAACTTGTTTGAAAGAAGACAAAAGAGGATTGGAAAAACAAATCCGTGACCGTCACCACGACGAGCAAGCAAAACAAATATTTGACTAAACAACGGTGGAGTTAGCAAAAATGTACCATCCATAAAAACTTCGAGCATTTGTTCACTCCAGCTTTTATGGTATTCTCGGCCAAATATCAAAATTCGTTGATTATCGCCAAATCCTGAATCTTCTAATAGAAAATCTTCAAACTCTCCGGGATTGGTTTCGTATTGGGTGAAATCAATTGGCATAACTATATCTTGCCGTGTTTGTGGATTAGGCGTTCTATTGTCTTGACGACTTCGGTTGATCAGTTTTGTCATCGTATCTGTTGAAGGAAATTGTCCCAGAGCACCATCCGAAATATTTTGAGAAACCGCAGCTCTAATTTCTTGGGGCCTTTCCATTGTGTCGTTTGCTCTTCTCTTCACAGCTGTAATAACTTTTGCAATTTCGACTTGAACGGCATTTCCAGTATTAGTACTACACGTATGTGGAATACGTAAGGAATGAAACGACCCATCAGATGTATTTGTCCATATACGCCCATTGCAATAAGTCCTGTTTCCAGAGTCATTTTTCCCATTATCTTTTTTATGACAACGCCAATAGCATTTTAGACCATCTTTACTTTCTTTATCTTTAACATAGATATAACCGTCGTAATTGTATCGTTCCACTGCTCTTTGAGATAAAATTTGGGCATTATTCATTATGTTTCTTCACTATTTTTTTCTATGCTATTCTTTCTGGTGTGTTTTGCTTTTATAGTAAATATTAATCTAAATCTTCTTAATCCCTTTTTTTAATCTCTTAATCGGATAATTCGAGAATATTTTTTTTAAAGCCCCACCTCTGTTTCCCTATGAAGTTTGGTCGGTATATAAACGTACTTTGTTTGGTTCTGATATAACCACATATCTCCCACGATATGTGGGAGTATTTGCGCGGTTCATCTCACAATTATTATGTAATGAATTATTAATGAAAGAGTGGAACCGACGCTAGTCTCGGTGCCGAGTTGGCCCGGTGCCGAGTTTTCCCGGTGCCGAGTTGTCCGGTGCCGAGATGTACGGTGCCGAGATGTACGGTGCCGAGATGTACGGTGCCGAGTTGGTCCGGTGCCGAGTTTACCCGGTGCCGAGTTGTCTGATGCCGAGTTGTCCAGAGCCGAGTTGTCCGTGTCCGCTAGGGGGTATGGAATATTAATTTATTCTTAATTTATTTCGAAAGAAAAACTTTCACTTTTACGTCACTCGGTATTAAGAAGAACGGTACTGGGATAGTTATGAAAAATATCATCTGCTGCCCCCACCCCCTCGCGGATTACAAACGAAAATTGCAAAAGATTAAACAAAAAATAATAAATGTTGATGCTTCTGAATAATGGCAAATGTACCTCCCCGACCCCCCGGTCGGGCAATATCGATTTTATTGTTGGGAACTTCTGAAGATCTTATATAAAATACGAATAGTATGTTAGAATCATCGTTTCCATGGTAACTTAATGCAATACCCCCCCCTCCCTGAATATGGAGATAATTTTTATCGGTAGGAATTTTTCTTTTCAATTTAAATATATTTGAATAACTGTCGCGATGATAACGATGATATTTTTACCGGTTACCCAGTCAGTTAAAGGGAAATGAAGAAGAACGCGAGGGTTGGAATCAACTTCCTAAAATCCCCTGTCTTATCATTGAACCAAAATTGAAGAGGAGAAAATTCCCTACAAAACAAGGTTTCAGGATTTACTTCAGATTTTACTTCATATCTGAAGTAAATCCTGAAACCTTGTTTTGTTTTATTCATCATCGATGGTAAAGTTTAAATGCACGAAATTTTTATTCAGAATTAGAATTATTCAAAACCTGTTTCAATTGTTTTCTCCTGATTTTTTCTTTATTTCATAAATACTTAGTATGATGTAAGCAAATTTTGTGAATCTGTTTTATAGAGAATTTTGTATTCATTAATTTTGATTTGATGATAATTTTCACTAAAAATGAAAGTAAGCGGGTTATAGACGAAAAACTACTGTAGAGGATTAAAATCCCCATTTGCGGAGAAGGCCGACAGGGAATTTTAGGTGATGTTGCAAATAAAATCGTGGTCAAATTTTCGAATTCAGTCAAATTTGAATATATTCCCCACACCCCCAAAAAATTCTTATCTTTTTGAAAATTTTAAATTATTATTTATTGGGTTTTGTCAAGGTTTAGCGTCCCCATTGCGATGACGCCTTAGGTAAATGCCTCTGTCGCCTCACCCTTGCTACGGCTCTTAATGTTGACATACTGTTTTAATTTTCATATTCTTAATTATATAGACGGCGTTAGCTGAAGCGGTTATGTGCGTTACTGCTAATGCGGAATGCCTGGTTCGACTCCGGGCTCAGTAAAAACTTTATTCTAACCGTCTCCCCTCGGAAGGCAATGGCAAACCACCGAGGTGTAATCTGCCTGGTACAGCCTCTCTGGAGATGTAGTGTATACACTTCCCGCGGTTCGGAGCGTTAAGCAGTAGGTCCCCTAAGTGTGTGCTAATACTTCAAACGCATAACACATGCATAGGAGAGAGGTCGCCAACGTCCGGGAGACCGGATATGGCACACGAAGAAGAAGATTCTTAATTTAAATTTTATTAAATGCATTTGGCATTATTTTTATTATTAAAATATTTTAAGTTAGTTTTTATTTTAATGGAAATTCTCAACACATTTGCGCGGCTTTATCAACGGTTAGATGCGCTCGGGCAAACTTGCAATTTGATGCCATGACTTTTTAAAAAAAATTCCAGTTTTAAATTTGAAAGTTCGAAAAAAGGAGCGTCTTCCTCCTGCAGCGGAGGAAGACGTGAGATAGCAGGGCGTTGTTATATTGTAACTGGACAATTTGAAGAAATTAATCAAAAGTGTAAAATTTTTAGTGTTTATAATTAAGTTTTTCAAAATAATAAACCATAATAAATTGTTCAATAATTACGTTAAGAACAAATAAAGATGGAAGTACAAAAATTAAAAGACGCCGACATTACCACATCTGGAAGACGGTTTAACCAAGCAAAATTAGTAAACATCAGCTTTAAAAGAAAAGTTAATATTTTTAATAGAATAATGAATCATTCTGTTTTAAATAAATTAGTTGAGCAGCATTGTGTTACCAGGCACATATTCTTACCAACTAAAATCCCCTCCCCAGGGATCACCTTGTGGTTATTACTTCCGCTGATATCAGCGATGTTAGCATGGTGTAATAAGATTTGTTTCTAATTTTTCGGCTGGAATTAGGAACTATCCCTGCCTTTCTACTATTTCTTGGTTGCTTCACTTCTTGATCTTGGAGTTAGCCATCATCCCTTCGTAGGATCTGTTTGGTAATCCTATGTTGTGTTTTTGTATCATGTTGGTTCGTCAGGGAGAGAAATACTGCCCCTGCCGGTCCCTACCTGAATACCGATGAGCGTTTTACTTTTACCATGAAGTCTTCACTTTTTATGACGTAGACGACTTTCCGTCCTCATCTGCTGAGGTAGAGCAGACCTATCTTTTGTCCATTATTTCTATCACCGTTTTTTGAACCTTATTTCAGGGAGATCGGACTCCTCTTTCTTTTCCTCTTCCTGTAACTCGATCTTGAACTTCTCTAATTTTTCCTCATTGGTTTCGTAGACTGATGCTACTCCGAGTGGCATTTACTCTTGTATATTCGCGGTAGGATTCCTCCTCATCTTCCCCATCATCTTCCGACAATCTATCTTCAATCCATTTCCAGGATTGTCCATTCTTCCTCTTTGTTGTTACCCAACTCTTGAATAGCAACGATCATGTGTTCTTCAAATGATAGGGTTTGAGATATCTCAGCTTTCTTTTCTTGCGACTTTGCGAATTCATGTAGAAACTTTTGTCGCCATTCCTTCAAAATAGTTTCCAATTTTTCGACCAACCTTGTAGATCTTTAAATTGAACCATGACGTCAACGAGATTATTATTTGTTCTTTCGCGTCGACTTGTAGGTTCTTTTCTGGTTGGTTTGACCATTCTGCTAATTTAGTCTTAATGGTTTCCCATTTTCATTCTATAGCTCCACTGGAGTTGTTTTCCTCTTAGTTGAAGTTTATTTCGTACTGCATATTTGGAGTTCCTCCTGTAGATATTATTCTACGGTAGGCGTGTATTATATTAATAATACTACTTTATTACAAACACTAAGAATATACACCCATATACAGACACAATGCAAGAATATAAACCCAACAAGAGTTTGCAAAAGGCGGAGATCAGCTTCAGTAGCTGGTTTTTATCCCAACCCAGGAGATTTGTCTGCCTCAGTTGACGATTGTTATTGCGTTCCTCCAAAATTCGCTCCCATGATAGAAAGCTGTTCTCTTAAATATTTGGTCATTACCCTCTTGAATTCCTTTTGTTCAAGCTCTCTGATCACCATTGGTAATTTATTGAAAACTTTGGAAGCATAGTACATGCTAGCATTCCTTGATCTCGTTAATCTTAAATGTTCTTGACGTATATTCAGCTTATTTCGCGTACCGTAGCTATGTATTGTGTCTATCGTCCTTAAGTCACTTATATTTTTCTTCCATACATCAGACCTTCTGAGATGTATCAACGATGGTATAGTGAGGATGACCAGTTCCCTGAATTTGCTCTTTACGTATAGCTTGAATACGGATTTCTTGTACGATTCATCGTTTGTTTCCACGCTGTCGATATTTCGGTTGCTTAGCCTACTTCCTGTCTACTTACTCCTGGTGTACCTCCACCGTTACTACCTCTTGTTGGTGTACTTGCAGTTCTTTCTTTTCGACCGAGGAGGGAATATCGCGCCTGCTTTGGGATACTCATATATCCCTGGCTTCCATTAAGCGGGTACGGGCCTGGCTATTAGCACGATATCCGCATCCATAGTCAAAACACTTCTGTTCATCAGTACAACCAGCGATTTTATGGCCGAATTTTACACATCTCAGGCATACATCGCTTCTGGTTCGTTTGCAGCTCTGTGCCGGATGTCCGCTACGCGAAGTATCGTGGGCAGATCCCACGATCTGTAAGTCACAATCCCAGTAAGTCTCGGACACTGCAGCTGCTAACCATGTATATCTTCCTTATGTGGTCAATAAAGTCTTGCAATTGGAGCGCCTGATGCGAGTGGAACGACGTCTCGAACTGCCTTTCGTGCATTTTATTGAAGGCCCTTTGAGCACTTCTACTGCCTCATTCATATCCTGTATTTATCGTACTTTGCCGACTCTTTCCATACTGGCCAGGGCTTCTGTTTGGGTGGCGGCACTTAGCGTCGCTATCTTCCCCTCTTCCTCGTGTTGGGCTCTTGATTTTCAGACCTTGTCCTTAACTTTTGCTATATCCGATGCGGAGTTCTTAACTTGGTTGGAAATCTACTGCAGCATTGCCTTCTGGTCGTTTCAGGTCTTTTAACTTTCCTCATCAGGGGAGTAAGTTCCTCTATCGTTGCCAGGCTTGGTTACCTGCTTTCTTTTATTTCTGCCAGCGTGTTAGTCATAAGAATTTTGACATTCTTCACCACATTCTTGCATTTGGAATTCTCAAGGAATATCTTGATCTCTTCCGGCTTGCTGTCAATGAATTCCTCCAAAGTGTCTTACTGATGGAACAACCTTCTCTTATATAGAGGTGTTTTCGCAGAGGTTTTCTCTTAGTTTTCAGGAATTCCTTATACTTCACTCCCTTTCTATAACTTGTACTTTGTCAAGTACTGCCTAAATTTTTGATGGACGTGGTATCAAGATTTTTAA
This sequence comes from Podabrus alpinus, assembly GCA_932274525.1. Classification (NCBI taxonomy): domain Eukaryota; kingdom Metazoa; phylum Arthropoda; class Insecta; order Coleoptera; family Cantharidae; genus Podabrus; species Podabrus alpinus. Next base: position 68,362,624 of record OW026454.1, read on the forward strand.
AATCTATAAAAATATCGAATTTCCAAACATCAGAAAACTTTCCTAGCAAAACTATCGAATTACTGGACTAATCAACATTTCATCTTTATTAATTCTAATACAATTAATAAAATTTAAACTTTAAAAATGAAATAGTTAATTAAACGTGAAATAATATTTATTTAGCATGAGCTTTCGATATTGTATAGTATTTATTTTATTTTAATTTAACGATTTTCTTCTTGTCTTCAAATTTACTTTCTTCATTTTGTGTTAGTTTTTATTAATAAACACTTCTTTTTACATTTACTACCCTGCAATAAATCACCACTTGAACTTCATTATTAATTTATATATTACCAAAATATTTAATTTAATTTATAATTTGCGTTACTACAAAATTATTAATATGACATTTCCCTGTAAATATCCGAGAGTAAGTAAATTTAAGCGATGCTAATTTTACAAATTTTCAACGCACTTGGAAGGAATATAGCAATAATCCAAATAATTATATGAGGAATATTGCATAATTATTTAACTTTGGTAATCACATAGATGGCTAAAAGTTGCCAAACGGACCCACAATAACTGATAAAGAATTATTATGACAATATACCTATTATATTATAAAAAGTTCAAATTTATATAATACGTCTGAAAATCAGAACGCCACGCCATAAAACTTCCACCGCTTTTTTGCATTTTAAGCATTTTAACAAAAATTTTATCGCATAAACCGAATTTTGATCACTATACACGATTACCCGATTGATCTCATTATGCGTGATCACAATAAGCGGCGTCTACTGCATTAAATTTTCAAAAGTTGTAAAGTACTTTAGAATTGCTTGGAAATCGGTGAAATTTTTTGTAAATCATTGGAATTTATTGGAAATTCTTGGAAAATCTTTGGAATTAATTGGAAATCACTGAAAACTATTGGAATATTTATCAATTGTACAATAACTATTTATTAAATGTACAATTGTACAATAACTATTTATTAAATGTACAATTGATAAATATTTTAATTTATATGTATTGAACTGTATTTCAATGCAAAGCCAATTTCGGGAAAGTCAAGAAAATAAAAAATTAACAATAAAATTTGAAAAATGTAACAAAAATTGTAAATGAAATTGGAAAGGAGGGGATTTGTAAAATGGATAATATCCTTGTGCGCAGACAAGGAACTTTTGCGTTGGAAGGAGAAGGGGGTCAGTCTACTCCGAGCAGTAGAGCGGAGAGGACGTTTAAAGAGTCACCTCCAGGAAGTCGACCGTAGAGGACGCTTGAGGAGTGAACGCCAAGCAGTGTGGAGCGTGTAGGACGTTTGAGCGAGTCGATTGTTATAAATAAAAAAAGGAAAATTTAAGTTTTAAAATTGTAAGAGTGCGTTTTATTGAAGTGAATAAAATAATTTGGAAAGAAAATAAATTTAAAGAAAAATTTTGAATTCACAGATTTCAAAAAAATAAATGGTTGGTCGCTGGACAAAAAGAACACGTCAATATAATACTTAATAAATTTTTACAAAATATTGTAAAATTATTTATTGTAGAATTGACCATGGCCGTTAATAAAGAAATAAAATGAAAATTCCTTGTAGATCGTTGGAATTCCTTGGAAATTCTAGGAGTTATTTGGAAAACCCTGGAATTCAATGGAATTCCTTAGAAATTTTTACCGTAAATTTAAATGGGTTTAAATTCATGTTTAAATTACAATTTTAAATTACAATTTTAAATTACAATTTTAAATTACAATTTTAAATTACAATATAATGTTTTTTATTTGGAATGCTTCGAAAATCCTTGGAATTCCGTAGAATACCGAGTCCTGTGTACATACACAATGTTTGGTAAAGTCTCTTCCATGAATATTTGGAGTGAGTATTTACTAAATCTGTTATAGATATTTTCTGCATAATTTATGGCCAAGAAATTTTAAACTTGACCTAAAATCGAACCGACAAACCTCTTATTAGAAATTGATCTATGTAAAATTTTCCTGAGTCTAAACAATATGTAGAAGAAAAGTTATAATAACAATTGAAATGCGCAAATTTTCATATCATGGTTAGTGAAATGTAAAACACCTGAACCCAATTAGAAATTCTTTTAGTAATAAATAAGTTTGAGCATGAAAAACCAATTGTGATCCAATATTTCGTTAACTCTTCCAGACACTTAAAACTAGATTAATTTTTCTTACTTGAAACATCTATTATTGAAAACGATTATACGACAAATTAATGCATGGTATCAAAATAATACAAAAATTAATTTAAAAATTTTGTTCCGTCCGTTGACATTATTGATAACAGCTGGTATTGTTGAAAACCTTGAAATGCGACAATGTAGCTACAATAATTATAATAACTATGTAGTGATCAACAAGTTTTGTGCATTTTTTCTCTTTGCTATGTTTCATTATTTGTTTCAACCAAATTTTGTAATATTTCTTCTGTTCAAGCTTCTGCACGAAATGTAACCTCCAAACTTCCTCAATCATGCGACCAAATGTTCATACTTTCAATATTAGAACAAATTTATAACTCTTATTTCTCCAATTAACCTTATAATGATCAATCACTTATCTTCTTACGAATAACTGCTTTTCAGTTTTTCAAAAATTTTAAACTAAATAACCAAATGTTTAATACTCAAGATTTTTTAATTCGGACCAGAAAGTCCTTAATAATTTTCTTACCTTTACAAAGAAAACTGATAACTTTATTTTTCCGAATGTAAAATTTTTATATTAGTTTTTGTTAATCCTATTAAACTTTATTACTTCATTAATTGTATATAAAAATTCAATTTTAAATTTTATTACCATTTTTAAAGAATTTAGATTTAGCAATTATTTCGCCAGCTGTTTCTATATTTATAAAAATTTGGTAATTTAGAAGGTATGGCTTAATTAACGTTATATTAAAAATTTCTTTTTTTTATTAAACACAAAGTTTTTCTAAAATGTAACATTATTAATATTTAACCAATAGAATGTTTCATTATCTAACAAAAACATCGTGTTTTTCATTTATTGCTTAAAACTTTATTAAAAAATGTTTGCGCCGTATTTGTTTTGATGAAAAACATTGAATTTCATTCAATATTACAGAGTTACTTTTTACCCAGACGAGACGTAACTAATTTACACATTTCATTAATGTTTTCGTCTCAACGCTTCAACTGAAAAACAAAATATTAGATGTCTCCTCTGTTTTCCTCCATCAATATGATATATTATTATGTACCTAGAGATATAAGTAGTTCCCTTTTTGAACAACGGATTTGGCATCTCTGCTGATATCGCAATGAGATCTAATGAGAGAAAATATATTTTGTTGCAAATGGTAAAACGTATCTTCAAAAGAAGAGGGTTCAAAAAAGTTCAAAGTGACCTGCACTTTATTATGGAGATTGATAGGTCGGTTGGTCCCCTCTCTCTGTGTTTTAGTGATTTGCCATCATAACAATAAGAAAGCAGGGCTACAGGCATATCGAATGCCATCCTAGCAAGCTACCTAAGATATAATTACTCTGATCAGATTTGGGTTAAAGTGTCCTTAATAAGGTTTTTCTTGGGAACCTCATAGTGACTCGATTTACAAAAATTCGTGTAATGATTATAATGCTGTTTATGCGGATGAGACTTGATGCAAGCACATAGTGGACCCAGGTCATTCCTTTGACCATGCCAACATCAATATCTTTGAACGGAATTGAAATAAATGTAGATAGTACGTGATCTTCCGGCTCGAGGAAAATAAACTCTGATCTCTGCTGGCGAAAACGTGCAATTAATCTCCTAATGATTGATCTTGATAGTCAGTCTTCTAATAAGCTATTAATAAGAATATTATTCAAAGGCATAAGAAATGTTGCTGATGATCAAGCAACTTCAACCAGATGACGTTCGGCCACTTTCGTTTCGAGAAAAATCAAACTATAAAATTATATATTACGGTGATATCTGATGGAGACGCCACTCGTAATACGAACATTCAATTTGGTTGAATAGAAAAATTAATGCATGGAACTTGTTAATTTAAATAGGAGGTTGATTATTATCATTACAAAGTCAAAACAAATAAAATCATTTAAATCATAACAATAAAGAATACAAGGGTTAACAAAATAAATTAAAATGTTCAATTTAAAATCCGCAATGACAAAAATTGTTAAAAATAATATAATAACATTGTTTAGTTATAAGAAATTTATATATAAACTACAAGTAAAATTTATTAGTTAAGGTGTTAGAAATAATTTGTTAAAACATTATGTATAAAAATTTAAACATTACGTGTGCGTCGATAAAATTAGTTAAAAACAGAGTGATAGGTCATCAGAAAAACCATCGTTGGACAATGCAAGTGATAAACAGAAATTATGTGCTTCAAGTCAACGGTTAACCTAAAAACATAAGAAAAATAAATTAAAAGACAATTTTAAATTTCGCGCCACAAAAACATGGTGGTTTCGACTTACTTACCGAATTTAGGGTTATAAAATCAAGTAGCAATGAATTTGTATCACCTTGAGGATATGAAAAACAAAAGGGACTTCTTCCTAGTTTTGCATCGAGATCGCACGTGTAATTTGTAGCGGCTCGAAAATTAATTAATTAATTACATAAAAGTATGATAAAAATGAAACCTACAAAAATAAAGTGATTAAAGATAAAGGTGAATGTAAATACGGTAAAATAAAATAAAAATACTTACCGATCGTGAATATTTTTGAGAAGATAAAAATCTCGCCACGAGGGTTACAAATTTTATCGAAGATAAATCTGGAAATATTAAGGTGAAAACGAAGTCATCCACGGGAAGAAGCATTGAATACTACACATGTTCTATATCAAACAGGAGGAGAGAACCATATTTATACAGGGTAAGCAAAAACTTTTTATTTGTGCGACGAGTGCGGAATACGACGCTACGCTTTTAGATTTAATTGTGGGGAATTTAAGTAATAAGAAACTGTTTAATGTTTGTATACGTTTATTTTCATCAAAATTATTGATAATTATTATAATAAAAATTATCATTACAAAACGGATTATTTTTGGGGATTCTTGTATTCCCGGCTATTTATTTTTCAGCTTTAAAAGATTTGATTTACAATTTCCTAAAGAAACCACTACTGAGATAAGCAAGTTTACATGCAACAAGAACCCAGTTAGCCGTGATAATCAGTAACATTGAAAATTTTATAAAATTGCGATTGACGGGGTCCATCCGTACCTTCATCATCGTAATATGTGTGAAACTGGAACGTCACTTATTTATTTGCTCATTGTATATAATTTAGGGTTTTGATGGCGGTAAAGCTGCTATTGCAGTCCTTCCAACAAAACTTAACTCATGTCCAAATGTCCTTCCGGAGGGACCAAGCAATTGGATGTTCAATTGTTAATTCAGTTCCTTTAAAAATGATCAGAAATTGTTATTTTATCCTTATGCCATGAGGCATTGAATTAATCAGACTTTGTATTTATTTAATAAATGATTCAGTTTATTTAGACATACGAATTGTTGACTACTTTCAATCAAATTTAATTTGCACAATTTTAATTTAAGCCGTTAATTATCTTTTTTTTAATCGCCTTTAGCAGCAGCTTTATAAATAATTGTACCTGCACAAAGTGTAAATTTCTGAACAGGAAGAGACTAATTGCATGATTAATACTAAACCATATTTTTTAATATTATTACTCGTTATACTATGTATACATATTATAGTAGTAGGTACATTGACGGCCACTGACTTGAAGTTCTTATTGTTAATTGTATAATCGTGAAAATAATTATCAAGAAATTAATGTAACTCGCGGTTGCTTAAAATCACGGAGAAGTTCATGGTTAAAAACATCTTTTTAGTAGGATATTTGAAACATTTTCTACATTTACATAAATACCTATAGAGGATTGTATAAGTATACATCATACAAAAGATGCAAGAACCAATCAAATTGAATTTATTATAGTGTACATACCACTATCGGTCTTACCATGCACGCAACTACAAGACTGCACCATATTGCACACCCTTAAGTTAAGAATTGAAAAACCATATAGGCGTGCTACCTATAATGCAATACAACTAATCTCTATGGAAATATTACCTTACACGATTGTATAGCATTAAAAAATTGTAATTCTCTAATGTATGACACATCAGTCGTATTGAGGAACAGGATTCTGCAATTTGAATAATATATTGCTATGATATTTTCAATTGTATTGTATTGAAAGAAAATAATGAACTTAAATGGCAATCAGGAACTAAGAACAAGTAAGATCGAATGTTATATTATAAATTTTTAAGCTTATATATTGACAGCTATATTACAGAGTGCCCTGAGCGAAGAACAAAATTTGTGCCCTACTGTAAATTAATACTTTATGAATAGTTCTATAATTGCATATTTTTGCGTGAACATAACTTGGAATAGGGATTTTTCTGCGTGAACAATTTCGTTTGGCATCGGAAAGTAGACCCTCATCATTCAACATGACCATCGGATCTAGGGAAAATTTGCCAAAGAAGGGCAAATATCACAAAGTTGTATATTAACCAGTTCCTGTGGATCATTCCATGATCAATAAAAGGTTTACCAAAATTGTACTAAATAAAATTCTGAGTAAAACTAAATATCAAAAGAATTTTGTTTTTGTAGTTGCTGGGATATTTAACAAAATTCTGCATTTTTACATTTATTTGAATTGAAATAAAATTTATTTTTTGCTGAACTGGTGTATTTAAATTTTGGACATGAAAGTTTTACATAAATATTTATAATTTTGAGTTTATAAATTTTTTAGTACTACAAGCCGCAATCTTCTTAACCTAATGAAAACTAAATTGTTAAACTGAATTCTTAAAAGTCTAATACTTGCAGATTTTCTTATTAACTATTATTTTAATTGTTCTTACCAGGAACTGTAACTTTTTCTTTTAATATTTTAATTTTGCAAAGCTTCGTTTTACGATTGGTGTCCAGATGTCCATAAAATTGAAAATTGGGCGACCTCAAATTGGATTCTTCCACTTTGTTCACTATAAATTTAATGAAATACTCCCTTCCTAATTTTATTTCTTCAATCTATTTTTCTTTCATTTATTTTTTTAACTTTTCACAGTGCTCAAACTTTATACGCCTTCTTACGTCGAGAGACGTAGCCTAAAGGAAATAATATATTCTTTCTTTCTCCATTGCGTTCCGCCAATAAAATAGTTCCATGTTAAAAATTCAAACCATCCAGCCTGGCCACTGCATTGCATCTCAAAGAGTGCAGCTCCGCCAAGCCACTTCCAGAAGCATCCAGCTGGACAATTATTAATTATACTTATTACTGAGCGTTTTGTATTGAATCATTTCAATCGCAGATGTAGGATATTTTCGAGTTCCATTTACGGTTACTTTTTGGCCAGCATCTACGAGAACAGCCTTATTAAATTTTCTTATATTCTCTCAAAAGAACTGCTCCTCTTTTAATTTTAGGAGGAGAAACATGAGCGAGATAAGGATGTAAATTTATTTATCCTGAAATCCATGGCATTGTACAATTTTGTCTCGAATCAACATATCGAGTGTGAAAACTTAGTGCCTAGTATACTGGGCCATAGGAATCTTTTTCTTTAATGTAATTTCTGAATTACATTATTTTTTGTTTTCACTTTAATACACAAATTCATATGGTAGGTCAAAGCTCCGTCAAGTGTTACTGCCAATATTTCGGAGTAAAGTTATACGGTACAATAGTTCCAACGAATTCAACATTTACAGTACTACTACAATTTTTGTTTGAAAGATGGAAGATACATACATATTTTGGTTTTCCATGGGTTAGCACGCAATTGCCATAATAATCATGCAACACATTTCAATCTCCTGTTGTTTTAAAAAATAGTTATTTATATGGATGGAAAGCCCCGTTTTCCTAGCATGTAAGATGGAGTGTGTTGTACCGCGGCATTTTACTGCGAGTGAGTGTTTAATTTTGAAAGTATTTTGATTCAACTCCTTTGACGACCTCCACCCTCTCTGACCGGCTTTAAGCTAGTAGTAGTGGGCAACCTTTTACGTTCATTAAACAAATTTTAATAAAACGTGATACTTTTGTGACCAAATCTTGAGAATTATTGTACGAGTATGCAGATATTATAACTTTCAATTATTCTTACTGTGCAAAAAATTATATCTATACATGCGAACGATACGAACCTGTTAGGTTCACGATAATTTTACTCAAGCCTTTTTGTGAGTGACGCAATACGTAATAGCTTATGATTGATCATTGTATTAATGTTTAGTTACAACAGCAAATTATTTTTCTGATGGTAATCATCCACATTCCACAGAAATTTCTATTTTTTATCAATACTACAGAATTCTTCAAGTTTCACACGAAGTCACTAAAACTGATGAAATGCTGGTTTCGTCAGGCGTCTTCAGATATTTACAAAAAAACAAAGGGTGAGGTAAAATTATTACGTGTTAAAAGTGAAATAAACACGAAGCTAGATTATTCTGATCCATTTTTTACTTTTTTCGAAATTCCTCACTACCAAATTTTGCGTGTACATTAATTTATTTTTAATATATACAAATAAAAATGCAAAACGAATAATTACTACCCAATTAATTTATTTTACAGTACGAATTGATCGATTAAAAATTCTCTTTATATTCTATCGGTAAGGCACCATAAAAATTAAAAAATTTAATTAATTAGTTGACAAGCTATTAATAATGTTTAAACGACCATGTTCTGAAAGAATAATTATACAAAAATATATTTCTTACATTTTTTCTGGTTCTAGGAACATGAAATTCTCGACATAGTTTAAAGTATTTACAAACGTTGAAGAAATGTGTAAATTAAAAACTTGTTCAAAATGAAATATAATTAAAAAAATTAATTACTATTTGTTTACTTGTTTATTTAAAATGCCTACTATCCATATTATGCATTACGCAAGTTTTCTTTAATAGAAAATATGTAAAATTGAGGAATTTAAACGGTAGCTACATACTTGTGTCTTCTGCGAAATCAAGATATCCTGATTGATTATGCAAGATTCTAAGATTTCTTCTAAAACCTGTCTAGTAGCCTACTAAGAACAGAATCCGAACAAAGATGTTGATTTACAAATTTATGTTACCCTTTAACATTCCTAATCACTTTAGTATCGATTGTAAGTATTTTAATGTATAGTAACTTTGTAAACTTTCCCTAAACATTTATTGTTTTTAAACATCACTTAACATTCTTTGTAATTACAATAATTAAACATCTTCCATAGTAACAAATATAAATTGCATTCTGATCCGATTCCATTTTTGGATCGAAAATTGATCCAATTGCTAGATTTTGTGACGTCGCCTTTACGAACGTGAAAATTAGAGAGGAAATTCCTGCGAACCTGCGAATATATACTGATGAAAAAGTCGATAGACCGATAAAACAGTGTAAATTGACCACATTATACGAATCGATTGGAAAGATTAGGGGGACCATTACAAGAAATTATTTGACGAAAGCGACTAATTAATAATAATTTTGATAATAAAATGTAAACATGAAAGGAACTTATTGAATAAATTCGATTTACCTAGTACAAACGAGAACGAAAAAAGCTTTTTGGTTTAGTTTATGAGCTTTAAATTATATTTGCTGATTTATAAGGCTATTAACATTTATTTAACTGCACCTTAAAAGTTTTATTTGCAAATTTATTACTTTGACTAGTATAAATTAATTCAAGTCATATCTGCTGGTACAGGTTTTTTAAACAATACCTTCATACCGAAGATATCGTCCTTTGTATGACTTCGTTATTTGGGGTTGAAAAATTGATAGTAGGGTGAAATTATGTTATATCTTCGGTAATTGAAGAACATTTTTGAATATATCATCTGTCGACACATAGTGACTTGTGTGCAAAGGGTATGTCAGCGTTGAATGGGCGGAACTAATGCATTAAGCTACGGCTGGTTGCAAAGGTATTAGAAGCAATAATTCTGTCACACCAGTAATTTGTGTGTCAACGCACCTCGTGTCTGCATATTTATTTATTTAACGGTTTAAATCGATTTAATAGAACGTTGTATCAAGAAAATTAATCGCATTGAACATGAACAATTGCTTCCTTAGGGCCGGTTTATTAATGTATGGATAAAGTTGCAGTTAACTTCATAAGAGGTAATGCTGTTTAATGATAGCTTGGCATCAATTTTAAACTGCGCGATTTGATTATGCCCGTGAGGAACAGTGGCTTGCTGTGACGTACACTTGAGTATGGAACAGAAATTTCTGATTGAAATATGCAGGAGTTCAGTTCTAGACCTATAACAGGACTTTTTGCTTACCAAATTCCTACCTGTAGGCCCCAGATTAGAATATGTATATAACCTAAATGCTTCCGTAGTCTGTAAAAAGTGATTTAAGAATCATATATTTGCGTGGTTCTGGATCCACGTAATCTCTAGACCCCTATTATATCTCTGGTTACATCTGTGGTTCTAAAACCACAAAAGAAATATTTTTGCTGTGAAAAATATATTCAGTCCAGTCATTGGGTCGCAAACACCACAAAATAATGAATTGGTCGCCTCCTTTGCATCACACGTTTAATAATAATTTTAAAAATTAACGTCCTTTCAGATTTTGATGTATACTTTTTTACCTGTCCATGTGTCACAAAAGTGGTCTAGAAATACATGAAAGAAGATTAAATTCTCTCTAAAACCTGGTGTAGAACAGCTTTCTAACCCTAATGCTTAAGGATCTTTTCAGGTTAATAATTTTTCATCATTTATTCGTTATATCCCATGTCAAAAACATAAGATAACATTTAAAGTAACGAAAATGTGCATGATGATAAAAAATATTGTTCTGGCCTTCGTGGTTTTGGAGATAATCCCGGCGGACAAATGAAAAGTTTTTGGTAAAAATGAAGTCAAGTGCGTAAAATTAAGTCCTCTATAACTTTCCTTTATCATTTTTATTGATAGGATTCCCAGAAAATAAAACAATTTTCGAATGTGAACGTAAAAAATTTTCAACAAAAAAAATGAAAATTTGGTTTTTTTAGTCATATCTTCGAAACAATTTGGGTTACAATATTCTAACTGTATTAGTTGAACTTAAAATTTATTTTATTCTCTATATTTAAGTTATATTCAATTTCTACTTCATTTGCATAGAAATTAAGGTACCTACCTATTTACAAAACTGTAGAATAACTATAACTAAATCTGAAAATTACGCTATTTTGAGCATAAATTGTCAAATCAAGATTGTTTTCAAGGCTGAATCTCACAATTTTACTTATTAGTTTAATTTTACAAATACCTATTTTGAACATTAGATGTATAGAAAACGGCTACTTCATGTGATTTTGTGATGTGGTGAGACGAAAAAAGGTTATTAAAATAGAGTAAACATTTTATTTTCTTTACCATCAAAATATTTCAAATTGTCTATGTTTTGTATCGGGATCGGGAACTTTACCAGTTTATAATTGTTGTATTGTTATAGTTATGCTGTTTTTGGTGACTTGCATACGTAAAACATACAAGATGTAAATAAGTTGCACTAAAAAATATCTGAGCATTTCACATGATGGCGATGCACATCCTAAAAATGGAATTTCTGCATAATTTGCACAGATTTTTTTTGTGTACCTACCCCATTTCGATAATGTAAACAACTCGAAGATCGTGCAGTAATCGCGGTATAAAAATTCTATAAAGTAACGAAGTTAAGACATAATAAATTATTAAATGAATTGTGTCGTATCACTGTCTCAGTCATGCTTAGATGCGGATCGTCCTTCGGCCGATCGTTTATGTTATTTTAAAAATAATAAATAAGAATTTTTTTAATACTACAAACATCACCAGAAATTTTCCATAAGATTATCTCACTTCTACCGCTTTACGCCCCTTGAAGGTTTTTACTTCAAGTTACATTGAAGTAACTTATTTATTGTTTAGAATATAAGAGTATGGTTTAACGCCCCCTGAAAGAAAGTGCTCTGGGCTAGAGCCCATTCTGCCCACGTCCTTGAGCCGGGCCTGATTCTCCTTTTTGTATAGGTGGAAAATATAACAGCCGCAATGGAAATATGAATGCTTTACAGCCGGTATTTCATATGACAATTAAAAAGCAACGCAAAAATTTGAAATATAAAATAAGAATACTTTTAGTATTGCTAAATATTCAAACCGAACGAATTTATTTACTTGTCATTCTTCATGAAAATTATCGAGTAACTCAAGAAACATAGAAGTCACGCTCTAATAGTTATTCTATTATGGATACGCTTTTAGATAAAAGGTTGAGCGTTGGTCTAATATGATTACTTAAGAACAACATTTTTTACTATTACATCAAGTTATGAAAATTTGAAGAAAATCATAGTATGTGGCAATTCCCGTGGTTTGGAATCCACGTTAGCTATAGAGGTCACCTTTTTTACATTTTTACCTATCAGGGGGAGTCACTAACATTTAAAACCGAATATATTGGAATTATATCAATTTAATTTGCGAAACAAAATCCAAAATCCAAAATTTAATATTTTCTTGTTTTAAACCAACTTCATTTATAATTTTATTTTAAATTCTCTTACGTATTTTATTCTTTTTAATAATAGCGTTCTTTTCATTTAATTTCATTAATAATTGTTTTTTAGTTATTCCAAAATTAGAAACACTAAATTTACATTTGACCAGACGCGTAATTTGCGATATGTGGAAATCACTCTGGAGGTTTTTCAGATAATGGTTCTCTAGGATGTAATTAAATATTTATGAAGTCCGCCCCCCTAACGAGATCGACGTCACTTTTTACGGTGTGGGGAAAGAAAGAAAAATTAGTTTTCACCATTTTCTCGACTTTCTTTTAACTTAACGACAAAAATTGTTATGCGATCCCCAATCTTAATTTCAAATAAGTCGAAATTGGGACGGGAAGTCGTCGTTTTTTGAAGAAAGAGTTGGATGTCGTTTATGCGTGTTTAATAGAGTTCATATTATCAATCTTGGTTGTTTGGGTGTTCACAGGATGAATGTTGATGTTCAATTTCTATTTTTTTGAGCCTTCGTTAATTAAGAAATTCGTACCTACTGGACTTCTCTCGACAGCTTCAACAAATTACGGAGCAATGAAACCGGCCAGTCCACAACAGCAAGCTCGCTGACGAATTTTTAACATTTCCAGGAGATTTGTAGTAGTCCTGTTGTGAAGCGGGATCATTCAATTAGTAATGATGCAGCCTCCAGCCCCAATCTCGTGGATTCTACCGATTATTATACCATGCCATTCTTGAACCCGATCACAGGTTCTCAAGGAGTGCTAGTACGCTGCTTCTTCAGGTGGTGGGAGTGAGGAGAAGTGACATGTATATTCGGTTAGTATGTATATTCGGTTATGAACGTCTTTCGACATTTTCCCGATACCTCCCTGTCTCTGCTCGTTGCGTGTTGAAAATGTGTGACGAGCACAGAGGACCTACAGCTTAACGTGGATTCCGAACCACGGGAATAGACGATTTTTACACCGCCTACTCCATCAGGGAAGTTTTTTTTAGCCATAAATAAATGTTATCTGGGGCCAGCAGATAGACAGGAGAGATGACATACTTTTTCTTTAAGAGATTTTCCAAAAATTTATGACCAGCTGTCACTAGTGAAGCTTCCTTGGATCAGTCGAATATGACTTATATTCCTGCTGCAGTGATCCAACCAATAGAAGCTTTTGGAGTTCCCTGCAGTCCCACAGTGTCGAGTTTTTCTCTAGAATTTTGATAAATGTAAGTTTTCCTTTCCTAAACTACAAAATACTTGGTACCTGGTCTATGTTTGAATTGACTAGTAATACATTTTTTTTGTATTCCGAAATGGAAACATGCAATAAAAATAAAGTAATCTTCTTGAACTTTTTTGATTTTTGTTCCAAATAAACACAGTAATTCTCTTTATACCTTTAAATAATCTTTGTTTCTAAAAACTTTACAACTTCCAATTTTCTATCCTTTTCTAAATTGGAATTCAAACAAAAATCTTTTATGAAAACAACGTGGACATTTTTGTAAATAAAATATTTTCAAAAAAACTAATATTAATGTCAATGTAATTAAATTTCAACTAATTGGCACAAATTATGAAAGCATACATTATAGAGCCTAAATCTTCTTCTTCCACTTTTATTAAGAAGTCTCCCTCTTAATATAGGTCCAGGACCTGTTTTTTTACTAATTTTTGTAATTAGTTCTGTGAGCATTTTTGAATTTTACATCTCAGGTAGCTCGCTAGGCTTGCCTTTCGATGTGCCTGCACCCTGTTTTTTATTGTTATGATGGCAAATCATTAACACAGGGGGACCGACGGCTTTACGTGCCCTCCGAAAGCACGGAAGACGGTCAAGAAATTTTAGACTGTACCCGGAGTTGAACCGGGGAGCCCTACGTTAGCAGTTGATCTGCTTAACGAAAAAAATTTGTTTAGATTAAATTTTAAAAATCTTGTGATTTTTTGGTTATTTTATTATGTTTGTACTTGCTTATTTTAGTGCTTATTTAGAACATATTTTTGGTTAGCTTATCAATTATTAGTTTTATTATTTCTTAATGCCCACCTATTTGACATTCCATATTGTCTATAATATATAGTAAATAAATATCGTAATCCATAATGATAAATAAAAATTATTCATCGACTCATCAAAAATATGAAATTTCCAAGGGCTGTATGACACGATGCTTATTTTCGTCCTTAATTGTATCCAATTCTGCGCAGTTATGAACTTAGTATAAGGAAGAAAACAATGACCGTAACGTAAGCCCCTAAAGGATTTTACTCTTTAAAAATTGCATTACGGTAATTTAGTATTAAAAATTCTAAGTAAAAAGAAATTTTAATAACAAAAATTGTATTTTGAAAGATTCAACAAAATTCCTCTTTTTTTTATCTGAAGTTTTACTTACTATCACTTGTTATCATTGTCTTTACTTTTCTAATTAATTTCCTAATTCTTTTATGCACTCAAAAATTTATACAAAAATTACCACGCCTTATAAGAATTTTTATCACGAAATTATCGCAAGACGATAGATGCGAGAGTCTCGTTTTAATTGAATCCTTAATCAATTTTAGTCGGCTAGTGGACGATCTACTACACCAACGATTCTCAACCTTAAAAATAATAACCTTAAAAAAAGTAGTCCAAGCAAGGATCACTTTCAGTTTGCAAAATAACTTGGCTAGCTGAAATTTGGCAGTCATGTGCATTCGAGTATCGAAATGAATCCCCTTAACGTCGCTCTAAAATCCCTCCACCTCTTTCGACTTATGGGCTTGGATATTTCAGTTCCTCTAACAAAGTCTTCCAACAACGTATAACTCGCTTAATTTCATTTTTAGGGAAAATTATCATTAGACCAAAATTGAAGAGTATTAAATTATCTACAAAATAGATATTTCAGAATTCGTTTCAAATGATAAAGATTACATTTTATTCGAAATATGAATTATTCAAAACCTTTGTAAATGCATTTCAACGTTCTGGAATTAATCGTCCTATTCTTGAATAAGGAAATTCTTGAAAATTCCATTTTATAGGTAATATTGTGTTGTTTAATTTTGAACTGAAATTTTAAAATTTGCCATATGCGAATTTTCTGTAGAAAATAGCTTCGAAAAGCTGTGCTAACAGGGCCAAAATCCCTAATTCCGTAATTAGGGAAGAAGAAGATTGGCAGAAGATTTTAAAGAAATCTTGTTGGTTCGTTACACACGGCTGTTTCATTTCTGTAAATGCTCCAGCCATTTTTTCAGCTTCGTTGCATAAACGCCGATAAACAGAGTCAGTAATCAGTATAATGGGGATATAATCGTGCACCTCCTGGAGGTTCTTCGCGTCCCAACGGTTTGGAATTATTACTTGATAATTGTAGGTCTAACCTGATATTTAACTAATTTATTCAATTAGTTCTATAAGCATTTGGTTTTTACATCTTAGGTAATTTGCTAAACTGGCCTTTGATATGTCTGCACCCTGTTTTTTATTGTTATAATAGAAAATCATTTACACAGCGGAACCGACGGCTTTACGTGCCCTCCGAAGCACGGATACGGTCAAGAAATGTTAAACTTAATTCTTCTTCTTTCAAGTGCCGTGTCGGGTCTCCCTGACGTTGGCGATCACTTCAGCTAGTGCACCTCGATCTCGTGCTACGCGGAATAGTTGTTCCACAGAACACATTCCAATCCATTCTCTGATGTTTCTCAACCAGGATTGTTGCTTTCTTCCAATTCCACGCTTTCCTTCTATTTTGCCTTTTAGTATCAATTGTAGGAGGTGATACTTGGGATTTCTCAGTATATGCCCAAGATATGAAATCTTGGGCATATGAAATAATAAACTTAATTATGTCAGTTTAATTGGACATACACGGCCTGCCTTTAACGATTTGAATGATAACTTATTGAAGCTCAAACAATCGACAATAATTTCATTAAAAAGATCAAGCCCAGAATTTCCAACACTAAAATTCTGCGCGCTACTTGTTCGGAGCGTTTTCACACGATGGGAATTGTATTTCGTTAAAGCTCAAATGATTAATAAACGATTAGTATTAATTTTATTTAAAAATTACGACTGGGGGGAGGGGGTAGAATTTGTACAATATTGTTCAAAATTGTTCTAAACAATTATTGTATTTTGACTAAAAACCTTTGAAGTTCAAACCACGGGAATAGAAGGTCACTGAAGCTCAAACGAGTGTCACCCAATTTATTTAAAAAAATTGGCGATGTGGGGTGGGGTACCTTTATTTTAAAGAACGGTGTGGTTAATTTTCATAATCTCTGTAATATTTTTTCTTTTTAGTCGTGTTGTTCGTTTCCGAACGTCGTGACCCATGATACTATTACTAGTAAGATAAACCCACTTTGAGATCCAATTTCGTACGGCGTTGCGCATTACGTCACTTGGTGATAATAACTCTGCTTGTCGGTATGGTAAAGCATTGTTTTAGAGCGATTTTTATAAATATTTAGTATATTTTATTATTATTTATTATAATATTGATATTGGAATCTTTAATTTATTGAAAATGTTTAATTAAATGAAACATTTTACATAATCAAGTTAATAAAAATACTTACTATTGAAGTTAAAATAAATTGAAGATTGGTAAATTTTTAAAATTATTTATATAAATTAAATTGCCATCATGACAGTGTTCTTTGTTACTAATCATGATACTGTGTTTCGATTTATTGAAGCTCTTCAGGTGATTACAATAAACAAAGAATAACTAATGTTAAGTCTTGTTTAAAACTTTTATTATAAATTTTACAAATTTACACGAGAAAGCCAAGCTTTATTAATTTATATGGAAAATCA
Source organism: Podabrus alpinus (assembly GCA_932274525.1). Taxonomy (NCBI): domain Eukaryota; kingdom Metazoa; phylum Arthropoda; class Insecta; order Coleoptera; family Cantharidae; genus Podabrus; species Podabrus alpinus. The sequence continues at coordinate 68,380,040 of OW026454.1, forward strand.
TTTTCCCAATGTTTTGGAGTTATGTAATAAATTATAAATAAAAATATGTCTTTTTCTCCAAAGTCCTTTTGAATTAAATTTCGAGACGCGTTTCGAAAATTTACAATATTCTCATCATCGGTCGATAATAGAGGACAAACGTAGAAGTTGTTAATATCAAATTAACAAGAGTCGGTCGGTATTATTAATTTGATGTTTGATAATTTAACAACTCTTACGTTTGTCCTCGATTATCGACCGCTGCGCTGATGAGAATATTGTAAATTCTCGAAACGCGTCTCGAAATGTAATCAAAAAGGACTTTAGATAAAAAGACAAATTTTTATTTAGAATTTATTTTACAATTTTTGTAATTTTTCTCTTCCTAACGTTGGATTTTTCTTTAATATTTCTATTTAACATCCTAATTTTGAAATACATTTTACACCTAAAGAAAAGATGCTTGGCCTCTGTACTTAAATTAACAGATTCCGCTAAATCCATTAGGGCTGTTAAATAATTGTTGGTCAATTAGAATGACTCCTCATTAAAATTATTAAAACTTGCTGTTTTCACATTAACTTTGTGTTAATGATAACATTTTAGAACTCATTGTTCGCAACCCCTGGAAATCTAAAAAAGCGGCAATGCGACAAGTTCTTGCTTTTTTTGTTGTTGTTGCTAGAACAACCCAACACTACACGGTACACCATGGTAAAAAATGTTTAATTCAATATTTTTAATTATAATTTATCAAGCTTTACGCACATTTATCTGTAAACAAACCAAATAAAACACACAAAAACCGTTAAATGCCTTATAAAACTGCCCATTGCTGGGTAAATAGTCACCGAGTTTATCACCCCGTGACGTCAGGCGTGCGAGCGAGATGGGCTTATCTCATGCGCGTGAGTTTATCTTTACAGTAATAGTATCATGGTCGTGACCCATCTCTTTCTATGCATGTGATGTGCGTTCTAAGTGTTTTCACATACATAGAGGACCTACTTGCTTAACGTGGGCTCCGAACCACGGGAAGTGTAATACACTTCATGTTGAGATGGGCGCTCTTGGCAAATTACCTCGATGGTTTGCCGCTGCCTTCCGAGGAGAGACGGCCAGAATAAAGTTCTTACCCTGCCCGGATTCGATCCTAGCGTTTCGCATTAGCAGTAGACTCACTTAACTGCCAAAGCTATGACCATCTCTTTTTTTTACATCAATATTTTTTACATCATCGTTAATTACGTTACTATAGAAATTTTTTAATCTCGACTCTATGATTTGCTACGTTCAAACCCAAAATTTTAACCCTCCTGTATTAACTCACCTAGCAATAACTTTTAGCCACTGGCATGCAAGGTTATGTAAATATAATTAAAAATAATATTTAATTTGGTTCGATCCACTTCCGGGCATTTAATCTTGGGGTCGTGTTATAAACATAATAATTAATCTCGAAAAATTCTTAAGACCTTTTAAGTAGGCATACTAAAAAATTATAGAATTAAAGTGAAATGAAAACTCTTGATATTGTTTTTGAAACACTCTAAACTGTTAAACACTATGTAGAAAATAATTATAGACGCTTCTATACATACTTACATACCGGCATTACATTGAAAACATAATTACTTACCTAGGTTTTTTTTAACAGAATTACTATGTTTGTCACAACTACGGGTACTTAATAAAACCGGAATAAAATGTTTACCTAAATCGGAAAGTCGGAAGTTGGAATTCAAGAAAACAATTAGCATCAAAAAGGATTCTTTGATTTGTGGACCTAAACGTTGACCATATAGATGAACAAACGCTTGTACTTGACTCTTTAAATATTTTTTCATTTTATTGTAGAACTGTCGGATATGCGAACTTCTTGGAATTGTACTGCATTGTATTTACGGATAAACCCACATTAAAGAATTATAAGTCTTTCATACGTACATATACATAATATGACCTATAGTTGAACGTGGAATTCGAACCACGACACAAATAATTATTTTGAAATAGTTACTCTGAATTTCTTATCCCTTTGCAAAAGTACGTATACTTTTACTACTTGAGTGCAGAAAAATGAATTCAATCCAAATCATTCCAGTCATTCGACATACATTTATTAATTCCTAATCCCGATTAATTTAGTATTTATTAATAGTTTCGCGTGCATGCCTATACAAATACTGAAATTTAACCTGCATAATTTCCAATATTTTAGTATAGAATTAATTTACAATTTTTCCTTCCTACGAATAAGTTTTTATTAATTCAAAATTTGGAATTTTATACAATTAGCCCCGAATGTAAATTTTTAGTTACCTTTTAAGATGTTATAATTAACGGAAATTTTATTCAACAACTCATTAAGCGGTGCTAATTCTTCAAGTCCACAGATAACGCTATTGAAGGATTTTACCTGTTTTATTTTATTTCTTCAATTTATTATTTTTCCTAATATTTTAACATAGCTCGATTAAAACGGATCTTCTGCGTAAGTATGAATTTGCAAAAAAATTCAAATAATTAATGGCCGACGTCAAATTTAAAATTGTATTTTATATCCGTTCTGATTAATTTCAACAGGATATTAAGTATGTTAATTGCTTAATTTTTATTTCCTTTATTTAATTACTGCATTATTTGTCTTGTCAATTAAACGATGCTTAATCTTTTAATTCCACTATGATAAAGAAAATTTAATTAAACGTATGCGTTAATGTGAGCAGTTAGAGTTGTTCATTAATCAAGAAATATTTGTTCAGTGTCTTTGTAAAACAATTTTTTGTACCAAGATATTATTAATGTGAGGAATATTAAAGTACTTAATTTATGTGCAAACTACATTTTTTCTAAAATTCGGATTTATTTGGTATCAAGTTGGCATAACATTAGGTACGTCACATGGGGTGCTTTTCTTCTGAAATGCAAATACGTAGGCTCGCAACCACCTTAGGGATATGTCATTACCTAGGTTAACCTTGATATTTTCTCTGTCTTAAACTGATCTGTTATCCACTTCTTCTTTAACAGCCGTTTCTTGTCCACTGCTGAACGTCTCGTCGTTTTGCTTTTCTTATGTCGTCAACCCCATCTTTTCTGGGGTTAACCTATACGATGAATTTATTAATCGGGGTTTGCATAACGACAATCTGTGTGGCCATCTGCCATGTCATGACCTGAAGAACGCATTGGTCAAAAAAGTTCCTTTTCAAGCATATGAACAAATCATTCTTCTTCAAAATAAGTTTAACACGTCTTCCTATTTCCGCAACCTAGTTGTCTTTTGTAAATACTAATTTATGTCCCAGGTGTATGTATTCAGTCACATTCTCTATTATGCAATTTTCCAGCGTTATATTTGCATTTTCTTTGCTCATAATTTTCGTCTTTTCTGTCTAATCTGTTATCCTGTCTTCTATAACAAAATTTAAAAATAAAAAGCAGTTAGAAATCGTCCCATGTATTTGTTATAGACGAATTGGGACAGGTTCCCCATAGCTACACTACTCATAACTATTCTACGAATAAATTTATTTCGTCATTTATTACAAGTAGAACACCTGAGATGCATTTTATATTATTAAATAATATAAGTTTTATTATTGACAATTTAGTATGGTATAACCAGAGGGTATAACAGTTCTATTGAAAAGTCATAAGGTAAGTCATCAGAAATATTAACATTGTGAAACGTAATCATTACTTAATCCATACTATATCTGAGAATAGCGTTTTCTATGCACTCAGAAAAATTAGTTTGCTATTCTAGCAAACACCAAGTTGAACTCGAAGTTTGGGTAAAATTATTTTTTTCTAAATTATTAGAAAGTATTATTATCTCAGAACTTCATATTTTTTATTGATTTAAATAGTTTTGTTCCAATACCATATAATTATTAAAGCCTGTTGTAAACTCTTTAGTTTAGCATAACAGAAAAAGCTTCTAGGTTTTGGACATTCGACGAACTTGTCGAACAGTCCAAAAATGACGTAGTCATGGTGTTTGCCCAATTTAAGAAATTTGGGTAATGTTGTTATTTTGGTTTGGATCTCACGTAGGTTTGTGATAATTTGTAATTTGAAGAAAACACTTTGAATAATTGAAATAAACAAATGTATATTCTTTAATGTTAAATTAAGTTGAAGCACATGTACAATGAAATGTTTGTTATTTTTTACACGTCAAACTTGAGATTATTTTTTTACTAACTTGATCATGCATAAATGTTTGTGTATGCACTTAAAAATTGACAAAACAAATAAAAGTAATAATTGGACTAAACATATCGCCTCCCTTGAAAGCCGGAAGGGTTTAAAAACAAAATTAATAGGAACTAGTCACTTTGATTAGGTAGCACGCACACTTTAACCACTGGTCGTTTAAAGATGCCCGTGGTTGTCTTGATTGTGACAGCTCGGATGATGCCATCTCGTCCTGGATGTGTTTCCAAAATTCTTCCTAAACGCCACTTCATTGGAGGTAGACCATCTTCTTTGATTACCACCATGACACCTGGTTTCACCAACTGTTGTGTGTTCTTCTTCCATTTGGTACGGACTTGTAAATTGGAGATGTATTCTTTTGTCCAACGGGACCAAAAGCTTTGGTAAATTTGTTGAAGGTGTTGAAAACGCGACAACGTATTTTGTGCTGTATTTATAGCCAATTGGGCTCCGGTATGCCCGTTAGTGTCGTTCCTATCAGGAAGTGTGCAGGTGTTAAAGGGTTAGGATCATTAGGATCGTTCGATAAAGGATACAGAGGTCGTGAATTAACGCAGGCTTCAATTTGTGTAATAATTGTATTAAATTCTTCATAAGTCAAGAGTGTATCGTTAATTACTCTCTTTAGATGAAATTTGATAGATTTTACAGCAGCCTCCCAGAGGCCACCAAAATGTGGTGCTCTTGGTGGTATGAAATTCCATTTAATGCCTTCCGAACTGAGAACCTTGGTTAATTGTTTGTCATTATGACTTAAAAAATCTTGTAATTCGTGGTTGGCACCAATAAAAGTTGTTCCTTGATCAGAATGAATTTCTGTGCATTTCCCTCGTCGGGACACAAAACGTTTTAGTGCTGCTAGAAAACATTCAGTTGTTAAGTCGGAGACAATCTCCATGTGGATGGCCTTTGTGGCAAAGCAGACGAACAGGGAAATGTACGCCTTGCTTGTCTTGTAGTATCGAGTTTTTCGGTCCTTAATCAGAAAAGGACCCGCGTAGTCCACTCCAGTTATAAGGAATGGTCTAGTCGGTGTTAATCGTGTAGTGGGTAGGTTGCCCATCAAATAAGCTTGTTGTTTTGCGTTGAATTTGAAACATGGTAAACAATTATGGACAATTTTTCTCACAAAAGAACGACCCGATAAAGGCCAGTATTTTTCTCGTAAGGAAGCTAATAACAATTGTGGACCAGCGTGAAGTAATCGCTGATGTTCTTGTCTTCCAATTAATGTTGTAAGATGTTCATTGGATGGAAGCAATATTGGATGTTTCTTGTCATATTCAAATTCAGCGTTTTGTATTCGTCCGCCAACGCGGATCAAACCGTCTTTGTCCATAAAAGGATTTAGATTAAGTAATCTACTGTTCGAAGCTAATTTGCGTAATTTTTGTAAATTTTTATAATCATTAGGAAAGTGTTTTTGTTGTATGGCTCGAATTAAGATGTTAAGAGATTCTTCTAATTCGGTAGGTTCAAAAATACCGAGTTTTCTTAATGCTACAGGTTTCCTAATGTTGTTTGTAAATCTGAGTACGTAAGCGAAAATTCTTTCTAATTTATTGAGCGAAGAAAATTTGCTGATGAATTCGGGGAATTCGTGGTTGACGACGAGAAGTGAAGTCACTACACGATGTTCTGTATTATTACTTAAATCCTCGAAATTCACTGTATTGTGAGAGGGCCATCGATCTTCGGCTATGGAAAGCCATGTTGGACCGTGAAACCAGATCCTTGAATTGAAGAGGTCGTAAGGCGATATTCCCCTCGTGAGTAAGTCAGCTGGATTCTCAGCCGTACCAATGTAGTGCCAAGAGTCGGGTTTTGACAGAGTTTGGATTTGTGATATTCTATTAGCTGTGAAGACTTTCAGTTTGCTGGGGCAAGTATTTATCCACGCCAATACTATTGTGGAGTCGCTCCAGTAAAATGTTTTATTAAAATTGATGTTAATGGCTGTTTTTACCTTTTCTACTAGCTCGCACATCAATAGAGCTGCACAAAGCTCTAAACGAGGAATAGTGGTGTGTTTCAGAGGCGCAACTCTGGTTTTTGCACACAATAGATTGGAAGTAAATCTACCGCACGATTCTTCACATCGTACGTAGATACAAGCTCCGTAGGCGCTTTCTGATGCGTCTGCGTCACCGTGTAGTTCTATCGTGATTGGATTGGAATTTAATATTTTTCGAGGTATCTCCAGTTCGTTTATTTTAATAAGTTGGCTCGTATAATTTTCCCATAGAGTATGAAGGTCTTGTGGGATCGATTCGTCCCAAGACAGATTAAGTTTCCATAGCCTTTGTAGTGTGATTTTTGCCGTTACAGTAACAGGTGCAAGAAGACCCAAGGGATCAAATATTTGCGCTATAGTCGACAGAATTTGTCTTTTCGTAATCTTGTTTTTGTGAGAATAATTTTTTATTTTGTATCTCAATGTGTCGTTGTTGGAATGCCATAAGAGACCTAAAGTTTTATTTTGTTCGCCGATTTCTATAAAAGTATTTTCTTCCTCTTCACAATTAATTGCATTTTCGTTAGAGATAAATTTTCGTAATTGGAATCCATATTTGCCCAGTATTTTAGTGATTTCATGTTTGAGTTTCAATACTTCGTTGATTGTGTCTCCTCCAGTTAGAAGATCATCAACGTAGAAGTCTCGTAAAGTAGTAGAGCTGGCATTTGGAAATTCCTTGGCTTGTCGTATTGCTGCTTCTCGTAAAGATCGTATTGCCATAAAGGCGCTTGCGGTCAATCCGTAAGTTACGGTGTTGAGCTCGTATACTTTTATCTCTTCCTCCTGATTGTAACGCCATAAGATCTTTTGTAAATTGCGTTGGTTGTCAGGTATTAATACTTGGCGGTACATCTTGGCAACGTCTCCGCCGAGCACAATGTTATGCTTTCTAAATCGAAGAATAATAGAAAAAAGATCGTCTTGAATTGTAGGCCCTACCATCATCAAGTCGTTTATAGAAACCCCAGTTGTCGTTTTGGCAGATCCATCGAAAACGACGCGTAAATTAGTTGTAGTGCTACTATTTTTAATAACGCTGTGATGAGGTAAAAAGTAACCTGTTGTGTCATCTTGATCCTTTGCCAAAGTCATGTGTCTTAACATGATGTACTCCTTTATAAAATTATCATATTGCAATTTGAGTTCAGGCAAACGTGAAAGTTTTCTTTCCAAAGTCGTAAAACGGTTCATCGCTATTTGTTTCGATTCACCAAGCCTTGTAATGGGCTCCTTTAGTGGGATTGCCACTATAAAGCGACCATCGGGGCTGATTGTAGTGTTGTCCTGAAAGTGATTTTCGCACTCGATATCTTCTGGTGATATAAATTTGTTTTTCGGGAATTCTTCAATTTCCCAAAATTTGGATAATTGCTGGTCGATGTCTTTTGTGACGCTGAAATGACATTTCGTTTCGGTGTGAAGCTGTTGTTTTGTAAAAATTGGACCGGACACGAGCCATCCCAGTTTAGTCTTTTGTAAGATAGGATAACCTTTACCTAGCTTAATTTGGCCAACGCTCATTATATCCCAGAAGGTATCTGCGCCAACAAGCATGTCTACTGGCGCTGCGCTGTTGAAGTTTGGATCGGCAAGAATTATATTTGACGGTATATTAATGGTGTTTATTGGAAATGAAATAGAAGGTATGTCACCTGTTATGTTTGGTAAAATAAGACAAAAAAGTGTGCAAGAAAATTCGTTGATTGTGGATTTAATTGAAACAGTCGTTTGAAAGTTAATCTTGGAATTCACTTGGTTTATGCCAGATACAGAAAAATTGATTTTGCTGGTAGGTAATTGTAAAATCTGGCATAATCGTTGAGAAATAAAATTAGATTGACTACCATTGTCGAGAAGTATTCTACAGTCGTGTGGAATACCTGTGTGGTCATAAACTTTAACAATGGCTGTTGAAAGTAAACAAAGTGATTTTTGATTGAAAGTGTTGTTGATTGTTAATGCAACTGATTGTTGTATCTCATCTTCCGAAGTCGAGTGATTTGAATTAAAAGTTTGTTGTTCGGATGAGGTGTTTGTGTTTTCAGCCGTGTGAGAATTTGCGGCTCTGCGGCCGGAAGTGCTATTAAAATGTAGAAGTGTGTGATGTACTAGACCACATTTTCTGCAGCCACCAGATTTACATTCTCTTGTACGGTGTCCAGAGGAAAGGCAGTTTACACATAACCATAAACGTTTGGCTTCATTTAACCTTTCTGAAGGTTGAAGTTTCTTGAAGTCGGGACATATGTATATGTTGTGATCTTTTTTGCAGCATGGGCAAGTTGTGTTTGAGGTTGTAAGAAAAGATCTTGACTTGTTTGGCTGTGTGGCTACTGGTTTGTTGTATATGCGCTTTGGTTCCTCAGACGTATCTAATGTTTCTAATATGCAACATTTATTTTTTAAGAAACTTGTCAAATCAGATTTTGTTGGTAAGTCGTCTGATTTGTGTACAATCGTTTCCCATTCTCTTCTGGAAATGTTATCGAGCTTTGAAGTAATTAAATATATAATAATAATGTCCCAGTGCTCTATTGGCAATTGTAATGCTTCTAGGGCACGTAGGTGTTTTTCCAGACTGTCCAATATAAGTCTTAAGCCTTGGTGTGATTCTTTTTGAATCGTGGGAATGTTAAACAGACCTTTGATGTGATTGTTTATTAACAGACCTTTGTTTTCGAATCTTTCAACTAATAGATTCCATGCTACTTCATAATTTGCGTCAGAGATTTCTAAAGCTTTCAAAGTATTAGCAGCATTTGAGCGTAAGGATGAGCGTAAGTAATGAAATTTCTGTATGTCAGCAAGCGAATTATTGTTGTGGATTAAAGAGGTGAATGTATCTCTAAAGTATGACCATTGTTCATAGGAACCATCGAATGTTGGTAAATTTAATGTAGGCAGTTTAATTTTTGGCATGGCAACTAAATTGCAATTGTATTTACTGCTATGTACGGATGTATTGCTATGTACTGATGGCGTTGGTGAACTAGGTGCAGATTTTCTAGTTTTATCCGTAATGAATGTCCTGGTTATTGAAACTATTTCAAAATATTTATTTTCAAAATCTTCTCTAGCAGTAAAGTGAATTTTTTTGTTATTTTCGTAATCGGGATCAATTTCTTCCAATTTTGATTGTACGTTTCTAAAGGTTTCAAGTAAACTTTCGGCATCATTTAAACGTAGCTGTAATTGCTCTAAATTGATTTCGTTGTCAGCTGAATTTTTAATAGTTTCAAAGTACGTAATGAAACGTGTAAGAGCGCTTTTTGCATTTCTGCGCTGTTTTTTATAATTTTCAATTGTCATAATTATAATATTAATTTATTACACAAATCGCAATAATTGTTTGGATAATATAACTAACCTCTGATAGGAAATGATTCGATCTTCTGGCTTTTCTGGTTGTGTTCACGTATCTCGATTCGAAGGACCAATTTTATGTTTGCCCAATTTAAGAAATTTGGGTAATGTTGTTATTTTGGTTTGGATCTCACGTAGGTTTGTGATAATTTGTAATTTGAAGAAAACACTTTGAATAATTGAAATAAACAAATGTATATTCTTTAATGTTAAATTAAGTTGAAGCACATGTACAATGAAATGTTTGTTATTTTTTACACGTCAAACTTGAGATTATTTTTTTACTAACTTGATCATGCATAAATGTTTGTGTATGCACTTAAAAATTGACAAAACAAATAAAAGTAATAATTGGACTAAACACATGGATTGATCGCTATCAACTATTGTCATGATTTTTCTACAAAGATTTTATTTTTGTGCGGGGAATGATTTTATTTATTTAAATTTGAAAAACCATTGTTTGAGAAATTCATCATTTAAGTTCGCAATATGTTTTCACGGCATGAGATGCGTTAGTTGACCCATAATTGAAGCCAGTATCGAATTAACCCTCACAGAGGCAGTCCGCCAGAATTTTGTATAAAAGTTGAATTTAATTAAAAAAGAAATTGAAAAGTTTGCGTTTAAAAGGAAATTTCACAACATTTGACTACAACGCAATCCATGTTTAAAGTAATCAATATAATCAAAATCTGACGACCCAATGTGGTACGATTGATTTTAAAATTAAGAAATTATTTAAAAAAAATTGGTGCCAGACGTGGGGCTCGATAAAGTGAACGAAGTGAGGAAGGCAAGATTCAACGTTCTATAACCCTGAGATAATGTAGTACAAAGAATAATACCAGTACCAATACCAAATAATACCAGTACAAAGAAGGAAGAAAAATTAAAAATAAAAATCATATTAAAATAACTGGAAAAGGATGGAAAAATTACAAATTGAAAGATTCTCAGAGAAATAATAATAAAATGAAACGTGAATAAAAAAATAAAAAATATGTCATTAAAAAGAGATTTAAAAAAATAATATTTGAAAAATGCAGATAATAAATTGAAAATTGAGTCCATAAAGAGCAAAATTAAAATTGGAAACGGGAGAAGCAATGAAAAGAAGTGCGAATTTGAAAATTTTATTTCAGGAAAGAAAGAAAATTGAAGTTTGGATTGTATCCGTTTGGAACGATGAGAATTGGAGGACTGGACAACTTGTTTACCAAATGGAGTCGAATTAATGGTACGACGAAACGAAATTTTATTTCATTTTATTAAAAATTCCAAACGCCCCACGATGTTGGTTTGCCAATTGCTACTGTTAATTAATTTCAAGCCCCATTTATAGCACCGATTGATGTATTTTCATAATTTCCAATTATTATTTTATAAGACCCATTTTCAAATTCTAGCGTGCTGGCTTAGAAAGGCTCAAAACCCCACTGGCGTTCGACTCTGCTGTCGAACTCGCTGCGCAAACATATAGCGCCAACAGAAATATAAAATCCCCAACAATAATTACAAATAATATTCAAATATTTGTACATTTGAAAAAAATACGACAATTTATTATGCAATAACTGGCGTCATATTACGCAGTTGAATATTTTGGCTTTGAACAATAACAATTTTTGATTTTGCAGTGATAACTAATTTAAAAAATGAGAAATTACCATTTTCTGTGCAATGTTTCTGTTCCCATCAAGACCCCTAACTTACCACAAAAGCTGAAAACAAAAAGAAAATTTGAATAAAATGTTGAAGTGGCGTCTCGAAAACCGCGTTGCTTGGAAAAAAAATGAGCTATTTTTTTCAAGTCAATTAAAACCTCCGGTTTTCCAAATCGCTGTAAAAGCAAGAGAAAGTAAAATTTCGGAAAAACGGGATTGAAGTTTTGAAAAAATTTGAAGTTTATTTGTTTAGCCTAGATTTATTTAGAAATTACTGTGCAATTTATATAGGGTTTTGAACAAACTGTTTTTTTTAAATAGATCGCAGAACGTCTGGATTTTTTCTAATTATTCTTGTAAAACCAAGAGAAAATGAAATTTTGGTAAAAACTAGATTAAAGTTTTGAATTATTTTGTTTTGTTCAATTATGTTAAGTTCAAGTTATGCTTATTTATGTAGTACTTAGAAATTACTATGCAATTTATTGTACAAGAAACGGTACAATTTATGTGAAGTCTTAATTTACGTTTTAGGCGTTTTATATTCGTCTTGGACCGGCACAAAATATTTAAATTGTTAACTACGGATAATAAATTGCATAGTGTAATACAAGCCAATGTAATGCATACGTTTTACGTGTCCATAATAGTAGTACATGAATTTTCGAATTTTAATATTTTATTCAAAAAAGATATTTGACTGCCCAAGATATTTGAGTTCCCTTATATATTATCATTTTCTCATAGTTTTACTTATACCCCTTTTATTCTAATGCATATAATTGTTTCAAGAATTTTATTTAGGGAAATAATCCTTTGGTTAGATAATCGATAAACCACTAATAAGCCTACAGGCCAATCACACTAACTTTTAATATTCTTCTTACGTTAAGCCTGGGATCTGTGGGGTTTTTAAAAATTAGTTCTATGAGCATTGGTTTTTACATCTTGGTGGCTTGCTAGACTGGCCTTCGATGTGCCAATACGTTGTTATGATGGCAAATAATTAACACAGAGGAACCGATGGCTTTACGAGCCCTCCGAAGCACAGAAGGCGGTCAACAAATTTTTACGCTCAAACCCGGAGTCGACTTTTGACCATCGTCAACTTTTAATCGAGGAGTTAAAAATGAATTCACCAGAAATTCTAGAAAATTTCCCAAAAATTCTAGGATATTCGTAGTACCAGTACAAAAAGATTTCCGATCGATTAATCCCTCGAGTTTAATATTATATCTACATTTAAATTTTAAACGAAAGTTTAAAATTAGCATTTGAACCATGCGAATTTTTGGAATTTGACTGATAATTACCTGAAATTCAAGTTAAACATATTCATTACATTAATTTTTTGATTAAATATCATTTTGAAATTTCCATGAAAGTTAAATATCCGAAAAATTCTTAAATGATGTTGGTTTTATTTAAAAGATACATTTTATGACATTTATTTACGTTTGTGCCAGTACCAGGGTATAAATAAATAAAAAAATAGCAGACAATTAATCCCGACAATTATACAGGTAGATAAAAGTTTTGAAAATTGGCACTATATAAGTATTATAAATTGTCTTATTCAATTTATTTTATTACACTTAACCGTTTTCCCAAACAAAATTCAATTTAATTATCTTTCAAAATTACTGCTGTCAGAAAATAGTACATAAATTTCTTAAAATGTGCCTTTTGAACAGCTATTTCTATGTATGGTTTCCAACGTACAGTTAATATTAAAACGTTTTATCGGTTTTAATTATGAGCAGTTTGTTCATTATTGTAAAATTGGTTATAAAAGTGTGATAAACGAGGAAAAACAATTTGTTAAATTAAAATAAAATTCATTGCAATAGAAAACCAACAATAATAAATTTAATAAAAAATTCTTTGATTTAAGTAATAAATTAAAGAAGTTATCCAGGAATATTAGTTTTATTAAAATATCCGAAGCTCTTAAGACTGCTGAAGCATAATATTATTTTATTGCACTGTACTAATTTTTTTGGAAAATTTGGTCCTTATGGCGGAGTCTGTAAGAATGTAACCTCAGCAAAGTTACAGGCAATTTAACATATGATAAACTGTATGTGACATAACAATACAATAAATGTATAGGACCGCATTTACATAGAGACTTGGGGAGAGAATCGCGCATTACGGCACTACGCTTCCTACCAGCTAACTATAACGTGCTGTGTTTTAGGGGTTATTTCATGTTTACTACCAGAATGACAAATTTTATGAAAGCATATTACTATTTGTTTCCATAACTTATATCTCGATTGCTTCGGTTATAAAATTTTAAATTTTTCTTGCGGAAACCGAACAGGATACACTTTAACTTGCTCTTCTATATATCGGCTACGTTCAACTTTCCAAACTAAATTAGAGAAAATTGATTTTGAGATTCTGCGATTGTAAAAATAGGGTTGCTTTCTAAGGTCAAATAACAGTTGATACTACAACAGGGAATGATACGATGCGGGAACAATCATGACATTTTCACGACCTAGTGAATCCATCTGCACAGGACATCAACACCCTCTAGATATTTAGTCAACTTACACCCCGCTACACTTAATTTGTATCCTCGATCACGGTCTTGTTAGTAGTAATATATTCGTCGGTCTCAAAAAAATTTAAAAATGAAAAGTTTTCAGTGCCTGCTGATGGTTTTCCCTCATAATGGTGTTAACGATGGACACAATGTATGACATTGTAAAAAATCGAAAATTATACACCTACTACATCAAATTATACCCATACCTACTCCTTTTCCTCATTATGTAGTTAAATAATTAAATGGATAAATAAATATGGGATACTTTTAAAAAAAGCTTCACCATCAACTGTCACTATTTAAAAGCCTACGCATTATACACGATGTTTTATATTAAGCATAATGCGGGTGACAGAAAATTATTCCAATGAAAGCTTAACTCTCCGCTTGATAGACCAAAAATAAAAGAAATCATTTTCTATATAAATGCAGAATGCCATCATATCAATTACGTTGTAACATGTGTAACTGAAAACAATAAAATTAAACGCCATGACGCATTTAGATGAATAATATAGATAATTAGCCAGTGGCGTAGAAAAACGTTTATTTTTTTTATAATCCATCATAGCCCATACTTTTAATTACCAAAGTTTTATTAAGGCGTACAATTTACCAAATTATGTAGGTGCTTAATTAAAAACAAAATGGAACTGTGTTTTATTGCGTGTTTAATGTGTTTTAAAAGTCCTAATATAACAACAATAATTTAAAATTTTCTTTTGATACGATTTTTGTAAATTATTACACGTCAATAATTTTAAGTCATTTCAACGCAGTTAGCTAAATTATAAAGTAGCATGATATAGAAACTTTTTTTCGTGATAAAAACTATTAAAATGATGTATATGTTTGTATAAAAATGCCAAAAGAAGTTTTATTATTAGTAATTTTAAAAAAGCTCCGATTTATTTTTATCCGAGATAAGACTTAATTTCTGCGCCAACTTTCCTGCCTTTTAATGATTTTCGACAATCGGAACGTGTGGAAATTTTAGCATACCGTTGCAAGCGAATTTCGTTTTTTGGGTTCCGGAAAATTTTGACGACTACGTCACTGCGCTGAAAAATTGACAAATATAAGCATAATCAAACAAGCGTATAAACGGAACAGGAAGTGAGCATTAGAATGGTTGTTTATGATCTCTAATTGGAGTTATTTAACATATGAATAGAGACCGTCTACGACAGGTGTGAAGCGGATACTGCATAGATTAACATTAACAGTTTCTTTGTAAATCAACAACTACTAAAATGTGTTAATATACCTTTGAACGTCGCATTTAAAAAAGAAAAAAATTTATAATTTTAAAACTTTATTTATCGTGTGGGCCAATAACTTACATTTTTAATCCTCGTCTCCTCCGTTTTTAAATTTTTACCATTAATCAGCGTCAGTCCTATTATGTTATCACTTATCAAATTTAATCAAGAAACAGAAGTAGTGTAGAATGCAGAATAACGAATTGGAAGATTTAAGTGTGTCGTGATCGATGGGATTCAAACAAGGAAAGTCGCGAATGTCGTTGGCAAGTGACCAACGTCCAAACAGTGTAATTCTCCCTACATGATAGATACCAGTCGATCAAAGTAAACCAATTCTATTTTCACATTCTAATACTGCGAACGAAAAGTTGGTGAATTTCCATTACCGAAATGACTTCTTGTAAAAGCACGACATTAGTTAGATGGACCGGAACTGTAGGAATTGCAGAATTTCTAACATAAATTGAATTTTCACTAGAATAACTTCTGTTTCAGACACTTGTACTTTCATAATATTTTGGTTTGTATATTAAAAATACTTAATTGATTATTTTTTAAACCGTAAGTTTTTTATACACACGAATTTCCTGTGTTAATTTCGTAACTGTTAAAAAGCGGAAATTAAACTGGCATCATGTGTTCTTTTGGTTTATCGATCAGGAAGATAAATGAATTTTCTTAACTCGGTTTGTACGTAGTAATTTTCTAAAATTGGTTACGAACGGTGTCTGAAATAACGTTTTTAGGTGTTGTCTAGCACCACTTAAGTTTCTTTCTCCACCTGATCATGTGTAATAAATATTGTTGAACTTTTCAACTCAATAGAATCCAGAATTCTCGCTCTACTCCGACTAACACAAAAAGTTATTACTGAAAGCTTTTCATCGGATTCACTTCAATCAAGTTCTATTTACACATATTGACTTCAAATAACACCAGTAAACTTCATTGTATTAGAATAGTTTCAGAAGGGTGCTAATGACACCATCCCGAACTAGTCGAGGGATGATCCGCATTATTTTATTTCATTTCAATTTATCGTCAATGAATGGAAATGCAAATCGGTCGAATAATAAAAAAAAATTTTGTTCGAACGTTTCAAATTCTGAAAACTTTGCAACAATCACATTCGGCAATATAAACAATAAAGATATAAAACTGAAATTTTATTGGATAATTGTGATGTTATGATTGAAATGAACCTTGCATTTAGAATAAAAGCCGCATTCAGCACTATATTTTTCTATTCAATAAGTATTCAGGAAACGTCCGTCAGAAGTTGGCTCGTAATGATGGATAAATGCTATTTTACTTCAGATGTGCTGAATAAGTGACCAGAAATAGAGCTATTGTCCTTCGTAAAAAATTTAGAGCTTTTGTCGTTCAAATTTAAAAATTGCTTGCATGCTGAAAATGGATTTCATGAAAATATTCGAAACACCTCCTTGCAATTATAATAATTGCACCATTTGTCTTGTTTGGAGGCTTAAAATCTGTAGCACACCCATATAGCATTCCTATGGCTAAAAAGAAAGCCAATACCGAAATGGTGCAATAATTGCATGAAATAAGATAAGACGACAATGGAGGAAGTGCATAGAAGCACTCTAGTGATTCTCATTATTATGATCTACCAAAAACAAAAAGTTAAAACTTTATCATATACTATACATACTCGTACGACTATTCAGCCGGAATAACATATCGATTTTAAGCAATTACGTGCAACTTCAATATAGTAAAATAAAAATACGAAAATAACTTTACTAGGAGAATATAAGTACATTGTACGGTGCAGATTTAGATTTTAAACATTTTATACGCCCTGTATATATTTATTATATCTACGATTTAAATACTAAGTACCTACGTTCATCTTGACCTCCATGTGATTTTGTTATCGAATATTGCAAATCCTAAATTTTTCTCCTCTTCAAAATCAAATTTTCAGATCAAATTGGTGTCAAACGTTAGAGCCTGAAGTGTTGCAGAGTTATCCGCGAAATATTTAAGGAAGGGGGTATTTTTTAATTTTTTTCCTATTTTGAATTTGGGTGTCCCCATCAATCGATAGAGCTTTCTTATTCTCAACCTTCTTCCATCCACTGCTGGACATAAGCCTCTCCCATACCTTTCCATCTTTCTCTATCCCCTGCCACTTGCTGCCAAAGTTTACCCGCCATTTGTTTAATGGGGTCTTCCATCGCTTCTTTTTGTTGTTCTCGGCCGCCTTTGCACTATTCTACATGTTCACTTCCTGAAACCTTCTCCCAGTTCCGTCCCGCCCAGCTCCACTTGAACTCTGTAGCTCTTCTGAGTATGACTGTTATTTTTGTTTGGTTCAGCAGTTCTTCATTTCTCACTCTGTCTCTATGGCTTACTCCCATCATACACCTCTCCATTGATCTTTGCGTTATTTGCAGTGCCTTCGCACTTTTAACAGTTAATGCCATAGTTTCCACTCCATCACTGGTAACTTAAAACTATTGGACATAACTTTGGTTTTATTGATGTTGCCTTTCTTGGTTGCCATATCGAGCGCATTTAGCATTTGCTCTAGTTCTTTCGTCACTTGTGGATATAACAACTATGTCATCCGCATATCGGAGGTGGTTCAAGAGTTTTCCGTCGATATGCACCCCCTTCTCGTCCCACTCTAACCTTTTAAAAGCGTTCCCTAGAACCAGTGTAAATAATTTTGGTGAAATAGTACCTCCTTGTCGTATGCCTCGATTTACAGGAATCCTTTTTGTTATTATTTCGTCATTTATCTTGACACGTATTGTGGCCTTCTCCCTACTGCCCACAGCTCCACAATGTCAAAAACTTTTTTGAAGTCCACAAATTCGAGGTCGAGTGGCACATTATATTCGTCACACTTTTCAATCAGAGTTCTGACAGCTTGAAGGTGATCAATAGTACCGAATCCTTTTCTAAATCCGTCTTGCTCAATTGGTTGGTAAAAATTCAATTTATTTGTTAGTCTAGCGGTTACTATCTTAGTTAATAGCTTATATATTTTATGTAGGTACGATGGAAGGCTTATTGGTGGGTAGTTTTTGATGTTTGCATTATCGCCTTTTTTATGTAATAAAATCACTTCCGCGTTTCTCCAATTTCTCGGTATTTCTCCTTGCTCTATGCATCGATCCAAAAGCAGTTTTATGGCCTTCATCAGTGTAATCTCTTTCAATTGTAGCATTTCAGCGGTTATTCGATCTCCTCCAGGTGACCATCCGTTCTTCATCTGTTTAAGTGCTGCTTGAATTTCACGTTTTCACGACAATTCACGTGAATTGTCACGGTCATGACAATTTTCCGTTTTTTATCGCCATTTGGATCCATAATTCTTGAAAATTATGTCTCAGTAGAAATCTTCAATTGCTGCTAGTAGTTGTATTTTCTCTGCGACTATGTGATTACTTGGCCATCTCTGGTTCTGGTACAATGCATTCGTTGTCTGCTGGTGGCTGTCTTCCTTCTTAGTACTTTCATATTTTTATTATATTCTATTGTTTCTTCAATCAATTTACTATTGTAGTTTCTTATGTCCCTTCTGATATACGATTATATAGTATGTTACTCCTAGCCATCTCATTTTCTTCTTCTTCTTACGCTAGGACTACGTCCTGTACTTCCCAACTATGTGCCTCTGTCAGAGGCACTGTTGGTTCTGTGAGCAGTTTTGGTTTTTACATCTCAGATTCTCAGGTAGCTTGCTAGGCTTGCCTTTCGATGTGCCTGCACCCTGTTTTTTACTGTTATGATGGCAAATCATTAACACAGGGGGGACCGCCTGCTTAACGTGTCCTCCGAAACACGGAACACATCTCATTTTAAATAGCTTTTCTATCTCGTTTATGGCACTGTATATTTTTCCGGCCTAAGCATTATTCTTACAATAAAAGCTGATTCCGATTTCCTCCACTTACTTTCCGCAGCACTTTTTATCGTTCCCCCTTCCGAAGATCTGTTTAGAAAATATTAAATTCCGAAATATTTTGAATACACAACGCTATGATGATTATTCTACGAATATCCATTTGGATCTTTAGTGCAGTGATTTTCAATAGTCGTATGTGTTGACAAAAGAGATGGTCATAGCTTTGGCAGTTAAGTGCGTCTACTGCTAATGCGAAACGCTCGGTTCGAATCCGGGCAAGGTAAGAACTTTATTCTGGCCGTCTCTTCTCGGAAGGCAATAGCAAACCACCGAGGTAATTTGCCAAGAGCGCCCATCTCATCATGAAGTGTGTTACACTTCCCGTGGTTCCGAACCCACGTTAAACAGATAGGTTCTCTATGTAGTATGTGAAAACACTTGGAACGCACATCACATGCATAGAAAGAGATGGGTCACGACGCGACGTTCGGAAACGAACAATACGACTTACAAGAATGTATTGACTATTCTGTTCGTTCATCCACTTTTAGGATCGATTTCTCAATCCTAGGAAAAGAGGATGCCTTAACTTGTTGGCTCATCCACCTTCGAATACGAATTGCAATGATTCCGAAATCATTTAACTCAAATTATTGTCTAACGATTAATGTTAATTTTATTAAATCATTACAACGTGGAAGGGGGCTGGCATTTCTGCAACTCATCCCAAAATTATTTTAAGTAATTGAATTTTTATTTAAACGTTTGAAGCTCAAATGACGGAAATAAAAGCTCATTGAAGCTCAAACGATTGATACCAATTAAATTAAAAAATTCGGCGCGGGGGAGTGTTTACAAAAAACTTTAAGGTACTTGTGGTTCAAATGATTTGAATGAAAGCTCATTTAAGCTTAACACTATAAAATTACTATTTAATTAGTGGCATTAAATTAAAGTAGTAGTAAATAAATGTAATTAAAAGTTTTCTCGTGTGAAGTATCAATTTATCCTGTAATAATCTTATAAATTGATGTTAAAACTAAACATCAAGAATATATTGCCTTGAAGGTAGAAGGCTTTCAACGTTCAATATGAAGTCAATTATGCCAATAATTTTAATGTGAGATAAGTCGCGTGAAATTTGTAATTTTAAATGTTCAATAAATGACATTTTCAAATAGGGACATTTAATGACCAATACCGGGTAAAACCCTTTTCCTATGTGATTTGAGACTTTTCATGTCAGAATTTTAATTTTCAAGCGTTGAACTTGGAAATCAAATTGTTCATCAAAACAAACTTTTAAACTACATTTAATGACTCATACCGGGGAAAAACCTTTTGAATCTGAATTTTGTGATTTTACACAAATTACAGTAAACCTAAATTTCTTTAACAAAATTTTAAGTATCATTCAACCATATTTTATTACATAAATATGTGTTAAATATATGAATTTTTTTAAGAAAATAAAGTACAAAGTACACACATTGCTCAGGGGCTTTTTCACTAAATTACAAGTAACTAACAGAGATCTAATTCTTCTTCTTCTGAAAAGAAGAAGAAGAAGAGATCTAATTGAAATGTAAAAAACTGCAGGTGTTAATTCAATAAAATCTTGGAAGGAAATGCTGTTCTACAGGAAATTCTTTATTAATTGTAGCTGAGAAATTTCAAGCTCAAAATGTGAACAAACTAAAAAAATTGTCAATCCATTTGAAAATCGACAAAGGCTAACTGAAAACAACATACTATAAAACATCAAAACACAAAACTGCTATTTTTACTTTGGTCCTGCTACGGTTATCTACACTGGATAGTACACAAAACTATAGACATTCGGAAAGTTGAATATTATATAGTAGAATTAAACAGAAAAAAATTTGGAAAATACACGTTTAACCCTCAAAAACAGCCGTTAAAGTAGTAGCGAAACAGGCGTCTGCCATTGGCTGTTGGTACTCTTTGGCCACGCCGCACCCCGACTGTTTTTTTGTGTTTATCTAACGCGATAATTCGCGCGATAGATCCAAAAAAAAACGATCAATCCGTAAAAAACGGATAAACGAAATAATTGTCTTCTTACGATAGGTCTGGAACCTGTATTTTACTAATTTTTTCGGATTAGTTGTGGGAGCATAATTGGTTGTTACACCTTAGGTTGTTTACTAAGCTGGTATCGATGTGCCTGTACCATGATAATTAATACAGAGAGGTCGACGGCTTTACGTGCCCTCCGAAGCATGGAGACGGTCAAGAAATTTTAAATGCAAACCCGGAATCGAACCAGGAAACCTTACGTTAGCCGTTGATCTTGCAAATTACATGAAGCCATGACCGCCATTTATTTATAAAAATTTCATGTTGTTTTTTTTATTATATAATTTTAAATTCAAATTAAGATAAAAAATTGTAGGATCGAAAAATTTTCATTTCGTAAATGAATAATTGCCGTATTTAAATGTATTAAAAGTAAGAGCCCTTAGTTTTCTTTATATTACTTTAATAAATTTCCCCTAAATGTATTGCTACCATAAAACCCGAAAATAATTTTCAGAATTACAGTCTTCAAATGGAAAATTTGGGTTGATTAGTGTGTCTATATTTCTTTGCGCAAATTACCTTTTATTGGCTATTCACTTAAAATTTTTATAGCCTGACAAAGCATAATGTTCCTTTCAAATCACGCATCCCTATTAGTTTTGTTAAATATTGTCTTTATCGTAATATCACTGGTAGTTCTTTTTCGCTCGCACTTGTATCAATGTAACAAAAATAGAGTGACTTTTGGCATGTACAAGACGGTTATAATATTTTAGAACAATTTATAAATCATGATTTGACAATCAGACGCCATTATAGACCGCGATGTCACCCAGCGGTCCGTGTTATCTGTATCTAATTCCAAATATATTTTAAACGTTAACGTAATATATGATTCCTATCAGCGGTTCCCAAACCGTCGTTAAAATTATTATGCGGTCTAAAATATTTCTTTTTTTGTGAAACAATTTCCAAAACCTGTTGTACCCACGTATTTCCGTCACACCGTTAATTATTCAACAGTTTCACAAAGAGAAAACTGTAATTTGTAAATTGCAGCTAATTTGAGAACCACTGAAATTAACCAATTATACCATACTTTCAATCGCCAAATAAATAGAATCTAGAACAAACTGCTCATTAATATACATATTGCATGATCAGCGATGACAACGTAAAATCTAGAGGTAGACATTCATGCGAGCAAATCAAGATTTAAATTACCCCTCATGTCTCATCTTTGACATTTAATCACATCTGAATGTAAAATAAAACAAAAAGATTATAGTCTATTATTTAAGTTTATTTATTACGATGACGATATTAGGCAAGCAAGCTTCCTCTAAAATAATTGCTTTAAGAAGTCGATCGTGCCTATTTTACGTCAAAGCTCTAAATTAAAAGCAAAAAATTGCATAATTTCAGTATAAATTGCATTTTCCACCAACCAAATGTCAAATATAACTTAGGAAAATTAAAAAAGTTTCGTGCTTGATTACGACATTTGTTGCATTAAAGCTTAAAATTAATGCAATAAAGTTTTGGTAGCAGTTACACTCTATTTGCTTATGTTAAATTTGTTCAGCAAATGTAAACTTGTGAATAAAGTTTAATTTGCTATGAGAGTTTACGGTTTATAAATTTATTACAATTATTAAAAACTTAAGAGACAATTGCGTGATAACGTGAACCAATTTAAACGTTATAATATCAAAATATCTATAAGTAATAATATAGGGGATGGATTCTTATCATGAATATTAATCGAAAATTATTTCTGTTTATTATAAGAAAGTAGTTAACATTACGAATGATTTACTATAAATGCAAACTTTATGTAAATTACATTTTATTTCATTGGATTTTTTATAATTGACGTTATTGATTTTTAATAGTTTCGTGAAAAATTGTTGTTAAGAATTTTAATTAAGATCAAATAGACACATGTTGTAATTAAAAGTATGTTTGATTTAATAGCTTGTCTGGAATTTAATTTTACTTTATTAATCTCTTATTGCGTGATGTAGACAGACCAACTAGATTAAAAATATTCACAAAAAACACAAAAATTCGTTACAAATATTGTTCAAATTAAAGAAGGCCGACAAATCATACCTGAAACATATAAAGATTTTTAGCACTTATTTTTGTAGTGCCCTGTATATTTTTAATTTTCTTCTTATATTTTTAAATAAGTTTCTATAATATTGTGAACTAGCAGCTGAATGAGAAATTCATATCAATTGATCCAAGATTTTCTTTTAAGGACCAATTTCCCATTTAGGTATATGTTTCGGATCACTCATTTCAAACGTTAAATTATTTTAAAAATCACAAATGGGCGTATATAATATTTAGTCCTTCAAGGACTAAGGTTTTATGCAACCCAATCCACCGGAGCACCGAGGCTTGATCCCATATCTGCTTCATCTGGAACGTAGCAAATTGGCTACGGAATTTGGAGATCTATAATAATGGACCTCTGGATCTGGCTGGTTTGATTAAACCTGATAGACATTTTTGGCACACCAACATAACCGAACTGAATAAAAGCATTTAATTGGCTGAAAACCAGCCCTAAGACGTAGTTTCATTTAGTTTAACAGCTGATTTTCCGCTTAATCATTTCTTCAGTTTAAAATAACATAAAAGAAAATTTTAAGTAGATAATAAAATTTAAATAGGTACGCGTTTTAAATTAAAAGTAATATATTCTGTCTATACTAATGTAAAGTATGTAATAATTATATAGTATTTAACTGAAATATTCTGAATATTCATATTTTCCATATTTATGATAAAATATTTGAAGATAGCAAGAAACATTGCTGAAAGCTTATGAATGGAAAATATTTTAATTAACTGTATAAGTTTATTTGAACAGCAATTCCAACAGTTAAAAGATTGCATAATAATATATGAAAACAATTATTAACCGAAGTTCAAAGGGGGTCTGACATACCCATCTTGGTCGTTTAAGGGTTTATAACGCTTACCGCTACTTGTTTCTAACCACTTTTGGTAAATTTAAAAATAATCATTTCTACAATTTTGTAATAGAAATTGCACCAGTTAAAAGATTACATAATATATGAAAAAAATTATCGACCGAAGTTTAAAGGGGGACTGACAAACCCATCTTGGTTGTTTAAGGGTTGATAACGCTTACCGCTACTTGTTTATAAGCATTTTTGGTAAATTTTAAAGGGATCACCTCTACAACATAATAAAGATTTAAATCCACCAAGTTTGAGTAGCTTTGCTGTTTTTAATAATGTTGGTTGTGTGAATACTCACAAATCATCCACATAGTAAGCAATAAAATTTGATACAGTAGGTTCTAAAGAGTGAACAAAGTCGATATCGATTAACTGAACAACATGTGTACTCACAGTCTGTTTATAGAGAAATAGGTTTTTCCCCTAAATTAACATTAAATTAACCTTAAAAGAACACTAGTAAATATGCAAATATGAGCATTATTTTGTTAATTGTTTAATCGAACAATTTATTAAAAATCAGTAGCAAAACAAATTTTAAAAATATCAAACGTGTAAATAAGTTGGAAAAATTCGTCCATTATTTCTACTATCCTAACGCCGATGCAGCATTCCTTTGTTTGATGCACGAACTGATTCTCTGTATAAGAAAAATCAGAAAATCAGAAAACCATCTGGCACGAAACGCCTAAGGGGTCGAATTTTTTCCGACTTTTCAACTCCCCCTCTCCCAATTGTCACAGTTGGTCACAGTCTTCGGAACCCCCCGAAGAACGACCTATGGTCACAAATCAAAGATCCCCCTCATTTCATCAATAAAAATATTTAAACACACTTTTCTTAGATATTCCAAAAATAGGATTTTTATGTGGACGTCATCACATTTGACCAACCTCCCACCCCCTTGGTCACACTTGGTCACAATTTGTAAACCCCCTCCCTTCTCCCCCCCTAGACGTGGAGATCCTTTATGGACATCCCCTAAGTGGCTAGGAACTAAAGTATCATTCACATAGACTTAGTGCAGAAGTGTAATATTGGTACTGCAGTGGTAAGAATCGTTTTAACTTCGGATCATTCACATAACGTGGTAAAAACAAGGGTGATTTCGTATTATTATGTTGGTAGCGACATCAAATTAACCTTCAAATAATGCGTATATAAGCGTAATGTCACGATTAATACTCAATTATTTATTATTTGTACGTATTTTGTCCTCACCTTCATAGTCTAAAATACTTAAATTCAGGTTTATAATTTTTGCCTGAAACAAACAAACCTCCATCTCACTTGTCATGCCAAACACTACTTAATTAAATATGGTAGAAAGGTCTTAAGTTCCCTATATCAATTGTATAAAATTCAACAAAATCTATGTAAGAAACTTACATATCAATAAATATTTTAAATTAAAATTAATTAATACTCAATTTTCAACTTTAAGTTTTGAATTCAAAAATATATCTCGTCATTAAATGACATGCGTCAAAATGCGCATCATCTGATTGGTTGCGTTTAACAGTGTACTGCAGAAGTTAAAAAGCTTGTAGGCTTCTGCAGTACCACTACCATACCAATCTTACCGCTTAAGTCAATGTGAACGTTCTCATAAGAAACCCGTCCCACACCAAGGCTCTTCCTTGCGGAGCACCCGAATTGCACCACGAAAAGATTAGTTGACAAATCTCCTATCCGAATTGCACCACCGTAATTTCAGGTAAACACCTCACCAAGGGTCGGTCGTCCGAATTGCACCACCTCTATTGTAATATTTTAGGTAAGGTGGTTTTATTGTTAAAAGTTAAAGCACAATGCTGGAGTTTAACCTGATGCCTCCTATACATGTAACATCGATTATTTTTTGTTTTTACGCGATTTTTTGGGGGTGAAACGTAATAGTTTACTGCCCCATACCGCAACTATACTTTTTAATGCTATTTCGAGGGTCTCTCACATCCCGGTTGCCTTGATCCCGGTTTTCTTGATCGGAGGCCCTTCTCGTATGTTTAGCCTAGTAACCAGAGTCAAAACCGCTCTGGAGGGGTGCAACCCGGAGCGGAACGGAGGGGCGCCCCGGAAGAGTAGGTTTTGACGATGGATTACCCTCCTTATCGAATGCACACCCCAAAATTCGAAGGCAAAAAAAATTTAATTTTTTCACTGTTTTGGGTTATTATTTTATTAATACCTGCTCCGACCCTGTATAATATAATATGAATTAATATATTAAACTCGAAATTTAAATTGCAAAGAATTTAGATATTTGTGTATTTATTTCTTTATATTATCTGTTTGCTTGTGATACCTGCTCGGTTTGCTCGTGGTGCAATTCGGTAAAGCGATTACGGAACGACATTTGACCGTGGTGCAGTTCGGTCAAGGGATTACATTTACCTGGGTACAAGAAATGACCCTTGATAAGCCGTGGTGCAGTTCGGGTAGCACCCTTCCTTGATGCCAAGGCACCAGTGTCACCCCATCTGGTCGTTTTCCATTGTATAATTAACTGGTTAATTTTTAAAGTTTAATTTTAGAAATAAGAAACAAACAACTGAAATAAATGTATTAGAGACTACAGACGCATTTAATAAGGCTATTCTTTACAGTTAAATCAGGGTCCGAATTTTAATACTCAGGTCAATTTTTAAAAATATCTGGTAGTAAAATTAGTAATTTTAATAAATAAATATAATAATTAAATTAATGATAAATAAACTTGCCAAGAAACTGAAAAGTTCACCTAATGCATATTAATTAAATGTCTGGCGTTGCTTTGCCAGTTTATAATTTAAATAACAATCAGTCTTCTTCAAGGTTGTTTTAGAACTTAATCGTTTTGAGGTGAATATTTAATTTATTTAGAATCGTTTCGTTAACATAAATATTTTTGGTTAATCAACCAATATTATTTAATTTCGATAAAAAAAGTCTGTAAGACCATTTGACAGCATCAAACCGAAAATATTTTTTAGGTTAATTAATCGGTGTTATAAGGGGTAGTAGGTATTATTATTAAAATATTTGTCTCCATGTGGAAGCTACATAAAGAGTACATATATACAAAAAGACAGTATGGAACGTGGAACTTGTTATTAGAGTAACATTGATGATAGCTTGGGTTGTAATTATATATAATAGTCCAAGGGCGATGATAATATTCAAATGTTGTCCGAAGAGAGGCATTTGGAATATCGAATAGCCACGGATCAAGATGGTGTCCATCAAAATGATTAAACCCAATAAATCTACTTAATGAGTCAATTTCAAGTAATTCTAATGACAATTGGGTAATTATACTGTGGATTAAGTATGTATGTATATTCGGTTATGAACGTCTTGCGACATTTTCCCGATACCTCCCTGTCTCTGCTCTTTGCGTGTTGAAAATGTGTGACGAGCACAGAGGACCTACAGCTTAACGTGGATTCCGAACCACGGGAATAGACGATTTTTACACCGCCTACTCCATTAGGGAAGTTTTTTAGCCATAAATAATGTTATCTGGGGCCAGCAGATAGACATTTGGTGAGCGAAAATTTCTTCTATAGATAGCACCTCACAGGATTTGAACCCGTGAATCTTGGCTTGAAAGCTAACACGCTAGCATTTCGGCCATTCGCTCACTACTGTTTAAGTTAAAGGGATTAAGTTAAAGGGTTAATTGTAATCCACAGATTAAATTACATCAATTCGAATAAAAATTTTGAATTACACATCGATCTTAGTCATTCCTGTATCGTCTAAAGTTTTTATACTTTAAAGAAAGGCGTAGCTAAAATAAAATCGTCGATTTTTATTGGCTAGTTCAGTTATATTTAAAGTTTAAAGGCATTTAAAACTTACAGAAAAACCAAAATCAACAAATGAGAATTGATTCAGAATTTATTGCTGTATAGCCCCTCTACTAATCCTTCTTCCAAATTAATTAAATGATATTTGATCTACTTCCTCAAATTTCATTCTTAATCGAGCGTTAAATTGAACACAATTTTGGAGGTAGATTCCAAATTATCAAAATCCCCACGTTGTACTGTCGATGCCTAAAACTCAGATTTCTTTGAAAACCCCCTAATATTACCATTTTTCTAAATTACATTTTAGTTTCGACCCTGCATAAATATCCGCTTTCCATATCGTATTGCTTAATTTTTCACAAAATTTAGGGTTTTAGGCTTATTTAAAGTAAATAAAAATATTTAAAAAAACAACGCTGATAGACACTGATAATGAATGGGACACATTAAAGTGCGACACAGCGGTACTGGTTAAATTTAAAAAAAAATATCAAGTTTAATTTTCTAAATTTCCAAATTGTTAACTAAAGTTGATTTAGGAATCATAAAATTATATAAATAATGTAAAAGTTCGTTAATTAGATAAATAGTTTATAAAATTTAAAGTTATAATTATTTTTAATTTGCAAGTTATTTCTCATTTTTACATAAAAATTCCCGCTGTGAATGGCATTTTGTAGAGTATTTTATTAATTTTAGAATGAATCTGAATAATAATAATAAGAAGAATTTAATATTATCACTGAATATTTACAAGGTTTATGCACAAATCATAAATAAATAAACACATCAGAGTCTTGTTATGTTAAAATATTTGTTTTTGCATTGAATAACTTACATTATAGACATCACCCTCAGACTGGAACAGAGGCAAATTTGTCGAAGAAGAGCTCAAAAATTACAAATAAGTCATGAATTGGTCATTTCCTTCCTGTATATCCCATGCCCAAAATGTGCAGTAGATATTTTGGATACCATAAAATGAGGTGAAATCGATCAAAATAACATGTTTTCCAATGATTTGATAACAGAAAATTAAGAAAAATTAGTATATAAAGCTCTTTCAACCCTTATTTTCCACAGATTCAAATCGCAAATTAGCAGATATCTCGACAGAAAAGTTATGTCGTATTAAATTGCGATAGGTTTTACCTCACCTGGCAGAGAGATGACGATCACAGCCGATTTTTAATTTGGAACTAATACTACACCCTTTTAGTTTTTTGCCTTAAAACGGCTTGACCTTGTGCGTGAGGTGAAATCGATCACAATAATTCAATAAAAACTGCCCAAAATACTTTTCAGAATTAGAACGATCAAATTAAATATGCTGTAAGTATATTTTGCTAACATTTTCGTCATACTGTGACATCTTCAGGCGATTAAACAGAAGATGATGAGAAGATTTGTTTAAATATTACTGGAAGAGGTGGTTTAAGGGGGGGGGGTTACAGTAAAATGAAGTAGTTACTGAGAAAAATGGTGAAAGAATTAGCAAACCCACTTTCGTATGTATTTTTCCGAAAAAATTGAAATCTGCAAGGGTGACTCCAATTTTTAAGAAGGTAAATTCAGAATTGCAAAAATTATAAACCCCTGATATTTTGAAGGACTTTGAGGTCACCTTCAGGAATAGGTTGTCGGGTTTTTTGAATTTTTTTTTATTTCAATACCTATTGTTTTACAATCTGTCTAAAATATAAACAATGAGTAAAATATTTGACACCGAGAATCGACAATAATCAAAATAATCCAAAACACTGAAGGTGCTCGCCCAGTGGCACTCCTCCATTTCAGTCGATCTTATATGAACGCTACATTAGTTCTTCAGTTCCTTCGGGTCTAAACCTGGTGAGAGGCAACCGACTCAGAAGCGATGAGGCAGGTCCAGTGGATCGAAGCGCTTCAGCCTCTTGGTTCTGTGGGTTGTCAGTAGTTCTACAGCAAGAGAGTTGGGGTGGTCTCTCACTCGATTTTGGTTTCTTGTACTGAACGATTTGATAGTTTCCTCGACTGTAGCTATGGGAAGATCATGATGGATAACCTGATTAGGCACATACCACGGAGCATCAGCAATAATTCTCAAAATCTTTGATTGGAACCTCTGGATTTTGGCGATGTTGGAGTTGCTTGCAGCTCCCCAGAGCTGAATGCCGTATGTCCAAATTGGAACTATTATTGCTTTATATATGAGAACCTTATTTTCCAGGGACAACTGTGAATATCGATTCAACAGCCAGTAATATTTTCTCAGAGTATGGCCTAGTTGTAGTCTTTTATTCCAAATGTGAGAACCCCACGTCAGTCGTCTATCCAGTCGCATCCCAAGATACCTAACTTCCCTTCCCTGTGACAGTATCATACCATTTAAACTAACAGGAGGGCAAGAGTCTCGTCTATTTGTAAATGTTATGTGGGCCGACTTTTGTACGTTAGCTTTGATTCGCCACTTTTTTAACCATATTTCATACTTGTTGAGGTGGATTTGTAAGTTTTTAGATGCAGTCAAAGCATTCTGGTGAGAGGCCAAGATTGCGGTATCATCTGCGAATGTCGCGATAACTGTGTTCCTAAGCATTGGGAGGTCAGCCGTGTATATCAAGTACAGGATCGGACCCAGTACACTCCCCTGAGGGACTCCGGAGTTGACAGGCAGGAGTTGGGAGAACTCATTCTGGAATTTGACAAAGAAATGCCTATTTTGATCCACTGGGCACAGAGAGAATAGATCAACAATAGGTTACTGCGATGCTGAAAGTTCTGGATTTGGTGATTGAGTCCTTTGAACTGAGAGAAGCCATTAAATTATTTTTTGTAAATCTCAGCAAGGCTTTCGATTCTGTCGATAGGAAGATTCTTCTAAAGAAGTTGGAACATTACGAGATAAAATCCGTAGCGCTAAAAATATTTTAATCATTACATAACAGATATATTTTTAAAGCAGTCCGATGGAATGGTTCTACATCTCTATGAAAATGTTGGAAATGGAAGTACCACAGTAATCTATATTCAGGCCCCTCTTCTTTATTGTTTACACGAACGACCTTTTCAAATATTTTCCTTATTTCGGGGACTTCAACAAACCAACTTGTTACCTTTTTTCCCGATGCAACAATTTGATACCGTCGTTAGTTATTATGTGACCTTTTTTTTAATAGATGTTGAAACACTTTCGAAAACTTATTTTTATTTTTATATTTGTTTTTTTAAGGTTCATCAATATCTAGGTTATTAGCACCTGATTTTTGACAGTTTTTTGGTAAGGGTTGTTTGGTAGGGTTTTTTGTATGGTTTCATCCATAACGTGTTAATGCCTACATGAGGGTTGAGCTAAGAAATTCCGCCCGTTGAAGACGTGAAGTATTCAAGTGAAGAAAAATGAAGTCCGTTATTCGAACCAGGAATTGCTGCACTGTAACTCAACCAGTATACTGACACAAACTACTGCTGTGGACTATTTTTATTTTTGTATTCTTTCACAATCTTAGTCTTAACTTCTTTCCTGCTTGTCCAACGAATTTTGCATTATTAGAATCGTCGCAGCTTATCTCGTGCACTCTACTCCTTTTCATATTATCAACATTATCCTTATCATTGAAAATAATCTCTTTAATGGTGTTTTTGCTTTTTATGGCTGTTTTTATTTTAAAGTTTTTCAGTCACCTACAAAGTTTATATACTGGAGATTCCATTAATTCCACCACAGACCTTATTGGTCATTCTTCTTATCACGCAATTCTTTCTTCCACTTCTCCAACAGAAGCCAGTCATGGCAGAAGAATCCCTGAACGAAATCCTGAAGGAGTTGTTTAAAAGAAGACGGTGAACGAAGGACTTAGATAAGCTTAAGAGTGTTGTTAACTTCAAAACAAAACACTCTGTCAATAATAACAAACTTATTTAATAAAATAAGTAAGATAAATAATCGTACAGGAATGCGATATACAATATACGAGTAGCACATTATCAGCCTCAAGTCAACAGTTGATACAAAGTGATATGATATAAATTGGTTCTAAAATAAATCTCAATAATAACCATAATTTAAAAATGTAGCTCTGAGTCACTTTGAATCCTTGCAATGGCACACACATGCAGATTAATGATAAATACACAATTAAGTAACTCACCCGTAACCTCATGTCCTTGACTCTAGATCATCGATAGATCAGATCTGGGTAGAAATTACGCTCTACCACCATGTAATTTCACTGATTTAAGTTGTAAAATGACTATGATGGGTACTACATAACGCCTAACATCCGCCCTAGTTGTGCTATAACCAAAACCAAAGATGGAATCACTTCATCATCAGAAGCGATCAAAAACTCCCCCAAAGTTCAACAAAAATAATTGTGTTACAAACGCCAGAAAATCTTGGCAACGCCACGATTATGCAGTTTAATCAATGCATACATTCACGGCACCTGCGGATTCATGGGTATGAGACTCCTTTTTTCCATCTTTGTAATCTACGAAGTTTTTCGTGACACATTCGATACGAAGCATTGTAAAATCAAAAAAGAAGGATAATTTTGTGCCTAAAATTATCCTTCTCCATCTTTGTGCTTGTTCCTTTTGTTTCGCTGAGAATTGTTTTTACCCTTGCAATAAAACCATTCATCCTACTCTGTTTCACTTTCATGTAATTTTTACTCCTTCATGAAATTCTTTACCTTTCGTAATTACATCGTATTTCCTTTATCTGCCCTGGTGACAATTAAATTGTTAATTTTTCTGATAACTGTTATTTCTTCTCCGTTAAATGGTATCTCATTTCTCCTTATCTTTCGCAGATACCCTTTAATTTATTAATCGCTACATCCGCCAGTACCTAAAATTCCAATACTTTCTTCTCTTTTTCACTGAAAATTACTTTACTTAGATTTTCATCTCTTTGTAAAAAGTTAGGCCTGTACTTCCGTTCGACTCCCCAGTCTCTCTCTTTCCTCTTTTCAAACCATTCAAGTTTTTTTGTTAATTTTATCATTTTTGCCAGATCCACTCCCCTTCCTCCACCATCATGACATTTCAATTTGTAATCTGTTATGTGGTTATGGTAGTCATAATTCGCATCATGTTATCTTCTATTGTTCTCATTGATCTGGTTAGCTCTCTATAACGTTGATTATTGGCATTTGTAAGGTACTTCTTTTGGATTCTCATTTCTTCAAGTATTCCAATGTTCACAAGCAATCTGAAGTGGATATCCAATTTAAGAGTCATAACTTGAAATTGTTGCTTCTTGTTAGGGATAGGGGATCACAGTGTGGGCATTATTCATATAGTTAAGGATTTTCCCTTTGAGCACAATAAATTATTTCAACACTTTTCTCAAAATCATTACGTACCTATATTTAAATGTGAACAGATTTTGACCATAAGAGGTATTACAATTATCTGCCCGAGTACGTGAAGAGACTTGCAAGCAGCGAGTTTGGAAAAAAAAGTGAAGACACTTTTTCCAAGTTTTTAAATTTCAGTTTAGCTATATTTTTGTGCTTTTTAGCTTTATTTTGGAGATGTACATTTGATGTGCATCTTGCACTGTATCTTATCTTATTGTATTCTATTATATTTTGTGACAAATCCTGTAAAACCTTTAAGAAATTAAACGTTAGTATTATTATTATCCCAGAGTTACGAACATTTTTGTATTTTTGTACATTTTTTGGGTTATTCTAAAATGCAAATGTGGTTATCCTAATACTAAAAATAAGAAAAAAATATATAAACAACAAATGCGTTTAATTAATTTTTGAGCGTAGGTAATTGAAATGATTCATTCATTCGTTCATGTTTTGCTGAAGTTGGAATTATTTCAGAAAGAAAAACAGAGAAGCTATTTAAATTATCAATCCTGCAGATTTTAAAAAATTAGCCAGTTATTAAAGTAGGCATATCAAAAAAAAATTAGAAGCTACCCAAATGAAACTGATGGCCTAAACAGAACTTTTTAGGTTCGCGCACCAATCCACTTTTTTAGTCTTTTAAGTCTTAAACATTAAAAAAAACTACAAAGAGATAATATTTATGGTATTATTGACGGGTAAACCACTTCACAAAAATAAATGCACTCCTTATTTATAATATAAGTACTCGTACATTTACAGAAAAATCATGGTAGTAAAGTATATCTTCTGTTCGTTCACTAGTGATGACTTTGTAATTGATTTGTTTGAATTGATATGTAATCAATTTGCTTGCATAATGCACCTTAACGAAATAAATTTTAAAGCATTGACAAAAATAGCTGCTTTTAATTTGTACTCCAAATCAATATTTAAAAAAAGCTTTGTATATAATAGTCAAGACAGGCTAAAGAATACATAGAGAGATCATAGTGATTTATTAATTTGATATAATAAACCTAACCTTCAAATACGGTCACGATCTCCTGAGTGAGACAGAAGCCCGAATAACTGGTTTTCACATAATAGAAGAGAAAATTCGTCTGTAAAAAACTATATACCTTTCGGATTCATCCCCGTTTAAATGCATTACCAATTAAAAAATTATATTGATTTTTATCGTAATAATTACAGCAATGCCACTAACATTACATCATTACAGTTGTCATTCAAGATATCATACAGAGCATAAATAATACATCATTGCTAAGAATACTGAAAAATGAAAAACAAGGCATCCAATTAACAAAACAAAGATTAAGGGGCTTCAAGTGACTCTTATCAATTAAAAAAATTGTTAATAAGCCTTATATTAGGAACCTATTAAAAATTGCACATATTAATGCGATAATTTCACAATTTGCTCGACAGCAACAGTAGGCATTTTTAAAATTTTTAATTTTAGCTTAAATTCTTTTTTAATTAAAAATTCTGGACAAACCATTGAAGTATCGCTTGATTAGTTAACAAAAAGAATATGATTAAATCCATGTTCTCCGCCTATATATATAATATTATAATAACATAAATATTAATAATGTGGTAATACAATTTGAAAACTATTATTTTATTATTCAATTTTATATTTAAAAAAATAACTAAATATAAATTTTAGAATTTGAGATCTGCAACTAATACGAAACCAAATTTATGGCTTTCATAATTTGTTTTAATTACACATACGGTTTGCATGGAGAGTTATAATTATCCTTAAGTAAGTCCTTACTTTCATAATCATACCAACATAATAATATATTTACCTATATTTCTTTAGGTACAACATAATTATTTATAAATTACCCCTATTGCAATTACAAAATAATATGTCTAATGTTGGATTGTTTAGAAAAAATTTGAATTATTCCTTCAATAAATTACCTTTAAATAGGTAACATTTACAATATAAAATAATTTTCGCATAAATTAATAAATATTATACAATAATTATTTACGCTATTTAAACAGGCAATGCATGCAATATTTTATTGGTGCAGTTGCATGCTTTGTCATTTGTTATTTATTTCATAACGACTAACTGTATACCAAAGGTAGAGTACAATATTTGGAAAAAATATGAGTTCCAAGTTTTCAATTGTTAACATTCCGAAGTAAAGGCAGACAAGTAAAATAAATTAATAAATCAGTCATTTTTCTAGGTTAGAATACTAAATCTTGAAATTTTAATGCAGGCACTTCATTGTTATAAATTTTTATTATACTATGCTGATGTATTTTATGAATTAGGAAAATTACTAATAAATATTGTTTAGTGCTCAGTTAGTGCTAACGCGCCGTTAAAAGTACCATAAACCGGGCGTTAGTACTTATATTAAATTTGAAAATTGTTACATAACATTCATTCGTTGTTTATGGTGAAGTGCATACATAATATTGAAAAGTTATTTTATATTTATGTGAATATTATTAATTCCTCACGCACAGCGTAGTATAGAAAACTGAGAAGCCGATATCGTGCTAAAGTCAAACAAATCAGCACACAGAACGCTCTCAGTAACTGGCTTATTTATTTAACTATTTAGTTGCTAATTTAGTTGTATGCAGTTGTTACATTTGTATTAACATACAAATTATTGTCAGTTCCATTTCCAATATTGTTTACTATGTCTCCAATCTTTTTTATTTGCAAAACACAGTCGTAAGTTTTTGTCGATTATATTACGAAACAAAAGAATAGAAATCTAAGCAGTTCATCGACTTTTTTAATATCTATAAATTTTTATAATGTATAATCCAGGTATAAAGCTGCAATATTCACATTTTTTATAAAAAAATTTATAAAACAATAAAACTATTATATACTAGTAGCAGGTATGTAATTATTTGCACTGAAAAGTGCATACACCTGCACATTCTAATGATGAAAAATATAGCTTTTATTCATTTTTAATGATTTTTCTGTATTTAACATAATATTATGTTACATATAATATTCGATAACGACCTAATAGTTTTGAAAAAAATTAAATAAACGATTAAAATGAGCGACATTTACTTTTTTGCGATAAAGAGGTGTACTCTTGCTGCATAACGGTGACACTTTTGTGATAAATGGTATAAGCAAATAAATAGAAAAAAAGTTATCAGTAATTACGATCAATTATTTCTAATGACTTTTTGTTTACTTACATCACACAAATTCTATATTAAAAATAAATATACGTCCATTAGACCGTAAGTTTAATATCGCATTGAGGTGATACTACCTCTGGAATAAATAACTGACTCCATTGTTTGCTATATGAAACGAATTTAAAATATTGTTATTCCCTATTTTGATAAAACACGAAATGTTTTACATACTCGCATTTTATAAACTATGATTTTATTGAAAATGTTAACGGAGTTAAAACAACTCCTTACAAAAGGTTCAATTATATGATTACATGATGATATATTGATATTAATATACGTAAATACATTGTCTGGGATGTTATAATCAAAACATTGTTTCTATGAATTGTGATTAGAAAATAATATTTATTTATTTTAAAATTTTTTGGGTAATATAGCTCGAAGCAGTAATACAAAAAAATTGAAAATATCATGAAAATGTAATATCTTTATTATGAAAATAAATCCTCAATTTATTATTTATATAGATATAAAATTTTCAGTTCCATTTTTACAAATTTATATCCAATATTTTCATATATTAAATATTATTTTGTATGAAAGTACTTAGTTGACTACTTTGTAACCATTCGACATGAAATAAAATTCGAAAATGTCAATGTTACCTACCCTGAAATAGAACACCTAAATTTCGAAAAAAAATTTACGTATTGAAATTTAATTTAAAAATATCAAATGAAAAAGTCGGGAAAAAGTATAATCAGACTCATAACTATTTAAGGGATGTCTCTTACCAATAACTTTTTGTGTGGTCGTAATATTAATTTCGAAGCTGGTTTATCGTTATATTACATACTCAACCAAATAATATGATTTTGTTTATTATATCACCTCCATAATATTTATAAATAAACAATAAACACAAAATTTGCAACATTTCAAATTTATTAAACCAAAAGTGTTAATTATGCTAAAACTTGACAAACACAAAATGTATTCTTATGTGTTTTAATTTTTATTTGAAGAATCTCGAAAAATGTTGGAATTAAAAATTATGCAATGGTAGCGCCCTCTATCCGACGATGGCGTAATTGTCGCTATCGAACTATGCGACACCGAGTTTTATATGGGGAGCTTTTATAAAAGTTTCGGTTTGTATATCAACTAAACATGTTGCGAAAATCTTATTTGAAAAATAATTTTCTTGGGCACTTTGTTCTAAGCTTCCAGTTTTACAATTTTATTTCAAGTTGCACAAATAATTTTTTATGTTTCTTTGAACTGTCTGCCAACCAAAATTTAATTAACTCTCTTAAATAAGAGCTTTTCTAGCCTAGTAAATGAATGAGCAAAAATGAAGGAAATTAAAGGAGGGGCCACACCAACGCAATGCGATGCTTGCGTCATTGCAATGTAATTATTAAAAATTCGACTGTATGAGATTCCAAGTTTCCCACATGTTAGTTTTTCAGTAATGCAGTACCATACACAGTGGATAAGAAATTTGTTTTCCCAAATGAAACCAATATTGAAATATCGAGATAAGATAAGATATTTTAATAATCAGTTCAAATGCATAAATTCTTTACCCGAAACCAAAAGATTAATAAAAGCTAAAGTAAATGTAAATTTGATAATTTAAAAATGGGGGGGGGGGTAAAATTAAATTGAACAATTAGAACTAAAATGATAACTCACGATAAGGCTGCATGCAGACTGATAAAGCAAAACAAAGTGTTTTATTTTGTCTTAAAACGTTTCGTTTTGGTTTGTTTTGTTAAAAAACATAATAATGGTCATCAATGCACACTAGTCAAAAAGTTGTTATACTTAAATAATCATCTCGAACAATTTGTTCGTTCGTGCTTTATGGTATTTTATCCAGTTGCATTGGAATATATTTTACCTAAAGAATTTCAAGATCTGATTTCGATTGATTCAAGCAAAAACGTTTTATCTTAAAGCGTTCTTGCTTTGTCAGTCTGAATTCAGCCTAAGGTAAAATATGAAGCTCCAGATATTATTTTCTAGTACTATCCTGTAGCTTACAGCAGTGGCGTAGCTAGCATGGGTGACACCCGGGGCGGATTTCATGGGCGGCACCCCCACCTAGGGTGATGACCTTTTTTTAGGGGTTGCGCCCAAGGAAACAACCAGATAATTTGGCGTCGGGTGTCACCCCCCAGACGGGAGAGGTGTCAGCCCCACCTCGGCGGCTTTTTTTAGGGGTTGCACCTAAGGAAAAATGATAATTTGGGGTCGGGTGGCACCCCCAGACGGGTGGCACCCGGGGCGGTCCGCCCCCACCGCCCCCCTAGCTACGCCACTGCTTACAGAGATCTCCCACTCTGCATAAATCCACCATTGTGAGCATTGTATATTTCAGATTATCACATTGGTGGCTGGGACGTGGAGGACAACGGGACGCCCCCTCACTAAATGTACTAAAATTTATCCCAAGGCCAAGGCTTTTTCATATATTTTCTCTCCCTTAATTTACAACTCAACGCTACGAAAACAAGGCCGTGTTATCCGGTATCTTGTCGTTCGCTTTTATTCATCCACAGAACGCTGAAGTTCACCGGAGGGCCGTGCTAAGAAATTTCGTGTAGTCCCCAATTTGAACCCACAATTTCCGTTCAACTTACATAACTCAATCAACCAAAATCCACTGCTGTGGACTTAGAATAGTATGGTTTAATGCGAATGCATCGCTCGCACCACTGTAATTACGCCGCTAAATATTTGCGACAATTGGCGAGAATCCGACGTGGCTTGGATAGTAAACGATGCTCCAAAGTTTAAACGCCCCACCGAAAGGGCGAAAAATTTAACTTATAATGCTCCTCCTCACCCAGTATAGTATACTAAATGTAAAACAAATTGTTAGTTAAACAATCAAGGTAGTACATTCGCAACATCACATTAATTTTACCCCCCCCCCTTAATCGGAAAAACAAATGCCTTGTAGCATCTGTATCATCTGTAGTGTTCTGCAAGGTAATGGTAAAAAAGGTAGACAGAGACGTCTGGCCTAAGTGCCAGAGGTCTCTGTCTCCCCATTTGGGTGCCTCTTCTCCATGGCTTCACATACCTTTTCATCCTATCATTTTGGAGGGCAGCATTCAGGGGGGTGGGCAGAGTCTAGGTTCATATTTTTCGTGGGCAACTATAAAGCTATAGAGTAGCATTCGTCCATACTTCGTTCATATTTTTCCTATTTATACAGTTATCTATAAATACAGTTACAGTAAGTTTGCGGCTACCGTGACCGAGGGGTCTGGGGGTGTGGAATACCCCTCCCCCCACCAGCATATGGATATTACGGTGGAGACTTTGAAAATCTATACAACTTTTGGGAAAAACACGTAATTGCGAAAGCTAGCAAGATTTTTAACAACCTCTGTAGGTATGTGCGTCCGACGTGGGGTATCAACCCATTAAACGTGGAAACGATATACCACGCGGTCGTATAACCTATCATAACCTACGGAGCGTATATTTGGTGTGACGTCCTAAGTATAACTACGCGCGGCGCTGGCTCCGCTCATTCCAAAGGACATTCGCCATTAGGGCCACTCGCGCATTCCGTACGATCTCGGCGATATCTGCGTTAGCCTTAGCTGGATTTACTCCGATAGAGCTAAGGATCAGAGAGGTGGCGGAGGTAGAGAGGGTAAAGGTGGATGGTACCTTCAATCGCCTTCCGGAAGACGTCGTCCTACAACTTCGTACGCCGCCTTTAGGGATGTTGCATCCCCGCTATAGGCAAACGATAGTTTTCGACAGGGTAGGCGACTCTAAGGAAGTCGATCGAATTTGTGACGGGGTGGATGTGGCTATTTTTACTGATGGCAGCAAGCTGGAAGGCGGGGAGGTCGGCGCTGCAATCGTTATATACCACGAGTCTCGGCTTGAAACACACAAGTATCGCTTACACGATACTTGTAGTGTTTATTCGCCTTTTACTGGCAAGTACTTGGAATTCTGAGTACCTTAATGCCGTTCAAGGTTCAACCACCCGGCAGTACTTACCTACTGTTCTGACTGTTCCGAGGTGCCTTCGACACATCTTTTGAATTGACGCAGATATTGACGGGACATTCGTATTCGCGCGAGTATCTATTTAGATTTAAGATCTACCCTACTGATTTGTGTCCTTGCGATTCAAGGAGTAGACAAACTCTACAACATTTGTTGTCCGATTGCCCACGCTATGTATCTTCCCGTTTTAACCATCTTTCTCTCTGTAATTTCTACTCAGTATCCCCACTCGACCTCCTTCAAATTCTTAAACATCCTTCCTTAGTTATTTCTTTCACCACCTTCATAAAACATATAATTGCAACTCTTAAAGATTTTAATACTCCACCCTGAGCTTGAGCTCATACCAACTTCCAATATTGAAGGGGCCTGCTCAAACCCGGTTTCGTTTTTCTAATCTTTCATTCTCTCGTTCTGGCCATGGCTCACACCTTGACTCATATCTACAGATTAAAACACCAACACTGAACACTTACAGGGCAGGGACAGTCAATCTCTTGCCTTAATGTGTGTTTGTGATATTTGTTCTCGTTACCAAGTTTTATCGATTTAAGTTTTAATAGTTCTACCAAATAAGTTTTTCCATATTTTCCTATTTATAAGTTTGCGTTTATATCACATTAATTCTGTCAATTAATTAGTTTTAACTTTGTTATGTCTGTATCCAATAGCAGAATATACTCCCCGTTGGGTGGTTTAACCCAATGAAACAAGAAAAAAATTGAGTATATAATTTGACAATGAAGAGTATTAATATTTTTAAGGTTACGGAAGAACATACGGTGAGCTCGTAAAGTTTGGAACAAATTCGATAAAAATTATTAGACGCATTTTCCCTGAAAATCCTCGTACACGTAAACCCGCGTAAACCCGCGTAAACCTCAGTTATTTAAATGTTACTTTTTTCTGTCATTGACATATTTTTATCTTATTTTGTTTTTCAGCTGTGACGTCACCGTTATAATCTTTAAATAGCAACTCTTGTTTTTCTTTACGAATTTGGAAAATCACACTTTTCTGAATATGAAAATCTAAAAAATACCCTGACCTTAAAGAAAAATGTTTTAAGATAATCAATCCCAAAGTTACAAAATAACACCTTCTTAATAAATAATTGATATACTCTAATAATTTTATGATGCATTTTTGAAACTTTTGGACTGATTATGTCGAAAACTATTCTCTTTAATGTCATAAGATTTCTTGGTTACGGTCCCCTAACTGTGGTAACTCCAAATAAATTGAAAATTTCCTATTGCAAAGAGGAACGTTTATATAGTATACTGATATAATTTAAACCTGCGAAAGTATTATCAAAATTTTGAGTAAATCGAATTTGAAGTTTGCAAATTTACATGTAAAATTAACGAGATTCCCGCGCGTCGCTCATTCTTTGGACGGTACGTGCAATATGAATGACCCTAACACTTAGAGTATTTCGCACCGGCAGATGCAGCTCGTCTCTCGTACATGTAACATCGATTATTTTTTGATTTTACGCGATTTTTTGGGGGTTTAAAATCCCGGTTGCCTTAATCCCGGTTTGCTTGATGGGTGGCGCTTTCTCGTATGTTTAGCTCTGCCGCGGAAAATAAAATGTCCGAGGATTTTCCGAGAAAATCCCTTAAAATATTTGATCACTTTTGTTCCAAACTTTACGAGCTCACGAAGTTATTATATTTTTTCTTTGTCTTTACATGTTGTGCCCTAATATTAAAACAAGTCACAAGACGCTACTGTTATCACTACAGTTCAGTTACTTGAATTGTGTGTAATAAATACATATTAATGAACTGACTGTAAATTCAAATCTCGATAATCACCTGCGATAATCTTACTCAGTAATTTCAAGGCTGTGAATGCAGCTGAATAAGTTTTAAAAATGGTTAGGAGTGCTACTCGCAACGCATTTTTTAGTTTCAAATAAAATTCCATTAATTAAATAAGAACGCTTTTCAAAAGTAAAAAATGCATAAAGAAAGAAACTTTGGAGAGGACTTTGGAATAACTAAAATAAGTACCACAAATTGAACATTAAATCATAAGAACCTTACAGAATTACTATATTATGCTGTTTATAGTTTACACAGAACATGACACAGAATCTTTCTCGTAATTTAGGACTGCTATTATGGTATTATGTCCTATAATCATTAATCATAGTAATAAGTCTTGTAATCACAATGAAAGTAAAACCTTGAGTGATTTTTAACTTCCCAAAGTAAATACAACAAATTTTATACCGCAATACCGCAACTTTAATTACATAAGAACCTTATAGAATTACTATATATTATCCTGTTTGTATTTTATAAACTATAACAAAGTCAAATTTAAAACTCGACCATTCAAAAGCCTACCCTGAAGCAAAATTCTCTTCAGTTACAAAGAAAATTTTAAAAATTTGATGTTTAAATAAGGGAATAGAAAATTTTGGGTCTGTCGCTATTTAAAAAAATTATTTTTAACAAATGTATTAGGCAAAACTAATTTTAATATTTCGTTGTTGAAAAAACTTTTCACGCATTATCATTTATTAAAAAAAAATTCCAAATTCTGCTGGATCGATGCGTTAAAAATAGGCTGTTGGTTTTCATTGGCACACTTCATTTTCTTCTTCTTTTAACGCTTTTGACCGTTCTATACTTATTTTTGGTTTTGCCAAAATATGACATTTCTAAATATCAAATTTTGTCATACATAGAATATATTTAAACTAACATATGAGTTTTTGATAAGCAATATAGAGTTAATCTGTTACAATGAGCTAAAAAACGCAAAGAACACAAAACCATCAGTCTGACAAGCCATATTTTGAAGTTGTTTTTAAAAATTATCCATAGGCGAATTTACAAACTATGCGAAAACACTGACACAAAAGTGCACAGATATGAACTGCGACGTATTTGCATGCTGCGTCGAATACCAGAAGGCATTCGACAGGATGATTAAGATCTTGATCTTAAAGGACATTGGATGGGACGGAATTGTAGTGAACCTGTATTGGACCAAGAAACAAATGTGCGACTGGAGAACGAGCAAACAGATAATGATGAAAATTGTACTTGGGGTAAGGCAAGAATATTTTTTAAAAGCACTATTAACACACTTAACACACCGGCATTACACTTAACGGAAAAAGTCTGAATAACTTTAGATAAGCTGATGACGCGGTAATCATGACAGACAGTGTGAAGGTACTTCAACAACTAACGAACAGCGTGACAGAAATCAGTAGTCAATATGAACCAGACTTAAACCAAAATAAAACAAAATTTATGTTCATCAGCAAAAATATATCCCAAACTATGAACTGAAGGTAAACAACAGGCTCATTGAAAGAATAAGCAAATGTGCGGATCTAGGCACTACTTAATGACCAGTTTTATCACTCCATAGAAGTTAGAAGTCGCATAGAAAAGGCTAGAAGTGTATTCAATAAGATGGCCCCTCTATTTAAGAGCCATAATTTAACAACACAAACAAAGATAATAATGATGCGCTTTTACGTGTTCTCTTTGCTGGCTAACGGAGACAGGGATGAAGAAGCATTAAGATTTCTAAATTTGGATTTGGGAATTCCTTCTCTAATGAGGGTTTGGTGACCCATCTCTTTCTATGCATGTGCATTCGAATTATTTTCACATATATAGAGAAGCTACTTGTTTAACCTGAGCTCCGAACCACTGCAAGAGTGCAATACACTTCATTTCGAGATGGACTTTCTTGGCGGATTATCTCGATGGTTTGCCATTGCCTACCGAAGAGAGACGGTCAGAATAAAATTCTTACTCTGATGCGTGGATGCTAATTAAACGTTTTGCATTAGCAGTAGACGCACCTAACTGCCAACGCCCAGACCGTCTCTAATATTGAGAATATGGTTCAACAACTGAGCGTTTTCGCACGATGGCGGAGGTG
The DNA here is from genome assembly GCA_932274525.1 of Podabrus alpinus. NCBI lineage: Eukaryota > Metazoa > Arthropoda > Insecta > Coleoptera > Cantharidae > Podabrus > Podabrus alpinus. Next base: position 68,424,303 of record OW026454.1, read on the forward strand.
AATAAGGTCAGAATAGTCAACATCCTGTACGGATAGGTAAGCACCTGGATAATAAGAAGGATGAGACTATAATATGCTAGAACTCCAATGTGTATTAACCAAATTCGAAGGGGTATTCCCAATGAACATCATCCAACATTCCAGAGAGGTCCAACTTTACACAATGTATATAATTTTACCAGTTGTGTATATGCAGCTTGATTTGTCTACAAATATTAGCTCGTATTATAAAAATTCAACACATTACTCCAAAAACCAACGACAGAACTGAGCTTTCGGTTGAAAATCGGTAGGCAAGAGGGTTTGCATTTATTACAAATGATATGGATAAAGTACCTGTTCATGAAGAACGAAAGTTTCAAAACCAATTTCTGTGATTATAATTGGTTTTAAATATGGTTTTACACTAAATATGAGGCCATGTCTGCCAAGATTTCACCAGTACAGACAAAAATGGTAAGAGGCAAGGTTACAAATAAATGTGTATAAGGAAAGAGCAAAAGTGGTGGCAAAAACAGGATGTCCATTATTACACCGGATAAATGGAGGAACGTGTTGATAATATCCAGTAATATCACTATTATCTTCCCTACGTTTTTTTTTAAACCAGGTTCAATCGAACCAGCCAGCGCGCAACCCATGGAGCCAAGCCTTGGTGCTCCATAATAGCCAACACGTTGTTTGTTCATCGTTCATCTCATTGGAAATTCTATTAACTGTATAAAAATAACACCTAACGAGATTGGAAAATTATAGACCCATTAATCTACTTATACGTTTGTACAAACTTTATGTTATGCATAAATAGCATAACGAAGGTGAGCGAATGGCTGAAATGCTAGCGTGTTCGCTTTTAAGCCAATATTCACGGGTTCAAATCCTGTGAGGTACTATCTATAGAAGAAATTTTCGCTCACCAAATGTTTATCTGCTGGCCCCAGATAACATTATTTATGGCTAAAAAACTTCCCTAATGGAGTAGGCGGTGTAAAAATCGTCTATTCCCGTGGTTCGGAATCCACGTTAAGCTGTAGGTCCTCTGTGCTCGTCACACATTTTCAACACGCAACGAGCAGAGACAGGGAGGTATCGGGAAAATGTCGCAAGACGTTCATAACCGAATATAGATAAATAGCATAACAAAGCGATTGATACCGAAAACAGATTTCTACCGGTACCGTGATTGAAAAACTGAACGAATTTAAATTCAATTTTCACCAATAAGAGTTATTTTTTTAAACAAAATTCAAAGTATTCCATAGAGCACGCGATATGAACTTATCGATGTCAATTTTGTTTTTCTTTAATGTCAGTTACAAACATGGTGTTAACTAAAGAGCAACAAATCATAATTTTTAAGCTTTTAAAACAACAATGTAATTTTGCTATGATACAAAAAAGGTGTAAAGACCAAAATTTTTGTGTTTCGAAAGGTACACTCTCTAACTACAAAAAAAATGGAATCCCAGAACTTAAATCCAAAATTCGGAAGAAAGGCAGCGGAAAGAAGCCAACTCTGACAAATCGACAATTATCGAATTTAAAGAAAATGGCATTAAAAACGAATCCTCCGACACTACAACATATGGCTAATCATTTCAAAACATCTGAATATATCATTCGGTATAATCTAAATAAAAAATTAAACCTGAAATTAATGAAGAAACCAAGGAGACATCATATTTCTGAAGAAACAATTATTAAACGGCACCAGCGCTCACTAGGATTGTATCACTTACTAAATTGTGATAAATGGTAAAAATACATCACTGTCGATGAAGCATGGTTCCATCTAACAAATGCTGATGGCCAACGAAAAGTTCAGTTCTTGAGACGTGAGCAATCGGCAAAAGAATTGGACGTATTCACAAAACAGTCCCATCCGAAGGGAGTTATGGTGTTCATGGGAATATCGAATTATGGAACCACAACGCCAATATTTGTTGAGCCTGGTGCTAAAATTAACTCGGAATATTACATTAAGAATTGTTTGAAGCCACTTTTGACTGACGCAAAAAGATTATATCCTGCTGGTGATTGGATATTTCACCAAGACTCGGCACCAGCTCACGCTTCTAAGAAAACTTTAAATTTTCTTGAACAGAACGGCGTATCTTTTATTCATCCGGATATATGGACGCCATCATCACCGGACCTTTCACCCTGTGATTATTTTTTGTGGGGCTATTTAAAATCTCAGTTAAATAAGTCAAAAGTTACAACCCTTAAACAGCTAAAAAAACTAATAAAACGTGAGATAGAAAACATTCCTCTGGAAATGATACAACGATCGCTAAAATCGTGGCCAAAACGTTGTCTTCAAGTGTACAGGAATCAAGGACAACATATTAAATAAAATTATTGAAAGAAAATAAAAATAACTGTGACTTATTAAATTTCAAAATCGTTCAATTTTTCATTCACGGTAGCTGTACCAATCTAAAGAGTAGGCTGGTTTCAAAACCTGCTATGGTACAAGTGTCCACCTACAAACTATCAAGTTTTTAATTGAAAAATGATTAGAATGCAAAAGACTACAAATTATGCAAAAGTATTTGGCATGGTATGTACAAAAATGCAACATCGTGCGTAAACCTTTGCGGAACAACTGTAATAAATTTTAAAATAGAGATTGGAGTAAGATAGGCTAATACCATCTCTCCAATTATTTACAACTGCTTTGGAACATGTATTTAAACGAACGGAATGGGAGATTTTGCTCTCAAATATTTGAAATTCGCTGACGACGTGGTGTATCTGATGATATAAGGGAAACACAGACAATGTTAGAGACTCTTAAAAGAGCTTCCAATAATGTATGTAGGTCTCAAGATAAATGGAGAAAAACCAAAATTTATGACCAATTTTATTCTAAGTGGAAATTTGAAGATATCAGACTAAGAAATTCAACAAGTGGAGGCTTTTTTTTCTGCAGGGAAGGGGTAAACCTTCATAGGCACCACCCCATCAGGGATGGTAGTGTCAGATTCTAACTGACTAAAACCCCCTCCCCGACGACAGCGGGCTTTACCTTCTCGGTATTACTTCCGCTGTCGTCTGCGATCTTCCATGCTGCATCGATGATGCAGGCTCCCGATGACCTCCCGGTTTAGCACGAAAGTTTGTGTCCGGGAGGTCAGGCACTATCACTTGATTCTACTTTTCCAATTGAACCGGACACACCGCTCGCCGCGATCCAACACGTCTCACCGGGTCACCTAGTGGTCCGCAATCGTCAGTATAGGTGAAGGTCCACTCGTCATTAACTTAATAGGCGGAAATTCCGGCGACAAAGTCAAGGCCGAGCCGACCGTCATCCATACCGGAGACTCCGAGCCCCCAAGCGACCCTGCAAATCATATTAAATCACAGAGCGCGATGCGACCGGGTCATCTTGAAAAACTTGTGGTCGCTGGCAAAGTGCCAGTCCACTCGTCTTTATATTTGACGGCACTATTTTCGCGATCGTCCCCCTCTGGATTAGCACGAGAGTTTGTGTCCACAGAGGGTCTACGCGCTATCGTCGTACCGACACTAACCTACCCCGTCGAACGACCGTCACTACTCGACCCGACCCGACCCGCCGATCAATGACGATATTTTTCGGGAATTCTCTTGGGAACTTCTCGCGCATCTTCTCGCGGGAACTTCTCAAGGGAACTTAAAAAGGCTGTCATTGACTCAACTGTAGGGCGAGGACTCGAGCTGCGGCTTGCTCAGCTCGTCCGTCCCCCTCCTTGGTCTTCATCACTTGACTGATGAAGACCGCTACAGCCAGCCATTCGTCTTCGCCGGACAGCATGAAAGCAATCATGTTGTCCGGGCTTAGTGTGTCGCCCATCCGGAGCGAAATCATCACTCTCTCCCTCTCCCATCTTAGGCATCCGAAAAGAGTGTGTTCCGCCGTATCTTCGTCCCCGCAGTAACGACAGGCAGGTGACTCGGTCAGCCTGAACCTGTGGAGATATGCCTGGAAGCATCCGTGGGCGGTGAGAGCTTGTGTTATATGAAAGTTCACCTCTCCGTGCTTTCTCGCTACCCAAGGACGAAGATCCGGAATGAGCTTTCTGGTCCAAGCGGCATTCGTGCCGGAGGACCAGCTCCTTTGCCAATCGTCGAGCGTCCGCTGCTTAATGGTGGGGTCCGGTCCCGCTCGTACGTCTGCTCTCTCTCTAGCTAAAAGCTCTATGGGAGGCATGGAGGCCAAGACTCGCACGGCTTCGCCGAACACGGTCCTGTAAGCGCAAGTTACTCGAAGTGCCATCTTGCGCCGCTGGACCGCTTGCAGCCTCTTACGGTTACGCTGGACGTTGACGGCCTCTTGCCAAACGGGAGCGACGTACAACATCACGGACTGTGCGACGGTGCCCAACATCCTTCGCTTCGTCGGTTTTGGGCCACCGATGTTGGGCATTAGTCTAGCGAACGAAGTAACTATCGCCGTCGCCTTGTTGCACGCCGTACGGATGTGATCGGCAAAATTCAGGTTCTTGTCTATCTTTACCCCCAGTATGGTGACGAAGTCTTTGACTGCAATTGGGGAACCACCCAAAAGCAGCCTCATAGTGGGGGCTTTTCTTCTGCCGCGGATTACGACTGCCTCGGATTTCTCCGGCACCAAAGTAAGTCCGCGGCTGCCCGCCCAGGTGTTTATGGTGGCTATCGCTGCGTTTGCTTTGGCTTCCAAAGCCGACGACTCTCTGTCTACAACGATGAGGGTGAGGTCGTCGGCAAATATAAATATCTAGGTCACGAAATAAGAAAAGGAAGAGATAACCAAATTTGTGAAATCTTAAGAATAGGTCTTTCGTGGACAGCTTTCGGAAAATTGCTGTGCATACCTTCCAACAATGTTTTGTACCAATGTGTTCAGCAGGTGAAGATTTAGGTTACAGCAACTTTGACGATGACTCAGTCATGGAGTGGGAAATACTTGGAATATCTCTCAGAGATAGAATCACCAACGAGAAGATCACACAAACCAAAAAAGTACACGATGTAATGTAGATAGTGGCGTGGCTTAAATGGAACTGGGCTGGACACGTTGTAAGAACAAATAATGAGCGATTATCTAAATAGATACTCCAGTGGAGACCTATATAGATAAGAAAAGAATACGAAACCGGGGAAGACCATTTCCTACATGAACGGATGATCTAAAATAAAGGCCGGAAATTGGATGCAAGTGATGGAACTTAGAGAGAATTGGAAAGCCTATGTCCAGCAGTGGATGCAATTGGCCGGTTGATATTGATCATGATGACCTTAATAAGATCGAGACTTCTTCCTCTTCATATTATAGGACAAGGTCCTGATTTTTACCTAGTGCTCTCGTACTTCGCTAGAGGTTGTTGTCCTGTGACGACGACGTTCAGCTTTCGTACCATCTCTTATGTGGTGTAGCCGGAAGTCATGTAGTCTCCAACCTTTGGGTATGCACCACTCTGGCAAGTCTTTCCTCCCTCCATTCTCCCAACATGGTCCCTCCATCATCACCATCTATCTCTAGTCCATCTAACCACAACCTGCATGTTACACGTTTTGCGGATTTTTTCGTTTCTGACTCTGTCGCGAAGACTGAGATAGTGATGGCTCTTAAGGATTTCATTTCGGTTGTTCTTGCTATTTGTTTAGTTGTTGATGTATTGGGTCTTGTTTCTGCTGCATTATATTAGGATTGCTCTTGTGCAGGTCTTATATATTCCAACCTTACTTTCTTCATTCACATGCTTGGTTTGACACATAAAATCGCACAGACAGTCTGAAACCTTGTGGTTTTCTTGCTTTTCTTGCTCCGCTTTTCTTGTTCCGCTTTTCTTGCTTGCATTTTTACCCCATAGACAGTGTTATTACTGCTTGATGTGGTAACACCAAGATAACGTGTCTACATGGCTTGTTCAATTATTTTTCCATTAATTTCCAACCTGCAGCATACTGGGTCTTTCAATTTTACCATACGGTGAGTTTTCTGGATTGAAACTTGCATATTAAGCTCTACGTGTGTTTATTATATGTAACAAGGGTTGCAGGTCATTTTCGTTTCCTGCTGCTAGAATGACGTCATCGGCGTAGGATATAGTATGTTAAATTACAAGAGACTAAAGCTAGCCATTTTGCCAGCTTTCCATGGTTTGTTCGTTGGTTTGCTTTTATAGTCAGCCTGCTCAGGATCATCTTCTCCATAAATTTACCCAGGGACGGGAGCAGGCTGATGTTTACTAGTTTCCCGCATCAAATTGCAGTTGATAAGAATTTTTAGCCTTTCTTTGTACAGATGTTTGGTACTTTTGTTGGTAAACGATTATATGTTAAATTTTGTTGAATATAATATGTTACATTTTTGGTGCTTTAGGTGCTTTCGTATATTGCAGCGGAATTTGCATTGCATTAGGCTGTGCTCTGATCCAACGTTAGCAGAACTTACTACTCTGACATCTGGAATGTGCATGTTTCTATTAATGATTACATAATCTACTACATATGACTGGTCCTCTCGAATTGGCCCATGTGCATTTATATTGCTATTGATGTGGAAAAACTGTGATGTTTATTCTCAATCCAACTTTTAGATTACACAAAATTTTATTTTGTACATATTTCTCCTGTACAAATTAATATGAAGTAAAATACCTGAGCATTTTTGTACCTACAAGCAGACTGCTAAACTAAACTAAATGGATATGAAATAACGTTTACAATTAGGCCTCAACGTTGGGAACATTGTAAAATGTAATAACTTATTCTAGGCCACAACTTTCACCTGACTGTGCACAACAAACTCCCACTTTATAAGTTAATCCTTAAATCAATGTGAACTTATGCTATCCAGCTTTGGGATTATCATAATCCTGCCACGACTTCAGTCAAAAATATTACGAGAGATCTGAAATGCACCATGACATGTTCCAATGATATGAGATGGTCATAGCTTTGGCAGTTAAGTGCGTCTACTGCTAATGCGAAACGCTCGGATCGAATCCGGGCAGGGGGCCTATTCTTGAACTCAATAGAATTGATTCGCATACGAAACTTCGTCACTTTCTCATACGAATGAAAGATTTGTGTTATAAATGCGACTTCGATAGACGGAAATATTTCTAACCGTTTACGATTTTCTTTCTTGAAATTAACGAGTTACGGCTAATAGCTAATACTTGTATTTAAAATTAAAACGAGTTACGGCTAATAGCTAATACTTGTATTTATTCTTCGATCGTAAAAATAGGGTTGAAAATTTCTACAAGTAATAACAAATATCAATAATAAAGTATAATAATAACAACAATATAGTACTTACAATTTCTGGCTTTACCGATCTACATTCTAAACTGATCTTCTCCAAAACTGGTGCTCGTATTTATACCCAATTTCTCGAGTTTGGGTTGGCACCACCGGTAAAGACAGAAATTGCAAGCACTAAATTTAAATTAGCACAGGGGCGTATCAGTCGGTGTTAAAGTTTCCGCAACATCCTCCCCTTCGGTACACTGAACGTCGTCAACAGATTTCAGTTTACCCTTGACATCCAGCACGGCAACTTTGGCAGCGGCTCTCGTGTACGTTCCTTTGGGCGTCATAACTACGACCCGTCGAACCTGATCATTTTTGCCTTTGATAACGTCGATCACTTTCCCCTTCTTCCATGTGTCGCGACGCTTATCGTCCATTATGATCACCACATCACCAACTTCGATGGGCTTAGTTTTACCGAACCACTTCGTAGTTCTTGTCAGAGTAGGAAGATATTCCTTGATCCATCGTCGCCAGAATTGGTCTGCCATTTGCTGCGATAGCTCGTAGTCGGAACGTAGTCGATGGTTGTCTTCGGACAGCTCGATAAACGGTTTAGCACCACTGGAAGATCCCAGTAGGAGGTGGTTGGGAGTCAGGGCTTCTTGATCTTCGGTATCCAATGAGACGTGAGTGAGCGGTCTGGAGTTTACCATGTTCTCGGTTTCGGTCAAGTAGCATCGAAAGGTTTCGTCACTTGGTCTTTTCGTGGGCACTGTTTGAAGTAACGATTTTTTAACTGATCTTACCATCCTTTCCCAACATCCGCCCATATGAGGAGCCAGTGGGGGGTTGAACAACCATCTTATTTGGCCAAACTCGCGTCTGTAGTCATCGGGGGACATTTGTTGGTATAGCTCACGTAGTTCATTTGCGACTCCGACAAAATTTGTTCCGTTATCAGAGCGTATCTCAACAGGCGTTCCTCTCCTGGCAACAAAGTTGCGAATAGCCATCCAGCATGAGTTTTTTCTCAACGAGTGAACCACCTCCAGGTGAATAGCGCGCACAGTTAAACACGTAAACAGGGCCACCCAGCGTTTTTCTGTTCTTCGACCAACTGCAACCTCAAAAGGGCCAAAGTAGTCGAGTCCTACATATGAAAAGGGGGCGTAGAAGGTTGCCACTCGTGCATGCGGGTGCTCGGCCATTTGGGGTGGGTTCGGTTTCGTCCTTCTGTTTTTGCACATTTGACAGTTTGAGCGTGTCTTTTGCATGCAGCGTCGTAGTCGAGGGATACAGAATTTTTGTCGTACTTCGTTTATAGCTTGCTCATAATTTTCGTGTAAGTATTTACAGTGGTAGTGACATAGAATGAGGTCTGTAACCGGGTGGTTACGAGGCAAGATAACCGGATTCATAGCATCGTACGTCGCGCCTATTACGTTCGTTGCGCGCCCTTTTACTCGAAGCACTCCAAATTCGTCCAGGAATGGAGTCAGTTTAAAAATTGAGCTCGACTTGTTGACTGACTTCCCATTGGCGTTTCTTAGCGAGGATATGTCCTTTTCGTAGCACTCTGCTTGTACATGGCGAAAAATTTCCCTTTCTGCCCGTAGGAGTTCGTCGATTACTAATTCTCCCTTACCATCATGTATTCGAATTCCTTTTGCCATCCAAAATATTCTTAGCGTCCACGCCTCCGCGCGTAAGAATCGGTTCCATTGGGAGAATCGTTCGTATTGCGGAATGAGATTTGAGACTGTCCGTTCGGAGTGCACCATTGTTCTTATGGCTTCTTCTTCTGTTTCATGTTCCTGGTACGGTAGTCGCTCTACTGGCCATTCGCTTTCTGGTAACTGCAGGAATTCAGGTCCAGTAAACCAGCGACATCCTGAATTTATCTTAGGCTGTTCTTTCCACTTGGTGGCTTCATCGGCCACATTGTTTCGGGTAGGGACCCAACGCCACTCGTTCAAATCGGTCAGATCTAGAATTTCTCCAACTCGAAATGCTACAAATTGGCGATACCTTCGATGCTTTGACCTTAGCCATGACAACACGTCGGTAGAGTCGGACCAGAAGAATCTTTGACTCGGTTGGAGTGAGTGGCTAGCGCCCACTGACTTACCTAGTCTGGCACCTAATACAGCTGCCTGTAGTTCAAGTCGTGGAATGGACATAGGTTGTTGCGGCGCTACTTTGGTCTTGGCAGTTACAAGCACGCTCTTGATACCCTCCTCGTCTTTAAAACGAAAATATACTGCAGCTGCAAAGGCGTTGATCGAAGCGTCTACAAATATGTGCATTTGTATGTTAGTAGATGAGTTTCTCATATAGCATCTTGGGATCCTAATCGCTCGTAGTGTTGGCAGCGTACTCGTCCACATGATCCATTTCTTTTCCTGTTCCTTAGTAATTGGTTGATCCCAGGTAATAGACGATCGCCAGATTTCTTGTAGCAGGATTTTCACGTACACCAAGAAACATGCAATCAGACCGAGGGGGTCAAAAACCATCATCAGGGTTCGCAGGACCTCGCGTTTAGTAGGACATCGTCTTCCATCCATTATCTCCGCTGGTACTCGATCAAAGTTCATCGAGTAGAAGAAGGCATCATCTTCGGTCGACCACCACATTCCAAGGACCTTCGCGCCGTTTGGGTTGCAGTCCAGGTTCACACTCTTATTTAATGATTCAGTTCCCACGGCTTGGATCAAACGAGTGGAGTTGGAGACAAAATTCCTAATTTGAAACCCAGCCTCTGCGTGGATCTTTATAACGTCTTGGGTTACCGTGATGGCCTCCCCTTCGGTATCGAAGCTATCCAGCCAGTCATCGACGTAATGGTTTTCTCGAATTGCCAGTGCGGCTCTAGGGTTGCTATCGATGAATTGCAGAGCGTTCCTGTTCTTCACGTAATGCGCGGTACTGGGAGAGCATGACGCACCAAACGTCATTACGCACATAGCGAATACTTCTATTTCATTGGTTGTGTCGTTGCGCCATAGGAATCGTTGCGCTTGCTGATCTTCTTTGCGTATTTTGACTTGGTAATACATTTCCTTTATATCGCCGCATATAGCTATCTTTCGTTCACGAAATCGAGATAGGATGTCCGGTAGCGAACATAATAGATCAGGTCCCTTCAGGAGCATCGAATTTAGGGACACACCATTGACAGTTGCGGCGGCGTCCCACACCATTCTGACTTTTCCTGGCTTGTTCGGATTGGTTACGGAGAAGATCGGTAGGTACCACGTTTTTGAAGAGGTCTTCATTACTTCATTATGAGATAGTTTACGAGCGTACCCTTTGCCTATATACTCTCTCATTTGCTGTTTCAGGTTTTCAGACAGTGTAGGGTTCTTTTTCATTTTGTGTTCCAGACACTTTAGCCGTTGCTTGGCCATGCTGTAGCTGTCGGGAAGTTTGATGTCTTCGTAACGCCACAGGAGGCCAGTCGTGTATCTTCCGCTTTCCTTTGTCATCGTTCTTTCTAGAATTTCCGTTGCTCGTTGGTCGTCATCGGATAACAACGGCGTTTCTGGTTTCCTCACCCCGAAGTTTTCTGTCGAGAAGAATTCCTTGATTTGGGCGTGAAGTTCTTTATCAGACGCGCAGCCACAAGCGTGAAAATGGTGTAGCTCTACTTCACAGGATGTTCTGGTGGTTTCATGCGAGCCAAAGACAGTCCAGCCCAGTCGTGTTCTTGCCGCAATGGGTTCTTTAGGCCCTCCTTCTTTAACTTGTAGCGGGAGACAAAGTGTGTAATTATTAAGACCAATTAGAATCCTTGGTTCGGCGTTTTCGTAGCTTAGTATAGGAAGATTCTTCATATGCTTGTAGCGAGAGGTCAGCGGATCGTAGTTAAAGGTTTGTGTAGGCAGATCTAGGGATTGAATCGTATGAACATCAGTTAATTCGTAGCTTCTACTTTCGGGATGGTCGCCGGATATCCTAAGGGAGACTTGCCTACTTTCCATTTCATCCCTTGTGGTTTCTCCCGACCATCGTAGGTGCAGTGGTTGCAGCGGGCCTTCGAGCCCCAAGGTTTGAGCAATTTTCTCATCGATCATGGTTGTCGTGGAGCCTTCATCCAGGAAAGCAAACGTTCGAACATTCGTTTTCGGTCCATATAGTACCACCGGAACGATTCGGAACAGTTTCTGGGTCGCTGCCGATCGATGATGGGACAGCAGACTGGCTTCTTCAACCTTAGGAGTCAAGTTCGGTATGAAATGGACTCTTGTGTCATGGAGTAGTGGATGGTGTTTAAAAACGCAGCCTTCGGTTCCACATACCTGCACGGATTTGCATTGGGTAACATGGTGTTTGGAACTTAAGCACTTTCGACATAACTTATATTCTCGCACAACACTCTTTCTCTCGTCTATCGTATATTCTATTATTACTGGACACTTACTGATTTGATGGTTTCCGTCAAGACAAATCACGCAGTTGGAATCACTTACTGTTGAAGGAGCTTCCTCGTTTCTTTCGTTAGTGTGCACCGCATGGAAGTTTAGCGTTCTTCTGTCTAGCTGGCGTGGAGTTCTGTTTTCAACTTTTCTATCATCCTGTCTTCTTACCGGGGCGGTTCTTGAAGTAGCTACGCTTCCTACTTTCGTGGCCAATTGCGACAACCACTCGGCAAACACAGAAAGGTCTAGTCTAAACAGTTGGGAATGGGTCGAGTTATATTCGGCCCATGACAACTTCAATGGTCCAGACAGTTTACCTACGAGCTCTTGAACCAGTATCGGATTGTTCAGATAGTCGGAGAGACCGGATGCTCTCATTGCGACAACTGCGTGTTGAACTGCTACTGAGAAGTCGAGGATCGAATCTATTCTCTCTTGGGTAACGTATCCATGCCCTCGGAGTTGGTCGGATAGAGACTGCAATATTTGATCTGGACGGCCATATTTGTTTTTGAGAACATTCAATACCTCGTTCAGCGTGCCAGGATAAAATAGGTAGCTTCTTACCAGTCTAAGGGCATCTCCTTGCAGACATTGCTGGAGGCGATTAAGGTTTTCGTCATCCGAAAAGTTGCACTCCTCAGTAGATCGTCGAAACCAGGAAATGAACATCGGCCATTCTTCACTGCTACCATAGAACTTTAAAGCATTAGTCGCCATAATCTGTCTCATACCGATTTCCTTCAGATTGGAGAAGCCAGTTTGATCTCTTCTTTCCATCGGGAGGTTCTGCTGTGGTTGCTGTTGAAAAACGTTTAGCGAAGGTTGTCTTCCGACCCAGGATGCAGTACGCTGCTTGGTGTTTTCCTGAGTTTCCCGTTCATCTTCACTATCTTCGTCGCTCTCGGCGGTGAGTTCTTGCTCTTCGATAGCGAGTTTCTTGTTAAGGTATTCCAATTCCAACTGGTGTTCAGCTTCAAGTTTCCTTAATGCTAGTTCCTTCCGTTTTATCGAGGATGCTTTAGATTTGCCACTAGCCTCAGATTTTGGTTTCGACCGAAACGTCGTGACCGATCGACAAGCTTTGTGTGATGTTTTCGATTGTTTTGTTTTTGTGGAGGCAAGCGTCAATTCCGTTACTTTTCGCTTTAACTCTGCTATTTCAGCTTCTGCATCTGCTAGTTTGTCGTAGTTGAGTCGTTTGCTGCATGATACACAGGACCATGGTACTTGTTCTACAGTGTCATCCACTCCTACGCAACCGTAGTGAAACCAATCGTCGCAGTCGTCACATTGAACCATGTGATTTGAATCTTCCTTTTTGCATATTTTACAGCTTTGGTTTACCATGTTGTTGTTATTAGGCGTACGATACATAACCTTAGATTTCCCGACTTCTTACGACACGTGTTGAACCGGATTACGTTTTCCCAAATTTAACACGTGTTATACCAAATTAAATTTTCAAAATGTTATAAATGCGACTTCGATAGACGGAAATATTTCTAACCGTTTACGATTTTCTTTCTTGAAATTAACGAGTTACGGCTAATAGCTAATACTTGTATTTAAAATTAAAACGAGTTACGGCTAATAGCTAATACTTGTATTTATTCTTCGATCGTAAAAATAGGGTTGAAAATTTCTACAAGTAATAACAAATATCAATAATAAAGTATAATAATAACAACAATATAGTACTTACAATTTCTGGCTTTACCGATCTACATTCTAAACTGATCTTCTCCAAAACTGGTGCTCGTATTTATACCCAATTTCTCGAGTTTGGGTTGGCACCACCGGTAAAGACAGAAATTGCAAGCACTAAATTTAAATTAGCACAGGGGCGTATCAGTCGGTGTTAAAGTTTCCGCAACAATTTGTATTCTCGAACCCTTAGAAATGTTCGTCTACGAATACTTTTCGCATGAAATTATTCGTGTACGCCACTTTCGCATACGAACGAAATTTTGTATTCTCGAGCAATCGTCTACGAATACTTTCGCATGAAAACCATTCGAACTACAACGTCTGGGGGTACCCAGACGAAACTTTGTTCGTGTGCGATAATATAGAAGTTGCGCATGCGCAGTGGGGTTTAAATACCAATAGATTGGTTATAACCAATCACAAAAATGGGTCTATATAAATGTGATATAACTATAACTGATGAAGTAATAAGTGTGACGGTCGATAATTCCATATTGTGTTTTAAAGTTGTATCGTAATATTGCACAGAATGGCAAATTTTTATGAATTAGGAATGTTAGCTGCGATTGAGACGGTGGAGGAATGTGAAATTGCGAAGAATGCAGAAGGGGTAGGTAGGAAGTTCAATCACCGTTATGATTCGTTTACGTTATCGGAAAGGAAGTTCATTGGTTTGTTTCGTCTGACTAAAGATGTGGCTCGAGAAGTTATCGAAATGATTGAGCCAATTTTTTCCTTTGCAATTACCTCTCTTTCTAGCTGTTCCAGTTTCTTTTTGTGGTACGAGTCTTTCTTTTCCATTTTTTCTTTGCATTGTTCTGCAAGCTTCTCGGTTGCATAAATACTGTGTTGTAGTCTCCGTCGTTGTGAATTGGTTCTACGCCTTGATTTTCTTCCTGCCAGTGCTTCATTTTCATTATCAACGATTGTTGCTACATTATTTCCTGGAAGTGTTTCTGTTGATAAAAGGATACCGATCAAGTCATTATTTACAAATAAAGGGCTGTATGAATTCTTATCTTCTAAAGATCTATTTTCAGTTGACGATCCTTCCGGTTGTGACAAATCGAAATCCACTGTAGATTCCTGCGTATCTGCATGACCACTTATGGCAATTGGATTTATTAATTCTAAAATGTTTTCATCAAGTTCGCTTAAACTTTTGCTTGTTAGTTTTCCACTACCAGTTCCGCCAGTGTAGGTTTTTATAGAGTTGTTATTTCTTTTTCCTTTTGCCCTCATATCTTGCCAAGTTTTTCTCCATTGCCTCCAATTCTTACCTTGTTCTCACTTAATATTTTTATTTTCTTGATAGAGAGAACCGTGCGATGGCGTTACTGAAACCTACAATTTGACAAGTTTTGTTCTATGTAGGTGGAAAGTTAAAAGCCAGTAATACGCACTCATACAATCCTTTTTGTATATTGTACTGATGAGGACTAATAAGTCCGAAACTCGAGTTTGCATTTTCAAACTGGGTTGTATGGTTTTTCCGTCTGTATTTGATACAAACATGGCTGTTGCCGATAACCTTGTTCTCACTTATAATTTTTATTTTCTTGATAGAGAGAACCGTGCGATGGCGTTACTGAAACCTACAATTTGACAAGTTTTGTTCTATGTAGGTGGAAAGTTAAAAGCCAGTAATACGCACTCATACAATCCTTTTTGTATATTGCACTCTGATGAGGACTAATAAGTCCGAAACTCGAGTTTGCATTTTCAAACTGGGTTGTATGGTTTTTCCACTTAATAGTTTGGGATTCGTATTTAAATACTCCGTAATGACATTCTATTGCTCTATGGAAGCATTGGCTACTCGACTTTTCGTAATTCTTTCCTTTTGCATTGTTCTTGTATCGTTATTATTATTGTTGTGTTTGAACTAGTTGATTTATTATAAAAATTATTCCATTATATGGAGAATTTCTTTGATTGGTAAATTAATCTTTTATTCTTCTACAAGTTTAGTCCAACAGCCTAATTTGGCGCAAAATCGCCTATCTGGCAATCCTGACGATTTAAAACTTTCAAACACAACATTTGCGACTGAAACTCCCTGTATAATGACGGTCGAGCCGTTTGTTCGCACGGTATAACATTCGTGTGCCATTCGAGAATACTATTTTAAAAGTGATCGAGTAATCGTCACCATGCGGAATGATTCGCATGCGGAGTAAATTCGAGTGAGTTCGAGAATACCGTTTTAAGTAATCGAACAATCGTGTGCGAAACTTACCGTGCGAAATGATTCGCATGCGAATAAATTCTATTGAGTTCAAGAATAGGCCCCCAGGGTAAGAACTTTATTCTGGCTGTCTCTCCTCGGAAGGCAATGGCATACCACCGAGGTAATTTTCCAAGAGCGCCCATCTCAACATAAAGTGTATTACACTTCCCGTGGTTCGGAGCCCACGTTAAACAAGTAAGTCCTCTATGTATGTGTAAATACTTGGAACGCACATCACATGCATAGAAAGAGATGGGTCACGACGTTCGGAAACGAACAATACGACTTACAAGAGACAAGATGTTCCAAATTAGATCTTCCATTGAGATCTTGAAATCACTACCCTCAAAGAAGAGATTTTCAATCTCAATGTTTTATGTATGTAGCTCAGTGGCGTACATAACACTTTTGCCGCCCGGGGCGGCTTCAAATTTGCCGCCCTTTTAAAGTCAATCAAATGATGGTTTTTATTAATTGATAAACATAAATAAAGGTCGCAGGTTCCCCACCAATGAGAGAAAACATATACCTAATTTACAAAAAAAACAGTAAAGTTATGAAGTGAACAAGTTGTTTTTTACAACTTAAAATATAAAAAATGCCGCCCCAAAATATGTGCCGCCCGGTGCGGACCGCACCAACCGCCCCTCTTAGGTACGCCACTGATGTAGCTCAAATTACATTAAATGCTACATATTGCAAAGGATCTTGCCATTGGATCATTAATTTTTTTATAACAATACTAATTATTGTTTATCGTCCCGCTGGGACTGGTTATGATAATCCTTAAAATCCCCTAAAAAGTTGAGTGTGCAATGCTAAATCAGATAAAATATGCTGAGAGGGAGCAATTGATTCGGGTAGTTGTATTTGGATTGAATACCCAACAACAATAGACGTTCACTTAAAAATAGTCATGAATCAGACTAATGCAGATCATACCGTCAGACGCAGCTAAATAAAAAATCCAAGATAAGATCAGATTTAGTTTAACAGTAATTGAAACAAATAAAAGACTCAACCTTGATTTTACCAAACAAATAATAAAAATTTGGAGGTTTTATCGTTGACCGTACTTATCTATTTGAAAACTTATTAACAAACCAAAAAAAGGTATGAAAAGAATTATCTCTTGATACTCGGACGTGATATACAGTTAAGAGTTGGAAAAGTTTAATAGGGTTATTTTTTCACACCCTGTAATTTATAAAATATTGTTTGAATCTCTATTTATAAAGCGCCACCACAATTTGTACTAGATTGCTATCCTAATGTCTAGTTTTAGGTTATTATGTTAAGGTCCTGTATTATAATTACTTTTTTTAAATATCAAATTAAAATTAGGAGCCGTTATATATAGAGAATTTATTTATAACTTCAAATATAAGATATTCTTCGAAGTAGGTATTTTTATTACATTTAATTAGAGAATACGTCTTCAGATAATAAACAAAATAATAAAAATAATTATGAGTTTTCTGTTTATAGAAAATTTCCACTTATAAATAATTGTTTTTCATCATTCTATATTTCTATATCTTACCTAAATAATATTATGAATAAAAAGCTCAAGTTTCCGAGTTTTAGTGGTGCCTACTTTATAAAATAACGTAATTTATTTAATTTTACATCTATAAATTCTACCTACACAATGTATTTCTGGTTTCAGGTGGTTCTTTAATGAATGAATTGAAAATAATAATAATATTGAAAATCCTTCTACAAATTTAGAAGCTTTTCACTTGAACGAGCTTGATGAATACGACAGTTTAAGCGGAGGCGTTGATCTGTCGATAGTTATCATTTCAGAAGTTGAACTTTTTTCAGGATCTTGAATTTCAGTTTAGTTTGATGATATATTAATATTTCACTATTACGGCTGTTATTAGTAGTTGTTTCGCCAAACTGACTGAATTTAAAAGGAAACTTTGATGAAATGTACCTTTACCGGAAATCGTCATCGAAACAACACTTCCCTGCGTATTTACGCGCAGGGAAATTGAATCTTACTGACTAGTCCGGTAATATTTAGTAACGCAGGTAACAATGACAATTTTCGGAATAACTATTGTTTGTAACTATGTAGTCAACAAATTGACAAACTTGATTTTAGCTCATTTTAAAAATGTTGTTCAATTAGTGTTTTAAAATTTCGATTTTTTACGATTTTCGGTAAAATTTAATACAAAATACGTCAGGAAAATGTCTCACTTTACTCGGAACTCTAAAATACTCGGCACGAAGTGCCTCGTATTTCAACATTGCTCCTCGTCAGTAATACATCATTTTCATGACTTTCATGTAAATAACTATTTCATGAAATAAAAAGATTTCTAACCATTAGCTACTTAAAATATCTGTTTCATTCAAACAAACAGAATAATACCTTTCCGAAATGTATATGTTGAACTAACAAAGGTAATAATAACCTAACCAGCTGAACATCAATATCTAGTCTTGTTTCTACTGAACACAATACCATATCTTCAGGCTAACCATCTGCTTATTCTTTATGAAAGACCGCGTATATGTATTATGTAATCTAAAGTGGGGTATTTTATATTATAAGGAAAACATTCTGTAAGCTTTAGTTTCAATCAGTTCGCGATTTGTGTTTCTTATTTTTATTGCAACATCTAGGCTCACATGTAAGTTAACTTTTTGATTTTAACGTATGTAGTTCGAACCAAGTCACATCGACTTTCAGTCACTTAATAACATTTTCAGGAAGCCATGCTCAATAATACCTATAAATGTTTTAAAAACAGCGTAAGGGGGTTCTATTTTATTATTACGTTTTTTGTTAAAAATAATGATGCTAATAATCATGTTTTTAATTTTCGGCATAATAAAAAACGTATATAAGTAGATATATAACAAAAAATCTTAAAGCAGATTTTTAAAATAATGAGAAAGAAATTAAAATATTGAGTAAACAAATGTTTTTTAATCAATTTTTTAAAATGGTTTATTTCAAAAATAAAATCATCTTTTAAAGTTAAATTTTAATTTTATGTAGGTACTGTAAATATGTACTACAAATTAATTTGACCTTTCATTACATTTAATTTTATTCTTGACATAATTTTTTATTCATACTTATATTTTTCAAGTGGGCGACGTTGAGCTTTAAGCTGCTACATTCAGAAAATTTTTGCATTATTTCGACGCAAGTACTACCTATACGTACCTACCCGAGTTCAAATTGACACTGCAAAAAAATGTAACTCAAACTTTTAACATTTTATTACAATTTATATTACCGCGTGGTTAATTTAACATTCCTCAAGTTTAGTTCAAAATGAAAATGTAGCATATAACATCAGGTACTTGGTATCCGAATATACCCAAAAATAGTTTTTGACTAGGTTTATTTTGCATATTCATTCAACTAAAAGTTACATTTTTATCAGATTTTTGGAATATGGTCAAAAATCTTGTAGTAATATGGGCTAGTCGACAAGAGTTTTAATAGTAAATTAAACTTTAATAATTCACTAGTTAATTAATAGAATTAAAATTTTTTTCAACATAAGCTTGAACGTTAGAAGTAATGTGACAACACATTGCTTTCTCATTCACTAGATTCCATGTCGTTTTATATTAATTATTTATAAATAAAATGTTATATCAATTTCTTCTTTAACTCGATAACATCCACAAATATTTTGACATACTATCAAAGTTGCCAAATTTGATGTGTAATTTGTTGGATGCTGTTTATATGTACATGGTATTTTTTTAAAAAAAGCGCCTATTTTATTTTTCATTTTACAATAAAATATTTTTAAAATGTGATTTAGCAGAAAAAATGAGAAATTTTCAGGACGCCGTCTATATGCAATCAAATTTACAATACAAATCACTTTGACAGATCAAAATTATCCAAGGCAACCCATATTCTTCTAAACGCGCTAATTTTATTTTTGCATTTTAATAGTAATTTAAGAGAAAAATATCAAGTGTTTTCGAATTTTTCGATTGATATAATTTTCATTCTTATGGGTTAAATGGGTTAAAAATTGACTATTTTCAACCAAAATCTAATCAGACACACACAACAAGACATCATTCCAAAAATGTCCTTAAACAATTTGTATGGACTCATAGACCATGGATATCAACTCGATATCAATACTTTCCTTAACTAGTAAATGGGAAAGTAAAAAGAGTTTTATTGTGGAAATAATTGGAAGCAAGCTGAAGTAAAATTTATTACTTTTATTAGAACCTCAAAAACGATATACTAATTTTGCATTATGGTTTAGAAACTCCGAATTGCGCTGTTGTATTGGAAAAGCTGCGAGAAAAAAAACTTTTATAAATATTCGTGTATACCTTATCTTGGTTAAAGCTCACTTTATAGCAAAATATTACGTAATTCAAAATAAATTAGACTAAATTTTCTACAGAAAACATTTTATACTTTTTCTTGTTAACCGATTGGCTGCAAAGTTAGGATATTCTGTGTGTCATAATAAATTCATAAAATATTTTTAATCTATGTATTTAAGCCATTTAAATGGTTTATATTTATATATGAAACTGAAATATTTACGAATATTCATAAAAATGTATATTTTCGCGTAGATTTTTCAATATGACACCAAAATCCAGGATTGCTAGATTGGAATAAAGGCTAGAAAAACGTTATTGTTTTGAATATTCATAAATATCTCGAAGAATGGCGAAGATATACCACAAACCTTGATGGCTATAACTGTACAACCAATATTGATTTACAAAAAAAATATATGAAATATTTTCTGTAGAGGATTCAGTTTACTTTATTCTCAATAATTACTCAATATTGTGCTCTAAAGTGAACCCACGCCGAGATATTCGCGAATATTTACAGGAACGTCTTTTTAACATGGGTTTTTATATAATATGGTAACCAAATCCAGTGTCCGTCTACAGACCGTGCGAAATTAATACTATATATTTTTTAAGAATTAAAAATCTCATAATTTAACAAAAAAGGTCAACTACGAATATAATATAAAAATTTAATATTGTTTAAAGTCCGAGCAAAAATAATAAAATTAACTCCAACTTGGTCCTAATTATTTCCAGAATAAAATCCTTGTTGATTAACCTATATTTATGTATATTAGATTAACAGAATTGTATGTCTTATTTCGTCTGCTATTTGTTCTTCAGTGTGAATACAACATCCCTTAAGAAAACACACTAAACATTTTGCAAACTTGCAACTTTTACCATAAAATTACGTGAAGAATTAAGAGTCATCCATAAAGGACGTCCACGCCTGGGGGAGTGGGGGGTGTTCTTATTTTTGAGATTTCTCAAAAATTGTGTTTGAATATTTTTTTATGTAATATTTTGTAAAAAAAAAGAAGTTATTTACTTCTTAAATTCCAAATTTCGTGTAAACAATGTCATGTCAAGTTTGATTTATGGCCATAGGACGTTCCTGGGGGGGGGGGGGGGGTAAAAATTTGGAAAAAATTGCGGACGTCCATTATGGACAACCCCTTATGCGTTCGAACACAGACATGTTGTTGCTGGTGGGGCCACCAACGGTAACAAAAAGGCACAACTTTTCACAAGTAAATAAGACTATAAAATATAATTCGCAAACGTTTTCGTCATACTGTGACATCTTCAAGCATAAAAGATTACGCGTGAAAGATTACGTCTGAAGATGTCACGGTCATGTGACGAAAACGTTTGCGAATTATATTTCACAAGTAAATTAGACTAAAATATAATTCTCAAACGGTTTTGTCATACTGTGACATCTTCAAGCGTAAATGATCATACCTGAAGATGTCGCAATGTAGCGAAAACAAAAAATATTTGTGCCTTTTTATTTGTTGTCTAAAAAGTGGTTTAATGCATTTTTTGGGTTAAACTAAAGTTACAGATATGATAAACTTCAATTTTCACTACATTAACCAGGAACCCATTGATTATTCAATTGTTGACTCGATTGTTTAATTGACAATGAAGAGTATTAATATTTTACAAGTTACTCAAGAAATTGTCGCAGATTACAGGAAAATTTTTATACCCCCATAGCAAGGGGACCACACGTAAGCCCAAGCTTTTTTAATATTCGTGCTTATTATAAAGATTATTGATTAAATTTTTATTGGAATTTAATTATTCTGGGTGTAAATAAGTACATCAAAATACGGTTTTCTTTCCTTTTTCATAAAATTTCATGTCTTCCCATTGAAAAAAGTCACGAGCCACTGTCGCCACCATTGCCATATTTTTAGAAGTGTACAAACCGTCCACAAGGATGCGTCGTCCATTTTTGCCCTTTGCACAGGGCGCGGGCGTGTGAATCATAGAAGCTGAAGAAAATGCTAAAATATAATTTCTGCCCAATAAACATTTTAGCTGTAAAGGGTTAGTCCATAAAGGACGTCCACGTCTGGGGGGAGGGGGTTTACAAAATGTGATCAAGTGTGACCAGGGGGCAGAGGGGTTTGGACAAATGTGACGTCCGCATAAAAATCTTAAATTCTTGCTTGTTTAATCCCAATTTTTAATACACGCATAAAATTTTTTTTTAAATTAGATATTAATGAATAGGTTTTTTAGTTTCAATGGTAAAGTTCGATTTTAGACAAATCAGGGGGGAGGTGTTTGATTTGTGATATAGGACGTTTCTGGGGGAAGGGGGGATTCGAAGATTGTGACCAACTGTGACAAGGGGAGAGGGGGGTTGAAAATTGGGAAAAAATGCGTACATCCTTTATGGATGTACCCCTAAATTGGCTGTTGTCTAGCCATTTAACAGCGAAAACAAGATAAATTTTGGCGAATGGCAAAAATCTAATATATTTTAAGATCTGATTTTTATGTACTTGGTTATTATTTAACGACTTTGGTATTTATTTAACAATTAAAAGATAAAATAAAGAATGTATCTTGGGTTGTGGGGAAAGAAATAAAACTAGGTTTGTTTTGCCGACGTTTCGAAGGATTTATTCCTTGCAGCCATGAGGATGAAGGAATAAATCCTTCGAAACGTCGGCAAAACAAACCTAGTTTTATTTCTTTCCCCACAACCCAAGATACATTCTTTATTATAACGTTTGGGAAGTGATTACTGTTTATTAATTAAAAGATAACTTACGCATTATTCGATGCGCCAATCTAAAACTCTCTTTATCTTTTCTAATGTACTGTCTGTGGTTGGCAAGCTTTCAAATGAACCGATGATGTCCTTAGTCAGTTAGTCTAATATAATAATACACTAGTAGGCCGTGGTTGTGCAGCCTAAAGGCCGCACTAAGTAAACTGCGACAGCTATCTATGTTCTACATTAATATATTGATGTTTTCACGTCTCATCTATCATTAAAATTTACAGGACAGTTGGCGTGAGATTCGTTGCTTTATTTATTTACATAATAGTCGGCCGTGGTTGTGCGGCCTAATTGCGACAGCTATCTATCTTCTATAGTAATATATTGATTTTATCACGTCTCACCTATCATTAAAATTTACACAACAGATGGCGTGACATTCGTTGCTCCTTTATTATGTTTCTTACCATATTTTACCCGTCTCCAAGAAGCCATGTTCGATAACAGTATTATTCAAAACGAACAATTCGGCTTCCGTGCTGGACACAGCACGACCCACCAAGCCCTCCGATTAGTTGAGCACGTCACGCAGGCACTCAACAAAAAAGAATTCACCGGCCTAGTGCTACTCGACGTATCGAAAGCTTTCGATAAGGTCTGGCACGAAGGCCTCCTGTTCAAAATGCTTCAATCTAAAATTCAAATTCCACTAGTCCGACTTATTGCCTCCTACCTTCACGACAGAAAACTCCAAGTCAAACTCATGAATACTAGATCCACAAAGCGCCCCATCACCTCCGGGGTCCCCCAGGGTTCGATCCTTGCAGCTTCACTGTTTAACATCTTTATGAGCGACATTCCAACCCCCTCAGATTCCGCAACAAAAATTTCATTATATGCAGATGACACTGCAATATACACGTCCTCAATCCACCCGGACATAGCCACAACCCGCCTCCAGGAGGCGATCAACGATCTCGGGAGGTGGTACGAAACTTGGCGCATCGAGGTTAACTCGAGCAAAAGTTCCGCGATCATGTTTCGAAATCGTTGCAAGCCTCACAACTCCAGTGTCTGGATGTTTGAGGAGCAAATCCCCTGGAAAACCAAGGTCAAGTACCTTGGCGTTACCATGGACCGACGTCTCAAATGGGACGCTCACATTTCCTCCGCAACCGGTAAAGCCAAATGCCTCTTCAATAGATTGTTTGTCCTCATGAACAGTAAAAGTACCATGTCCCCCGCTAACAAACTAAGACTATACAAAGCCATAATCCGCCCGACAATGATTTATGCCTCCCCTGTCTGGGGATACGCACGCCCTAGGGCCATAAATAAACTTCAAGTCATTCAAAACAAAAATCTCCGAGCTATTTTCAGCGCCCCCTATTACGTCACTAACAGGCGACTACATGCAGACGCCAAACTAGATCTTATTAACACTCTTAACCGCAAACATGCCACCAATCTTTACAACAAATCCAAATTTTCAGAAAACCCACTAGTAAATCAACTAGGTCAATACAACCCAGCCGACTTCTCCATTCCCCGTCCCAAATCACTCCTGACCACGGACAACTCCTGACCATAACTCACCCCAACACAGACTAATGTATGTTCTCAGGTTTAACTTACACAAATTCTCTTCGAAAGTGAATTTATTCACTAGATTTGTGTAATTTTTCGATCAATTTCCACAAGCTTCGATAAATCACCCCCCATAGTATCACTACAATCCCACTAGTCGCCAATTCTGACTAGTTCCAAGTAGAAGCCACTCACTTCGAGGTCATCAATAGAAATTATAATTTCTTTCTTCGAATTAGGGACTCTACTATATCGGCAAACGTAAAAATTTCTTTTTCTTCACATATCTCATATTCACAGTCACAGCCCAGGTTTCTAACCAGTCAGTCCGCCAAGCGCCAATTCCCAGAGACCCACCGGTCTCTACAACTTCCAATGTCATTAATGTATTCTTTCAGATGAAGGAGAAGGCCGGCCATGCCGGGATGCTCCATCAAATACATAATATCAGGTAAAGGTAAAGGTAAAGGCAGATTTTTGATTCAGCGACTAATTTTTTGTAATCTATTTCAGCGTGTTAACTCTGTTTCAGATTAAATGAAGTTTAACCCGTTCTCTCCCCTTTGGGATAGGTGCTATTCGTCCCGTTATTTCTGGGACAGGTGCTATGCGTCCCCATATGATATGAATTTTGGGATAGGTGCTTTTCGTCCCGTTTTTCTTCTCGCTTCGCATCAAGCATGGATCATGGACAACCGGGCCTCACCCGGCGGTCTGAAAATGTTTCTTTTTCTCATTTTATTCTACCAATATCATTCCTTTCTCAAGGCATAATGCGACCGGCTTCTACGCCTTTTCAGGGTTTTGACCCATGTTACATTTTCAACGAGAGTTTTTTATTCAATTTTTGAGCGTTGGAGGAGACAAAGCTGGGCTCCGCCCAGCACGTGCTTCGCTTCGCGAACCATGCTTGCTTGCTTGCAGATTTTTGAAAAGTTTATCCTGCAACTTCTTCAACTTCCTTATAATTTATAATTTCAACTTCAACTTATAATTTAATTAAACATAGAGGAGAGGGACCCCTATATTCTATAACATATTATGTAACGCGTACTTGTAAGTTATCCTCAAGCCACGTAATTAATAAATGTTATTTGATTTAGATGCGTTCCTTCTATTTGAGGTTCTCTTTCAGGCTTCTTTTTCAGAGACTAGGGAAGGCGGTACGTTTTCCTGCTCGCCCCGGCGTCTGGCTGGATGTTCGACGGATATATACGGGGGATATATTTTTTAAATTTCACAATTAATTATATTTTATGTCCGGTGGCTGTCCGGAAACTCGAACAAGGCTAGAGGGCTCCACTTGAGGGGGGTAACCCCCTCAGTAAAGGTAGCCTGGCCAAGTCATAAGTGGTGTCGGAGAGGATTCTGACTATAGGAGCGACTGACACTCCTTCGACGCGGAAATTCCGGCTGACGGGTTTTCGACTTTTCCACTTATACGTGAGATTTGCCTTCTTTTCCTTCACCTTTTCTTCTTTCATCGAATAAGCCCAGTTAAGTTTGGGATCAGTAGATGTGAATAAACCTGCACTACCAGCACTACGGGATAGCAACTACGTTTTTCTTTCAAAATAAATTCAAATCCATGACATCAGTCACTAATCAAAAGTAGTGTAAAACCAACCTTGGCTACCGACGGTCTTTGTTTGCAGGGGGGGGGGGACCTCAAAACACAACCCTACATTTAAAAATTCAGGTGCTATGGTGCACCAGCTATATGAAGGATGTGTGGGCCCAGTAATCCGCAAAATAATTTATGATTTTGATTCTGAGATGCGTTCCTATTTCTGCCTTACCAGCTTCAAGAATACAAATTGTTCCTAAAACGCGGTATACCAGACTCGATCAGAGACCTTCATCTTTGGCGGTTTTTGCCCAACAACTCCTTAGCCAAACCCTCGGGGGGGGGGGGGCTATTTGATTCCGAGAGGGTAATTTCAATTCATTGTAATTTCTTTTTTTCTTTTTCATTCATACCTTTTTCACTACAATTTTTACCTGAAACGCTAGCTTGGGTAAATTGGGAACCTTGTTCCTTGTGGTGCAGGCATAAGCAATGCAGATCGGGCTGGACCATTGGTCACACAACGGGACCTATAGTTTTACGTAGAATGCAAACCACGGCATCATATCGTGGAATAATCTCTTGATGTCTAGTAATAATCAAAATTGGCCGTACTAAATGCAGACTTACCTCAATGATGTTATTAAACTTTGAATGTTATTTCTCGCTTTACATTGTTGTATTTTGTCTCGAGCTACTCATAAGTTAATATTCTGTGCTATTTTAACTGAAATTATATTATTTTCTTGTTATTGCGTTTGTTGTTTCACGCTATGCTCACTACTATGATCGATGCTGACATCGCTGCTCCACTATGTTTTCACCCTTATAATAGTTTATATACTAAAAATATATTTAGAATACTGCAAGAATTAAAATAATCACTTCTCAGTGTTACATTATAGAATAATTTCTACTAAAAATCAATTATTTTAATTCTGGAGGAATTTTTTTAGTATTCTAAAAATTAACCATACAAAACAAATAATTCTAAACATCGAGCAGGACAATCATTTATTATGCGTTTGTATTGAATTACAGCAATTTCAAGGTTTTGATATCGTCGAGTTTCATTTATGCAGCATGGAATTTCTACATGCTTCGTCTTTATACGGTTTATTTTTGCCCAACGTCTACGAGGATGGTCAAAATCTGGAGGCCAAATGCTGGGATCTAATACGTGATACTTGTTAGATGTTTCTTCCCATGCAAGACCCCATTATTTTACTACCAAGACCATTGTCCAGGCTTCAAAACTACAATAATTTCCTCTTTACTCCAGTCTGTAAAAATTTGACCAAGATGAAAGCAATTGGTATAATAGTAATTAATTGTTTAACCAATTTCTGACATTGGTCGATAGATTTTTCAAAAATTCCTGAAATAGGTCGTCCACTCCGAATGTTTTACCAATTTGTAGATGATCGAGAGCGACGTTAACTTCTTCGAGTGTAATATCATAAGCGTTGTCGGAAGTTTTACAAGACTATCTTTATTCTACATTTGCCTTCGTATTTTTGAAATTGTGGGATACACATATGCTGCAATACTGGCACCCAAGTGCTAAAATATGTAGTTGAAAAGTCTGAATTTTTTAACTGTCTATAGATTGAAGTTTCATTCTTAACATTAAGCGCCGGAAGCTTAATAAATAGGTCCAAATTTTAAATCAAAAGCTAAGCTTGTAATTTAGCTGCTATTTAGCTTTATAAAATATATCAACAAACCATATTATAGAGATTGAAACGATCACACCGTAAAACTTAACGGGTGCAATTTTTTTCTATAACAAATTTTTAGACTTATCAATAAATTTTATACCAATATTCATTAATTAAATTTAAAAAGAATTTTCTTTTGGCAAGACTTGAAATAAAAGCGGTTTATAGAGATTGGTGGTTTACAGGAAACCAACTAGAACATAAACATTGCAATTTCACATGATTCTACTAAATTTATCATATTTGTCACGCACCAAACAGTCAAGAACCTTTAACACCTATAATTTACAAAAACATAAAATTATTATCTTATAAAAAGGTGTAAAAACCAATTAAAAAAATATTAAGTACCACTATACAGGCATTTACATTTTTTAGCACAGGAAACGTTGACACATTTTGGCTATTGTTAATTACCAAAATAGCGAAGATGAACATAAGTGGAATATAAATTATTTTTAATTCATGTAGTAGAACGTCATTATTAGATAAGTATAATAAATTACTATGACGATAACTGGAGCGTACAATAGAAGAAACTAGCAAGGTCTTGTTTTTCCATAAATAAATAATATTACCGATTTTATTAATTAAATTGACTTCTTACTTGTTGACAACTCACAACCAAGCTTTATTGGCTTATGAGCAATAAAACATAACAAGCCAAAAATTTAAACGTGGGATCATAGTTTCTCATTTTAATTAAGAACATTCTTATATATACTTCTGAGTGGAATTTGAGAAACGGAAAATTTTAGGATAATAAAAGAAGCTAGTTCAATTTACGCATTGCTCGTTTAGATCAAAATATTTATAACACAGTAAATTATATCAAAATTAGCAGATTTTTAATCCGAATCGGGCCTGTATAAATAATAAATAATCATTAAGCAGTAGTTTATCTACCCTTTCAATTTTTTTAAGGTTTATTAATGCAAATGCGTATTTAAAAATTCGGTAACTTAAGAAAGCAAAGTAAAGCCCATTAAATAATTTAATAATTTTATCATTATAGGTAAAGTAGTCAAGTTCCCACTTTTTTTATTAGGATTAACAGTTTCGTGATTTGCATATTTCTGTATGTGTGTGTGCTATAGATATTAAGCAACACTTGATGAACATTAGATAACCATCAAATTAAATTATTTAAATTCTTAATTAGTTAATTTAAAAAAAATATGCTAAGTAAATTTTAATTTTTTATAAAAATTGTATATTTCTGGTATAAGAATTTTTATATATTTTATATAAATTTTAATTCTTGAGAAACGATTAAGTTGGTAGGTACGGTAATTAATAGTTAATTAAGTAAATGAAATTCATACTTTGATCAACGATAACATATTTTTGTCATAAACTGTAGTCTTTTTAATTTGTGCACATTTTATCTTTTTAAATAAAGAACTTCCGAAAAGATTAATTGCAAGATACGTAAGTGTTTCTTTTTACACTTGAAATAAAAATAACACAGCATTTACTTTATTAAATATGCAAATAGGGTGAAAAAATGCCCAGAAGTTGTGAGAATTTGTTAAATATTTCTGTTCATTCTGATTTATCCTGATGTTATAAATTCGGGAGCTTCACATGATCGTTTTAATTGATTAGAATTTAGATTTATTTGTTATCTCACCTAAATTATTGTTTCCATCCGGTTTGTTGCTAATTTTTCTCTCAAATTTTCGTTTTTTATATTGTCTTTCCTTTATTTTTTCTGAATTTTAGCTTCTGTTGCATAAGCAATTTTAGTGTTATGGATTTTGTACTTTATTGCTTAATTCAGTAGTTTTCTTTTTTAAACAAATATTTAATTTTTCCACACCACCAAAGCACTTGCATAATATAGCAATCCAAAAGCTATATATTTATATAAATACCTAATATTAATCTTTTACCATATTATTTATGCAATATTTAGTACCTTCTTTTTTACAATTCTTTTTAACAGCATCTAAGTTATTAAAATACGTTGGGAATATTTTTTCTGATTTTTTAACATTTTTATTATAGTTTTAATTGTTAATTCTTGAAATTGTTAATACTTTTATAGCGTTTAATATTTTATTACTTTTTTATCTAATCTTCTATCTTGGAAACTCTGTTTTTAATTTCCTTCACTTTAATTAATCAAATTAAATATAATAATAATAATTATTATACTATGTGTACGTTGAGGTACTTAACTTTAAGTGGCTATCATAGGATTTATTTTCGTATATTTTCAGAGGCGGCTCGATCTAAGGAGCCAAACCACCCTCGAAAACAAATACAGCAAAAAAAAATCTGATGTGACAACACATTACTTTCCCATTTAGTAGATTCCACTTTATTTTATATTAAATATTAATAAAACAGATGTTAACTCAAAAAAATTTTTAACTCGATAAAATACACAAATTACTGTAATACTGTGATAATTTGTAATTTAACATGGTAACTCATATTTTTTAAAAGCACTTATTTTATATTTTCATTTTAACAATTAGATAACATGTTTGCATTGAAAAATTTTTAAAATTGTCATTTTCCAAAAAAAATTAGAAATTTGCGGAATGCCGTGCCGTCTATAATATGCAATCAAATTTTAACTATGGGCGTAATGACGTCAGAATTAATTTTTTATAAGTAATTAAAAAATTCGTTTGATATTAATTACACAATATGTTTATACAAGTAAATTAGTTAAAATATTAAATTATCAAAATTATATTCATTTAATAGCGCTTATTTTATTATTGCATTTTAATAATAATTTAAGATGTAAATATCAAGTGTGGGGTATCAAAAGATGCGGAAAAATAATCTCTTTCGATTGATATGATTTTCAATCTCATATGTTCCACCGGGAAGCGGCAATGCTCTTTAACAATTTTCATTCCCCTAAAAAAGGGGTTAAAAATGGACGGTTTTCCACCAAAATCTAATCAGCTTTTTAGACAGCTACTTCAAACTAGTGTATAAAATTTCAACTCAATCGGTGCACGCGTTTGTCTGAAAACGTTGACGATAGAATCACCACACATCACACACACATCCGGACCAAAGATCATTCCAAAATTGGTCTTAAACAATTCGTATGGGCTCATAGACCATGGTAAAAATGCTAACTCAAAATTTTTTTTTAACTCGATAACAATACTTTCCTTTACTACGTAAATGGGAAAGTAATATAGTTGACATAAAACATTTGTTTTATTTGTGAGAGATTGACAAATGTTCCACAATATTTTATAGGTTGGCAACTAAGAAATTACCCAATGAGAAGTGGGTACGATTCTTAAATTTGTTTTTTCTCTCGGATATGTTGTTTTCATTACTTTAGTTCTTAAAAAAGTTTAATTCCAAACTGATTTCCTTCTGAAGATGTAAGTATTGAATTACACAATAAATATGTTTTCGATCTGTTTTATACCATTTGACGACGATCTAAGCAGAAAAACTCAGCGATTTGGAGATATTCTTCAAATGTCCTATTCTAAGGATTCAAACGGGTTTTAATTTAAATATTTTTGTTTAATTTCAAATTTTAGGAATCCTTGAAGGAAGGGGGATTCAAAGCGATCCTTATGTATATAAGTTTCCTGAAATTTATTTATAAAAATATGCTGTGTTAAAATAGAATACAAACTATTTTGCCTATATGGGGAAGGGCAGTAATTGTCCGCCCCCGACTTCTAATTTAAAATTTTTTTAAGTTCAAATCTAATATAGTTTTACAGATTCGAAACTCTAGTTTTAGTGTTTTTATTTGTTTTAAATGATTTTCTAATTTTTAATATTAAAAATCTACATTTTCTTAGAAATCGACAGTAAATTTAGTAAAAAAAGCTACAAATCTGTCAAATTAACACAAAAGACTTAAAATCTATAATTTTACAACTACAAATTGTTAATTAAGGGGTAGTTCATAAATTACATCACCCAATTCTAAGCATTTTTAGCTCCCCCCCCCCTATCATCGTACTTTGTTACACAAACTCAGACCTCCCTCCAAATATTGCACCATGGGCCCTTGTATCCCTCTTTGATTCAACAACTTGTTATGTAAACCGGGCTAAGTGCCAAAAGTCTTGTTAATACATTAATGCGTTATTGGTGATGACTTATAGCTTTGTTTTCAAACGTATCTGGCATAAAAAAAGTATTTTTGGCACTTAGACCGGTTTCAATTGCAAGGCTTCAATAATAATT
Source organism: Podabrus alpinus (assembly GCA_932274525.1). NCBI lineage: Eukaryota > Metazoa > Arthropoda > Insecta > Coleoptera > Cantharidae > Podabrus > Podabrus alpinus. Next base: position 68,456,029 of record OW026454.1, read on the forward strand.
ATTTTAAACATTAACGTTGTGACGTAACAATTTTGATAGCTCCCACACCCCCTTTTGTCATTAATCGTTATGCTGATCTGAACCTCCCTGGATATGATCTGAATAAGTTAATTAGAGGGAGAGAGGGTTAATAATTATGATTAAAATTAAGAATTTGGAAGATTTTGCTGAATTTTTAAAATTGCTATTTTAAGAATTATTGTAATCAAGAAATTTAATATTGGTTTTGTTGAATGAATTTTGGGAGCGACGATTAATTGCCTAATCGTTGGGGAGGGGGAGGTAAATATATTCGTTCAAATAGTTTATATCCGGCTTTCAAAATTACTTTTTAATATAAGTTAATATTACATCAATCAATTTTTTTTATATATTATGAATATGAGGGGAGGAGGTTGAGTATGTCCAAAATAATCCTTACGTAAGGAATCTTCAAAATATTACATACACTTTCATGGGGTTGGGGAAGAAGGGTCAATAATTTTAAAAATTGTTCTTTATGTAATCAATACACTGCCCATTTAAAAAAATTTGAGTGCCCCCCATTGGAAAAATTTTATTGACATCCACACACATTGTCGTGTTGTTCCTGTAAAATTTCCAAAAATTAAAATATTATTTGTAATTAAAAATTCTAGGGTCGGCGGACGTAAGCACATAAGTCAAAAATTCACTTTTTTGTTATGTTCGCAAACTGCGCTTATTTCTATAACTCACAATCAGGCTTAAGCACATAAGTCAATTTCGTATGTAGACTAGCAAAACAAGCAGGCGTCTCTTTCAACCCAAAGTATTGTTTCCACTATATTCGTACTAAAGCACATAATTTGACTTAAAGGCCGTGTGACACTTGTGTAAATTTGCGTGTAGATTTACGTGTAGATTTCTACACCGTGTAAAACACGTAAATTTGCGTGTAGATTTTGTTGCAAATCTGCTAGCAAATAGTGTGTTTGCCACTTGTGTAAAAATTTACACGTAAATTTACAATTTGCACATGCGCATTCTGGTCAATTGAAAATTCGAAGTTTGTATGTCTGGTCGCCTTGTGTTGTTTAATACTAAAAGAAACGTGATAATGGATTCAAATTGGCAATTAACCCATTAATACCCAAGGGTCGAAAATAAAACTAATTTTATGTTTTTACTGCATTTTATTACTTATCATGTACTCAATAAGAAATTTATAAAGTTAAAAAAAATTATACATTTGTAGTATTTTTACAAAGTAATGTTGCATAAAAATATTTATTATTGGTAGAGCACGGATTTGTCAACCCGAATTTCAAAATTACCTAGAGATTCTGAAAGCTGACGGTTTATATAATATAATAAAAAAAAATTTGCCGTAAATTCGGAAGTTTTAACCTGTATGGAAAGTTCATAAATTCATAATCATAAATATGGAAAAATTAAATTTTGTGATTATATCGACATATTTCATAAAAAACATAATTAATGTTCTGTTGAGAATAAATTGTATCAGCTGTAAAGTAATTTTGTTCAATAACATAATAAAAAATTAATTATTTTAAAAATGTTGCGTATACGCAACGTTGGGGATTACTGGGTTAATGCCAATTCAAACTTTTACCAACTGACAAAAACACAACACAAGAAAAAATAGACCACACCTTCGAATATTCTTCTGCGCAATTTTACACGCACAACTTGCGAAAAAATATAGAAGTATTTCTATAAAATATTTACACGTAAATCTACACGCAAATTTACGTGTTTTACACGGTGTAGAAATCTACACGTAAATCTACATTATTGCTGGGATTATATTATATTTCTGTTGTTTTCACAGTGGGTTCGACAGCAGAGTCAAACGCGAGTGGATTTTTGAGTCTTCTTGGAGCAGGCACGCTAAACATTTGTGAAGAGTGCGTTGTTGACCCTTGCCGAGGCAGGCACGCTAAAATTTGCAAAATGAGTTGTTGACCCTTGCTGGGACAGGCACGCTAAAATTTGTCAAAAGTTGCTTTTGAGCTTTCATTTGAATAAGGCGTGTTAGAAATTGCATAGAGTTTTTATTAATTATGGATTTGTTAGAGCAGTGTTTAAAAATTTAATTATGAAAAGTGTTTTTAAAAGGATGATTAGTGAAATAAATATGTAGGTGATAGAAAATTAAATGGTGGAAAGTGATGTTATATTTTTATAGAACCATATGAATTTTAAAAACCTTAAAATTGAAAGCTTAAACTTATGGAAACTTGAAATTTAAAACATATAAATTGTAATATTTATATAAATTTATGATATTTAATTGTAATAAAAATATTTACAAAACATATTTGTACAAATCAAAAACTAAACATAATATACCAACACACGTATTGGATTATCCAAATGCTCCCCCTCCAACCCGAAAAGTCCTTAACGGCTTCTCAACTAAATTACAATTTTAGTTCCTCCAACGTGGTTTTCCACCTAATAAACTCGATTAATTTAATTTTTGAGAGATATTCCTATTAGATAAAAATTAGACATAAAACTCGATACAAAATAAAATTTTATAAATTTTCTTCCTAATTTAGGTAAGGAAGCCGAAAAATCCGGAAAAACTGAAATTTTGCAGACGTAGGTATTTCTTTAAAATCCCTTGACGGTTTCTTCCATAATTATGAATTTCAACCCTGCTAACGAAGGTTTTCGCCTATTCAGCCGAAAAAAAAAATTTTATTAGATCAAAATTGAACAGAATAAAATTATCTAAAAATTTGCCTAAATTTTTATTACTATTCATAAATTAAAAATCAATTACAGAAGGCTAAATACCGTATATTCAAAAAAAATTGAAATTGGGACGAATTTTTTGAATAATTGGTAATATTTCGAATAAAATGATTTTCAAGAAAAGTCTTAAGTAAATTTTGATTAAAACTTTTGCGCAATATATTATGTAGATTATCAACTTATTATGTTTTCTTTTTCGCCTTAAATAAAAATTCTTATGTTAACTATTAACCTACAAAGCTATTTTTATATACTAATTATTACTGTTATTAGTCAACTATTAATTTATTCATCTTATGCATTGCCTTAACATTTTAAAATAATGTCGCACTCCTGTTAAAGATGTTGTAATCCTAGATATGGTCTTGTGGCGCAACGGATAACGCGTCTGACTACGGATCAGAAGATTCCAGGTTCGAATCCTGGCAAGATCGAAATTTTTGTTGCATTTAATTATAATTATTAAATTTTACGAAATACATTCTACCAAAATATTATTTATTGCGTCTTAAAATTTTCATGTTATTAAAGAATTAAATATGAAATATTTTTCACTCCATTAAGTTTACATACAAGAAGAATCTCTTGGACTTGCAGCATCAACGTCATATAAATTTAGGTCAAACTCTTCTCATTTTTGATAACATTTTAATGCCTGTTAAATTTATGTAATAGCATAGTAAATATTGATGTCACTCACCCGTTAATAAAATTCAGGTTATCCCTTGATGTCGTGAACAGATTGATGGAAAATATAAATTGATGAAATTGCTTTCACTAATTGAGTATGTCAACAACATAAATTATATGCGAAATATCCAATGAACGCTCTGATGTTTCACAAAATATGATAAGTAATAAATTAGCTGTTTTAATGCCAAATTCACTAAAGCTACGTGAAAAAAATGTTTAAAAACAAATTATTCACTTTCAGAAATCAAAATTGAAGATATTTTAAAAATTGAACCTGACGAGTGAGATGAAATCTTACCTATTAATCGTCAGACAAATTTTGAATAACCAAAATCATAATAAACTCCAAAACTCGACACCTGAAAGGAATTTTTACAGAAACCAAGCGTTTGATGGAAAATGCATTTTTTTTCAGAAATTATCTGCCTGAACAGTCCTGAAAAATTCAAATCTAATAATTTTTGTAGAAGTGATCGATATAAATTTGTGACAATTTGAAGAGTTTAATTTGAGATTATTTCAGGAAAATCTTAATCATCAAATCATTTGGAAAATACGTCAGTTAAAGTGTGAAAACTATCACAATTATTAATTTCTTTTTTTTTGTATACGATCAGCTAGAAGTTGCCGTTTAAATTTTCAATGATTTTTCGAGTTAACATCAATAAAGCATATTATTCAATTTTTATTATTGAAAAAATAATATTGCCAATAAGTTGAAGAGCAGACAAAATAAAGCGAGCATTCTAAGATGGGACGCAAAATTTTACATGAAGGTGTTGTGCGTTGTGTTATCCTTATTAGAGAGACAAGAATTTCTGAGGATTATATCCAGTATATTACGCTGCTATGTCCAAAATAATTGAAATTCTGTTAGATAAAGGCAAACGTATGCTCATATTTGGACTGCAACCACTAATTATATCTATAGACTTAATATAATTATTATATAGTCACTGTTCCGACATTCAAGTACACTGATGGAATGCCCAAAAAAAACTATAACAAATATTTGAAATAAAATAAAAATTTTTATCCAATCGAAATTAAATAATAAAACTTCGAGAAATAAAAATAAACGAACGATAAATAAAAAACGACAATTTAAGACGTGTGTTTCGACCTAATTAGATCTCTTCGGTGAAACCCAATCCGGTTCAACTTGACAAATACTGAAAAAGTTATTCAGTTAAATTCGCGTTGTGTCGGTCAGATGAATAAATTAATATTTATTTACGTGTAGCGCCGAATTTGCCAATCAAACAAATCAATTTTTTTTAGCTAAAAGCTTCTATAGTAATTGGCATTAAATTCAATAATGTTTTTTGTAAAACTAATTTTGTAAAATATTGTTAAATTGAAGTTTCTTGTAGACTAAAATGAGAAATTTGGTAGGTATTAGAACTTCGGTCTAGTTTAATAAACTTGATATATTTTGCAAACAAAGTTTCTACTAGGGTATAGCAAGAAAGATACAGCCTTGGGTAATGTTTTCTTATAAGAACTGAAATTGCGTGCTTTTAACTATTTCTTTGCGTTCACAAAGATTTTCAGGGTTAAGAACAATATAGAATAAAAACAATATAGAAAAAAAAAGTTTTGAATTACATTTGTACATTTTATTTGTGTCATCCACAAAGAAAAAATAAATTGAAAATTAAAATTCAACTTCTTGAAGCGTAATTTACATTTTGTTGATGATTTTTATTTAGATTTGAAATTTTAAATTAAAAAGTTTCTTAAGTGTTGGTTTTGAAGGAGTAAGTGATTATAAATAAGCGAATACATTAAATGTTATTATCAGTCTCTTATTGCCGGTAGTAACCCTTTTCATTCTATAGGAATAAAAAAAATTGTCATTCGTTCATCCTTTGAATTATCCGCATACAAACACTTGACAGTTATGTCCATAGACCAATCCGGATGCCTGAAAGTGACGCAAGTGGTACGTCAGCAAAGATGGCGACTAATGCAATGAGTGTACCCTAGAGGGTGCGTTGTAATCTACCCCACATCTCCCTAACGACACCACTCACCCTTGATGAATTCATTACATGACGAATTTGTATAGAGCGCAGCAGCTAAAGGCGCGATTTGTTCAGATATGGATATGTAGTGGATATTTTCAATCTCCGGAGGGTTGAATATACACATAAAATATGGGGGAGAAATGAAAAGGGTGCTGATCCGCCATTTATAATTTCTTTTAACCCCGCAGGAGACGGCATTTGTAATGCTAATTGAATGTCTCATTACAGTTTTCCTCGTCAAGTACCTCCTATGCTTGCTTATACAACGTATGAAATATTTGTTTGGGTTTTAAGTTGCTTTCCAAATTGTTAAGTTTCTGCATTATACTTAAAAGAGTTTCTTTCCGGTGTTAGCAAATATTTAGTATGTACAAGAGCTTCTATATGTAAACATTTTTTTAATTGTGTGCGAACCAATTATTTGAATTGCATACTACGAACCACACACACAACTCTTAAGAAAATATTTTTATCCAGCTCAAAACATTTTTTTTGTTTAACTTATACTATAATGAAATTTTTATTTAACTTTTTAAATAGCGACCATTGATTTTCATGTTTGATAAGGATTTAAATTAGCCTTTAAGTCGAAACTGACTGTACTTTTGGTTTCTTTACATTTAATACCTAACAAAAGGATTTTGATTGGTTTAACTATTTTTTAGGTATTGATAGAAAATAAAGGAAACTTCGAACAATGGATTTCAAATATTTAGTTCCAAATATGATGTAATATCTACTGACGTATCCGGTGTACTATAAAAATTCAATAGGTAACAAGCCATATCTGTAAAATTCAAAACTGACAGTAATCTTCTTTGTTTATTGGTATCGAAATATTAATTTAATTTTTTATTTACCTCGGAGAAAATGCTTCAAGTACACTTCATTTACCGTTCTCCGGATATGCAATAAATTGATAACTTGAATCAAAATTATTTTTCTCGACCCAGTGGCACAATAATAAATCATGTCAAAGAAACAATAAGCACCAACGTTTAACATTGAACCCTTTCAGGTAAGATTTTGAGTTTTTGGACAAAGACGCGATTGTGTTATTGTTAACATAAGATTTCTTTAATCTTATTACAACTTACAATGTAAGTCATCTCAATTTAAGTTAAAAGCACCGTGGACATCATGAAATTGCACATGCCAAAATAAGCTTTTAAAATGTATTGTTTGGCTATTTATTTGTGAGCTATGACACAATCAATAAACTTTTGTATTGTACAGTCCGTAGATTTCGTTTTACCAATCCGTTTAGTTTTCAATTTTAATGTACCCACCTTTATCTATGTAATTGCTTTTTTAAGTGAAGTCCATGATGTCGTAATTTTCTAAAATAACAGGCAAAAACCAGTATAAATTTCTGTAATGAAATTTAGTCCTGCACTTCTGAATGGCAATGAATTTCAAGCTGCGATCGAGCATTATGTGGATGGTATTGGAACAACTTGTGAAATTTCTTTAGTTTTCTTTCTATTTTTTATATTGTTTTGACAACATTCGTTTCTTTCTTATTTTTATGACAGCTTATCAAACTAATAAAAGCAAATTAAATAGATATAGTTGAACGCATCCGAAGCAACTCAAATTCAGGCTTTGTCCTTTGCCCTTTATAACATACGACACAAAGGCACGTGTTTTACTTTGTAAATAACACTGTGACATTAAAAGAAGGATTTATTTAAATATCACCAACAGAAAAACAACTGTTCTTGTTATTTTAAATCTTATATCTACAGTTCCAAATTCACAAAATAAATATACTATGCAGTGATTTGGCCAAATGTGTCAGGCCAATTTCAAATTCTTCTGAAAAAAAATTTCAGAATTTAAGGTCACCCCAAAAATATTTTTTTAAATATCACGCAGGAAAATTTGAAATAATATTTTGGGAATTGGTAGAAGAAGGGCCCTCCTTTATGCCAATTAATGATATAAAATGTAGATATAAAAATGTGGCATTTTAAACTTGAAAAGTTTGCAACGAAAAGTATCGAATTTTTCACCAAACGATTCAGCAACGTGTTTTAAATAAGGTTTTAGAGAGATTTCTTTTATTTCAGTCTAAACCGTTTTAAGAGCGCGCTGCGGAAAGAGAGAGAGGGAATGATGTTCAAAGAAGCCTCTAATCTTTTGTACAAATTTGAAAAACTAAACGTCGTATCAATGTAATTCTTTTTTTATATTAATATGAAAAGACTATTGAAGGTAATAACCAATTTTGAGCGCTTTAAATTAAAAGTAAACAGGTTAATTTAATTTATGAAAAAGGACAATTTTGAATTTTTATGACAACCGATCTTAATGAAACTTCGTTATTGCCTTCTGCAGATCATTATAAGGACAAAACCTGATTTTGAAGCGATTTCATCATCAATTATAGAGAACTTGTACAAAACTTGTAAATCAAAAAGTGCCCTTAGTGGAGTTTTAAACTATATAAAATCATCTTAATGCACAAAGGGTTCAAGGGTTCCCTTAGATATGGCGCAAATAATTTTTTAAATCTACAAAAGATTAGAGGCTTCTTTCAACATCATATCTACTGCTTCCCTCTCTCTCTTTCCGCAGCGCGCTCTTAAGAATTATTTTAGTACTTGCTTATCCTTACTTACCTAAAACTGTTTAAAAAAATCGGACATTCAGCCTACACTGAAACCCATAAACCATAACCAAATCCGGCAGGTAAACAAATAATATTAATATGTTAAAAATCGCCCCATAACAAAGGAAACTCTTAATTAAAAAATAAAGTTTAAAAATTAACCTCTCTATTAGGCACTGGTAATAATTAAGTTTGAAACTGGTTTGCTGTTTCGTGATCCCTGGTATACCAAGTAGACTCTCGAGTCTTACAACACTTCCTTGTATGGCTTCAACGGGACGTAGGATGAGAGATTTTATCGATTAATTAAAACTGATTTTCGTATTGTCTTATTTTTATCGGGATTACAGCGGTTAGAGTTGGTAAATTTGGGACAGTGTCCATTTCTTTGAACCCACAGTTTAATGTGGAATCCGAATCCGGAAAACCACGGCCTCATATCGAAGGATAATCGCTTGCTGTCCTAGTAATGATCAAAAATAGTTCATGAACCGCATTCAAATTTGAGCATCCTTTATAAATTTATGTTGGCACAACGGCGCTCCTTGGTTGTACAGTGTTATAATCAGAATCCCAGCACCTATTGACCTATTGCAAAGAATGATCTACGCTTCCAGAAAAAACTGCTTTAAATTGGTTGAATCCGTTAAGATGATCGGCATCTAAACACCTGTTCTAAAGACTTATTTAATTTTTAATGAAATCTGTATTGAAATTTGTACATTTGTTTTGAGGTTATGATGAGGGAACAAAATAAATAAAATAAATATATTAATATAATAAATCGGTATAATATTAATATTTCCAACTTCCTCTATTAGACGAAATGGAAGATCATTGTTAAAATTTTTTAATGCTAACATTGAGAAGTTTATTTTCTTTTCAGCAATTTAAATTTATATGGTACTCGTATTAACTAAATTTCAAAATGTTTCTTTACTTAGCTGGACATCACAGTTTAAATTAATAGCTTTGACCTCCACCCTCTGCACTTAAGAATTTATATAGGATTTTTAGTCCCCTAAAGCCTCCACACTCCTCTAAAGCCTTACGTAATTAATAGACGCTCCCTAAAAGAAATTTACTAAATTTTAATCAAATACACATTTTTTTTTTAATCGAATAAAATTAAACAAAAATTTATAAACTTTTTAATTGCAGTTTATAAAATTTAAAGTTTACAATTTTTATAAATTTATTAATCAAATAAGCTTCACTACCTCAAAATTATTGCCCAAGTTCGACATCAAATATCAAATAATATGTATAATAATTTGTGAGAAAAGCTTCATTGGTTCAATTTTTAGTTACCAACTTAAAAAAGTTTTAGTGCGAACAATCGAAGAAACTAGTAATTCAAATTGACCGCTTCTTTGATTGTATGTTAAATCTACAAAAATGTTAATAATCTAAACAAGTTAATAAAAAAACAGTAGTAATTACAAATTTTACTGCATTAGTTTCCACATATTCATGTTGATTGAAATGTTAACTTCATTAAACAATATACAAGCAGGGAAATTATCCCCCCCCCCCGCTCCCCGTGAAGAACGGTTTACTTTCATTTTTCCCCAAATAAAAAGTTATACCTTCGAAATATACTTCGATTTAACCTCGCCGAGTTAAATTTTACAAGAAACAATTTTACCTTTTACTTAACTTTATTTTATAATATTATTTTAACCGGGGACCGGGATTATGGAATACCCCCCAACAAAAAAGTAAAATAAAAAATAAGGCCGCACTGCAACCTGGGCAATCACCAATCAGTGCAGTGTTAAAACATCACCTTCTGCCTAACCATTTGTTCATAACGGATTCTCAGAATTGGTTTACTTTTCGGTTACTAGCTCAAAATGATTCCAGTGCGGCCTTTAGGCCGCACAACCATGACAATGTTGCACGAGTAAAAATAATTAATGAATGAGAATATAATTTATATCAAAATCGAAATATGTACTTCTTTGTAACATTTTTACATAGGGGTCGTCCATAAAGGACGTCCGCTATTTTTTCCGACTTTTTAACCCCTCCGCCCTCTGTCACAGTTGGTCACAATCTTCGGAACCAACCCAGGAACTTCCTACGATCATAAATCAAAGAACTCCCTCATTTGTCTAAAGTCGAACTGGATCTATTAAACTCATAAGAAATCTTCATTAATTCATTATTCAGTTCAAAAATTATCCATTAATTTTTAATTTTTTAAAAATTATTATGGCTTTAATAAAAATTCGAATTAAATAAGCAATAAAGTTGACTATTCCAAAAATGGGATTTTTATGCGGACTTCACATTTACCCGGTCACCACCCCGGTCACACTTAGTCACATTCCCCACAGACGTGGCCATCCTTTATGGACGATCCCAAAGAAGTTCTTGGAATTTGAACTTCAATAACTTAAGGCTAAATATTATGTTTTAATAATTAGCTTGCGATCTGAATATTGATTTAAAATTTTAATTTGGATTTAGGGGGTAGGAGGTAAAACACAATTAAATTTCTCGAATATATTACCTTGGAGGGGGTTGTTTTTGCTGTAATGTGGGGACTATAATTTTTAACTCTTCAGTAAAATGTTTTAAATCTGTGGCACCGTTTATTGTTCAAGCGACGTGGGACAATAAAAAATATTATTTTGAGTTAATCTGTTTGAGGAGGGCGGCGACCCGTCGGCCACCCCGTACCAGCCGCCACTGTTGGCTCTATCTTCGTTGCAAAGCAAAATTTACAATAAAGGTTAGCTTACGGCGGCAATAAAGACTTCCCCAAAAGTACATTAAATAACATAAAAGTGACCAATTATTGAACTACCCGGTAGGAAAGTTAAAGTTAAATCATTATTAAATAATAATTATGTAAAAAATTATTTATTTCCCTACTTAAATTAAAATTTGGTAAAAGGATCAGTAAATTATTTTTGTTACAGTTTTATTATAAAAACAAATTATAAATAATGTTGTCAGGGAGATCCTGTATAACTCGTTTATTTACCATCAGACTATAATTAAAGATCATAAAATTCTCTACAAAATAAGTTTTCCAAAATTTTCCTTCTAGTCCAGGCAAGGAAGCCTAAAAAAGTAGCTAAAGCTGCAAAAAATCTGGTCAATTGAAATCTCCCAAAAATATTCTATCGGCTTATTTTCAGTTTAATTATTTTGTAGTAATTTTAAGTTAATTTGCTAAAAAAATCGGAGTAATCTGAAATTTTAAAGGCATATTATGTAGGTACATATTTGAGTTTCACAAGAAACTCCCCAAAATTTCTTTAAAATGCTCTGCCAGTGTTCTTCCTGCAGTGGGACTTTCAATCCCGCTAGCGTAGGTTTTCTCCTATAAATCGTTTAATTTCAGCTTTATGGAAAATTTTCCTCAGATAAAAATTGAAGAGCATAAAATTTTCTATACTGTAACATAAAAGTTTTAAATATTTTCTTGCGCTATACCTACGTTTTTGTTGTCATCTGATGTGAATTCTGATCATTTTCATCCATTTTGTACACTTCAATTTTGATCTGATAATAATGTTACCTAAAAATTAAATTAATCGAATTATAGATATAAAACGCACGTCGGATAAATTTAAATTACCAATTGAAGGAGAAACCGACAGGGTATTTTAATGGACTTGGGGGGGGGGGTAATTCGGACACTCAAATACACATGTATGTCAAATTTTGGCTTGCCCGGTTATTTTGAATGCTAAAAGTATTCCTTTCATTTTAATCTCCATCAAATAAATCTGAACAAAAGGAAAATTTAAAAAATCTGCTTATTTAAACGCTTGTGTGCTTTAAAATGTTATTAATTAGAAAATGTTGTTGTGAGCATCAAACCTTGTTTAGAGATCCTGATTATTAGTAAATCAAAGTTGAAATTTTCATCAAAGTTCTAATAATGTAAAACTATTTAACAGCAATTTTCCAATAATTAGATGGTAATTTTACTTGTTACAAAATTGTAAACTTTAACAAAAAACTTAACGATATGCTTTTTAGCATTTGAACTTGTAAGTTTGATACACAGACAAAACAATTTTTTGCAATACTGTTTTACGAGTATGTATAGAGATTTATTTACTCTTTTTGGCAAAAACATTTCTTTATTTAATTTCACGTTTTGGCAATTTGTCTTGGCCAGCTAGGTCACCGGACTTTATTTTTGTGGGGTTACCTCAAGAATAGAATTTTCGTTACTCGTCCTCAAAATATCTACCAATTAAAGGATCACTGCTTCAGGAATTGAAACGGAACGCGGAGAGTATAAATTTATCACTGGTGCTTAAACAATAAATTTAATTTACAAGATTTTGCCGCTATTTATATATATCTTTTATTAAGCGTGGAAGTGTTCAATTAAAATCCTTTGAAAATGGCGTTTCTAAAATAAGTTTTGCCTATAATTCGCCGGAAACGGTTGCTTATAAGGTGAAATATGTGAATAAAAATTATGAAATACAAAAAACTGAAATAAATATTACAGATTTTGATAAAATGTTATATAGTTAGAACACAATATTTAATAATTTAAAGTTTCAAACTTGATAAAGTGTGTATTCCCTGAAGTTGGTTTATAATAGCAGCTGAATAATCTGAACAAACTATGTTCATTATCCACCAAACCATCACAGAAAGGACAAAGAGTACCATGCATCAATTTTGTAAAAAGTTTAATTTTCTACCAAATAGTTTCTATTCATTTTATTTTTGTTAATGCACTGAAATTTTAAAGTGCAACAATTTTAACAGTCAGTTGAAATGCAAAGGAAACATTGAAATTTAAATCAAAAGGTACTTCAGACATTTCAATCTACTTTTGAAACATTTCGTTTTTAACAAGACGAAAAACTGAAAATAACGGAATGATGGTTTGTAAGCATAATTCTGAATTTTCTTTCTGAAATTAAAAAATCTCACTTCAAATAATTTATTGATAATGGATTTGGTTATTTCGCTTGTGACTTTCAAAATTTTTCAATATTTTTTAGCCGTAATAATTTTTAATCCGTCTATATATCGAAGGGATTTTGCGTTCAAACACTTGTATACAAAATTACTGCTGTTGCTTTATGAAAGTCTAAATTATAGTGCAACGATTTGAACAAAACTTGAAAATTTATTGTTACTTTCAATTTAATTCACAAATTTTTATTATTATATACTACACGCCTGGTTTAAGTGAAAATATTATGTTAAATTATTTCAGCATTTTTTTGAATATATAATAATTATGTACTATTCATCTCTTCTCTTCTTCTCTTCTTCTTATCTTAAAATTATTAATGTTTTCTCAAATATGTATAACCAAGGCTATATTGTAGGATAAACAATGCCCAGAACCTAACAAATATTTATCTTAGTCTTGTACAGGGTTTGGATTTTAAAGGAATAATATTTACCACTGTTCCAGAAATTTGAATTAAATTTTCAAAATGCAAGATAATATCTTCTACCTTATACATATAATATCTAAAATATATATCATTATTGTTTGTTTATTTTGACGTTTTACAAGTATATACAAACAAAAACCAATCACATTTGGGTATTTTTATCTGAAAGCGCAAAAAGAAATTCAATTTATTAAGGAAAATAAAATAAAAAAAGATGGAAAGAAAACAAAGACATAAATAAAACGTATGAATGGAAATAATTAATTGAATGAAGATTGTGAATTGCTTATTTGCTTGTTATCCACAGCCTTAACAAAAGAAACCAGTAGTATGAATTTCAAATACTATGCCGCTATTTGATTATTACCGCGGTGGCCTGTAAATGGCCGCTTTTAAAGTATACCGCCATTTTTGTTCTACTTCCGGTGTAATTAGATTCCCGATTATTAATTTTTTATAAGAACGAAGTGTTTAAATTGGTTGAGCTGATGCATTTAGATTATTTTATATAGTGGTAAAATTTAAATATTATTAACTGTTTTTCTTCTCCATTTAACAGCCCACATGAATGTTATTATATTGAAAAAAATAAAGAAGATCATTAAAATGTTATTGTCGAAATGTTGTGATCCTTCCCATCTTAAAAATATTTTTTCTAAAAATAATTATATATTTTTAATATTTTTAAACCTTTGCAATCTCTCCCACAAATTCTACCTAATACTTATAAAAAATTTTAATAAAGAAAATTCCCACGCAAAATCAAGATATTGGTTATTGATATCAAATGGTCTTTTTAATATGTTTTTTAATTATTGCGGATATTGAAAAATAATATTCGATATAAATCACGAAAATGTAAAGAAAATTGGAGAGGTATCATAGTCCAACTATTAATTAGCTAAATCAAATTTTAACTTTAAGCTTTTGTTAATCCTATAAAAGCTGGATTTTATAAGAGCAAAATTGTAAATAGAAGCTTTTCCAGATTGTACTGCTTGTTAATTTTGCAGTTAATAGGGGTTGGGACTGTACAAGCTGGCGTATGTACACGGCCTGGTGGGAAGTCTGACACGGTCGGCTTCGATCCTTGCTCCGGGTGCTGTACGTTGTCATGGAAACCATTTCGAAATGTTCGCACCCCTATATCGAGTCCTATGTACTTTCCACTTACATCACCGTAGCTTTATTACTAATGGATATTAAAACCTAGCTTACTTTCATCTTTCCAAGCGGTTTTGATTGTAATTTGCCTGTGTCTATTACTGTATCCTGCCTACGTTAATATATAACATTAACAAAGAGATTTTCATTTTTACCGTCATATACATAAGCCAAAATCCAATTTCCTAAAATAAATAACAACCAAAGTGATGAAAAGTTTATTGCCTCAAGTTTTTAAATTGTTAAAATTTTTACATAGTATAGTAAGTATTATAGGTAATTATTAAACAAACAACAAAGGATTCTATTTTATTAAAATATATACAGAACTTCACTAAGAGTTTCTTTAATTGGATCTTCAGTTTCCAAGTTACGTTTTAAAAATAATATTTTTCTGTAACTTTTTTTTTCAGTGGAAACTGAAAGAAAACTGATTTAGGGCCGCTACATAGTACCTGCCCTAGCTCAAACATCCTTGCTATTATGCATTTGTACATAATATGTCCTTAAATATGTAGTTTCTTTCGAACTTGACCCTGTCGTATTTAATGTTACCAATAACTATATTAGTTGTATGTAATACAACTACATCTACATCAGATATGAAGTAAAATATAAATTTAAATACAATAAAGTTTTTTAATTTTTATATTATAATTAGTACTAACAATTTAAACAATTAAAGGATTGAAAAATGACTAAACAATGACAATAAAAGATAACTTTTAGACTGTAATAAATGAGAAAGACAATAAGAACCGACTATATAATGTGGCGTTGAACGCGAACACATATTTTCTTCCAGCAGATCCTGAATTGAATTGAAGCTGAGCGTGAGTAGAACAGATTCGGAAAATGTCTATTTCCTGAACAAGGATGTGTGCGTAATGAACATGGCCAGTGGCGTATCTTTATTTATTTTGTAATACTATAGCATTGCAATAATCCTAATGGAGTTCAACGAAGTTCATGCTGACTTACCTTACGAAAAATTGCTGACGGTGAAATGAAAGATTAAAAAGGCACAACTTTTTAAGAAAATTTTATTTTAACTATATAAACTTAACTTATAACAATAACATGATAATTTTATAACCAACAGGTAAAATAGTATATTCCAATCGACTTTTATTCAGAATATTGTATTGTGGAAGTTCGGCCGTTTAACTTTCGGTTTGTTTTTGGCAACGTGGAATAAATGAAATTGTACCAAAAAATAATTCTGTCAGTAAAAGCGCTAACATTATTGAATCCAAACCATATTCCATTTTTAAAACTGGTTTCTGAATTGTTAATACGTATAATACTGATAGAGTAGAAATTACAGTAAAAATTACTCCCACAATAATCGACAATTCTAAAAATTAATAAAAAGTATAAGCAATGCAAATTCAGAACGTTCCTACGCAGTAATGCGTAGAAATTCCATTTGATATTTTTGGCAATTATAATATTAATATGTGTTACTGATTATTTAGACCAGCGTCAGCGTATAGCCTGATTTAATTTAGACTATTGAGACCACAGTCGTGTGGAAGGCTAAGCTAACAAATTCTGCGAAGTTTGAAAAATTCAAATCAAAAAATATCTTTGAGCATTTT
The DNA here is from genome assembly GCA_932274525.1 of Podabrus alpinus. Lineage (NCBI taxonomy): Eukaryota > Metazoa > Arthropoda > Insecta > Coleoptera > Cantharidae > Podabrus > Podabrus alpinus. The sequence goes on from OW026454.1 coordinate 68,472,272, forward strand.
TGTGTGCTTCTTTAGGAATATCCCTGTATATTAAGTATTTGATTTTATTTTACCTTTATATTATTGAAAACAACCGACATATTTTATTATGTTTTAATCTTGTTCTATTTTATTAAACTTTTTTTTATTCTTAAAATAAATTTATATAATATACAGGTAGCAGATAGTTTGGTATGGTAATAGACATTTGGCTCCTGATCTAAAGGTTATTTGTTTGAACGCCAACTTTTCCTAATTTACTTCTTGTGCCATGGTTTCGAATCCACGTTAAACAGCTTAAAAAAAATTGAAAGGTTCAATTAATTTCGCTTAAATTTAATTTTTCTTTACTGCAGTCAATTTTCTATTTTTAAAACCAGTTATTAATTTTACCATTCCAAAATTTTATGCAGTGTAATTTTAAAGGGCCGGGGGCTGATTAATATTTAATTTTAATTTTAAAAATATATTCATTTCAATATGCAGATTATTTAAAAGGACTGGTGTTCAATTTGCTGGCTTTTCATATCCCGGTAAATTTTCATTTCAGGCGTCGCGTCGCATCGCAAACAGTGGCGATTGGCACGGGGAGGGCGACGGGACGCCGTCCTTTCAAAACAAAAGAGCAACAGAAAAAATTTTTTTTAATGTGAGTGTAGTTACGTCGCGGAATATTGGGCAATCCCGTGTCACTTGGACCGTAAACCGTTACAGGGATTTAAAGCACTTGACTGAAAAGAAAAAATTTAATTTGCAATACCCCCCCCCCCAATTATAGCAAATCACGAGTCGCTGTTGATGAGTAGGTTATTTTAACAGTTCCCCTCAAGGAACTAGATTTACGAAATTAAATCGATTTAAGCCCCTTTATTTAAGTCAAATTTTCTTTTTACTAATTTATCTATCTATCTGTGTGCCTATTACTCCAAATTCGCTCTCCTATGCGGCCTTCATGCCGCACAACGAAGGCAATCACATTCTAGGTGGATAGTTACATTAAAAAAAATTTAGTTATGGGTTCAGAATTAATTATTATCTTATTAACTATTTTCGCATTTATTTATTCATTACTTTTCTAATAGTGGGCGATTATTATGGTTGTGCGGCCTAAAGTCCGTAAATTGATAACAAATAATAAACCAATGGAAGCTGATTTTTGAACAAATAGATCGACATAACTGATATTCTAAGTCACACCACTGACTGTTGATTGCCACTCTCGGTTGACTCAGTCACGGAAAAATACCTAATAACAACGTCGGCTTTCCCTACTATTCCCTAAAAAGAACTTTGAAGACCTCTGGAATTCGAAAGATTTATTTCATTCAACCTTCCCCACCAAGCGATTCACTTAAATAAACAAATACCGGCCGGACAGTAAGAAAATATGTGGTGCACATAAAGAAACAAATGAGACACCAACATTCGTGTTGATCCAGTGGCGTTTTTTCCATTGAAAAATGTCACGGAGCCGGTATTGCAAATTAAGTTATAAAAATTTGGCGGCTGCAGACACAGGGGGTCTGGGGGATATAGAATACCCCCAGCAGCTGATAAATTGCAGAAGAAAAATGTATTACGTTTATCTCCAGTATCTGGTTAGGGAAGGGAAAGGAAAGAAATCTTGAAAGCAATTGAGAGCAAAATTTGCAACAGAATCAACAAGGACAGGTAAATATTTGAATGCTGCAGAAAATTAACATTTGCGCTTGGGTGCTATTCCATACCCCCCAGTTTATAGGGTATATTTTTATCCGTAGGGGCTTCTAAAAGTTCAGGTCCACTACAATATAAATTTATAATGTAATAGAAAGTGCCCAAGTGTAGAGCATATTTTCGTGACCAGGGTGTTTAGGGGGTATGGATTACCCCCAGCTGCGTATAAATTGCAGAAGAAAAATTTATTATTGTTACCTTCAGTGTCTGGTTATAAAGGGAAGAAATCTTGAAAGCAATGTAGAGCGAAAATTGTAACAGAAGCAAGAAGGACCGGTAAATATTGAATGCTTCATAAAATTAAAAATTGTGCCTGGGGAGTATTCCATAGCCCCCAGACCCCCCGGTCTATGGGGGGTATATTTTTATGGGTTCTACTTCTGAAAATTCGGATTCGGATGTATTACAATATAAATATATAATAATATAGAAAGTGTCCAAGTGGAGAGCATTTTTTCGTTACCTGGGGGTCTGGGGGGTTCGGAATACCTTGCCAGCACATGTTGACATATAATTAATACCCTTAATGTATATATATATATATATTTATATATATATGTGTTCATCACGCTCAGGAACGCATCTAATTCGTTTAATATCATAGAAACATAACAGTTAATTTATACTAACATTGAAGTTCTTCTTATTCGCATTGTTCAATGGTACCATTCTTAACCTTCTCTGCTGTGACTGTTGTGTATGTACAATGTTCTGACATATATAGGGGACCTACAGCTTAAGGGAAACTCTGAACAAATGGGAAGTTCAATACATTTCATTTTGAAAGAGTTTTACTCACCCAAATGAAGGGTGTGAAGGAAAATATACCTCCCCCTCATGAACTTTGCGTACATTGGTCCTAGTCTAGAGGCTAAATTAATCTTCCTCTGTCTCTTTTACATTAACATTTAAATCCATAGCTTATTGTTGAGTGATGTGCACCTGAGAGCCGCTGTAAAAAATTCCGTGCAGTCTGTAATTCAAACTCGGATTTTTAACGTGTAACTTAACCAGAGATCACACCAAGCCACTACTGTGGTTTTTGCAAAAACATAAAATTTTAAAAATCATTTAGCGGTGTTTGCAATGCAATGTTTCAAAATTTACTCCGACATATTAACCAATTTTGGACTGTTTAGTTGTTAAAAATAAATTTTTAAATAGTGAAAAATACTCCTGGTTGACCGGCGAGCGTAAATATAATATAAAATTTTGACGTTAATTTGGAAATTTTTGACGAAAATTAATAAAAATCGATTCTGAAAATTAATAAACTTAGAATAGGCTTCAAAAATTTGGTGTTGTAATTAATTCATTAAATTACATGGCGAAGGGTAGGAGGCCCCAACAGAAATCTCTCTGGCCCTCCAGGTTGGGGGTTGTGGCGATGCGCCTGCACCTCGTCCCATGAAAAAATCCGTTTTATCCATTTTTATTAATAAATGGTTTAGGCAATGCGTTTGCTCCCCATTACTTGTAAAAATAACAAATTGCAAAAAATTCTAGTCTGATGATGGAATAATATTCTGAAATATCGATGCCGCATCTTATTGTTTTTTCTAATCTTTCAATTCAAGTATTGAAATTTTTAGTATATTCATTTTGGGTATTATTAAATTTTTTGTTATGGTTCAAGAATTTGTATTTGTACTAACATTTAAAATTTAATTATTGTAATATTAATGTTTTTTGAACCCTTTGCCAGTTTTTCTTTAATGTAAGTAATTTATTAAATCGTGGCTCCATATAATCGCGAAACGCAAATAATCAAATCTCTCTTTGAAATTTCAAAAAAACTCAGTTTTTTTTTAATTAACGAGAACTGTACCCCATACAGGTACGATGCAGCGAATGGAACTCCTAACTTCAGAGCTTGTAGTTCCTGAATATTCTCTCTTTTCCTTTATCCGGAAAGAGCCTAACGTCTGCGAATTTAATTCCATGTTAAACATTCCATCAACAGAAAGTTCCACACGATATTTTAATAGTTGTCTGCTTTATATCAGTTTTATATTATCATCTTCGCCCATTGCCAGAGTGAGATTCTTTTAAAAAGTGACTCAATAGCTGTTCCAGCCATGTTGAGAATATGAAGAGCAACGTCCAAAATTTGATCTATTGAGAACTCTTTAAAAATCTCTTGCAAGGAAGAGAATATTATTCAAACATTATTTTTTCTCAAAATGTGAACCATAAAAGTACTTTTTGTTATAAATGTATTGATTTTATCTTTGATTCTTAGGATATTTTCCTCCCACCGTTGAAGATTTTTATTTAAAATACCAGTTGGTATGGCAGCCGTTCACCTAGTACGTAATTGCCTTTATTGCCCCAAGGGGGGGGGGGCGGTAAAACAGATCAATTTGGTATTATGGACACAAATAAATTTAGGGTAGGTATTATATTACGTGCTTAAGATGGCCAAAATTAGCACCGAGTTTAAATTACAGGGTTACAAAAACTTAGTACAATTATCCAGATTTTAATTTAAAGTTCTACCAACTTTCGCATCACCAGCAAATTTATTTTAGATAAATCTAGTAAAGATAGGTGGGGGGGGGAGTAAACTTGGTTATTTCTGCACTTAGCGAGCTGTGTTTAGAAAAACGTTGAAAAACGCTTACCTAAACTATACGCAGAATTCTACAGTTTTATTTTAAAGGCCGGCTAAAATAAAATTATTGATATTCAATGGTTAATTTGAACTACAGAAATCTTTAAAATGTAAAGGAATGAACAGAATCGATGTATCAAGTGTCATCGATCAATTTCAATCAATCGATCAATCATCGATTTAATTTTTCAAAAATTAAATTTTACAATTTTCAGTATAATTAGGAATTTAATTTTTTGTTTAAATTAATATTGACCATTCTGTATTTTTAGCATAACCTAAAAAATACATAAAACACTTTTCATAACTGTATAGCACAAATTTCATAGGTATTAAGTAAATTACACTGTAAATTTAATTCACAGATGTTTTCTTTACACTGTGACGTATTAAGGAAATGATTTTATTCACTATACTTTAATTTATATCCAATTTCCACTTCAGTCCAGTCAATATGTCGCCGCCATAAAGGGAATTGTGTGAAAATAATCCTGGAAATCTAGCCCTTAGTTTGGCATCAGAAAAGAGTTTTCGAATTTGCAAAGAAAAATCACAGTCGTGATAAAATTTTAAGTTAACAATTTTTACTCAGAATAATGTAGTATTTTTCGGATTTTGATGTAGACTTTTTTACCTGTCAATCTGGACAGGTTTTTAAGACAAGCTTTTAAACCTAATAGAGCCCTAACTGTGAGCTTTCAAAGTTGATCCCTTTTTACAGTCACTTTTTCAGGTGATCAGTATTTATCATTTATTCGTTTTTAGTGCACCTCGGGACAAAGAAGTCTAAGGTAAGATTTAAAGTAGTAAATAAAATTGGGTGTAGGTCAGCTCGGCAAATGGTCAGATATTTAATTCGGGTCCAAATTTTCTACCTGGAAATACATAGACCAACTCGGCAAAGTAATAAATTTTGGCTTGGCCAGAACTGTCAGCATCAAAAAACCTACCCTCCGATGCTCCGCATCTCCGGGCGGTTTTTCGTGCTCCGAGCCGCTACGCGGCGGGCGCTAAACATACGAGAGGCGCGACAGATCAAGGAAACCGGGATAAATGCAACCGGGATGTGAGAGACCCTCGAAATAGCATTATTCAGCGCGTTTGCCGAGCTGACCCATAATTAAAACGGCCTCTGGTTTTCATTTGCCCAGTTGACCGGTAGGATTAACCTATCCCTTGTACCTTTTGCCGAGTTGACCTACTCCGATAAAATTGTGTAAGTATAAAACTAAAAAAAACATATTGTTTTATCCTTAATAATTTTGGAGATATATCCGGAAGAACAATAAACCTATTTTGGTGAAAATTTTGTAAATAGCGCAGAATGAAGTCTAAAATAAGATTTAAAGGAAATGAAACTGTGCGTAAAACTAAAAATACGTATTGTTTTATACGTGTTGGAGATATGCCCGGAAGAACAGAAAACCTTTTTTTGGTGAAAATTATATAAATTGAGCAGAATTAAGTAAAAAAAAATAAATTTGACAATTTTCAGCAAAACTTTAATGAAAATTGGGGTGGTTTAAAAAATCATATCTCCAAAACTATTGTGATTACAATATTCTCATTTTTTAAGCTGGCTTGACATCAAATTTTATGCTCTATAATTGAAGTTATATAATGGTATTTCAGGCGAACTTAAATTAGAAGATTTGCAGAATTTTAAAAAGTGGCAGAAAAGGCTAAAAAACTAACAATTTTGAAAGCTCACAGTTAAGGACCTTCTGATGAAAAATTAAAGGGGGTAATCCAAAAACTATTGAATATCGGAAACTAAGGAATAGAACAATAGTTTTTATTTTAGTTTTCCCTTCATATTTTCTTTGGTTTAATGTTGCTTATACCCATTTTGGGCATAAGTGTAATTTCATGACAATGTAATTTTATTTAGCCTGATATTAAAAATAAATGTAGGGGCTCTTTTCCGATGCCGAACTACAAGGTTTAACCACTAAAAATCACATTGCGAGTTATTTCCACACAAAAGTACCTGATTACTGAACTATAGGTAGTAATTTTTGATAATTATGTGTAAAATAGTGATCTACCACATAAGTCCAGCTCCAATAAGATAAGTGAAAATAAAATTTAATTTTCTACTGATGTGAAAGCTTCACTCGTTCTTCCACATAAATACAGAACTGTAGAATAGGGTGAAGATCAACGTACCGTTGAAAACTTCTAAAGACTTGCTTAGTCTTTCTAATTTCACATCAGTGAAAACTTAATTTGCCAGATCATCCCTGTGATTTATTTCAGCACAGGCATCGTAAAACGTATTTTTTTGAATTTAAAGTGACAATAATTAATTGTAACACGAAAGAGAAAGTTAAGGTAAATTAACGTTATTAATTAAAAAACAAAATAATTTGGAAACCAAACAGGTAACAAACGCAGTATTTTAATGATTGCAAAACTGTTAGAAATTCACTGCCAATCATCACTCCAACATGGTAAATTTCATTTGTCTCATTTACAAATTTACCAAATTAGTAAGGGTTAATTTAAATCTCAAAAAAAAAACAAGTACCATCTTTCGTACCTTTATATTGATATTTTAATTTTTTGTACAAGATCAACTTAATGAGTTCGGAAGAAGTTACAACCACTTGAACTATTGCATCGTATCCAATTGTAGGTGTAATATACGGTTCGCTATTATATTTTGCCGCGCACATTCCAATATTGGTTATTGCAAACATTGGATAATAATATACATTTAAATAGAAAAGTACTTCGAACCATAAATATGCGTCCATTTTCTGTCGTCCAGTAATGATACTGTATTATTTACTAACTAATTATAGATGGGTCTTTTATTAAGATCAAGCTTGTGCATTATTTTTAGAAACACTAAGCATGAGCCTCACTTTATGTTTGTCTACCTAGATTTAATCCGTGTTTACTCCATTATTTAGTAGTTATGTTGATATAAACAATATTCGTGGTGTTCGTGTCGTGAGATTTACAAAGTTTAACATTTACGACCGCTTTTTAATGATTCAACATGTTATATTATGTGCTATGCTGAATTTCTTTAACGATGTAAGAACAATACTTTTATTTTTATTTTATTAAATCTTAAATATCTCACTTTTATTAACAATAATAATTATTTCCAACTGCCATTTTATAGCACCATTCCGATGTGATGTGAGCACAAAAGGTGAAACGTTTAGTTGGCATTTAATCGATGTAATTTCCGATTAGGACTTTTATTGGCATTAAGCAAAATTGATTGGCTTATAAAATGAGGGTTAAATTGATGAAAACGTTATTTTCTCCACAATTTTTAGTTATTTTTAAGATGTCGATGTCGTAAAGAAATTTTGCACTTTGATTTAATTTAAAAAATCTATTTTTGCCAAGATTAAAATAAATTGAAATTGAGAACGCCGAATCGCGAGTTTATTAATTTCGCAAAAAAGTTTTATAAAACAAAATTAAAAGGAAATTACTTGAAAAGCTTACCTACTGAAATCATATACAGTCGACTCTCGATAAATTGAAACTCAAGGGACCATCAGAGAAGGACCATCAGAGAAAAATTTCAAATTACCATTAATTATTACCAAATTATCGAGAGATTCAAATTAACGAGTGTTCAAATTATCGAGAGTCGACTGTATTACTTTTATATAAATTACAAAATTAACTCGGAATTTTAATTAACATCTGCGTTAATTCTAAAATCTTTATTTGTATCATGAATTATGTTTATTATGATCTTTACGATCAATTATTTTAATTTGCACTTGATGAGCTTTCAAACAAGTTTAATTGTGCTGAAAGCGTTTTCGAAATTTTGTCAAAATAATTGCCCACGTTGTCAGTCATTTTAGTGAATTTTAAAAAACAGTGTTCACGTATTTGTAATTTAAATTTTAGATCCTAAAACGAAGGTGAGCAACCTCATGTGTACTTTTTTCTACTTTTTCTGGTAGATTTCAGGAAAACTTTAGTTTTCTAAAAGGTGAACATATTATAATATTTATATTTTAAAATGTATTGAAAAACTAATGAAACTGGAAGAGTTTCATGTTTGAGCTTTAGTTCTCTGTCAGACTTCCTATTCCTTTCTTGCTTAAGAGTATTCAAATTATTTACCCATATACTAGCTTCTTATTTAAAAGAGTATTAATTTGTGGTGGCTTGCTCTAAGACGCACAAGGGTACGTGCCCTGCCATCAAACACCGAACACAATTATCAAAATAATAATTTTTAGCCATTTCTGTTCTCACTGAAAAAAGTCACTAGCCGCTACTGCAAATACAGTTCTAAAAAAATTGGCAAATGTAGAAGTCGGGGGGGGGGGGGGGGGAGTATGGAATACCCCACATTATCTTATGGTAATCAAGTGGTAAAACATTAAAAAGTATTTTATGAAACTGTTTTATTTTTCTTGGCCATGATGATACTCTGAAGGGTGTTCCATACCCTTCAGACCACCCGATTTGTAAAGAAGTTTTAAAAAATTGGCGACTGTAGAGATCGCCTGGTATAAGGTGATCAGGTGGTAAAACATTACAAAGTATTTTATGATACTGTTTTGCTTTTCTTAGCCATGATGATACGCTGTAGGATATTCCATACCCCCCAACCCCCTATTTGCAAACCAAGTTTTAAAATATAGGCGACTGCAGCGACCGAGGGACTGGGGGGTATGGAATACCCTCGGTATATGGCGAGCAGGCGGTAAAACATTACAAACATTTTATGATAATGTTTTACTTTTCTTGGCCATGACGATACGATGGAAGGTATTGCTTACCCCCCCCCCCCACCAGACTTCCAAAGACCACGGGGTCTGGGGCGTAAAAAATATTTGATGATACTGTTTTACAATTCTTGACCACGACGATACTACGGAGGGTATTCCATACCGCCAGATCCCTCGGTTTGTAATGAAGTTCTTAAAATTTGCGACTGCAGTGACCAGGGATCTGGAAGGTATGGAATACCTCCCAGTATAAGCTGATCAGGTGGAAAAACATTAAAATATTTTATGATACTGTTTTGCTTTACTTGGCCATGATGATCTGCTGGAGAGTATTCCATATCCCCGAGTCCCCTGGGTTTCTAATGAAATTCTAAAAAATTGGCGACTGCAGAAACTATGGAATACCTTCTAGAGTAAGGTGATCAGGTGGTAAAACATTAAAAAGTAATTTTATAATATCATTTAACGTTTCTTAGCCATGAACTCACCGGTTTGAAAATCTAGTTCTAAAATATTGGCGACTGCAGAGACCGGGGGGGGGGGGGATATGAAATACCCCTAGTATATGGTGATCAGGTGCTAAAACTAAAAAATTAGCGACTGCAGAGACCGGGGGTTCGAGGGTATGTAACAGCCCCCAGCACATGACGATCATGTGATAAAACATTACGAAATATTTCAGGATACAGTTTTACTTTTGTTGGTCATGATGATATGCTAGGAGCTAGGAGATATTCTATACCCCCCCCCCCCGGTCGGGTTATATTTTCGCTTATTAGTATTTAATTTAACAGTTAAGAGCAGTAATATTTTCAAAGTAACACAAGAAGTGTTAATGCAAACTTAAATTCTTTGAAGGTTTTGATTATCGATTAACACATCTTCAGAAGTTTGGTAAATTGATATTTTTCCTTTATCTTTAAATGTTTTGTACTTCCATTGTAACAAGTAACGCACCGCCGCCGGTGGTATCAATGGTTTTGAAACCCAAAGTAATGATTACATTGAAAGCATACGGAAGGTCATTAGAGAGGTGTAATGACACATAGTCTTTATTAATGCGTCATACTCGAGCTCTCGTGGTTATAACTCATAGCAATATGGTGAGATGATTTCAATATGTAATATTCTTTATCTGTTATACAAAATATCAAAGGTTTGATATTTTGATGACAATTTCGTTCATAATAATTCAACCAATAGGATGTTACAATCTCATCAATTTGAACCAATCATAATCTACTTCCTTTGACAATACAGACCACGGTGGTGTATTGTCGCGGCAATACGACCACCGTGGTCTGTATTGTCAAATTTCCATAGTAACGATGGAAACTACGTGAACGCATACTATAAATTATTTGCTGTCAGAAAAAATTGAAATTTTATTTACGAAATTGTCAAACGAATTCCACACGATACTATAAAATTGTCGGTTAATTTTTAAACCATGGAATCTTCGTGTTTGTCGCCATTTCAAATCACCATTCGTGCTAAAGCACTCATGGTGATTTTAAGGGCGACAAACACTCAGTTCCAGTTTCAAAAATTATTGCCGACAATTTGATAGTCTCTTGTGGTATTATATATGACAATTTGATATTAGTCAAAATAATTTGACTATTCTGCTAACAAGAATCGCTTCTATAAATTATTTTGCTTCTATTTATTCAATTTTTCTATAGATTCTTATGTTAAAATTAAAATAATTTTCCAATAATTTCCAAAATATTGTTGAGAACAGAAAAATCTATTACACCCAAATCTCTCGGCAATAACTTTCTTGAGAGATTTTGTCTTTAGTTGTGTTTAATTGTGTATAGGAAGAACCCGAGACTGGGGAAAAATTTATAAAAAAAGTTTATTTACTTATATTATTTTGTAAATTCTTATTAAAGTAGGAAAATTTTATTATTAATATGTTAGGTTAGCACATTGAAATTTTACGCTAGAACGGTAAAACGTAAAAGTTCAGTTGATCTTTTTTTAAAACCTTGAATCCGTCTGAGGAATTTTTATACGAATTCTAGTTATTAATAAAATAATAAATTGATGATAAAGTAGATAAAGGAACATGTGGAAAGTAGCGATTAAGAAGTAACTGAAGTCAAGGTAAAATTTCAAAATTATAAAAAAGATAAAGGATGATTCTAGCGTACGGAAGCCAATCAAAAAAAGTTTTTAAAATCTAAGAAAGGAAGAAAGGAAAGAAATTAAAAGTTTTGTATGCTAATGAAATTATTGACGAGCTTTCGACGTATAACAACTAAACATGATAAAGCCAAATATGCAACAATAATGCAGCCTATGATTGAAGTTAACCTTCTATTGCATAAAATTCCCATTTCGGCACACAAAATTCTTTTTTGCAAGTCCACTTCGTTTACAGTTTTAATGATTTTAATAATTATTGAATAACTAAAGAATAGTTAAAAATTATTTCATGCAATAGAGGGTTATGATCTCCTCCGTTATCTGTTTACCAATGACGCGCTCAAATGGATTAACGAGATTTTACTCCATTATTAGCGAGATTCTCTTCCATAATTTGTCTACCAGTGACGAGCATGTGAAATCTAGAGGTTATGTTTCCTCATGGGTGGGTGTAAACTGTCCCAATCCACCACGCAGCTGGAGAAAACTGTAGGCTCCCCTTTGAATAAGAAGGTCAGCATTAATCTCACCTATCAATTATTCCTCTAAATATTTTATAGTATTAATATAAAGCAGCGACGTAGCGCATTGCAAATATTTGTAGTTATTAGATTACAAAACGCCCAGTAAAGTTTTTAACGGTACGTACTTGGATGGATGACCGCTGGTGACAAATTTAAATAACGCCGCTTATTGCTGCTCCCCTACCAACTCGAATTGGGCCAGCGTGGTAGGATATAGCCTTAACCTTCCCCTCAATTAGGGAGTGTTTGAAAAAACAGCATTCGGGCTGAAGAAGAAGATTAATATTAATGAGTGGAATATACGCGCTGGATTAAAAAAGAAATTGCAGTTTAGATTACCCCAAAAATTATAAAATTTTATCGGGGTTAATAAATCACGTCACGCGTGAAGAGGAGGGTTACACCAATGTGATGATTTATGGTGACGGTGGTCATATATGATGATTTTTTTATGCTTTTATCGCCTTTTACATGAAAAGATAATAAAGCTTAAAAATTAAAATTATTAATGGTTTGCTCCCCCCCCTCCTTATGCCACATTTGTTTAGGTTAGATTTAGAATTTTGATTAATTAAGAATCTCGTTAATCCATTCATGCTCGTCACTAGTGGCCTTAAAAGGGACAAAATTAAAGGTTTAAAAATGTAGAATACCATTTCCAAATAATTATTAAAAAGATCTTGACAATATACTTATGTACTGTACAATTAAAAACCACAAACCACTTTTCTAATTAGCCAATATTTACGAAAAACTTAATTTTAACAGTTTTAAGTAGACTTTAGAAATCACACGTAGGAATTGCAACAAATGAATACATGTTTCAATCTTATTTAGATCTTATCAGTGGCGCAATGATACTTCTTAATATTACTATCCCTTATAATCAGGGGTGGGCTGCCATATTTTGAACAACCGGCTCGCTATTATTTCGAAGCAAAAAAAAACGGTAAATCATATAGAAGAGTGTAATAAATTTATATTACGTAAATAACAAGGTGGCGTCATATTCCGGGGGAAGTACAGACTTAAAAATGTAAATCCCGTGTCACGGGTAACACCACCTTGTGGATTCAGGGTTAAAATGGCTTATTTTTTGGTTTTAGGGGTAATTTAACAAACGGCTCGCCGAGCTTCAAAAATTTTAAGAACCGGCTCGCGCGAGCCGGGCCGAGCCGGCTCCAGCCCACCCCTGCTTATAATGACTTAATATCATTACTTCTAAATTACACAGAGAAAAAATTCTTTTGGTTTTAAGTCATTTTTACTTAAAATTTAAGTGTAAATTCGTCACACATCAATTTGATGTCAATTTTACAACAAATGAAGTAAATTTGACAACAATTAAAGTAATATTTCTTTCAAATTGTTGCGAGACGAATTCATACTTAAATTTTTTCTCAGTGTACGACTCCCCGGTTCGACTCCGTGCACAGTCTAAGATTTCTTGATCGTCTCCGTGCTTCGTAGAGCACCTAAAACCGTCGGTTCCTCTGGTGTTAATGATTTTCCACCATAACAATAATAACAGGGTACAGGCACATTGAAGGCCAGCATAGCAAGCTACCTAAAATGTAAAAATTAAATGCTCATAGAACTAATTAGAACTGATTGAATAAAATAGTTAAAGAATAGATCACAGACCTAACAGGAAGACTTAAACTGATGCTAAATAAAATTGCTTAAGTGAAAGAAAACGTAAGAGCTTTCTTCCCTCGGAAGATTGGCAAATCACGCGGTGTAATCTGTCTACAAAAATCTTCTCAAAATTGAAATGTATAACTATAGGTTCCTTGTTTGAGTGATAACACTTTGCATGCAGATTTGATGATTATGGGAAGGAGTCCTAAACTACGAGAAGGAAAAGGAAGTTTTAAAAAAAGGACAATCATAGCTCAAACGGCTTATGATGTTTCCATTTTTAATTTTCCAGGAGAACAACTTCAAATTTTGTATGGTCAGCCCTTCATATTAACATTTATTTCCCGTATATAATGGTTTATACGAGAGGTGTTTAATTATTGGTTGTAGATGTACAAATTTTGAGTAGGATTAATAGATAGGACTGAGCAGGGTTTGGTAGTATATTTGGAGATCCAATACCTGATGGGATTAGCAGGATTTGGGATATTTCACCGAGTGAAATACATGCAAAATTAATAGAATTTTTATCACTTTTATTATGTTATTTTTAAAATACTTAGATCACAAGAATTTTTGCTATATTGAATCCTAAAATGTACCGTAACCATCAGTAACACCAATTCGGTATTCATGGAAGACAATTTATGAAGTTACAGTCCGCATTTCTAGCCTTTAGCTGTCCAGAAAATAGAATTTTCATATTTCTATATTTCCAATTATTTCAATAATAGTAACTGAAGTTACTGGCTTCTTCGATAGTACGACGGAGTTTAACATTTAGCTTCGCGTTATTCAGCTTACCATCAAACCTTTAAGGTTATCATCAAAAAGAAGCCAATTGACGAATACTAATTTTGCATTTTATAATCCGAGTTCATATTTTAATTCAATTTGAGTAGCTCAATCCCCGACATTACTTTAAGAGCAATTGATGATTCTATGTTCAACTTTGAACCCGGAGTCTCATGGATTCTTTGACTTAAGCAGTTGTCTTGCTAATAAATAATGTTAAATAAATGTTGTTGAGTGAAAACTACAAAAAGAAACTATTTTACTATTTTACTTTACGGATAATTCCTCGCTGCAAAAAAGCATTATATAATAGGAATCAACAAAATTGAAGGTTAAGTCAACTTCATCTTTTACTGGGCGACGCGTCAGGTTTATATCAATAAAACTACTTTAAAATTTTTGTTACGAAGATGTCCCAAAAATACCTAAATGAAAATTAACCCTTATAAATTTAACACCTTGTTAAACAAAACTTTAAATACTAAAATTGGAATAAAACGCAGCAGAACGCCGTCGTGCATAACCTGAAATTATTTTTTTCCATTTCTTGATGCCATCAAGAGTTTGACAACGTTCAATAAAATCAATAAAATTACGCGTTCTAAAAACAAGAAAATATATTTTTAATTAGTTCAGAACACCTAAAACAAAATAGGTAAAATTTCATTGAAGTTCAATAATGATTGCAATTCAAAAATAATATAAGCAGGACAAGCTTTATTTTCGTTTCCAGAATTGTAATTATAATTTGTTTGTTTAGATTTACGCACTCACACCCCTATTTAGCAGTGTAGGCTAACACTTTTATTTCAATGCGTTTGTAAACACATTTTCTTTTTATGGTTGTTAAAGTAGAAATAATGAAAAACCTTTTCATTTTTATTTTCATTTAATATTTAAATTTTCACTTTGATTTTGTTGTTTTTTCGTGTATCCTTAATACCGATTTATATATATCCCCTTAATTCTAAATTTAGTTGACGAACTTGACATAATTGGGTTTTAAAAATAACTCAAAAATTTGGTATAAAATAGAACATTTTCGTAAACGCGGATCTTTGAAATGGTGCAGATGATGGATTAAACCGTAAATAAACCAGAAAGCGCCGTCGACGACGTTGTCTTCTTGAATTTCTTTTATTTTTTTCTGGCAAAATGTAAGTTTTAATAAGCAATAAAGTAAAAAAGACGTTTCATATTAATTTTGTGTTACCCATCTAACGATTCTACAGTTGACTTATTATTCACTAATTGATAGTGCAATTCAATTACTGTTAATTTGGTTCTCGATTAAATATTCATAGAATATCACAATACGTAATGTTGATATTATTTCGTGGTTTAGCTTAGGCTTAGATTAACATTTGCCACTACAAATTACCTGTTTCAATATTTGCTTTCCATACAACAAACAAAGAGAGAACATACACCATAGAATAATTCACTTATCAAGAGGGCAAACAACATAATATCCAAGCATAATTCCAGTCTTAAAATTGGCCACTGAATAAGGAAGACGTAAAGGACACCAAGCACCGATATTATTGTAAACACCACCGCCATAAAAACTGACCAAGCTGAAAATTAAAAAATTTATCTTACACGTAACAAGTTTTTCAAATATTCTTACCTGGATATTTATTCCGGAATTTTTTAAACAAAATCAATTTGAGAAGTTCCGAAACGCATAACGACGCTGCCACGTATGCATCCCGATAAATATGAGGGGTGTCGTATACGGAACTGGTATTCTTAGCTGCCCATATGCCAAGATTTGCCATGGTAAACATAAAATAGTAATAACGATTTAAATAAATTAGACAGTCAAACCAAAGTAGGGCGTCCATGCTTAACCATATACTTCAACTTTGGAATGAAAGCGTAGTATAGGAAATGTAACCCTACATCAACTAATTTTAGATTTCTGACAAACTACATAAAAAAACTATTTTTAGATATGTTTGAATAAGATTAAGTTAATGGAATGTAATTTACTATATAAAATATTTACCAATTAGAAATGTTAATGAAGTTATGGGAAATTTTTGGGTCAAACATTTCGTACTAATTTGTACTACGAACAAGATAAGTTGTTATTAATGAAAGTTTATCGCGTTTTAAGAAAATTTGTTGTTAGATGGGTACGCCACTGGTGTGAAATCTAACGCTTTGATGACGCCCTAGATGTCCAGTATAGCAGCCATATTGGACGCCATCGCTCTGGTCTTTGTTGAGTATTGATATACCACTTCATCTAGTTGCCTTTGAAGTCAGCTGACATTTGATGAAATGCTCCCTCATCCGAACCAAATAGCATTTGATGATATGGAATTAACAGAGGTTTAGAAGGAGCTAACAATATTACAGTGCATTTCCTATCTGATCGTACATGTAATCAAACTAAATTAAAATACATCAATTATTTTGTTAGATAATTTAATTCGGACAACAGAAGAGCGTAAGCATCAGGGTTGAATAAGTAAAATGGAGTAGGAGGGTTGCTATTATTTTATAATTAAAAACGCTTTCGCGTTACTTTAATTCAATTTTTAATAAGTAATAAGAAAAGAAACTAAAAATAAAATATGAACTTTTTGTGCAAACATTTAAGAGATAATAATTATTACACAATCTATGGAAAATGTTGGCAGACAGTGTGCATCCAGGCGGCTGTAAGTGTGCTATGACACCGAAGGAAGGAAAATGAAGGATTGAAGAAAATTAAGTGCCTCCGGGGAATGTAGAAATATTACGTAATCAGACACGCAAGGGAGTTAAACTACACGGTCCGGAAAACCGCTTATGTACTATACAAGGGAGCTTTTAATATCCCTAACTATTTCACTGACATTTTGCATTCCTTTTTTGTTCAATAAAAATTCTGAGGTATCTTTCATTAAATAAATAAAGAGCTTTATAATTAAAACTTATATTGGATGGAAAATATGGAGGTATAAAGTAGGCAAAAGCTCGACGACTGCAGACTTCTTTTTGTTTTTAAATTTCATGTAAGCACGGTAAAAAATCTTTTCATAATTTTCTGCAATAATAAAGGAGTATTATCCATTTATTCCAAATATTACATAAATATTTACAATATCGAACAATTTAGTCTTTCAAAAAAAAAACGTCTGAAAGGCTTCATAAAATTACTTATCCATTTCCGATTTTTGCTGTTTTTTTCTCTTTCAAAAGTAAAAGATTTATAGTGATATAGCAATCGAAACAAAAGGAAGCTTTACAGAATTGTAGATTACAAAAGCAATTTGAAGATAAAAAGAATGTGAATAGCGTTTTCAATGCAACTCATTCAAAAGTAGTCGTATAAAAGATTTCGAATTGAATTCCCATAATATTACGAGTAGTATCTTCAGTATTGTTCCCAAACATAAAGCTTTCAAAAGATATTAGAGTGGTTCTCTATGTTGATATAAATGATCCTTTGGAATCGACAACTGGAAATATTCATTTGTTTTACATTTCCAGAATTTTTTAATTTATTGTAATAATAAATTTTACAATAAACCGATTTTAAACTCAAACAAACGTTAACTTTGTTGTGGAAACAGAAATCGAGATAATAAAATAGATCCCTTTTTTATTATTTCTTTACCCACCTATGCGGGTACATTAGGACATAGTGCTACAATATTAAAAATTTTCGTTTTCTATTGGAGATAAGTTTGTAAGGAAGAATTATTGAGGATTTGGTCACCTAGCAACGGAAAAAGCCTGAGGGGTTGCTTAGCAACACCCAGGTGTTGAACTATCCAATCAACACGCCGCATCTCAAGATCAATGTTTACTTTCCTCTTGATCCTACAGAAGATAGTTAAAATTACGTCTTTTTGAATTAATTATAAATTACTACATTGTTGCACACTTAACAATGACTAAGTGTAATTGAAAGTACTTGATTATAACTTGATTAAGATTATTTAACACTCGAGGTATTTCACTTTACAAGACGATTTTTATAATAGGAATAGATATTGACAATATTATGTTTATATCATTTAAAATTATATTTTCCAATTTCTAAAACAAAAAAAATAATAAAATTTTTGTTGTTGCAGTGAACTGGAAGACCATTATGAAAGGAACGTTCATCCGTTTTGGATACAAAATCAACAAGAAAGGAAGAAGGTAATTAAGAATGACATTGTGAAATCGCCGTAAATTAAAACGACTTAATCAATTCGTACCCTAACCACAACGCGGAATTGTCAATATATAGGGTGTACTGAAGGCACAGGAATACAGAAACTAATGAAGTCGTAACTCTAACAGAAAAATAAAAAGTGCATTTTAAAATATGTAATATAGGATTTTTTGTACTAAAATAAAAATAAAATTATTAAACGGAGATTGCTAATCCCCGATTTTAAATATGTGCGTTTAATTTCTTTAATCTTCCCTGTTCACTTTGGTTTGTTTTCAGCTTCGAAATTACGCCGGATATTGAATTTGTTGAATTATTTTTTCTCTATTTGCTATACCTTAGCATTAGAATAATAAATTTAGCACAATTTGATTGGTATAGTGTTGGAGATATTTTAAGAATAAAAGATAGGACAGAGAAAGAATAAAAAAGTAGGTAAAGCTGCAAATATTTGCAGAAAATTAAGATGAAACGCTCAACTTATGTATACTCTCGTATCGTATAGTAAAGAATAAAAGAATATATTATAATGAAAGTATGCATTTTATATAGTACCAAAATCAGTACGTAGTCTATTTTAGAGAGACCCTTGCGGAGTCGGGTAGATCTCTGGTTACTCTTCGTATTTTCGAAAAAGAAAGAAGTAAATTTTAGGTAGATACTTTTTATAGTATTTATAATTTATAGGACAGCTCTATTAGACATCGAACCCCTCCAATTAGCTTTCCAGATAAATCGCTTTGGTTGAAGGGTTATATTATTAACACTCTTATGCTGAAAGAACCCTATACTTACTGATTGTTATTTCTCAAATATCTCAAAAACTAAACAATATAGGGCAGCAATGCATACGCACCTTTTTGTAGAGCATAAAATTACATGCAATAGTGATTGCAATAACATTTATTGTCAATTAAGTAGTTTAGCTTGCACGCGCCGCCAATCTCTGAAACTCGGATTCCGAAAATAGTCGATTTTACCCTTTTCTTAACGTTGCGTCGGTAATTTTTTTCGACTAAATAGAATGAAATTACAATTCCAACAAAAATCACACATCATTTTAAGACTTTAAAGAATATTTTTCATGATGCAATCAATTTTTCAGCTTTTCTTTTTCTATTTTGTTACTATGTAAACAAAAATTTGCTTTTTGGAGTAATCTTAGTTTTTTGCTGTTTTATGCCTTAGAATTAATTTTAGAATAACCTTATGCATCTTATTGTGGAAAAAGTTATAAACAAAAAGGGATATTCGCATTTTTTTCGTACAAATTTGCCATTCATCGTAAGAGAAAAACGCAACGGTCATTTTTTGGTTATAAATTTATCCCCAATAGATGCATATAATATGATTTTTCTCCAATAAATTCTCAGCCAAGAAAACAGCAAAAAACTAAGACTACTCTAAAAAGTAAATTTATTTTGTTAACGTAGTAATTACAATAAATTGGAAAAATTTCCTACTGGTAGAATGACCAAATAGAAAAGGAGGTTGAAAATAAATGCGACAAATATATAAAATATTTAAATACAAGAAGCGTAGAAGATAAAATAAAGTTTAAGGCAGCGCAAGGAAAAATAAGAAAACATAGTATATGTCAAAGGAAAACTGAGAGCTGGGAAATTGCTTTTTAACAAGATCGATAATTTTATTAGGGCTAGAAGAAGCACAGAAAGTTGGTGGTTTTTTTCTTTCTTCTTTTCGCTTCCTGAATCGGATTTCCGTTTGAGTTGTCCGTTCATTCTTCATTCTTTGGGGCTGCCGCCTGAGACGTTGCGATCGCTCCTCTTTTCTTATTTAGTTTTTTTGGATCGGTTGTTGTTGTTTTTGCTGCCACCACATTAGCCATTCCATCGCTCCATGCAAACATCTTTTCCTCCGCGAACAGCTTCCGGTATCCCGCTCTCACGTTTTTCTAATCGAGAATTCTGTCTTGGCCCTGTCCACAATCTTGTCTTGGATTACTGTTTCTTTGGGTATGGGATCATTTTCTATGTACATCCTCGTTCCTTTTAGTTTATGTTTGCTTTGCATTACGGCTGCTTTCTGGGTAGATCTTCGCATTTTGGCTATCACGATCTCTCTTCCAGGAGTTTTCCCTATTTTGAGTGCTACGAGTACCTCTGATTTTAACGAACGTTTCCTTTGTAAAAAGTCATAGACTTTTTCCCTTGCAACTGTTTTGTTTGGGAAGGCTCCCTTAATGACGATATTATATCTTCTTCTCTCCTTTTCGAATTTTTTCCCTTTTAGCATCTTCTTGCTTTGCAACTCTATTGTCCAACACCCCATCTCTTGCCCTAACTCCTGTCTCTCTTTTTTTTGATTCTTATTGTCTTCAATCTTGTTTCAAGCTTTCGGGGGGGGGTCTCAGTGTGGTCTTACTTCTCTTGAATTCTGCTCGTTTTGTTCCTCCTCTTTTGTTATATTCTTCCGGCGTCACGACACTATTCGATCTAACTCTGTGTGTTCGGAGGTCGTTATTCATGTGTTATATTGCCGTCAAAAGTAACCGTCTGCTTGTTTGGTTTCTCGCCGATACGGTTTTTTTCGTTTGCGTGTTGTGTTTAGGCAGCCCAAATTGCTACTCGATTCAACCGGTGTAAAGTACTGTACTTAGGCAATCAACTTTACTCTTAGCAAATCTTAATAAATTTAGGATATAGTGGGCTCAATCAACATACAACCACGACGACATCGACAGCTTGGATTCCTTAACTCGATTTCTCACTTTTACTCGTTTCCACCAATTAAACTTATTGGGATTCCAGTAATTCTCTTAAGGGTCTTAAAGTTTAACTTGGAAACCTTAAAAGAAGAAAGGGTTAAATGAGTGACAGTTCTGAAAATAACAATTATACAAACCTTCTCCTGCAGAAGGAAAGCTTCACAGAATAAAAACTTGAGCACTCTTTTATTAATTTGAGCCACTTATGTATGTAAGCAAAATTATCGGGAGAAAACGATCTAAATGTTCAACTCATAAATTGTCATCCAATATTATTAACCTATCTTCTCCCTCTTATCATTCGTAGAGCGCGCAAGTCTACTTCTGCACCACTTATACTAGGTCTTCAAAATTGACTGCTACAAAGGGTCCTGTGTTAGTGGGGGTTATTGCCTTAACCACTTCCTCTATCATCTATTTGGGCACGGGTGGGGGAGCTGAAGACTTTCCCACCTTGCGTTCAAGTTTCAATTTTAGAAGCGTTTATTGCGTCTTCCAGTGTTTTCACACTCTTACCTTGTATGCTTCGTTCGAACCTATTTTTACCATTTTTTCGTAATCCATTTCTTCGGTCTCAGAGAGGACTACATTGTTTCTAATTTAACTGAAATTGTTTCGTTTATTTTGGTGTCCTCTTTGCTTTTAGTTTCTTTAATGTGTCTATTTTCAGGTTTGTTTCTTTCTCTGCTAGGGCCATTTTATCTTCCCTATAGTTTTTCCTTTGGTTTTTCTTATTTAAATTGATATTTTTCGGCTCTTTTACGTTTTTTAATTCTGAATGTTGCGTTTTTTCCCGATCTACCTCATTTCCTTCTTCCTCCAGGTGATTATTTTCCGATTGAGCATCATCCTTAAATTCAATGTCCCATTGTTTTCTTCTTCGCGGTAGAGAGAAATCATTCTCGCTATCTGTTTATTCCAGGTTTCTTTTTATTCTGTTTATTAGGCTCAGACTTCTTCTTTCTTTAGTTGTCGTTGGTTGGGTTTCGCTGAGGTTATTTAGGATTTAATATTTTATTAATTTCGCTGATGAAGCCATATTGCCTTGATTTGCTCTCTCTTCTTTCCACTACTTTCGAAACCTCCAGGATGAAGAAAACGTGAAAGGCCTAGACTGAGTTGGAGAGATCGCATTAATAAGGAGATGATAGTGAGGACACTTCTAGAGATGCAATGGGAAGAAAATGAATGAAAAAAGACCAAGGTTATGGTGATTAGAAAACATCCTAACCCAAGAGCGAACATGTGCTTGGGATACAAGCTAAACGACGATTATGAGCATACTAAGGAAATAAAAACACATTTTTATTTTATTATACATACGATGTGTTTACAATCACAATTTCGAGGGTTCTGATTATATTTGAATTATGCGGACGGACGGACGGACGGACAGACACGGAGCCAGATCATAAGTGGGCATTCACAATGGACATAAGCATAAGAAATACATAAGCATAACATAAACATAAGAAATACATAAAGTTGGATACCTGGTTTTAAATGGGAGCGTTCACAATGCAGTTACGTAATTGTTATGTTTAGGGAGGCCCATAACAACTACATAAGAACTACATAAGAAGTTGAAATATTTCAACTTTTACGTATTTCTTATGGAAATTAACCTTAATTTGAACGATGCGCCGTTTTTCACGCAGTGAACACACCTTCTTGTGTGACAGTTCAAATAATAATATAACCTAAAATTGTACATTCTTTTGTAAACGCTCTAAAAATTTATAAATTATAAATATATATATATTTATAAATTATAAATAAAAATAAAATATATATTTGAATGATGCTCCGTTTTTCTAACCAATAGAAACGCTGTCAGGGTTCACAGACCTTTAATAGATATTAATATAACCTAAAGTAACAAAGTTATTAGTCATGTGCATTCTTTTATATACGTTGAAGATCCCAGAATACAGAAATTATAGAAAGGTATGTACAATTATGTACATAAGGTTATGTCACAAAATAGTTTCGTGTTGAAACTTCATAGCGCCTGCAGAGTTTTTTAATTTTTATGTAATTCTTACGGTCATTGTGAACGGTCCCATCTTATGCTTATGTTTATGTTTATGCTTATGTAATTCTTATGCTTACGTCCATTGTGAATGGGCACTAAGGCTTCTTGTTATACTTTGTATAGAAGCCTAAAAATTAGAATAACTAGAGTCAAAAATATATTTGAGAACCTCAGCAGAGCAGTGATGTATAATTTGAATTTCATAATCCAAATTAGGTTTACAATTTGGATATAGGATGTTATATTTTCCAGGTTTTACTGTACGGCATGGAGGTGTGGACGTTGAGTGAGGAGGCACAGAGATTTGAATACTCGAGTAAGCGCAGAATGATGCAAAATTCCTAGATATATCACACCACCAATGAATCGGTTTTTGAAGATGAGGAAAGTAGGAAGATTATCGTAGTCGTGAAAGAACGAAAATTAGCATATTTTGGACACCTAAAGAGATATAAAAAAGTACCAATCTACTGGAATTGGTACTACAAGGGGAGGTTGAAGGAAGGATAAGACCTGGAAGAAGGCGCATTACCTGGTTAAAAAACCTGAAGCAATGGACGGGACAGACATCAGTGGGTCTGTTTAGAACAGATGCTAGTAAGATCATTTGTGGGCAAGATTGATCGTCCACGCCCGTTGAAGGCACGGTATACTTAAATATATTATACTAAATTGTCATTTATGTGTAGAATGTTACCCATGTTTCCTATCCATTGGCGCTGTATCATGGCGGGCAGTTACCCATTTTGTGAACAAAAACCGCTTAAACAGCTAACAGCTGAAGTGAGCTCACATAGGATTCAGAACGGTGTATTGGTAATGAATTTTACTTACACCTCAACCTTTTACATAAAAAGGAGGTAATATGGGTCTGATTTTAATATGGGACACCTTCTTTTAACATTTATAAAACTGACAAGTAGAGCGAGCTACGACACTGCAATAACTATTTTGCGAGTTTTTATTGATTATTTTATCGTATAAGCGACTGTTGGAGTTTTAACTAGTTTTAACAGCTATCAGTAAATATTTTTTATTGTGTTTAAAGGCTCTTTGGAGGCGATTCGGGAATAAACTTGAGTTAAATAACGATTCTTTGCAGCTCTGCTGATGCGTGCATTATGGTACCCGGTATGTGAAAGTACACCAAAAATAAAGAGTGGTAAACTCCCCTGGGGTCTAAATTACCAGTCTAGTTTGAAAAATGTATAAAATACCTTATTTTAAATAATAAGAGTTTATTATTTTTTATTTCAATAACATTAGATGATTAGTTTAAGAACATCTGAAGGCATGATTTGGAACATCTGGAAGTTTAGTTTTGAGTCTTGTTACAAAATTTTTGCACTTTCGTAACAGCGTTGAATTTATTTAAAATTCAACTTTTTTCCAACTAGCAACATATTTCGTAGCACCCTGTATAGCGAGCGGGATTGGCGGAGATTAGACTCGCGCATGCAATGATGAGGACTTCTTGGGTTAGCGCTCGTACCGAGCGGTCGGTTTTGTGTTTTACTGTGAAGTGAATATAATTTTGGTTCCAATTTTGATAAAATATTGGTAGCGATTTTGTGAGGGGTCCCTTTCCGCATCATGAATTGTTTTGGATGGTTTGCGCTCCAACCCATTACTATGGGGATTTTTCACATTCGTGTTTGCAGAATTGTGGATGTATTCCAGGTCGTTATCTTTTTGTCGGACCACCTTGTCCATATTTTCTGGAAGGATATTTTTTTACTCAGTTCGGTAAGTTTTTTAATTTGAACTGATTGCTTCACAGGGAAATGCATTACTCGACTTGGCCAATTTTCCGCCGTACATCTGGTGTTCGATTACGTTTTAATTAACCCTTGGCTGTTTTTATATTTTTTATGTGATATTTTATTCTATAGGTTTTCATTGTCTTGCATTTTTATTTGAATGTTTGACCGAGATAAATGATACGCCGCAGGTTTCGCATTTCTGCTCGATGAGATATTATATCTTATCACACGTTCGAATACGTGAATTTTAATGCCAATGCTAAACTTTACTTTTTGATAATTATTTTAATTAATTATACTATTTGATTATGTGTGCTTAATTGAGTTTTATTTGTGCATTTAAATTTCACTAGGTAACATCAACCGGCGTTGGTCAAATGCAATGACTTTGAAAGTCCTAAGCGTTTGACATGGGTTCGAATTTCGTATTTGAAATTCTATGTTAAACATTTTTTTTGTGTTTATTTTGCTTTATGTTTATTTTTTTATGAAAGGCTGCGATGTCCGACCCATATACAGGGTGCGGCATTTCATCGAGGTTGCTACCATTTGTTTTATCGTGGGGAGTTCGATATGGTTCCACCTTCTTGTGGGAATTTTATTTAACCATTCGAACGTGCCTTTGGTTTGTTTTTGGGAGTGATTCTCGGTGGCAGTGTCGTTGCCACTGTACTTATTCTAGTTGGCTAACACCTATTTACATCCGATATCGTTTATATCTTTTTTGCCTTCTGACAATTAACATCCAATTGTCCATTTTAATTGTGTTGTGTTAGCAAAGCTGTTTCCTTGATCTCTCCGGGGCGTTTCTTTCACACGATCCACGACTCTCGCCGCCGCAATAAACGAGCTAGTTTATATCGACCACCAGGGCCCCACGCAAATTTAAAGTAGATGGTTTATCCTTCTGCGTGGACATTATCTGTTCCAAACTGCTTCTCATTAGAGCAGTGAGGATAGATTTTGTTTCAGTCTGTCACATAAAAACAAGCATCAGTTCGATTGAGAGAAGGGGTATCTTTTCCTCTATATTTCATTAGCAATTTGCCCCCTATTCGAATCTTAGGTCATGATTATCCGGTGGTAAGCTGCAAAATCGCCTCCATTTCAAACATAACTGTAATTTTAACCTTTCTGTCCAAGTTGTCGTTGAAGTCTCTTAATTCTCACCCTCGACTTTGATTCGAATTTTGAAAACCAAAATTTACCTGCCATTTTGAATGCATGGTTCTTCTTTTTATAATTATGGATCCAATATAGTAGTAATTTTTAGCCATTTTCGCTGTCAAGTTTCCCACATCTGAGTCCTATTTCGAAATATACCATTTCGTCGTTCGTGCTCTTCTCACAAATGCTCTATAGGATATACATCAGGATAATGACTTAACCACTCAGATAGGAGGATTTTGGCTATGTCTAGGGAGCCATTTACGTGCTTTAAAGCAAATATTCAGCCACGTGGCATTTTACCCTTACCATGTGGTAGCGTATGTCTTTAAAAATGTCGGTGTACATAAACCGATCCATAATACCTTCGATTATGTATAGGGGGCAACGCCATCATGTGAAAAGCAGCCCCACACCATTAGGTTTCCACCATCGTGCTTTACAGCAAGAATTTGATATGTACTATTATGTTTCTTGTTTTTTGGGCGTCGAATATAATTAATGCCAGCCGAGAAAAACAAATTATACTAACTTTCGTCGCTTAAAAGAATTTTTACACCAATTTTTAATTCCCCACTTTAAATGATCTTTTGAAAATTTCAAACGGGCTATCCGATTCCTCTTTGATATTATTGGTTTCTTAGAAGAACGTCTGTCAAATAGTTCACAGCTTACTTCAGTCGACGTTATACTAGCAAAACACTTATGTTATCTTCGCGATTTTTGTTTAAATCATTAACTAGTATATTAGTAGCAGTTGAACAAGGATTTTTAACTGTTTCACGAACGATCAATTTATCATCTCTTCCGCTAGTTTTTCATGGTCGATTGTCCGCTGATCCACATTCCCTACGTTTACGACACCAAAGCTTGATGTAAAACGTCAAACTGCCGTGCTGCTGCTCCTATTGAATTTCCCCTTTTCAACCATTGTAAAACAGCACTTTTCAAATCTCTCCTTGATAGGATTCTCTATGCATAAGAAACTATTGTAACAAGTTTATTTTTGAAAAATTAAATTTATTCACATTTTTTGTTGTTTTAATGAATACAATAATTTATATAATTCTATTATGTTTGCGTTATAACCAATATAAAATTTTACATATCAAAATCTGTATTGGGCTACCTACTTTTAAGAAAGATAAAATAATTCGGAAAATGATTTTTTTTAAATAAATTTTTGCTATAGGTATAGAAAACTTTTAGTCCAATTACTTATGGACTGCAATGTACAAAAAATTCAAGGCGACATTAACAGCAATAATTAGACAAATAGTACTTACTGAAAGAGATGTAGATAATATAAGAGTAGTATAAATTATTTAAGGGAAGATTGTACTGAATTTTTTATGTTCGTCACAAGAATAATTTTATTTGATTTGATCGTTTTGTTAAATGAAATGTTGCATATTCAAAGGGAATTCCTAAACACCCTTTAGGTATTTAGGATTTATTTTGTCAAGCGTAACCACTGTACCTATACGCATATTTATGCAATTCGATGTTCTATAACTAATTAAATTACCCACTATGTAACTCAATTAATGTAATTATGAAAATGTAATCAATTATATATTATTAAATACTTATCCACCATAATCGTTTTGCATGTTATTATATTATAGGCATACCTGTATAATAAGTATAATATTATGCTAAATAGGTACTACCTTGTAGTACTATAACTTTTATTTTATATTTTACAGCTATTATCGGAGTCGTGTTTCGTATCTTAAGTGCCAATTTATAAATCATTTAATTCGAAATCTGATTGCATGCGCTTTCAATTTATTTATAAAACATGTTGATATAAAAAATATATAATACCTATTTCTTCTTATTTAAAAATTTGCAATATCCGTTATAAAAGCGCCACCTTTCACATTATAGGCCAAGTAATGCAGTACCTAGGTACTTTGTCAAATTGATTCTCTTTGAGCTTTTCTGCAATCGCGCAATTCATTGCAGAAATTACAGGGTGCGGAAAATTAACCCCGTTAAATTTTTCTATTTTCTCTCGAGTTATTTACAATATCTGCAATAAATAAATATAAATTTATAATTTAAATATAAACAATACAAAGAGTGTAGCGAAATATTTAATTTTAACTGCAAGATGGAATGCCACAATAAATTAGGAACGTTCAAGAAAATTAGTTTAAAACATAAATTTATTTTTAAGAATTCAAACAATTGGTAAAAGTAGTAGTAAAGTTCGATCAGACAAAGGGTCTAAGAAATGTATAGAGAAGCATACACACTTTCAATTTTATAGGTAAAGAAGATAGATAATTCGACCAATTTATCCCCATCAGGTTTTTGAAAAAATTTTTCCTGTTACTTGACATTTCACCAACAAGAAGAACTCACCATACTGACCAACCTCACAAACATAGTAGAGGAAGCGTATACTTCAAAAACTATAACTAACTTATATTACTTGTGTAAATTGTTACTTTTATAATAAATATATTTTGAAGATTCGACCAATTGTGCTTGCATCATTTGGGGATGCTTACCCAGCAGAGGCAAAATATCAGGTCAAATAAGTTCTCATGGTTCGTCACAAATGAAATTCTGTAGGAGGTTTTCGAAACGATAAGCTGCGTGGCGGAAAAGTTTTACTATGACTTGGGATCCTTCCATAATGCACTAATCCGAAAACTGGTTTACTACCAGCTGAAAGATTTTGTGTGTTGTAAGAGAGCCAAAACGATCCTGCAGTGTTGCATCTAAAGGTAAGCCGCTATCCCTAACCCAATTTTTTCAGCTTATCAGGCTAATCAAAAACGACACTTTTCGAACGTGCCGAATAGCCAAATATTTCTAAATATGACGAAGTTGGGCCATTGCAGATGCTTGCATAATAAAATGCATGTACAAAAAAATTTTACTTAAATGATTAAAAATATTTATTAAAATATACAAAATTATGGAACGTATTTATAAATATCATCGTCATCTTCAGTTTTCGTCATCTCCAAATATTGTTTTTGAAGCAATTGATCGATGCATTTATCAATAATGTTTCTAGTCAATTTAAACTGGGGTTTCACTTGGTCCAAAACTTTTTCAGCCAATTCATCTCTCTTCAGCATTTTATGCCTTTTCATCATTTTCATTATAAACGCTTGTGTGACGAATTTTCTATTTTCTTCCATGTGCTTATTTACATCAACTTTACCATCCCCATCAATTTTCTTATTGGCAACATTTAAATTAATCCTTTGTTTCTTGTTACTATATTTCATATTTAACGACATCACTGAATTTGTTGTTAAAGTATTTATATCGTCCGAAGAAGTAAGGATCGACGCTTTCGATAAGGATTGTACCACTTCTAGAAGGCGTTCCATACCAAGCTGAGTTTGGTCTTGCAATTCGGATATCGACCAAGCAGTTGCGTCATTATAGCGCAACAAAACAATCATTTGGAAAGTATTAACTTGCCAGACGTAAGACCTTTTATACATATTATTTGTTTTAATTTCGCCATTAGATACACGGTGTAGCCAATTCAGTGTCTTATTTGCATATTTGTCGCAATAAAATGAACTACACTTACGAATGATCCGTCCAAATTCATTGGGTAACATAATTGAGGAATCACATTTTTTATATGGCCAAATAAAATTCGTGAGCATTTGAACGGAAAAGTCTATCTCAAGAGATTCGTTTAGACTATCGAGATGAGCAATAAATTCTGTGGTTAAAGTTTTTGAGATCAGGATATCGTTCATCATTTTTCCCAATTTTGATGTGGCTAGAATATTCCCTTCATTCCGTAATTTAGATATCATCGAAGTTTCGATTCTTTCGCTGATAAACTCTTGATTTAGCAACCGCGCAGCGAAATCTCTAGCATACATGTTTATAAACCCATCCTTATCGTACACGTACTTAATAATCATTACCACATCATCGAGTGTCTTTTCCAATTCATCATCGTTTCCGACAGCGTTTGATTTTTTTAATAGAAAGTCGCAGTATTTTGATATCAGTTCAAATGATTTTCTCGAGTTGGTTGCTTTTGTGATGGGGTTACTGTTTACAAATGCATTACAAGCCTTATCCAATGTGGACACAAAACTGCTGTCGTTATTAAACATAACTGTAATGAGTGTGCGATATTTCTTGTACACCCCCAAAATTGTGGTCACATAAGTTTTTGGATCATTTTGAGCGAATTTACTGCATTTTTTAAGAGCCGACAAACCTTGAGATATTACAAATTTTTCGAAAGACCTCCTAAATTCCCCTAGATCTTCGGGATTACTCGCAACAAACGAGTAAATTTTGGCCAAGTCATCGTTTTCCTCATTCAAAAGTTCTGAGAATTTTATTAAAAATAAATCTAGTCGTTTTTGAATTAGGGTGCGTTCCAACGTTTTTTCCAAACTCTTAAAGCTAGAACGGTGAAGATACCGTTTAGCTCTTTCTTCTTCTGCCGCAAAAAGTTCCTCGATTTTCTTCACATAATCCGTTACCGTATTATGCTCTAAAAAGTTATCCACATGTTGTCCAAAAAAACGTTCCGCGTGTTCTAAATATGGTTTTTCAAAGCAATCTTTGTAAATATCGGTTTCTTCATTGTTGTTCAATCCCAATTCGATATACAAATTCACCAAATTTGAGACCATTTGAATGTTGGACGTATCACCATTTCGATCGTCATCTATCAAGTTTAACGCTTCAGTCGTGGCTAATGTTTTAAAATTTTCTAAAAGTGTATCTTTCCACGCGATCATTGCCACCTTATAAACTTGGTAAATCTCTTCATGTTTTAGGAGATGTTCCTTGTATATCCAATTTTCATTCAGATATGAACATATTTTATTTAACATTACGCTACTACGTCGGTACTTCTTCCATAACGTCATATAATAGTCCAAAAAACCTTCGCCCACATAATTATTGCACTTTTCTTTCAAAACATTCGTGTGCGATACCAAAATCTTTTGCACCAACTTATACAATTCTTCACCCTCATAACCATTTTCTATCTCCCACTTGGTTTCAGTAACGGTTGGTTTATTTGTCGTACAATAATTGACCACATAGCCATGTAGTTGCGTATAATACGATACAGAAATATTTTCTTCGAATATTTTGGGAATACCAGCATTTAATAGTGATATCCAATTTGGTTTCTTGCTTGCTTTAGACTTTGGTTTAGGTTTTACATTCGCCATTTTCAATTTATACTTTTCTAACTTTTACTTCTAAACTTATATAGAATTTACTTGCGGTTGGTATTGAACCGGATACAAATGTTTTAAAGTGAATGTGGATTATCGCCGGCCAATAGGCAATGTTAGCTGCTGCATTTCTAGCTTTTGTTTATCGTATTGACAGATTGGCACTGCAAAATACCAGGTATATACAGCGCCGTAGCGAGGGTGAGGCATCTGAAGCATTTGCCTCAATGGGGGCGCTAAATCTTGACAAATTTTCAAAATGATAAGAATCTTTTAAGAGGGGGTATATGCAAATTTGCCTCAGGCGCCAGAAGAGCTTGTAACGGGAAAATCTGGGAACATATTGACAAAGAAACTACAAAATTGCGTCAATAATCGCAATAACTGGTGCAAGCACATGAAACTTCCGTAAAAGAAAACTAAGGTCATGTGCTTGTATCCTAAGAGGGTTCACAATTTTGATTTAAATATATTATTAAATGGGGACAAAATCAAGGTGGTAAGGGAGTACAAGCAGCTTGGGGTCTTTTTAGATGAAGACCTATCGATGCAGCCCTATGTCAACTATGTTTGTGGCGAAGCCAACAAGCTAAAATGCATGCCTTGCATTGAATGGCAAAGAGCTGGTGGTAGTTGGGCATTTCTGATTCTATGCGAAGGATCCACCAGGGGGCAGTCGTCCCCATCTTGACTTACGGAAGCGAGATCTGGATACATAGAATCAAGGATAAACACACGTTGGCCTGGCTGACGTCGTGCTATGAATTTTGTTGTTGAGTGATACCAAAATGTTATAGAACTATGTCGGTCTTAGCCGCGGGTGTTTTTGCAGGAATCCACCCAATTGACCTGGAACTGTTGCGACTACTTTCATGGTGTCAAGCCAGAAACAAGAAAGCAACAACATTTTTGAACTAAGAGATAATCCCCCTGAACTTGAAGCACGGGGGGGGGGGTATCAAGAAAATAATGTATTACGAGTTGTTACTTTCCGATTAGCAATGCAGATGAGACGATGGGGTGGTGGGTAGGATTACCTACCAGTTCATAGCCCGCTTGGAAAACAAGATGAAAGGGGAAACTCCTTCCAGCTTGCCCAGCTCCTCACCGGACCGAGTTCGGCTGCCACCTCAAGCGATTGGGGAAGATAAGCAAAACTATTTGGATAAAGAAAGGATCGATACAGGGAGTACGACATTATTAAAGTTGTGTAGCCTCCCTGTATATCGTTTTCTAGACTAATAGCTCTAATAGGTACCTACAAGTTAAATAAAAATACAATTTATTCTAGGCACTCTTCTGGCCATAATTTATGTAAAATCTTTTATTAGTTTATAATAATCCACAAATTCGGCGATGGTGCTTTCAATAGACGTCATTAATAACCCAATAATTTTTCTTGATTCATTGACGGTATTAAATAATTTAAATAATATTTACCACGAACGGAAACACCTATCCGCATAATTGCAAACCAATATGCCTTTGTAAAAATATTATTTTTACTACAAAAAAATAGGTAATATCGTGATATTGAATTACAATGTTGACATTTACATTCATTAGTAGTTATTTGAATTTTTCCAATTTGCAGTCAACACTTTTCATCGTGGTGCATTTTTTGTTATTCTAAAATACAAATTAAGCACAGAACTTGTAGGTTTTGAACCAGAAAATATATTGCAAGTCTAAATATTGGTTCAAGTGTTTCTAATATCTTGCTGAACAATATACTAAAACCCCTAAGACCTCAAACTCCGTCTTCTGTCTTTGTAAGTTTTCCAAAACAAATTACTGTGATGAAAGAAGTTTATAAAACAGTATTAGAAAAACAAAATGTTTATTTTAATACTATATAGATATATAATAACGTTTTCTGAATTTTTTCAGGGTTAAACTTAATAGTTTTGGGCGGAAGCTTTAAGACAAAAATAAACAAAGTCGGTGCGATGTTTTAAGATCTTGGGAGTTTTGTAAGTTGCTCAGCAATGCGATAGGAATATTTGAGTTAATATTCAGAGTTACAATTTATTTTTGGGTCAAAACCTACAAGTTTTAGATGGAAAACTTACAAAGAAAGAAATTAATGAAGCTGGCGTTTGAAGTCTTGGGATGATTAGTATGTTGTTGAACAGTGTCTGAAGGACATTTGAGCCAATTTTTAAAATACAAATTTTTCATCTAGGTTAAAACCTAAAAGTTTTGGCTGGATAGTTTTTCTGGGTTTTAACGAAATTTTATCTAAAATGCCTGCGCTAATTATGATTGAAACCTTCGGTTTAATAGTTGTGCTCTAAATGCTAATTGAGTGTGCTTTGCATTCTTTGTACTATTCTAATCATTCTAATCCAACTTCGAATATTGAAGGGGCCATTGTATGCTCAAACCCGGTTCCGTTTTTCTAATCATTGATTCTCTCGTTCTGGCCATGGCTCACACCTTGACTCTTATCTTCAGATTCAAACACCAACACTGAACACATACAGGACAGGGACAGTTCTCGTTACCAAGTTTTATCGATTTAAGTTTTAATAGTTCTACCAAATAAGTGTTTCCATTTTTCCCTAGTTATAAGTTTGCGTTTATTTAACATTAGTTCCATACAATTAATTGGTTTTAACTTTGTTATGTCAGTATCCAATAGCAGAATATACTCCCCCGTTGGGTGGTTTAACCCAATGGGGAAACAGGAAAAAAAATCATTGCTGGATAATGATTATCTTGTACGGTATCTCTTTCTTTCAGAATTTCGGAAATAGATTGATCTGACAGCAGAAGAAGAAAGGGTGCATTTGTGGATCTTTGCCGCAATCTATGTCTATTATTACGTCCAACTGTCTATGTCAAATATTATTCCCAGCCGACTAGAAATTCCTAGTCCGAAAGGTATCAAAATCTTTACTCGACTTCGCAAACAGACAACTGCTCGAATTTTCAATGAAAGCCATTGTTTAGTGCTTTTTCTAATACTTTAACGGAGTCCTGTATCGTTCTTTGTTCTCTGTAATGTATTTGAATTTAAATAAATACGCGCCAATTGAGCAACGTCGTTGGCACTGTTGCCAACGACGCACTAATCTAACATGTATGTAAATATTGTAAAGCATAGGTAGTTCTAATAGAGAAATAGAGTGCTCAACATGTAAATATTACTGATTAATAAATTAAATATATACAATGTAGTTCAATATTTAACATTCTCCTAAGCACATGGCTCCTTTGTACCTGAACTTTAGTCCATGGACAATAAACCTAGATTTGCCATTAAAGTAATTAGTTTAGGGTTTTCCCAGACCGTTCATATTCAAATGGTAACGGTACATGTGCCCTTGTTGGGCACTTCTAGGAAAACCCCCCGTTCTCTATTGAAAATGCATCACCATCTATTATAAAATGAAATTGTCCCACTTATCGATCAGGAAAATTAAGTTAATGAAGGAGATGCTGTTGGATGAACAAAATGTACATTTTCAACCAGACGAAACACCTCCACATTACGCATTAAATGTTAGACAATGGTTGGATGAAAAATTTCCTAGCGGATGGATTGCTAGAAGTCTTATAGAATAGCCAGAAAGATCTTCCGATTAGATGATTGATTTTTTGCTCTGTGGACTCTTGATAACGGTAGTTTGCAAAACTCCTCCCGATAATCTGCTAGAACTGGAAAATAAGTTAATTCGAAAATATAGGCGATTTGTCCAGAAACATTTCAGGAAGTTCGCAAAGAGATTCCAAAATAGGTTGTACTATTGTTTTCTTCTTCTTTGTTTTAATGCATAAATTGGACAGGAAGGGGTGCAAAATCTATGCTCTCCACTGGCTTGATTATGATAAAATTAGATTTATTTTTGGGTACGAATATGAAAATCTTCGTCGCCTTTATTTCAATAATTTATAATCAATTTACAGATAAACCATTTTAGGAGAAGAAGAATATAGTTACCTATTGACTAAATGCCAACGCGAGATCAACGTGGATGCAAATCATGGTATCAAGTATTCATAGAGTACCTCTTGGGGTTATTATAATACTAAACCAAATAAAACACTTTCGTCATGGTAAAATTTAATAATAGTAACAAATTTATTGTCATTTTTAACCACAGTTGTTAAAGATTACCACATCACAATAAAACAACTGGGAAACTAAAAATTAATTATTAGAATCTAATAACCTTACAGCTTACTACGCAATAGTTCTTTTTATTAATATTAAATAATGTTTATTCTAATCATTAATAATATTTTGCACTTTGTGAAGTATTGCAGATTGCTATATTATGTATAAAATTAATTTGTATATAAAATAAGATCTTCAAAAATGATTGAAACACGGATTTTGCTATGAATATCTTAATCCTTGATGAACATTCATTAAGGATGTATGAATAACGGTATTAAAGATAATTTTCATACCAAGCTTCTTTCATCTTTTCTTATACGTAAGTAGCTATTTTATAGATTGTATAATTATTATTTAATTAAAAATGATTAATTAGTAATCAAAATATTTTTAAAATTTTGATTCCCCCCGCTGGAAAAGATCCTATAGATCTCCTTGAATGTGAAAGGTACAATTAAAAACAAATAGAATAATTTCAATTTTTATTGAAAATTAAGATACGGTAAAAAACATGACAAAATAAAATTATATATAAATAAATAACAAAGCCTCTTTGGTAATAAAATTAATACATTGATTATGATTTAAAGCGATTTGTTTTTAGAATGCATTTTATATTAGGGTAAGTATAATAATATATAAAACGGTGAAGTTCTTAATAATACTTCTAATCACTGAGCATAATCTATAATACTGTGTTCAATCGCTTTAAACAAATAGAAGGAAGCAATGATACAACAAGTATTAACTGTATCCCTCTTAAAAAAATTAATAATACAAAAATTTTAAAAATTGTGTATTAGTCTCAAATTTTTGGTAAAAATAGAAATCACATAAATCGACTAGTATAAAATTATTTAGCCAAGACACCTAAACGAATTTTAAGACTCGAAGTTTCAGGTAAAGAAATAACCCACTTGCGTAGGGCAGTTAATATAACTGAAGTCATAACTAAAAATGCGCCACCAACTGAAAATTTATTCGGCACTTCTTCGAAAAACCACACCTGCCATATAAAAGCAAAAACTATATCACTACTTCGTGCAATGGCAACAGGACCGGCCTGCTCCATTTGTAAAGCTAAAGTTAACAAAATTTGACCACCAAAACTGAACAAAGCTAAAGCTACTATCAAAAGGCGGTGAGTACCGCAAGGAGGCAAACACAATCCTCCAATTATCCACGTTATCAGCAGACACTGAATTAATGCAAACGATCCAAAGTTAGTCATAATCACAGAAAAATGTATTCCTTTTAATGCCCTCAACAGGACATAAGCATTAGCACCAAACAAAGTAGCTGAAAATGCCGCAACAGCGCCCCACATTTCAGGCTTTTCCGAAGAATTACCCAAAGCATCCACAGTATCACTGAACAGTATAGGAGGCCGTGTTATCAAAACAACACCAATTAAAGTTAAAATTACTGAAAATACAGTAAACATACCACAAGGTTCTTTTAAAAACATGCGAGCAAAAACTGCAGTGAAAACTGGTACCGAAAAAACTATCACCGAAGCGTCTGCTAGTGGCATGTGTCTGAAGGCATAAAAACTTAAGACTAAGGCGGCCGTACCTGTAAGAGATCTTAACAACAACATAATTCGTTTTCCTTTAGGAAAAACAGGTTCCTGTTTATAAATCACTATAGGAATTGCCGGTAACAAAACTCCTATGTACCGGAAAGCTGCTAGAGCTACAGGATCCACGTCTGTCATCCACTTCACTATTACTGAACATAGCGAAAAGAATAAGGAACTTAAGGTGGCTAACATTAAACCTAAATAAGGGCAAGTACATAAATAATTCTTTGGTTCCAGTATTTTTGTGTCATCTTCTAATTCTTCGTCAACCAACTGCTGAAGTTCGACGTTTTCTGGCATTTTTGGGTAACTAAAACAAGAAAATCAATTAGAATTCGGATATTTTAGGTTTTTAAAAACTAATATTATTCTCCGCCAGTGCCGTAACTACCAATAGGCGGAACCTGGGAGGGGGTTTGCAGGGGAGGGGGCAAAATTTAAAATATTTGCTTTCGTCGCTTTCATATAAGCTGAGGCAAATTGTGATAAAAAATGTTTTTACCGTTATATTTAACATACATTTTTAATCAGTAATCGAACCATGGTACTCAGGTACCGCAACCCACACAGCTATACATGAAACAACAATTTTGATCATAATAAAGATTATTCATCAGATTTTTGTATCGTAAAATTTAGACAATAATATTGAAGATTTTCCGATTTGCACCAGAGGTGGTAATGAGGAGGGAGGGGGGCTCTAAACGATTATTATTTTAATAATTTTTCAATTTTTAAATTGGTTTTTATATTTTCCTAAAGTCCGTTTGCCAAATTCAATACAAAAATTGACTGCACGAATTTGTGTTGAACGCACAAGCAAGCATATTAAAATATTTAAAAGTTAAAGGGAAAATTGCATGCTCTTTACTGCAGCTCTCTATTGACGGTATTTTCTCAATTTATCAGCAATTTAACTAATTTTATCACTATCAAATTAATTAGTGATAAATTTTAGATTTAATTTTACTATTTTATCTACTTCTACTAATCAATTGTAGATATCATAATCATATGCATGGTAGCATGGTAAACACCATAGTTCACACCACAGCGCATACGTTGCAATAATAATAACAAAATATTAAAATTTTTCTCTATAACACTCAATTTACACATATAAACCCATATAACCTTCAAAAAGTATCTATCACTCTGCCAGTATCCGTTCCCATAATGTTGAAATTTAACCGCAGTAATGCTGGGATCGTAAATCCCTATAAAATTTTGAATTCTACCATATTTTTTTAACAGCCATTTGGATCCTGATATCTGTGGGAATTCGTTTTCTTACTTCCAAAGTTAATTTTTTAACCAAGGGTTTCACCAAAAAAATGAAAAACTATGGAAATAAAAATATGACATTGTAGTTTGATACTGCAGATCATCTTAACAATTTTCTATCCTTAATTGAAAAAATGCATAGCTGGGTTCAAAATACATTCATTCAAGATAAATTAAACGGAGTTTCTTCTGTGGATTTCGAAAATTTGGTAGAAAGTAGTTCAAACCAGACCAGTTCATGGACCAGGCCAATCAAAAATTTAGAAAAGTTTTCATCATTATTTTTTGGAGCTAATTACCCGAAGAACATCCCGAGTGTTTGAAACGCGCAATCTGTATTTTGTGGCCGTTCGCAAAAACATCAAAAATAAATAGCAAGAAAATCCAATTTTCTTACGTAAAAAATCAAATTATGTTTTTCCTTACTAACGCCACCTTTGATTCGTTAATTTTTTAGTAACCACCCTAAAAAAAGTAGTCTTA
Source organism: Podabrus alpinus (assembly GCA_932274525.1). Taxonomy (NCBI): domain Eukaryota; kingdom Metazoa; phylum Arthropoda; class Insecta; order Coleoptera; family Cantharidae; genus Podabrus; species Podabrus alpinus. The sequence goes on from OW026454.1 coordinate 68,510,947, forward strand.
TATATTTTATACTGAATAATAAATCTTCATAATATCAATGAACTTGGGCTCATAGATTGAAATCGACGGATTTTAAAAGCTTTCATAAATGGTATAAGAAGTTTGTATGTCTGGTCGCCTTGTGTTGTTTAATACCACGTTTAATACTAAAAGAAACGTGATAATGGATTCAAATTGGCAATTAACCCATTAATACCCAAGGGTCGAAAATAAAACTAATTTTATGTTTTTACTGCATTTTATTACTTATCAATTCATAGCACGAACAAAATGACATGATATTTTTTCTCAAAATACTTAATTCTTCAATTTTGACAATTCAAGTACCAAGTACCAAAATGAAATAAAATGTTGTATGTACCACATAAATAACTATAATAGCATTATGGTATTGGTAGTGCTGACGGTTTTAGGTAGATTCACATAGAAAAGTTGATTTAAAAATGGGTGCAAAAAGGTATTGTTGTGTAGTTGGATGCAATAAATCAGAGAAAAAGAATCCTGATTTAATATTTTATCGCTTTCCTGGAAGACCTTACCAGATTAATCAAAAAAATGAGTGGATACAAGCTGTTAAACGTAAGAGCGAGTAAGTAATTTCTATTCCATATCTCATAGTCTCGTTCAATCTCCCATCAAATTTCTCTTTCAAAAGTTTTCTTGCTAATTCCTCAAAATTGTCTGTTCTAGTTCTTATTCAATGAGCTTTGCTAGAACACGTTATTCTTTTAGGTCTTTTTTCAAACCACTGAAAACAATTTGACTGGCCGACTGATTTCTCACAAATTTCAATAGCTGCATTTTTTGAGACTACAATTTTTTCTTCAAAAAATGCAATCAAATGTTCAGGACATTGCAACGGTTTTAAAAGAATTTTTAATCCCTCAATTAATGTACACTGATAACTTCGATAGTTTGACCCCGATTCTTGTAAATCATAAATTTTTAGTTTAATTCCTTTGTTAGCTGTTTGGCCTTTTCTGTCACAATATTTCTATTACTGGCAAGATCTTTTTCTAACTTTAAATAGTGACTAAATACGAGTATACAATCAATATTATACATTGCACTGGGTACATTTTCTACATCATCAAATTTGTAATTATTTGTAATTGCAATCTATTTGTGATTCTTTACATGGAAGAAGCTTTTCTATTGTACATCCTTTATTATATTTATCGCATTGTGCCTTACTAGGCTGACTCCAGAAAAAAGTCAATAATGTTTATATTTTGATAACCACATTGAATAGTAACTGAGACTGAACTCATAATGTAATAAATAAAAATTGCTCTATTAAAAAACTCGTAATGTGAATTATTTCAACTAAACACTTGTTTTTATACGCTAGTTGCAGCTTGTAAATTTTGATAACAAAACATTGTTTATTTTCTTTTATATAATAAAATTCATCTTGGTTATGTACCAACCTAAACTTAAACGATCGACTACAGTTTATAATAATTATTACATAATAAAATATTTTAAATTAATGAAAATAATTAATATTTTTGCTAATATTACCATATAAACATGAACCATTATTATTCCCCGCTATATAAGTTAAAATTTGATTTCTACAGTAGCAAAACATGGCAATATCTTATTTAAGGCCGTGTGACACTTGTGTAAATTTGCGTGTAGATTTACGTGTAGATTTCTACACCGTGTAAAACACGTAAATTTGCGTGTAGATTTACGTGTAAATATTTTATAGAAATATTTCTATATTTTTTCGCAAGTTGTGCGTGTAAAATTGCGCAGAAGAATATTCGAAGGTGTGGTATATTTTTTCTTGTGTTGTGCTTTTGTCAGTTGGTAAAAGTTTGAATTGGCAAAAACTTCCGAATTTACGGCAAATTTTTTTTTTATTATATTATATAAACCGTCAGCTTTCAGAATCTCTAGGTAATTTTGAAATTCGGGTCGACAAATCCGAGCTTTACCAATAATAAATATTTTTATGCAACATTATTTTGTAAAAATACTACAAATGTATAATTTTTTTTAACTTTATAAATTTCTTATTGAGTACATGATAAGTAATAAAATGCAGTAAAAACATAAAATTAGTTTTATTTTCGACCCTTGGGTATTAATGGGTTAATTGCCAATTTGAATCCATTATCAAGTTTCTTTTAGTATTAAACGTGGTATTAAACAACACAAGGCGACCAGACATACAAACTTCTTATAGCAACTTACCGTTCGAATTTTCAATTGACCAGAATGCGCGTGTGCAAATTGTAAATTTACGTGTAAATTTTTACACAAGTGGCAAACACACTATTTGCTAGCAGATTTGCAACAAAATCTACACGCAAATTTACGTGTTTTACACGGTGTAGAAATCTACACGTAAATCTACACGCAAATTTACACAAGTCGCCGAGTTGACCATCGCCGAGTTTTCTCGTCGCCCAGTTTGATTCGCCCAGTTGTCGCGTACCGTTTATAATATGTACAAATTTGGTCATGAAAATTCTTTGAAACTCAAAAAAAAATTATTTTTTTTATCGATTCACATTATTGACTTTTGAAATTTGCAAAGTCAGGGAAAATTTTCAATTTCAATCAGGGAAACCTGGAAAAGTCAGGGAATTTTTATTGGAAAGGTAAGTGGGAATCTTGCTCTAATGTTTTGATTAATATTCGGCCAATTATTAACTAATTGCACCTACACTACCGTGCAAAAGTTTGAATACACCTAAGATTTTTTTATATTTCATAAAATTTTTTTTTTTCGTAAATCAAGAGCATCAAAACTGATACCTGTTATTAGGGCTTACGTATAGAAAATACTATTCATGACAAAATTTGTGAAATAAAATTAACCCCATTAACGGGCTTAAGTACATACTTTACGACCGCATTAAAACTGTTGCACTTCGAAGAATTTATTATTACCGAAATTTGTTAAGGGATCAGAAAAGGGTAATACAAGCAGGTACTTTTGACGACCTAAGAACACATTTTTTGCAAAATTTAATACAGGAAGGAGAAAAAAGAAATCAGTCGATTTTTACTACATAAACGAACAAGGTTCATTTATTTATTAAGAAGGGTTGTTATTATTATAATGGCTAAAAGAAACCAAATTAGTGTTGAAAAACGTGCTAGTGTGTGAGCATTTTCGTTGTATTTTTGAAATAAACGTTTAATTTTGATGTAGTAATAATTATTTATCTAAATATATAAAAGACAATTTCGTTCATAATAATTCAACCAATAGGATGTTACAATCTCATCAATTTGAACCAATCATAATCTACTTCCTTTGACAATACAGACCACGGTGCTGTATTGTCGCGGCAATACGACCACCGTGGTCTGTATTGTCAAATTTCCATAGTAACGATGGAAACTACGTGAACGCATACTATAAATTATTTGTTGTCAGAAAAAATTGAAATTTTATTTACGAAATTGTCAAACGAATTCCACACGATACTATAAAATTGTCGGTTAATTTTTAAACCATGGAATCTTCGTGTTTGTCGCCATTTAAAATCACCATTCGTGCTAAAGCACTCATGGTGATTTTAAGGGCGACAAACACTCAGTTCCAGTTTCAAAAATTATTGCCGACAATTTGATAGTCTCTTGTGGTATTATATATGAGAAGATCTGTTTGCGTGTTTGCGTGTTCGCTATACGTTCCTAGACCCGTGGACCGATCTCAACCAAATTTTGCACAGTTATTTTGTAGCTCCAGGCGCAACTATTGTCGCATATATGGAGAAGAAATTCGCTCGGGGAAAAAAGTTATTCGCTTTTTTCGAAAATCAAATCACAAGTTTGACAAAAAATTTAATTTGTCAAATAATTAATCTGACGGACAGTCAGTGATTCAAAATACTGTCAACAGATGGCGGGGATGGCGGCTTTAATTCGAAAAATGCAAACCACTAACAAAAAAAACACTAACAAATTAATCTGAAAATACTGTCAACAGATGGCGGGGATGGCGGCTTTAATTCGAAAAATGCCAACCACTAACAAAAAAACACTAACAAATTAATCTGAATGCCGCGAATAAGACCGTAGCACTTTATATAGGTCGCAGAACGTGGAAGATCCACCTCTTTGCGGAAGATTTAACTTTACATGAAGATGTAACTTTACGTGAAGATTATGTATGTATGTATTGCCGTGTTTCGCTACTGAATTTTATTTCTATAGCGAGGGTACACAAACGACACTTTTTTAAATTCTCGCCCAGCAATGAGATCTCTATCAGGGTCAAATGTGGATTCATTTATTAATCAAAACACCCAGAAACACGTCACCTAAATCAGTGATCTTTGATGTAAAATAGTAAAAATAAACTGTGTCTGCTTATTCTCTAATTCACTACTGCTATGAAAATTAAATTAAACGCAAACGCCATCAAATCAGAAATAATGCAATTTATTCAACACAAAATAAAATAATTTAGACAAAATATTGATTTTCTTACACCTTAAACAAATTAAATTTTACAATATTAAACATTAGCAACTAAATCCCCAAAGTATTATACGCGCCCGAATTCAAAAACGATGTGTCTATTTAGTAAAGTAATCAGTGCGTCACATAACTCTTACCGAAAATGTAATGTTCTTCCGGAGTTCATTGAAGGCCAATTTGATGTGGAGCATCCACACGTGAAGAATATAGTTGAAATCTGCTTCCTTTCTTGGACCAAAACAATAGGTAGGCACGACCAGTAGATAATTATCTTCTTCAAATCGTATAATCAATGACAGACGAGCAATTTAAACAATTTTTCTCCAATCAATTTCCATTTACATAACTTTTCTTCTAATCTCAAAAATTATATCCAAATCCAACATTAATAACTTGTTTATCTTTTATCATCAATAAAATAAATACGTCCTTTCTTGCTGACGACTGACTCAAAAAAAATAACTAAGAATCCAAAAACTCTTCAAAACTCGAACGGACCCGTCTTGACTCTGACGGTTCACTTGAAAATCCTCAATACCAAAAACTAAATTCAAATTGTAACACGATCCACACGTCTTCACTTTTCGATCGTTCGCTTCGGAAATCCAATACAAAAACTCCATACAAAATTATAATACAAACAGCCCACCTTCACTTTTCGGCGGCTGGCATCCGAATCCCTTCTCTCGCTCCGATCTCACCTTTCCAAAATCTCCCACCAATTATCCACTCGCGCGCACTCGCAAACTTTCTAAATTATCATTTATTCAATTCAACGCAAACCCTAATTTAACAAATAAACTAAAATGAATTTAATTTGTTTCTGATACTTAAATTTCCATTGAAACAAATACCATCAATATTTTGTCTTTTACAATGTCATCATATTTTTCGATCTAACAACGTTTGCTTGTTCCGGATATGTGAGTCAGAAGCAGTTCAACAATCCTTCAATTAAAGAAGATTCAGACACAATTCAGTTGCTCATCCATTATTGTCTTATTAAATTATGTAAATCATAAGTGTTTTGACCAAATTAATCCAATTACGTTAGACTACCCCCTTACGATGAGCGCAACACGACAGTATGTATGTATCACAGATGACAGATGACGGATGACAGATGTCAGATGACAGATGAAGGCCGAACAACTATGGCCTTCACGGATCTATTATTGTCCGCCCTGTGAGGCCGAAGGCCGAACAACTTTGGCCTTCACGGATCTATTATGGTTCGGTCTGTGAGGCCGAAGGCCGAACAACTATGGCCTTCAAGGATCTATTATGGTTCGGTCTGTGAGGCCGAAGGCCGAACAACTATGGCCTTCACGGATCTATTATGGTTCGGTCTGTGAGGCCGAAGGCCGAACAACTATGGCCTTCACGGATCTATTATGGTCCGTTCTGTGAGGCCGAAGGCCGAACAACTATGGCCTTCACGGATCTATTATGATCCGGTCTGTGAGGCCGAAGGCCGAACAACTTTGTCCTTCACGGATCTATTATAGTCCGGTCTGTGAGGCCGAAGGCCGAACAACTATGGCCTTCACGGATCTATTATGGTCCGGTCTGTGAGGCCGAAGGCCGAACAACTATGGCCTTCACGGATCTATTATGGTCCGCTCTGTGAGGCCGAAGGCCGAACAACTATGGCCTTCACGGATCTATTATGGTCCGGTCTGTGAGGCCGAAGGCCGAACAACTTTGACCTTCACGGATCTATTATGGTCCGGTCTGTGAGGCCGAAGGCCGAACAACTATGGCCTTCACGGATATATTATGGCCCGGTCTGTGAGGCCGAAGGCCGAACAACTATGGCCTTTACGGATCTATTATGGTCCGGTCTGTGAGGCCGAAGGCCGAACAACTATGGCCTTCACGGATCTATTATGGTCCGGTCTGTGAGGCCGAAGGCCGAACAACTATGGCCTTCACGGATCTATTATTGTCCGCCCTGTGAGGCCGAAGGCCGAACAACTTTGGCCTTCACGGATCTATTATGGTCCGGTCTGTGAGGCCGAAGGCCGAACAACTATGGCCTTCCCGGATCTATTATGGTCCTCCCCCTGTGAGGCCGAAGGCCGAACAACTATGGCCTACTCGGATCTATTCTGGGTCTAGATGGCTAAGGGCGGCATATTAATAATTATTAATAAATGTAAAAAATTATAAGGTGTATTCAAACTTTTGCACGGTAGTGTATATTAAATATTATGTTTCATCTTTTAAAAAACTAAATTTTTAATTAGTACCTATAGGTACAGCAGTTCTTCCGATTTTCCCGTCTGGGGAAAATCGACGAGCACAGCGTCCACTCCGATCAAAAAATCCTTCCATAGATAATAGCCCATGTCCCGGGTGATTTTTTGCCACTGTTGGTTCCAATAATTGCCGGAGTGATGAAACTTTCAGAGATGGTGTTTTCCGATGTGAAAACAGGTAATTCATGTTTTGCATACAAAATTTTGATCGGGAACGGTCGCCATATTGAAAAAACGTTGAAAAAATCGTTTATTTTGGAGTTATCCGGAAATAGCTCTAAAACTTTTCATTTTTCGAACTTGGACGTTAAGTACGAAAATGTTGGTGCTGAAATTCTGCACAATTTCGTTTTTTATTCATCTTTCTACGACTAATAGAACCGAAGATAGAATTTTTTGAAAAATTGTCAATTTTTGAAGCTACCTGGGCGACCCTCACAGTACGCGGTGCCCAGCGGTGCCACGCCGCAGAGGGAACATTCTACCATTTCTCGAGTAATATCACCTCGAAAAATCTGAAATTGTGGCAAATGTATCTCAATATTATATAGATTGAGTTCCATACTTTACATTTCCAAAAAAAAAATTGTTATGTTCTTTTTTTAACACTTTCGTACGTGTTAAAATTGTGCAGTAAAAATCATCGGAAAATATACTTCTGTTGCACGGCTGTAGCTCATCAGTTAAGTACGGAAATTAAATGACACAGGGACCATTTTATCGGAAATTTTCTAAGCTTCAACTTTGCTTCAGAGCATTTTTGACGTAAACCTCATAGAAACAGAGCTATATCGAAAAAAACGAAAAAATATCCGGTTTTTTAACAATTTGGCCAAAAAGTGGCATTTATTCAATGACAATATGTAAAATCCGATTACATCTGGCTCGTTTTAAACTTCGGGGTCGTTTAGACAGTTGTTTAAAGTAGTAAAAAAGTATAGAACATAATTTTTCCAACGACATTATTACACTTTATTTTACAGATGACTCCGTTTTTGTTAAATGTATTAAAGAAATTAACGAATTTGTAAAGGCTATAAATCGACAATATTCAGACGTAGACGGTACTACAATTTTTTTTTACTTTTGTACATTTAGTATTATGCAAATATTCAATTTGCCATTTAAATAATCACCCGAATGTAAATAATTGAATATATACATACGGATAAACCATCGTATTTAGCTAATGTATAGGTACATTTCGGAAATATACGGCTAAGCAAAGAAACGTGACAGGGCGCAAAATGTAGCAAATTTAAATACCTTTCGATTATCTAAGAATGATTTGTGCCGTAGAAGTAGCCGTTGTCCACTTTTTACCAGAGGAAATGAAAATTTTTCATAAAATTTTGCGTCAAAATTTGTTCCAATCGGCCGTATCTCAGCAAGTTTTGGTCGTACGAGGTTGTATAAAAAAGCATTTTGTAGATACATTAATTGTCCATCGATGTTATTGAAAGCATTTTTTGCCTACGAGCCGCGATCATACAGTAATTTGCGCGTAAAGAGCAAAGAGATCGCAGTTGTTCGAAAAGTGAAAAAATTGACCATTTTTCAAAAAATTCTATCTTCGGTTCTATTAGTCGTAGAAAGATGAATAAAAAACGAAATTGTGCAGAATTTCAGCACCGACATTTTCGTATTTAACGTCCAAGTTCGAAAAATGAAAAGTTTTAGAGCTATTTCCGGATAACTCCAAAATAAGCGATTTTTTCAACGTTTTTTCAATATGGCGACCGTTCCCGATCAAAATTTTGTATGCAAAACATGAATTACCTGTTTTCACATCGGAAAACACCATCTCTGAAAGTTTCATCACTCCGGCAATTATTGGAACCAAAAATCACCCGGGACATGGGCTATAAGCACTTCACAGGATTTGAACCCGTGAATCTTGACATGAGAAACTAGCGCGCCTACCTCTCAACAGTTCGCCCACTGTTACACAAATAACATTATCATAATATTCAAACAATTACATTCTGAGTTTAGAATAAGTGTAACTAAAAATAAGGAAGGTTACAAAAAATAATGATCAAAAGTTTATCACTTTATTTTGAATTGGTCGCTTATCGGTTGCCCAGTTGTGAATTAAGTTTGTATAATTAATTACACTATGATTAGGACCTATCAAAAAAAGTGTATAATGAATGTGAGAAATTTTGCAGATTACCACAAAAAAACTCGATCTTGCCAGGATTCGAACCTGGAATCTTCTGATCCGTAGTCAGACGCGTTATCCGTTGCGCCACAAGACCATATTTAAAACATGTATTTTTAGCAAATAACTGCGTTGGGTGGGAAGCGACGGATCCTCAAGAACTTGAAAGTCAACACATTGGGTTACGAATGAACCTCAGAAACAAAGATCTTGTCAGGCAAAGAAGGATTAGGAACAATGACGATAATCAACAGAAGCGCCGAAGAATTAATCTTGGTACAGAGAGCAATGGAGAGATCAATGCTGTGGGAGTGAGTTTGAGAGATCAAATTAGAAATGACGAGATCAGAAGAAAAACGGGGATAACGGATGTTACGAAACGGGTGGCGAGACAGCACCACAATAGATGGACACTTAAAATGATAGAATGGGGCCGCTCAAAGGAGTTTTCCAATAACCAAATTATTACCAGTCAGAGTCTGTACAGGGGAGGGTTGGGAACTTAATTCGGTTCTAGAAAAGGAAGGACCGGCCAACCGACACTTTTTAAGCCATTTTTTGTCGATAACTAATGATTAATGAATGTGAATATGTGAAATTTTTCTTTCTCTTTGGGAACAAATATTAATAACACGAAAATCACAAAGTCGTTTCCGAAATACATCTTATCAGACCTATAGCCAGGAGAGAGGTAAAATCTCCATCCAAAATCTCCGTCAATATATCGCTTCAAAAATTTCATTATTGTCCGTAATTCCCAAAACATATTTTAAGAACACCCCCCCCCCGATATAATTAACTTCCATCATAAATTATGAGTGCTCCTCCCCCCAAAAATAAAACTGGTAATGAGGCTGCAGTTCATCAAAGAAATCACGTTATTTTCGAGTTCTTTCCACAAAATGTATATCTAATGTAATCAGTACATCAGTTTATAAAGTTCTACGCCGTATTCCGATTTCCCCGCCTGTGCTAGTTGCGTATTGAAACTGTGTGACGAGCACAGACGACCACAGCTTAACGTGGATTTCAAACCACAAGAATGGACGATTTATACCGTCCACTCCGATCAAGGAAATTTTAGCCATATATAATGAAGTAAAAATCCTTCCATAGATACGAACTTCACAGGATTTGAACTCGTGAATGAGGAGCTTACGCGCCAGCCGCTCAATCCAGCGCCGTAGCGAGCTCTTCTGGCGCCAGAGGCAAATTAGAATATATACGCCCCCCTCCCAAAAGATTCCTATCATTTTGAAAATTTTAAACTATTATTTATTGTGTTTTGTCGAGGTTTAGCGCCCCCATTGCGATGGCGCCTGAGGCAAAGCCTCGATCGTCTCACCCTTGCTGCGGCGCTCGCTTAGAGTAATGAAAACAAATTGATACTTATCAGGAACTCATTTAGGCTGCCGGGACTGGGGGGTCTGGGGGTATGGAAAATATCACCTGCTGACCTCCCCCCCCTGCCGGATTACAAACGAAAATTGCAAAATATTCAACGAAAAATAATAAATTTTGGTATTCCATACCCCCCGGTCGTGTAATATAATCGTTGGGAACTTCTGAAGATTTTATATAAAATACGAATAGTATATCAGAATCACCGTTTCCGTGGTAACGTAACGGAATCCCCCCCCGAATATGGAGTTTATTTTTATAGGTAGGAATTTTTCATTTCAATTTAAATATAGTTGATTAACTGTCGCGATGATAACGTGATAGTTTTACCGGTTACCCAGTCAGTTAAAGGGAAATGAAAAAGAACGCGGAATTGGAATCAACTCTCCTAAAATCCCCTGTCTTATCATTGGACCAAATTTGAAGAGAAGAAAATTCTCTACAATACGAAGTTTCAGGATTTACTTCAGATCTGCAGTAAATCCTGAAACCGTGTTTTGTTTTGTTCACCATCGATGGTAAATTTTAAATGTACGAAATAATTAATCAGAATATGAATTATTCAAAACCTTTTTCAATTGTTTTCTCTGGATTTTATTTTTATTTCATAAATACTTAGTATGATGTAGGCAAATTTTGTTGATCTGATTTATAGAGAATTTTGTACTCTTGAATTTTGATTTAATGATAATTTTCTCTAAAAATGAAGGTAAAATAAAATAGGCGAAAAACTACTGTAGTGGATTAAAATCCCCACTTGGGGAAAAGGCCGGCAGGGAATTTTACAAATAAAATCGCAGTCAAATTTGAATATATTAATAACACGAAAATCACAAAGTCGTTTCCGAAATACATCTTATCAGACCCCCCCCCAAAGATTCTTATCTTTTTGAAAATTTTAACTATTATTTATTGGGTTTTGTTAAGGTTTAGCGCCCCCATTGCGATGGTGCAGTCGCCTCACCCTTGCTACGGCGCTGGCTCAATCATTCGCCCACTATTACACAAATAACATTTTCATATTCAAAATATTACATTCCGAGTTTAGAATAAGTGTAACTAAAAATAAGGAGGGTTACAAAAAATAATGGTCAAAAGTTTATCACGTTATTTTGAATTGGTCGCTTATCGGTTGCCCAGTAGTGAATTAATTTTGATTAATTAATTACACCATGATTAGGTCCTATCAAAAAAGTGTATTATGAATGTATGAAATTTTGCAGATTACCATAAAAAAATCCGATCTTGCCAGGATTCGAACCTGGAATCTTCTGATCCGTAGTCAGACGCGTTATCCGTTGCGCCACAAGACCATATTTAAAATACATGCCTAATATTACCAAATAGCTGTGTTTGGGGGGGGGGGGGAGTTAATACTTTTACCTATTAACATAGACGGTTTCCAACACGTCACCTACGTTTCGTCCGTTTGGTTTAAGTTTGCTGAGGGGAGGCCTCAAACGCAAACGGCAACTAAGATTGGTTAACATTAAAATAAAGGAAATCTCATTTGGCCTTCGAGGCTGCACCTCTGCATTCTTAAAAGGAACGAAAGGATTGACGAACTATAGTTTGTTTTTTATCAAAAAATTAGTCCCCTACGCCTGGAATCAGGCGTGACGATGTAAATTATGCTGTCAGGTGGTTACTGGGAAATTCCGCTGCGAATGTCCAAAGCTATGGAACCGGTGATATTACCCTACATCTGTTTTTCGATGCGGCGACTAGACGGTGTTGTTGATGTCAATTAACGCAGGAGTGGAGTGTTGGAAATATTCATCTCTTTTTCTCCTAATGTCATAACTCCTCTAGGCGTAGGCAACCGCTCTCATATGTGCACGTTGTTCGTTTGAAGTATTACCACACGCATAGGGAACCTACTGCTTAACGCGGGCTTCGAACCGCGGGAAGTGTAAACACTTCATCTCCAGAGAGGTCCACTAGGCAAAAATATTATATTTACCTGCTTCATTCTTTTTGAAGATGACCATGAACAGTGGCAGGGGTCGTCATGCGCGCCCGAATCTCATTTAATGGACGCTAAGAAGCGGAAGTCCTTGCGCCTTCAAATCGTCTTGCACTTTTTCTGTGGTGAGGGTGCCTGAAAGTGTGACCTTACGGGGATTTTCATGGACACCCAAAAACATATATGCTAGAATGTTCTCTGCTTCCAGAAGCGTGGATATGCGATGAACCCTTGTTTTAATTTTATTAAATTTTATCAAGTCTTTTAATTAAATTGTGCGTTTTAAATCAATTGTTTTCCGTCCTGATCACGATTGATAGTATTCGTGAGGTGAGAAGGATGTGAAAGTGACTATGATGAACAGGAGGAAGCTTTTCATCTTGAGCCCTAGCACTAACCTAGGATTTTCTAACTTTGTCTTTTCCATCGTCACTCATCCAGTCGCTATCGTCGAAATCATCGAGCACAAGTAGCTTGTAAAAGAATAATTGGAGTCGTGCTTCAGTTTTGCGTACTTCTTCGGTAATTCGAGCTCTAAGGTTGCAGATGAGCAGCAGCTCGTGTACGGACTCGCTCAGCTAAGCCCTTCTCCAGTTGCTTCCTCTAAATTGTCTAATTGTGCCTTAAAAGTGGCGATGTCAGCGTTCAAATCATCCAACCTTTCCTTATTCGTTTGTTCAGAGTACATAACTTTTGTTTAGAATTAAGAAATTCCTGTGGTTTATAATTAGAAAATAAATATCTGTAAAAAGCAGGAAGATACGTCTGTTCACTCGCGGATGTGACTCACCATAATTCTAGGGCAATTTAAACTGAAAGCAACTATAAATTGTTTGTAGATAATTTGGGGATCTTTAAAAAGCATTCAATGATTAATACTAAAAAATAAATAGTTTCGGTGTTACGACCATTTTAAGGTATAAAAATAAGAACAATCGCTTTTAGAAGGCTTGCCCCGAGGGTCTGGATTTAGACAAAAGTTTTAATTGAAATTTTTTCTTACGAAAGCGGCTCCTATTCGCAATTTACGTTAAGCAAACGCCACCATACGGGAGAATTTCAAATTAGTAAATGACGTATTAAATGAAAATAAAAATTCGTTCTTCAGGCTCAAAACATAACAAAATCAACTAATTAACAAAATATATTATAATAAATTTAAGACTATATACTGAAATGTTGGCAAATTTTCACCAGACTATGACTTTGAATTTCGAAATATACGTCTAAACACAGCCATGTTTTGTCGCTGGTGGCGCCACCAACGGTAATGTAAATCGCCAATTACCACCTTCAAGCTTTGTATTGGTCAGTGGGAAACCTTTTTACTTTCGAAAAAGCACCCCCCCCCTCTCCGGCAACTTTTATCTATGTTTAACAAGCTGCTGGCCTATCCAATATTTTACCCTGCGATCCACCGCTGTATTGCGTAGACACAGTGTGGCATAACCATTAGCTGTGTGGGTTACGGTGCTGAAGAATAGCGATGCAATCACCGCCATATATTAATTTTTACAGTATTGATGAAAAAAAGAAAGAATTATAAAATTGACTTACCGGAATTTATTGGTATGCACCCAAAAAAGTTCGAGGCCTCAAAATAATTTTACACCTTGGACCACCACATGGATAAGTACGGCACTGTCTGTCCCTGACCCTGCATAATTATTTAAATAAATGACCCATTTTAATCAATTTATAAGTTAACTAACGAAAAACCCATTACAATGATTTTTCAGCATGTTCAAACCGAAAACTATAACTTATTATTACAAATTGAGACGAAATTTAAAAATTTGAGATCGATTTTTAGGTTAAATTATTGTCAAGTGACGTTTTACCTTCTACAAATTAAAACGTCCTTTTATTTTAGTTTAGGCACGAAATTCTTGTTAATGACATATTCTTTAATATCATCGGCACAAATTTGATCATTTTTACCATCCAAATCGAAAATAAACGTCAATTGAAGTTCGTGTACATTTTACTACCAAACGACGAGTAGGTCAGAAATTTGTTTTCAAATTTTTTACTTCAATAAAAAAAACTCAAAACTTGTCAAACGAAATTTCTTGTAACATTAAAAATCAAAAATTCGCGTTTCGGATAATAAAATGTTAAAAAATTTTGACAGTTCTAAGAATCGATGAACACCAATAAAAATCAAAAATGAACCGCGCGCATGAGCATTACTACAAATTGTTTGTGATGAAGTGAAAATGGGAGTCGTAAGTACTGCGATTTTACGAGTTTTTTCGGTATCTAGCCGGCAAATAACTACACAAACACGAAGCTATACAAGGTAGGTGTTTTTAATTTGGATGATTCAGTTGGGATGGTAAAATTTTTGTTTTTTTGTAATTTGAGGTTACGTTCCTTTTGAAGTGTCAAAACTTTCACCCAGGTTTGATTTTTAACGGGTTTTATACAAATTTTCGTTTCAGATTGGCTGAAGTTGGTAAATTAGAACAACCTAAAGTGAAATACGAAACTGGACAGTTAATTTTACATCAAGTGTTTGGGTATCGTGGTGTCGTCTTATTTCCATGGTTGGCAAGAGTTTATGATCGTGACGTGCCCTATCATCCTCGCAATACAAATGAAGAAGCAACACAAAGCACTAATAAAGAAGTTAGAGGACAGACTTGTACTTTCTATCAAGTTTTAATCGATCAAAGGGATTGTTCTTCAATTGTAAATTTTGTGAAATTCTTATTTTTATTTGCTTTCATAGCTTTTTCTTTTAGAGAGCACAAACCGATGCCGTAACTTTCTTAGGTAACCACGAATCATCGAAAAGTCTATATGCAATACGTGGATTAGATTATGTTGCACACGAAGACATAATTCCATATTCCAGTACGGAAAAAGCACCACTCCAACATGAATTGTTCGATAAATTTTTAACTTACTCTCCTGATCAAGGTAAATTTGTCAGCCGGTTATGGCTTAAGATGAAAAAGATATTTTGGAAATTTATAGGTAAAGGGTAAACTGCTGCCGTATTCATTTTGTTTTTGAAAAGTATTTTTATAGCGGCGCAATAAATTGCTTGATTTGGTGCCAAGTGTCACCCAAATTTAATACTTTTATAAATTTTCTCAGCAAGTGTGAAGATTCATTTTATTTATTATTTGTTATTGTCATAAAATTCAACAAGCAAAGGATATATTGCCAAAAACAACATTTATTGTGCGTTGCTTCCTAACCTTTTATTTTCTAAATGCCATAACTGAAATAGAAATGGCAAATCTGCCCATGTATTGAGTTGAATTTTCTGTTGTAAGCTGTTTGCTAGATGATATCTAGAAAAAGGCTTTCGTTAAAGCTGGAGAGAGGCACTATATTATAATTTTAAAAATAATTCTGAAATGTTTACTTCCCATTCATATCAAGAATTTTTTAGAAATCTTCGGTCAGTTAACCTTATTATTTTAAATGTCACATTTTTATGCCATTGACATTTTCATCTTGTAGTTTTTGAGCTGTGACGTCATAATTTTTTTCAATAGTAATCCTTATTTTTATTGACGAATTTGGAAAGAGTACAATTTTCTGAGTATGAAAATGTAGAAAAACGCTGAACTTTTCTTTTCATTTCAATATAACTTTCTCCTTTTCCTACAATTTAAATTATCTGTCTATGTCCAATGTCAATGTTGGGTTATGTAATAAAAATGTTTATAAAGAGACTCTTAGGGGTCGTCCATAAAGGATATTTGCAATGTTTTCCGACTTTTCACCCCCCCCCGTCCTTGCCACAGTTGCTCACAATATTCGTCCCCCCCTCCACAGGAACGTCCTTTGGTCACAAATCAAAGAGCCCCTCTCATTTGACTGAAATCGAATGTGACCTTTTAAACTAAAACACATATTTATTAATTTTTAATTTTTATTACATTTTTATGGCTGCAATAAAAATTGGAATCAAACAAGCAAGAATTTAGATACAACTTTATTTAACTATTTTATGTCGGGGGTCTTAGGGGGCGTCCATGAAGGATATCTGCAATGTTTTCCGACTTTTCAACCCCCCCCGTCCTCTCTTGCCACAGTTGCTCATAATCTTCGACCCCCCCCACAGGAACGTCCTTTGGTCGCAAATCAAAGGGCCCCTCTCATTTGACTCTCATTTTAATTTTTATTACATTTTTATGGCAGTAATAAAAATTGGAATCAAACAAACAAGAATTTAGATACAACTTTATTTGACTATTTTATGTCGGAGGTCTTAGGGGTCCTCCATGAAGGATATCTGCAATGTTTTCCGACTTTTCAACCCCCCTCCGTCCTCTCTTGCCTCAGTTGCTCATAATCTTCGACCCCCCCCCACAGGGACGTCCTTTGGTCGCAAATCAAAGGGCCCCTTTCATTTTACTCTCATTTTAATTTTTATTACATTTTTATGGCAGTAATAAAAATTGGCATCAAACAAACAAGAATTTAGATACAACTTTATTTGACTATTTTATGTCAGCGGTCTTAGGGGTCGTCCATGAAAGATATCTGCAATTTTTCCGACTTTTCAACCCCCCCCGTCCTCTCTTGCCTCAGTTGCTCATAATCTTCAACCCCCCCCCACAGGAACGTCCTTTGGTCGCAAATCAAAGGGCCCCTCTCATTTTACTCTCATTTTAATTTTTATGGCAGTAATAAAAATTGGCATCAAACAAACAAGAATTTAGATACAACTTTATTTGACTATTTTATGTCGGGGGTCTTAGGGGTCCTCCATGAAGGATATCTGCAATATTTTCCGACTTTGCAACCCCCCCCCCGTCCTCTCTTGCCTCAGTTGCTCATAATCTTCGACCCCCCCCCACAGGAACGTCCTTTGGTCGCAAATCAAAGGGCCCCTCTCATTTTACTCTTATTTTAAATTTTATTACATTTTTATGGCAGTAATAAAAATTGGAATCAAACAAACAAGAATTTAGATACATCTTTATTTGACTATTTTAAGTCGGGGTTTTCGGGGTCGTCCATGAAGGATATCTGCAATGTTTTCCGACTCTTCAACCCCCCCCCGTCCTCTCTTGCCTCAGTTGCTCAAAATCTTCGACCCCCCCCACAAGAACGTCCTTTGGTCGCAAATCAAAGGGCCCCTCTCATTTGACTTTCATTTTAATTTTTATTACATTTTTATGGCAGTAATAAATATTGGAATCAAACAAACAAGAATTTAGATACAACTTTATTTGACTATTTTATGTCGGGGGTTTTAGGGGTCGTCCATGAAGGATATCTGCAATGTTTTGCGGCTTTTCATCCCCCCCGTGCTCTCTTGCCACAGTTGCTCACAATCTTCGCCCCCCCCCCCCCCGGGGGACGGTCCCCTAACTTTGACCACTCCAAATAAATTGAAAGTTTCCTTTAGCAAAGAGGAAGGTTTATACAGTATACTGTAAAAATTTCACTTGCGAATGTATTATCATAATTTCGAGAAAAATCAATTTTAAAATAGCATAATTTTACATGTAAATCGCATGTTTAGGCCACGCCCATTACCGAGGTTATAAATATAAGTCACGCTCGCTCGGTACGGAGCGCATTTGCCAGCATTTTGCCAGTCTACTGCCGTGCGTATAACATCGGAGTAATTATTTAAAAAACGGTCTGTTTCAGAACCAAAAACTATTTTAAGAATAAGGTCTCTAAATAAATATAAACCGGGAAAATGTGGGGGAGCCCCGCGGCGGGTTTGATGGTGCAAATTACTTTTTAGGGTGGATCCGGCCCGGCCAGAACTGTGCGCATCAAAAAACCTACCCTACGCCCCTCCGGGGCTCCGGTCGGTTTTTCAATCGCGTGCGCCGCTCCGCGGCAAAGCTAAACATACGAGAAGGCGCCACCCATCAAGAACACCGGGATGAAGGAAACCGGGATCTGAAACCCCCAAAAAAACGCGTAAAAACAAAAAATAATAATCGATGTTACATGTAGGAGAGTCGAGCTGCATCTGCCGGTGCGAAATACTCTAAGAGTTAGGGTCATTCATTCCGCACGGACCGTCAACAAAATGAGCGACGCGCGGGAATCTCGTAAGATTTTGACACGGAATCTCGTTAAATTAGCAAACTTCAAATTCGATTTACTCAAAAAATTGGGTAATACATTCGCAGGTTTAAATTATGTCAGGGGGACGGTCCCCTAACTTTGGCAACCCCAAATAAATTGAAAATTTCCTATAGCAAAGAGGAAGGTTTATATAGTATACTGTAAAAATTTCACTCGTGAATGTATTAGCAAAATTTCGACAAAAATCAATTTTAAAATAGCATAATTTTGCATGTAAAATGCATGTCGAAGCCACGCCCATAGCCGAGGTTATAAATATATGTTACGGTCGCTCGATGCGTAGCGCATTTGCCAGTCTACTGCCGTGCGTATAACATCGAAGTAATTATTTAAAAAACGGTCCGTTTCAGAACCAAAAACTATTTTAAGAATAAGGTCTCTAAATAAATATAAAATAAAACTATGGGGAAAACCTAGGCCCTTCGGGGCTACGCCCCGGGGCCGGTTTTGATGGCGCAAATTACTTTTTTGGGTTGATCTGGCACGGCCAGAATTGGGCGCATCAAAAAACCTACCCTACGGCTCTCCGGGCGGTTTTTCAATCGCGTACGCCGCTCCGCGGCACAGCTAAACATACGAGAAGGCGCCACCCATCAAGCAAACCGGGCAAAACCCTCAAAAAATCGCCTGAAAACAAAAAATAATCGATGTTACATGTAGGAGAGTTGAGCTGCATCTGCCGGTGCGAAATACTCTAAGTGTTAGGGTCATTCATATTGCACGTACCTACCGTCCACAGAATGAGCGACGCGCGGGAATCTCGTTAATTTTACATGTAAATTTGCAAACTTCAAATTCGATTTACTCAAAATTTTGCTAATACATTCACGAGTGAAATTTTTACAGTATACTATATAAACCTTCCTCTTTGCAATAGGAAATTTTCAATTTATTTGGAGTTGCCAAAGATAGGGGACCGTACCCTATGTCAGTATACTATATAAACCTTCCTCTTTGCAATAGGAAATTTTCAATTTATTTGGAGTGGTCAAAGTTAGCGGACCGTACCCCCAAAACACATATTCATTAAATTTTAATTTTTTTTACATTTTTATGGCTGTAATAAAAATTGGAATTAAACAAGAAAGAATTTAGATAAACTTTATTTGACCATTTTATGCCAAAATCACTTTACTGAAACAAAAACACTTTTTTAAAATATTATTCGCGTAGGAAAATTTAGTTTTATTTAAACTATTTTCGCCCATTTATTTTAAGAAGCTTAATATCAATTTTGTTAAAGTATAATTTAATAATAATAATTTAAACATTCTTATTTAATGTTTCAAAATTCCAATTCTTGATGTTCTTTGTTGATATTCTTATTTTTTATTGGAATTTTATTTTGTATATGATATCAGTAGATAATAATCTATAAAAAATGTTATAAACCCAAATCATAAAACAAAACAGCAAGTTTTCCGACTTTTCACCCCTCCCCCCGTCCTTTCTTGCCACAGTTGCTCTCAATCTTCGCCCCCCCCCACAGGAACGTCCTTTGGTCACAAATCAAAAAGCCCCTCTCATTTGACTGAAATCGAACGTGACCTTTTAAACTAAAACATAATCATTAATTTTTAATTCCTTTTACATTTTTATGGCTGTAATAAAAATTGGAATTAAACAAGCAAGAATTTAGATAAACTTTATTTGACCATTTTATGCCAAAATCACTTTTCTGAAACAAATACACTGTTTTAAGATACTATTCGCGTAGGAAAATTTAGTTTTTAAACTTTTTTCGCCCTTTTATTTTAAGAAGTCTAATATGAATTTTTAAAGTTTAATTTAATAATAATAATTTAAACATTTTTATTTAATTTTTCAAAATTCCAATTCTTTGTTGATCATCTTTTTTTTTATTGGAATTTTATTTTTTATCTGATATCAGTAAATAATCTATAAAAAATGTTGTAAACGCAAATCATAAAACAAAACGGCAAGTTGCATTTTTAGCTAGAAAAAAAATCCAGGAAAACTCAAATTTGGCAGGCGTATTAATTTGAGTTTTGAGCGTTAGAATGAACCCCCAAGAATTCCCTGTTAGTTTTTCCCTCGATTGGGGACTTTAGCCTCCCAATGTAAATTTTCCTTGCTTAATTTTATTTTTATATAAAATTACTATTAGACCAAAATTGAAGAGCAGAAAATTCTCTACAAAATGGGTGGTTCAGAATTTGCTTCAAATAATGAAGATGTAATGTAGGAAATTTTTATTTTATTATTCAGAAACCGTTTTAAATCATTTTTTAACAACACTCATGTTGTCTTTTTGGAATTGATTTTTATTTCAGAAATGGTACGATATATCTAGGTAAGTTTTGAAAAATTTTATGTACAGAGAATTTTATGCTCTTTAATTTTGGTCTGATGACAATTATTTTCTGAAAAGAAAATTAAGCGAATTATAGGGGAAAACCACATTGGGGGACAAAAGTTACCTGAATACTAAAAGGAAGGTAACAGGGGATTTTTAAAGAATTGTCTGTCAGACAGCGCCGTAGCAAGCTCTTCTGGCGCCTGAGGCAAATTTGAATATATATGCGCCCCCGTCCCAAAAGATTCTTATCATTTTTAAAATTTTAAACTATTATTTATTGGGTTTAGTCGAGGTTTAGCGCCCCCTTTGCGATCACCCTTGCTAAGACGTTGGCTTAGAGTAATGAAAACAAATGGATGCTTATCAGGAACTCATTTAGGCTGCCGGGACCAGGGGCTCTAGCCCCTAGGTACACTTAATTTATTGCGCAAAGGAAAAACTGTCACTCTTACGTCCCTCGGTATTAATAAGAACGGTACTGGGATAGTTATGCAAAAAAAGAAGGTTAATCGAAATATAATAAATTTTGATGGTTCTGAATAATGGCAAATGTACCTGGGGGGTATTCCATACCCCCCAGACCCCCCGGTCATGCAATATCGATTTTTATCGTTGGGAACTTCTGAAGATCTTATATAAAATACGCATAATATGTCAGAATCACCGTTTCTATGCTAACGTAACGCGATAACCCCCCCCTTATTTTTAAATTTAAAGCGCAAAATTTTGTTTGTGCTTTCTGGCACTTTGTTTAAAGTTCTATAGTTTTTTTCACTCACCTCTCGATATTTTATGTTAAATTGGGGGACCCCGAATATAAAATCTTGATATAGGGACTCGACACCTTTTCTACCAGTAATTCAGAAATCGTCAACGGTTATTCAGATTTGTCAATTTCAATTGCAATTCACGATTTCTGAATATCAGTTGACAAATCTGAATTACAATTCACAATTTCTGAATATCAGTTGACAAATTAATCTGAATTACAATTCACGATTTTTGAATATCAGTTGACAAATCTGAATTACAATTCACGATTTCTGAACAGCAGGTGAGGTTTCCTGAATTACTGCTGGAAAAGGTGTAGATACAAATCTGAACTGAATGAAATTATAGGCACTAAAAGTTTTGTGAAAACTTGGCTGTATTTCAAGGTAGCGCAATATTTCACATGGGACAAGTCAAAAGAAGCCGAACAATTATGGCCTACTCCTATGATAATCATCTTCCTACTAATGCGAACTTTGGGCTACATAACCTTAGCAATCACATATTAGATGTATATTATAATAAATAAGCAATTATGGCCATATGTTTAAAAAAAAACGAATGTAAGAAAATTATCATCATTGTACCACGCCAGTTTGGTACAGAAAAAACATTTTTTTACTCAATGTTAGCCTTAGCAAATTTGAATGGGTCTTGATGAAAAAAGAATATGAACTATTTTATAAAAAAAAATTTTTTTATGGTGGGTAACCCCTGTATTTTCCAAGCTTATATTTTACAAATATATAAGTCCACTTGCACAAATAAATTCAACTCAATACATTCAGGTAGATTTACATTCTATCTGGCTACAACCTATTCTCCAATTGTTAATTTATTTGGAGTTCTATAATTTCTGTTTTGATTTTAGATCCGCCATTTTTAGCACAAGAAACATTACATGCATGTCAAAATAAACACCACCCTTGGTTGGAATTATCCGATGTACATAAAGAAACAACTGAAAATATTCGTGTTACCGTTATTCCTTTTTATATGGGTTGTTGGGAATCCCATTCCACTTCAGTTTATTGGGTAGAATAAACTTTTATTGTATACTAAGAAAGCATTATAAAACGTTTATTTTTAGTGGAGATATTGTATACGTTTAGAAAATTTGGGTTCCTTGTCGGTGCAATTAAGAGAACGACATTGGAGGATATTTTCTCTTTCGGGAACTTTAGAAACTGTTAGGGGTCGTGGTGTTGTTGGTGAAGAACCTTCCTTAACCAAAGCTTTGCCCGCTTTTCAGTATAGTAGTTATGTTAGTTTACAAGCTCCTAGTGGCCATATGTGGTAAGTTGGGTAAGCAAGTTTTCAAGCCGCATAGTTATTCTATTTTGTCTTTTAAGGGGTACTTTTCGAATGGAAAGAGAAGATGGTTATACGTTTGATTGTAGAATACCGCCGTTTTCATTAGAAAGTAAACCCGAAAATGTACCTGCAACACCTCCTGAAGCTGAATAATTTAAAGTTCAAAATTATATTATGTACATAGTAACTTTAAATATTACAATGTTGAAATGTGACTATTAAATTCATTTTGCTAGCTTTAATTTGTAAAATGTTAATTGTTTTTTTAATAACAAATTATACCGTTGTGTATTTTCTTCTTTAATGTTTTATTAAGCCTCGAAGGGTGTTTACATCAGCGTTATTTCAAGATTTAACAGACATTATAATTAAATGGAACTTGAAAGTTATAGTCCAGGCAACGAAGCCGAAAAATTGGCTCAAGCTTGCAAAAAATCCGGGCAAGCTGAATTTTGGCTGAGATGTACATTGGAGTGTTCTAATGAACCCCCAAAAGTCCCATAAAATCCCACGCCGGCGTCCCCCACAATCGGGGGTTTTAGCTCCCCCAACGCGATTTTTTGCCGATAACTTGTTTATTTATGCTTGTTTGAAAAATTATGATCAGACCATAATTGAAGAGCATAAAATTCTCTATAAAATATTTTTTTTTCATATTTTTCCATGGCACACTAATACTTAAATTATTGACCGAAAACACGACCCACCCTTAAAATGGCACAATATTGATTCGTTGCAGGGAGAGAAATGTTTTCGGGCACGGGAAATGCTTTTAATAATTGAAATTGTTGTCAAGGTTGGAAAATGAAGAGAAAAATAAATTTTTTCAAAATTTGCCCAAGTTATAGTATCTTCCAAGTAACGAAACCGAAATTTTGGTTTGAGCTTACAGAAGGTCCGGGCAAGCTGAAATTTGGCAAAGATGTATATTGAAGTGTTCTAATAAACCCCCAAAATGTCTCATAAAAATCCCAAGCCGGCGTTCCCCCAAATGAATTTAGCCCCTTAAGTGCGGTTTTCGCCTATAGCTCACGTATATTTACTTTTACGAAAAATTATTATTAAACAAAGTTTAATTTGCCTATTACAGTATGTATTGTACTACCTATTGCAGCGCCACAAGTTATAGAGAATTTTATGTTCTTCAACTTTGCTTAGGTAATGGTAAATTTTCGTAAAAGTAAAAATACGTGAGCTATAGACGAAACACCGCACTTAGGGGGCTAAAATCCTCATTTGAGGGAACGCCGGCTTGGGATTTTTATGAGACATTTTGGGGGTTCATTAGAACTTAGAACACTTCAATATACATCTTTGTCAAATTTCAGCTTGCCCGGACCTTCTGTAAGCTCAAACCAAAATTTCGGTTTCGTTACTTGGAAGATGATACTATAACTTGGGCAAATTTTGAAAAAATTTATTTTTCTCTTCATTTTCCAACCTTGGCCACAATTTCAATTAATTTATTATTAAAAGCATTTCCCATGTCCGAAAACATTTGTCTACCTGTAACGAATCAATATTGTGCCATTTTAAGGGTGGGTCGTGTTTTCGGTCAATAATTTAAGTATTAGTGTGCCATGGAAAAATATGAAAAAAATATATTTTATAGAGAATTTTATGCTCTTCAATTACTATGGTCTGATCATAATTTTTCATACAAGCATAAATAAGCGAGTTATCGGCAAAAAATCGCGTTGGGGGAGCTAAAACCCCCGATTGTGGGGGACGCCGGCGTGGGATTTTATGGGACTATTGGGGGGTTAATTAGAACACTCCAATGTACATCTCTGCCAAAATTCAGCTTGC
Organism: Podabrus alpinus; assembly: GCA_932274525.1. Lineage (NCBI taxonomy): Eukaryota > Metazoa > Arthropoda > Insecta > Coleoptera > Cantharidae > Podabrus > Podabrus alpinus. The sequence goes on from OW026454.1 coordinate 68,535,480, forward strand.
CCGGATTTTTTGCAAACTAAAAACCTTCCTTGCCTGGACTATTATAGTATTTAATCCAAAAATGTTTCTGGCAATTTTTAAGATTGATTTAATGTAAATGTTTGATATATTTTTAAAAGACGTGAGTGCAAATTACAAGTAACTAAAAGTGATTTTTAATACTCACTGTTTCGTGATCTTGTGGTGAAATGCCCCGATCCCTTCCAATGTGTCTCAGATAATCCTAATATACTCGATTCATGCTCATATAACTCAAGATTTAGATTTGAAAGTTTACGCCGGATGGTTGAAGATGGTTCTGGATCAAGGATTGACTTGGCCTCCAAAAATTAGAAGATCTTCGATTTGCTAGGTACCTAATTCTTTGATTAAGTGGTCGTAGAATCACATTTTAATATAAATTAATTATTGCTTATTTATATGAATTCTATCTTGGTAAAAAAATATAACTCCACAAAAATCAGTTGATTGCGATAAATCGCAGCAGTGCTCCTCTTAAATTCAGTTTAAAAAATAGTTTTATTTTATTGTTAACCCTTTCACCGGAAATAAATACCAATTTTCCTTTACATCGCAAAGAAACATCCACTGTGTACGTCTTCTTTAAAATTTGTTTGAAATTTTTAACTCGCCACAAATTTGACATTCGATTACACAGTTTCCAAATTTCGTATAATTATAATTCTCAAAAATTGTTGCTTAACCCTTTCACTGATTTTACCAAAATTTGGGGGTCCAAAATATTTATTCTTAAAGGCATTCAAAATATTGGGTCAAGGGATTATTTTATTCTTAAATTTTGGTAAGTTTATGGATTTCATTAGAATCAAGAAAAATAAATTTATGATTTCGAAATTTTAATAGTAATGAAAAAAATAATCATTATTTAAAAATTTTTAAAAGGGAAAATAAATTGTAAAATCTTTAATTACGAGGACCATTGTGATATTCTTCGAAGAAAATTATATCTTATATATAAAAATTTATGTGATTGTTATTGACAAATTTTTTGCATTTATTTCTTCATTTTTTACCCACAAATTTGTGGGGTTCTGAAAATATTTTCTTCATTTTTTACCCACAATTTTGCGGGGTTCTGAAAATATTCTCTTTATTTTTTACCCACAATTTTGTGGGGGTTCTGAAAATATTTTCTTCATTTTTTACCCACAATTTTGTGGGGATCTGAAAATATTTTCTTCATTTTTTACCCACAATTTTGTGGGGGTTCTGAAAATATTTTCTTCATTTTTACCCACAAATTTGTGGGTTTCTGAAAATATTTTCTTCATTTTTTACCCACATATTTGTGGGTAAACCGGTGAAAGGGTTAAACTCACGTTGTGAGTTTCGATGTAATTAATATATACGTTAATAATTTTGTAACATAGTGGCGGTTGTACGTGCGAACAGAATCAGATGGCTGGGACACGTGGAAAGAATGTCGGCTGAGAGAATGCCAAAGATGGTACTTAGGAGAGGGCCAATTGGAACGAGAAGACAAGGAAGACCAAGATCCCGATGGAAGGATGCGGTGGAGAGAGACTTGAGAGATTTGAGGGTGGGGGAATGGAGGAGGAAGGCGACGGATAGAGAAGCATGGAGAAGAATCGTTGATTCAGCCCTAGGTCTACAAGGCCCGTAGCGCTTTTGTATATATATATGTTACCGTGAAAGCGTATTGTTAGGAAATATATACAATTTCTAGTGAAGGTATACTCTCACTAATATAGGCAGTGAAAGTTTACAATAACATAAAAAAAACACTTTCACTAGCGAATGTATACAGTCACTGATACCGTTTAGGAAATGTGGAATAATATTTAAACCTAATCACCACCGTTTAGGAAATGTGGAATAATATTTAAACCTAATCCCATAATGTGATATTTTGTTTATTTTATTTTCAAATTTTGGTGAGGATGTCCTAACACCTGTCACTCCGAATGAGTTGAAACTTTGCAATCGCAAAGAGGAAGGTTTATATAGGCCTCTCCTGCAAAAAATTCTGAGAATGTATTATCAAAATTTTGAGTAAATCGATTTTGAAGTTTGCTAATTTACATGTAAAATTAACGAGATTCCCGCGCATCACTCATTTAAGACTTAGAGTATTTTTGCCTTCATCCCGGTTTGCTTGATTGGTGGCGCCTTCTCGTATGTTTAGCTCCGCCGCGTAGCGGCTCTGAGCACGAAAAACCGCCCGGAGATGCGGAGCATCGGAGGGTAGGTTTTTTGATGCTCACAGCTCTGGCCAAGCCAAAAATTAGAAGGCAAAAAAAATTTTCCCTACTTTTCAAATCGATTTTTCTCAAAATTTTGACTATACTTTCTCGGGCGAAATTTTTACAGGACACTCTAATAAGGTTCCTTTTGCTAAAAAAAATATTTTGGGGCGATTTCGGGTGACAGGTGATAGGTAATTATCCCCACCGCCCCTGTACCCGAGATCCGCCGAAGGTCGAAGTTGGATTCCCCCCCTTCGAAGCTCCACGGAAATGGCAGAATATCATTCGTGACGGCTTACATACGCAGTCGCTGTCCGTAAAGCTGGCTATGCTGATTTGACGTCGTTTGTTTTTGCACCCGATTTGACTGGGTTTTCAAACGAATTAAAAATAGGAAGAATGGCAAAGTTTCGCGTATGAGTGGCTAAGTCGAGAACCCTTCGGCCGGAATTTCCGTTTCGGAGGAGTGTCAGTCGCTCCGATTTCGGGAATCCTACCTCCGTCGTGTCGTACCTGGCCTGACCGCTTTCTAGGGGGGGGGTTGCCCCCCCCTTGGAGCCTGAGCCTGCGTGCTGGCACCGTGAAAGCCGCCGGAGAGCAAGGTCTCCCGCATACATCCACCTTTCATCCCATCTGGACCGCCCGCAAGGGCGAGTCGTTGAAAAATTCCCCCGAGGTTGCACCCAGTTGAGGTGTACAAAATCCACCCATGACTGAAGGTCACTGGTCTAGAACTGGTATAACGCGCCTCAAGACCAATTTACGTCTTTGATGCTGGTAAGGCAGTCATCCTGAAAGGGAAACACAGAAAAAGAGGTTCTTAGCGAGCTAAAAACCCCCCGAATGGCCTGCGGAGTAGCATTTCTCACATATCGCGGCCCCTAGGGTCGCGAGATCCGAGAAGTGCTTAATCATGGCAACGCTAAAGCACGGGTGGCTTCGGCGCGAGAATCGCCTTAGGCCTCTTATAACGCAGGTAGTCGTCGAGTTGGTAGTTACCAAGCCCGTTGACTAGTGGGTTATCGGAGGTGGCCAAGCGATCGTAGAAATTAACCGTCAGGTGACGGATAAAATCGTCGATTGATTCTACGCCTGTGTCCTCCCGAATTCTAGCGTTCGAGACTAGCTTTGGTGCTTGCAAAATTCGTCTCAGTGCGACGCTTTGAGTTTGGCGGACTCTTCTCAGAAGATGATCTGCCGCGTAGCCCCAAGCTTCGCACGCGTACGTCATTACGGGTCTGACGCACGCTTTGTACAAATGTATTTTTGACTTAAGAGAGCACTTGCTTTTGCTGTTTATAAAAGGATAGATATGTGATAGAGCTGATCTGGCTTTGTTTCTTACCTCCGATATATGTTTGGCCCACCGCAACCCCTTGTCAAGCTTCACCCCCAGATATTTGGAAGTGTCGCTCCAAGGGATCTCGGTGTCATACATCCGGAGGCAGGAAGTTGGAAGTCGTGGCTGTTTTGTGGGTAGTTTTCGTCCTGGTCGTCTGGTAAAAAAGGTTGCAGTGCTCTTGCTAGGGTTTACCCCTATGCGCCAAGTACTGAACCATTTTTCCAGCTTTCCTAGATGTTGTTGAATTCTGTTTATAAGAAGGGTGGGACTGTGGGAGCTGGAGAATACCGCCGTGTCGTCCGCGTAGAGCGCAACCTCGACCCTATCTACGCCCCCCCTGTTTGCACATGGAAGGTCGTGAATAAAGATGGAGAAGAGCCTGGGAGAGAGGATGCTCCCTTGGGGGACCCCCGCTGTGATGCACTTTAAAGTGGAGCGGGTGTCCTCGAGTTTTACTCGAAACTTCCGGTCCCTTAGGAACGACTCCATCATTAGCACTATTTCCGCTTGAATGCCGGCTTCCAGCATTTTGAAAAGCAGGCCCTGGTGCCATACTTTATCGAATGCCTTGGCGACATCCAGGAACACAGCCCCCCGTAGGCTGATTCTTGTTCCAGTTAAGCGTGATATGTTCTACGAGCCTTACCACCTGATGTACGGTTGAATGGCCTGGTCGAAAACCAAATTGTTCGTTAGGAATAACTTGGTTTTCTTCCGTGGCTTGATTTAAACGAGTTACTATGATTTTTTCTGCTAGTTTGCCTAGGCGGGGTAATAAACTGATTGGCCGGTATGACTTTGCGTTTTTCAGGTTTTGGTTTGGCTTGGGGAACATTATGACATCGGCAACTTTCCATCTTGATGGGAAGTGCTTCAGTCTCAACATGGCAGGTTGGTGATACTTAAAATGCTCCATATTTATATTGTGTGTATGTTAACCTGTTAGTTTTTGATATTTCTTTAGAAAACTAAAGATATATTCTAAAACTAGAAGAAAAACTAAAAAGATATTCATACATAAAAAAAATTTTGTATGCAAACGAGATTAACAATTTATTGTCAATCTACTATTCCTGACCTCTTGTAGGAATAGTATACATTCGCTAGGTGTTGTAGACTCTCACTAGTAAGAGTTGATCATTTTTGTGAATCAAAAGTAAATTATCTACTTTTCCTAACTAGTCCAGTGAATGTCTACAGTCCCTAGTAATTCTTTACTTTCACTGCATTATCTACTCTCACGGTAACATATATATATAATTTTGTAAATAATTAGGTAACTTTTGATCAATTATTTTATCTGAAAATTATTAAATTACATATTTTAAATATGACTTTATGTAAAAATTAAGTAAAAAATCGAAAATAGTTATGTGAAAATTTGGACATGACTGTCCTAAATGATGTTGGCCACACCAACATCAACAGAGGGAAAAACCATTTTCATATTATTATAACGATTTAGAATCGACTAATTTTTTAAAAAGTAAGATTCAGAATAACAGACTGCTCTTCTTAAATTCAGGGTTGGGTAGGTACTATTCGGATTAGCCAATAAAATATCGGTATTAATTGGCATAGTACATTTTAATAATGCACATAGCTAATTTCTATTTCATATCTAATAATATTCCAAGTATTATTAAATATTCATTAGACAAAAATAAATTATATTCATCAAATTAAAATTTAAGCGCATAATTCATTTTGCGATCATTTTATGTTTATTCTCCATATAGTACCTATAAGATCACCATAATCACCATACACGACTATATTAAATTAATGTACTTACATAATATATTCGTGTTTTATGTAATTTATAGGATTTTCCTGTAATAAGAAAAGAAGAATTCGGGGATCCCCAAATTTACATTTTATGTGATTTTTAGTGAGCAAAAAAGTATTTTCTCTGTAATCCTTTTTACGACTGTAATCGTAATCTTTTTTTTATATAAAATTTTTTTATATGGGTGTCACCATTTGCTGCGAGAAATGTTGATAAAAATTATGATTCTCAATTAGCTAAATAAAATAGAAATAGTTATCATTCATAAAAATGCAGCTTATTAAAATATGTGTTAATTACCTAAAAAAAACTTTCTATTTCAGTTAGTTTTTAAATCTTTCGATGTAAAAATCAGAGAAAGCGATGACACTAAACTAAATAAATATGGGTATCTTTTTCAATTCAGGTTTGAAAATTCAAAAATTATGTCGCTCTTATACCCACTACAAAGTTTATATTATTTGTTAGATATAAATATAATTAATACAGAAGCCTAAATTTTTTTAAATGCGTTTTCACTGGCACGTGTTATGATGGTACCACATTAAAATTAATGGTTATCAATATTTGCTTTCGCATAATTTAGAGAAATTTATGTATATATAGCGATACATCATAAAATTTTAATTAGTCATATCAGAAAATCTGTCAATGCCTTAACCGTTTATTGTTCAAAATAAAATGTATCTTATAATTAGTGTTACCGTTCTAGTGAGTATTTTTCTTTTACTAACAAAAAATATGTTTATCGTCAACAAAAAAGTTGATTTTTGTAAATTTTTGGAATAACTATGTATCTTATTTCTAAGTGGAATGTCCTGATTTGCATTATTTCGAGTTATATTTTCGTAGAAACAATTTGTAGTCTAAAATTTTGGCGTCAGTGGCATAGAGTAGCAATGTGGGGTCTAAATTATTATCAACAATATAATTAGCCCCTTTTGATATAATCCAGAATTTTTGGAACTATACAATATTTTGGCACGTTTCAGATTTTAAAAATTCAGATTTATTATAATTGTTTTTATTGTTTGTTATCTACAGTTGCTCATAAAATCTTCTCAACAAGTTAACGAAACTGAGAACATTCTTCAAACCATATCATCGATTGATAACAGTTCAAACGACAATGCACCTTTAACATTGACCAACACACTTGAAGGTGAGATTTATAAAAAATATTAGGTACATAACTTAGTTTTTAAATTAACATAATATCAAATTAATATAATAAGCATTTTTTTGTAAAAAATAAAAGGATAAAATCTAACAATGTGGGTAAGAATGCTTGACTAATGTTATTTAATTATTATAAACTTAATTAACAATTAAATGCGTTGCACTAAATTGAGGACGTTCAAGGTGATGACAATATTTATTATTAACCCCATAACAAAATATTTAAAAAAAAACCTATAGGGTATTGGATATTTAACAAGGTGGCGAAAATTTGTACTTACGTGTTATTTAAAAAATTAATTATTGTTTTCTCAAAATTTCCTTATTCATTTTTTAAGATCTCGTACCTTACAATTTGACGTTTGAACAAATCGAAATTCAAAATGAGACCAATTATTCGCAAACAAACGAATCGGAACCAGTTGAAACCATTGTATATGCACCAATTATAATTCATCTTTCAAATTCGGAGAGCACTTTGAGGAGAAAAAATCCCTTGCAGCATTTACTTCACGGCATAGTGCCGCATAGTGTATTGCGTCCGATCTCACATTTGTTTGGCCATCATCATCATCATGGTCCTTTAGCTTTCTTGAATCCATTTTTTTATTTATCTAGAAATTTAAATGGAACTCAAGAGGTGACGACAAATTAAGTATGTACAAATATAACGGAAATCGAAGTTTGTTTAAAACTTGTTAAGAACTTGCTCTGTAGATATTATATTTATTACTAGGTTATTTAAATTATTTTATTTATTTAATTTAATAAACAATTATGGTTTAAATTTTTCGTTTTTTAACAAAACTTTCCGTTTTCTGTTCTGGGGTGACCTAGAAAAAGAGTCAAGTCAATAATTGAAATTTTACAGGACAGCAATGTTTAGTTTTGTTAATTTATTTTCAGATCTCATAATCAAACTGGAAATTCATAGCGTAGCGTAACCTGGTCGAAAAAATTAAGACACAACGTCAAAGTTTGCTAATTTATAGTATCTATACTAATCGGTTATTATTTAATTTATATACTTAACAACATTACCCGGGGTTCGAATTTGAACTCCGACTAAACCAATCGTGGATTTTACCTCTGGGTAGCAACTTGAAATATCCTCGTTCACTACTCAATATAGAAACTGATTATGTCAGCCCATGTTACTACATTTGGTTGCAAAATGTTTTTCAGTGTAATCAATAAGAGTTATGGATGAGAAACGGAAAAGGCTACATGATCCAGTTAATATGGGCGAGAAATTACAGGAGCTCTTAGAGATTTTCAAAGAGATTGAAGATGAGCACTTGTTAAACAAAGATGCAAAACGGAAAAGCTAGATGACCAAAGAGGTATTGCAACTTATGTAGGAAAACAAAAAAATAAAAAACAACGATATAGCATATAAGAACATTCAGAGAAGGATAGGACAGGAAATTAGAGGAACAAAAAAAGATGACTTAGAATACAATGTGCAGAAATAGAAGAGCTGAATGAAAATATGATCTATTTAATGTGCACAAAAGAGCCAGAGAAGCTGCTGGAATATACAAGTCCAATATAGCAGGAAAACTGCAAACTATGGACTGTAGAATTATACTCGACAGACAACAGACAAGAGAAAAAGGACACTTGGAAATCACATACGTGCATCTGAAATTTTTGTAGATAATAGACCAGAGCACCACTTAGAGTTGAATTGCTTGGAACACCTACCAAGAGTAACAAACGAAGTCATAAACGCAATATTACATCTGGTCGAGACGGCATACATACAGAATTCCTTAGGTTATTTTGGTTGACAACAACATTTAATAAGATATTCCCTAGTGGAGAGATACCAAGGATATGGCTAAAATCTATATTTATTCTACTGGAAAAAAACCAAGCCCCAAATTCTGTGGAGATTTCCGCACCATCAGCCTCATCAAGCACCTCCTAAAGATTTTCCTAAAAATAGTCCATAATATAATCTTTGGAATATGAGAAGAACACTTTAGCAGCTCATAATTTAGTTTTCATAATGCGACGGGTAGAAGGGAGGCTCTGTTTAGTGTCCAGGTCCTTTTCCAAAGATGTAGAGATGTAGAGGCATTCGATAGCGTAAAACACGAACACTCATCGGGATTCTGAGAGGAATAGTACTGGACTATAGAGATTTAAGAATTTTCAGTAACTTGTATTGGCACTAGACATCTGCCATAAGAGTTCAGTGAGAAATTTTGGAAGACGTTATGATTAAGCGAGGTGTTCGACAGGGGGTATGTTTTCTTCATTTCTGTTTAACGTCAATTCAGAGTGAATTTTTGAAGAATTACTAAAAGATATTATATTTATTGTCATTAAGATCAATATCACGGTAGCGATAGCAAACGATATGGAGAATCTTCAGGAACTAATGACAAGATTGGCGCAAGCCAGTCAGCAGTACGGACTATTACTAAACCTAACAGAAACAAAATACATGATAATGTCAAAAACAAATAACCACCAATACAGAGAGTACAAAGATATGATTATCTGAGAGCAACATTTAATGAGGGGTGGGATCATCCAATAGAAATAAAATCCAGAATATAGAGAAGTCCAGAGCTGTATTTCTGAAAATGTCGAAACTGTACACACATCATCAATCATGCTGTCCTAGAAAGAATGGGTAAGGAAGAGAACTTACTCCTAAAGATAGAAACGCGAAAACTGGAATACCTGGGACATACCATGAGAAATAATCAACGATATGGGTCACTGCAATTAATTATACAAGGAAAGGTATAAGGAAAAAGGGGACCGAGAAGAAGAAGAATATCATGGCTAAAGAACCTGAGAACATGGTATAACACAACAACACTGGGTCTTTTTAGAGCTGCAGCAGATAAAGTACATATTGCCATGATGATCGCCAATTTCGAAACGGATAGACACCACAACAAAAAGATTATTTAATTTAAATAATAATTATTGTTCAAGTTTGATAATTTTTAAACTTCGTTTATAGTTTCTTTTAAAATACCAGACCGCGTTTGGAACAACTTGAATAACTTGAGCATGGTTAGTGCTTGTTCATAAGGCCGGAGTCTGACTGCACCACTTCCTACTATCAAATAAAATTTGAACTAATTCAATTGGTTCAAACCGAATTCAAAGACCCACCCACTCACAAATCAGCAACTTCTATTAGTTAATATTTTCTTTGGTGGTAGGAAGTGGTGCAGTGAGACTCCGACCTAATAGACGTAAGCGTAAGAAATATTTAACACATAATCCAGGATCCTATTGGACGTGGCAATTTTGCAGAAAGGTAAATTGTCGGAATTATTAGAATATGTAATATGCAATAACAATAAGATATGTGTCGATATTTAGTTTGAGTAGAACTTGGTATCGAAGCCTGGATTAATTTAATAAATCGGATATCACCAAATTAGGGGTAAGTTAGGAATATTTCGCGGTAAAAGATAAGGGCGCTGAGTTGACATAAACCTAGAACCCCCATCTAAAGCAAATTGCATTTTTTGTAATTTATTAAATAACATAATATAATTAAATAAAATCTTTGATTATAAATCATCAAAATGATATGAAACAATTTTTGAATTACAATTTGCTAATCGCAAATTTGTAATTTCGGGTCATTTCTTGGAATAAATTGTGGCACAACATTTATCTCCGAGTTCTACCGTATATGCAACAATATTTGATTAGGTATTCGAATTTTAAAAAATTGAAAAATTTGTAATACTGAGTAACTCGCAGTTAAAGACGAGCAAGTACAGTGAGCAGTGACTTAGAGCAATGCAAATGTTCGTAGTCATTAGATTACAGAATATCCAGCAAGGTTGCTAGCGATATGCACTTGGATGGGTGACCGCCGGTGACCCATTTGGTCACCATCATGGCCAGCGTGGTAGGGTTTGGCCTTAACCCTCCCTTCAACGGAGTAGAGGCCCAAAGTCCAGGAGGGATGGACAACAGTTGTTTCAAAAAACTAAATACGAAATTTTTTTAAATGTTTCAAACAGAGAAACCCATATAAATTTCCATCAAAATTTAATTTCTCTCGCCGAGTCATTGGGGGGGGGGGTACATAAATCTTCTGCTGTTTTCAGTGAAAAATATTTATTTACTGCATTCCTAAAAGCTTGTTATATCTTAAAAGTTGATAATACTGGACATAAAGGATTCATAATTCTTTAAATTCTTTCCAAACAAAGTTCAAGAGGTTACTGTTCTACCATGTATCTCTACTTCTACCTCTACCTGTTTTTAAATTTACCTGCATGAATGTAAACTGGATATTAAAAAGATTAATGCAAGTACTTTTTCCAATTCAACACTAATTTAACTTATATTTTAGAATTTTTATTCTCCAGTGATTTTTTTCTTTGCTGAGCCATGGGGACTACAGCCCCTCTATAGGTCCATATATGTATAAGTATACAGCCCCCCCCCCCACTCCATAAATCCGCTGCCGCCCGACCCTGACCCAGATCATGGTCATCATGGGGAGTGGGGGAAGCTTACTTCCAAAATTGTGACACCACAACGTTAATTTTAAGAATTCATTTTGTTCAGTTTTAGAATTTTAAACTTATTGAATATAGAATCCTCTCCAAATCATATTTGGAGAGGAGTCAACGTTTTTCTGACGAAATCTGGAGATGTGCGGGGGGGGGGCTCATAATGTTACATAAAAAGTTAAAGTAAAAACTCAAATAATTCAATATTACACCTAACACAATTCTTTTTATTTCATTTTTTTATTTTTATTTAATTTGAACAGGTCAAAATTTTATAACAATGATGAATACCTGCGCATTTGCTTCCTTCCATTTAGCAAATCTGAAAGAGAGTTCTCTAATCGATTGCCAAACAACGCTGCTAGAAGATGATTACTGAAACTCTGAGTAAATATTAAGTATTGTACATCAAATTCAAAAATAAAATTATAATTGTAGACTTATTGCCTTCATTTTTGTCACACAAAAATCGAACTTGCGTATCGTCACCTATGCATTCAAATAGTTTTTGACCTTATTTGTTCGTTTTTTTTGTTCATTTGAAAATCGGCTAGGACTTATGCTTTTTTATAAGTGAAATTAATTTGAATCGGAAAAGCATCAAAGCAAAACCAAAAAATAAAATAACACGAAACTTTAGGTCCGTAATTGAAGACACCGAGCACAACAAACTGTAGGTACAATATTGGATCACTCATTGATTCATTGCATCCATACGGGTCCCTTTTTGAGTTTTTCAACTTTGTTCCTTTACCTACCACCAAAACAACGCCTATGTAAAATTTTAAACAGGAACTTAAAAATAGCTTCCTCCTTGAAAAAAATCTTGTCAAAATTAATTTTTAATTTAACTCGGAAGATCGAGAAAAATAAATCTAAAACCTGCTATTTTTTAGCGTAAATACAAATATAAATTCGCAAGGAACAAGTCGACATGTCTTCAGGTGGGCAAAAAATGTTAAACCTTTGCAAACAAATTTTAAGTGCCCTAACAAACCCCCTAAAATATTTTCCGTTTCCTTAATTGTGCTTTTAACCCTGCCACCAAAGTTTTTCACGTATAACTTACTTAATTTCACTATTACGGAAAATATTCATATCAAAATTGAAGAGAATAAAATTCTGTACAAAATTATGTTTCTAATGTAAAAATTCGTCTAATTCCAATTCCAAAAACACCAAATGTGTTTTGCTTTAAAGAAGTAATATTTGAAAAAGTTTTTGAATAATTCGCGGTCGTATTGTGAATAAAATTTTCTTACATGTCAATTTTCTCATTTGAGGTGTATAATAAAAAATTGATTTGCTAGAGAATTATGTCCTCTTCAATATTTGCCGATGATAATTTTTCCTAAAAATGAAATTATGCGAGTTATAGGTGAAATCTCACGTTGGAGAGACTAAAATCACCAATTGGGGAAGATGCCGACAGGGGACTTTCTTCTTTTTCACGGAAATTTTTGTAAGCTGCAAGTGTTCTTTGCCTGGGCTAATGTAGATATTAAAAAAAATGCATGGCATTTATTACGAAATTCATCGTTTCAATTAAAACTTTGTAAAATCGAGAGTTGCAGTATATCTAAATTCATTATATCGAAGTTCCACTGTATCTAAACTCCTACAGACCCCAAGATGCGGGGGGGGGGAGTCCTAAAGGGCCACTAGAAGAACTGCATGGGAGGTATAAAATTAGTTTTCAAAAAGTTCCAAATGTTGGAACCATGGGAACATCGTTTCTCCAGGCGAGCGCCTCTGATATTCCAGACTTTCTTCTTTTTCACGGAAACTTTTGTAAGCTGCAAGTGTTCTTTGCCTGGGCTAATGTAAATATTAAAAAAAAATGCATGGTATTTAGTACGAAATTCATCGTTTCAATTAAAACTTTGTAAAATCGAGAGTTGCAGTAAATCTAAATTCATTATATCAAAGTTCTACTGTATCTAAACTCCTACAGACCCCAAGATGCGGGGGGGTCCTAAAGGGCCACTAGAAGAACTGCATGGGAGGTATAAAATTAGTTTTCAAAAAGTTCCAAATGTTTAAAAAAATCATGGGAACATCGTTTCTCCAGGCGAGCGCCTCTGATATTCCAGAGAACGATACTAGCACAAAAAATAATCATTGATTCGCAATTTTTACTTTATCAACTTCAAATTTGACATTTTAGGTTTAAATATTATCAATATTTTTAACTCCAATTTTTGTTACAGGTACAGGATTTATCATTCCACCAGAAGGACAAAATAATCAAACAAATTTGAAACAATCCAATCACACACAAAATGCTCAAAATAGTTCATCTGCACCTGGAATTAATTTTCAGCTTCCCAATAAGGTAGATAACAAGAATCCAATCAATATTTTATTTAACAATATTTTCCCACCCAATATTATTTATCGAATTAACCAATTGTTTGACAATAACAAAAATAATAACTTATTTTTACATCCAAATAATTTATTAAATGTGTTAAATCCGTTCAAATTATTTAAAAAAACCAGAAGGGTAGTTGGAAATTAAATAATTTTTGTGTGAAATATTTGTTTATAAGGTATACATTTATTTATGTTAATAGGAATAAGATGATTAATAATTAGCAACAATTAAATATTTTCTTGAATTTATTTAATCCTTTCACTCGGGAGCAGATCCCCTAACCTCTTTTCCAACCTGGTTCCTTCAGCACAATATGGAACGACACCGTTGTGGAATTTTCATCCAGAAATACCACCCAACACTTACAACACATTTAATTAGCTTTCTCTATAAAAAAAAATGCCACAAATATTTTAAAGAAGCTAACGACTTACAACACCAAGATTTCAAAACAAAATATTTCATAAACAAGTAAACTGTTATAAAAAACCAGAAATTTGAATATAACTGCTCTTAATTACGCAGGTAGGTAACCAATAATAGAATACCCACCTTAAAAACAATTTCTGATTCATCTCATGCAAAAAACCAAGAAGTTCAACAACACTTCAAGGTCTTCAAAGGACGTTAGAATATGAAGCACATAAGTTAATTATACGCAAAGATCAAAATCGAGTACTTATAAACTTGTTTTATATAAAATTATCTTGTTAAAAAAACTTGTCTAAAGAATTCGTAGTGCTATTGATTTTAGTTCACAGCGTGTCCCAAAATCAACCGAAATTAAAGCAATTTAAATCGTTTAAACTATTTTTTTTGAGATTAACTAAATTATAACATCAAAAATTGAGCTTTTCGGGGTTTTGGGTAAAATAAAAAATTTTGATGATCAAAATTTTGTTAGTTTTACAAGAGCGGTTAATTTAGAACTCCCTGTATTTATTGCACTTGGAACCACTTGTGTTACCTTAAGGTGAGCACCACAAAGTGTTGTATTTGTTTATAACCATCAGACTGTGACAAGTTGACTAAATTTGTAAGTCATTAGTCCAATTTTTACGGTTATTGTTATAATCAAATATGTGGAAGAATTATGCGTCTTTGTGGGTGTTGGTGCTTTTTAATATATTTCATGTAAGTATTTTTTATTTTAATTATTAAAGTTATCCAAACTTGTGGTGATTATCATTCAAAAAAATTATTTATTTAAGGGACTGCAGTTGTGTGATTTATTATTGCAATTAAAATTATTACACCATAAATGTTTTATTTAATAAAATAATGCCGACTTCTACGGTGGGGTAATAATAACACTGTTGCCTATTTTTAGGGATTAAAAAGCGAAACTACCACAATTAAAAGTGTTCCGACTGTAGAAAAAGCTCCAATGTTGCTAAGTTCTTATTTACCAGCCAGTATGCAAGTAATGGCACATGTAACCGATTTGATGAAATACGACATTCGCTACGTAGAAGACTCCGTCACCACTACAACAATTCGTCCGACCCCTCCTCACAATCCTGGAATTTTTGCCCCAAAACTTCCGTTCAGTTCTCAGGAATACCAGGTCAAAATCAGCCCCTACCAGGAATACTTAAATAAGCTTAGGAGTCCACAAAGTTCGAACTACTTCGACCGATACGCTTCCGTTGACAAAAAACAAGAGGAGCAGAAAACCGAGGAAGACGTATTAATAGATTTGGAAAGTCAAGCCACACATCAAGCTCGATCAGGAGAATCTCCAGAATTGTTCTTGTTAGGTCGGGAACCAAGCACTCTCCTCAGACAAGTAAACAAACTGGAAGACTACGATTTCTTTGACGATGATGATAAACTCCTCCAATTTTCCAACAACTACGACGATGTCAGCCTAAGAGGTTACATAATTGGAAATAAAAAAATTCCTCCTACCAGAGCTTATGTTACCTTACTCAACTTGTACGATTCGCTTAATAAGGAATCCAAAAAGTTACAGTTAAACAAATATGGCGTAAGTAGTTTTCTGAATTAAAATATCTTTTCTTATCTTTTGACATTTTAGGGATACCAGAATGACGTTTTGCAAGTTTTAATTGAATCTTCGAAAGGAACTTCTTCAGCGCAGGTGAAAACCGTATTGGGCAACTTAGTTAATAATAGGGATACCAACGATGCAGGGATTCTCAAAAAACTTAACACCATTTTAGATGAATTGAATATTGCTGATAGTTACATAAACGAAGCATTAAAACCCATCCCTGCTTTGCAATTCCTCTATTAATTATTTATTTTCAACTGTTAAAACATTTTTTCGTTATGGCAGAAACTTGGAACAACATTTTGAAATCATTTTATTAATACTTAGAGTAAGTAAACAAATGCATAGTTTTAGTTGTTTTTTAAATAAATACAAAAAGTTAAAATTGGTTATGATTTTGTATCGCTGCTGCTGGATACATACGAAAATATTTTAAAAGCTAAACTGATCACTGGAGTCAAGACATTCGACACAAATATAGATCTAAAATCTGCTGGTTCTTCTGGATGTTTATTATCACGTAACAGCACTTCAATATTTGTTGAGTTATTGGATTCGTTAATCGCGGGGTTGTTAACTAACGTCTGATTGTTATCCATTTTTTCAGCTGTATCAGAATTTTCGTTGAAATGTGAAAAAAATTGCAATTTTGAGTAAACTTTTTCTAGTTGTTTCTGAAAGAATCCTGGAGATGCTTCGTTGTGCATAGTTTCATTTTGGGAATCATCTGGATAGTTTTCCACTTCATATTCGGGGTTTTTACTGAGTTCTTGCACTTTTGAGCGTCTCAAATTTGCGATGTTACTTATTGGTGGAGCATCTATTGGTGTTTCATTATTGTTATACAAAAATGGCACTGATTGGGTCTCTTCTACCTAGATCATGAAAAACGTCATGCATTTTAAGGGTCCTTTCGAAAAATATGAGTCAAAATTTATCCCCTTGCTTAGTATGCAAAAATTAAAAGAAGTTTTTACTTATCCAAAAATTATGGTATAAAAATAAATTTGGGAAAATATTTAATTCGGGGATTCCCGTCCTACGAGTAGTAAATCAAATTTGAATAAACAAAGGTGTATTTATAGACCCCTAAATAACTTGGCAGTCATTCAAATGAACCCTTGCGAAAAATAATAAAGTCAAAAATTCGTACTTACGTAAAATAACAACATAAACATAAAAATTTGTAAATTAAGCCACAAAGAATTCATTTTGTCTTCTTCTAATGTGCTATTAGGATCGACAATTAAAGCTAACTAAAATATTCATAAAAAGATCTTGCATCCCTCCTTTTGATTAAGGTAGATACTTTTTAAGAAGGGATCAATAATTTTTGCTCAGGACCGTACTTGAAATTTACACGATGGATTAAATACTAAATTTACTATAGGATGTGCAGTTTCAATTTTTAAAGTGCTGAATTTTTCATTTTCTCAAAACTAAACCAAATAGGCGTCTGTGTATTATAGGTTTTACAGTTTTTTTAATCGGTAAACGCTTGAATAGTTTTGTTTATGTTTAATTCATGATGCTAATTAGACCACGGTCTACACGAAAATCTTAATCCTTGACAATTTTTTTATACCTGCAGAATATTAATTACGTGCATATTAAACAATAAAATTGAGGACATGGTTCTTTAGGTATTTGATATTGGTTTGCTGATAATAAATTAAGTGATAAAATTTTGACACGTACATACGAATGCCAATGTTAATATAACGTCCATATATAATTTATAGTATGTTTAGAAATAATTGATACTTAAATAATTAATTGGCAGAATATCCGCTACAATCACCGAGAAGAATTCTAATAGCTGTATCATGTGAAGTTTAACTGATATAAAATTTTAAATTAATTTCTTTGTTGCTTAAATCGTTAATAACATTATTAAGTAAACACAAGCATTAATTAATTTTGCGAAAATTTTCAGACACTGAAAATTTTTATAATTTCTTATTAGTTCGAAATTTGATCCCTCTGGCCACTTTTAATGTGGTGTTAAAGGTGCACATCACCAGTATGTGACAGTATAACTTTATACTTTCAATCTCGTCTCTCTCTTAGATGGCATTGGTGTATCTACTTGGTGGTCGACAGAGATTTTTGCAGCTTCTTTTTGCCTTCAGTTCAAGATCGACTTTAGCCATCATCCGTCTCTAGTTCTTGCTGTACGACCTGCTCAATTCTACTCCAATCGCACGCCCTTGTCAATTGCCTGTTGAAGACGCGATAGGAGAGCGCAAATTGAGAACCAGTGTCTTAGTGACCCTTGACTGCGGCGATGGACCCCAAGAATTTGTATTAAAAAGTTGGAATTTTTGAGTTTTTAAGTATAAAAATTATAATTGAAGGCGTGTAAATAAAATTTGAAGTTGTTGAGAGGTGTTGGATTGAAATAAGTGATTGATATTTTATAAAATTTACGACGACATAATAAATTGAGCAACATATGGCACACAGCGCGGGGCGCGTTTATTGTAAATCGAAATTAGAATTGTGCCCATTATAAAAATTCATATCAAACGTGGGGCTGTACAAGATTGAACCTATCAGAACCTGAGATTAAGTTTACAAATGTCCGACGAAAAGAAAACGGAGGAATATAAACCAGATAACGCTGAAAATTTTTCATCGCCGTCATTTTCAAGTACTAAAAGGGGTACAGGCGAAATAATGGATTTTAGCCATAATAGACTCTAAAAATAAAAATGGACGAAAATAATCGAAATTTAAATAGAAAATTTGACGAAAATAATAAAAAATTGGAAGAAAATAATCAAAATTAAGAAAAAAATTCGATGAAAATCAAGAAATAATTCAGTTACGCATGGATAATTTGGATAATGCCCTTGAAGAGTTAAAAATACCAGCAGTAACCGGAGAATTTTTAAATAAAAGCATGGAATCGTTGAAGGAAGAATTTGATAGAAAATTATACGAGGTCTCTTGCAGATTCGAAAAAGTTTGAATAAAAACTTTGACGAAATGAAATGGGAAACGGTAAACTTTCACCAAAAAAATAATAACACCCAAGCGAAAGAAATAATTAAAATCAATAAAACAATTAATGGATGTAAGAAGAAAATCCACCACCAATATAAAGATGGAAGAAAAATTAAGGATAAAAATCATTGTGAAATAACTGGAAAGGGACGGACAAGTTTTAAATAAAAAGTTCTCAGAAAAGTAAGAAGAAAAGGATGCGTGAATATTTTAAAGATGAAAAGTTTAACAACAAAAAGATATTTAAACAAGGTGGAACTCGCTTTAGCGGCAGTTCCTAGGCTTCTATACAGCTACCTTTCTGGTGTGAAAAGTTGTTATTGCTAGTTATTTTTGGTCGACATAATATTTATAATGTAACATCAGATAATCCGATAATCTGCACCAATTAAATTTTTCGAGATAACTTCTTATTAGGGTATCAATGTCTTAACGGATCAAAGGATCAAACGATTAACGGATCAAAGAATCAACGAATCAAAAGATCAACGGATCAGAGGATCAACGGATCAAAGGATCAACGGATCATCGTATCAACAGATCAACGTATCAACAGATCAACGTATCAACGGATCAACGTATCAACGTATTTAAATTTCCTATATAGGTGAAAAATTATGTAAATAAAATATAACTTATATATTTGGTCTGCATTGAAAAATAATCAGGTAATCTGCACTAATTACATTTTTGCGGTTGGTATTTATCATTCACTATATAACTAATAATAATGAAGCTTTTCCATTCCATTCGGAACTTTACTTCTCTGTAATCTACGGTCCATTTTTTGAGGTGGAACAATCCTCTTCTTTCTCTTTTACTTACAACTTAACTTCACCAATTAGCCACTGCTGTGGTTAACAATAAATAAATTTAAAACAAATTATTGTTTTATTATACATACGATGTGTTTATAATCACAATTTCGAGGGTTCTGATTAGATTTGAATTATGCCGACGGAAAGACGGACAGACACGGAGCCAGATCATAACGCTTCTGTTATAATTTGTATAGAAGCCTAATAGCGCACTGGGTATCCAGTTCTTAGACCTCTATACACACAGAGTATTTCCAACACGATTTGAAACGCTCTGTACGATTTTGAATTATGCGGACGGACGGACAGACACGGAGCCAGATCATAAGGCTTCTTGTTATACTTTGTATAGAAGCCTAAAACGAATATTTGAAAAAAGCAGAAAATAAAATGAAAATTGATTACATCAAGAGACAAATTAAAATTTGCAAATAGAAAAACAACTAGAAAAAGTGTGATTTAAAAAAATTTATTTACAGAAAATATTTGAAGTTTGGAATGAATCCGTTTAACACGAGATTCCTCCAGACGAGGACTGGAGGAATTGACATCTTTTCTATTTCTCATGGAAGTATGCTACAGAAATTGTAGCATACTTTAATTGTTTAAGATTGTTTAATAAGAAAAATAGATAACGAATTTATTAATATGATTAGCGATTGCACCTTAAAAAAATATGGCCATGAAATTTTAAATTAAGAATTTTGGTTGAATAAAAAATAATAGGCATGCGAAGTTTTTGCAAAGCAGAAGAAATAAGAAAATTTAAAAACAAAACATAGATTAATTGCTGTTAAAACTTAAACGAATATAAAAACAAGATTAGATAAAAATAATTGGATAACGTGAATATCATAAAATGGGTCAAAAATGAATTGAAATTGAAATATTGTGAATTAATAAACACAAATTGATGATTGTCAAAATGTAGAATAACTAATGAAAATTACTAAAAAGTGTATTCACTTTGGACCATTTTGAATTTTGACCTTGGTGTTAACATTAAAATAAAAAATTATTATACAATAATGCATTATTAAAACTTTTATTGCAGAGAATTGTATTTAATTTGTATTAAACATAAAGTTATCTCAAAATTTTTATTAGACAAACATTTATCAAATTTTCATAATTTCAAGTACATTTTCTTTGTATTATAAGCTTTGCACAAGATGCTTTGCTTTAAGGAGGCTCATTGCCTTTTGAAAATGTGGGCACTTTATCCAAAATAATATCAATTATATAATATAATAGTACATTTTATTAGTAATAAAATAAAATAATCTTCATCAATTAATTATTATAATAAATTATTTTTATATTACAATAAACTTTCATCGCCAGGTTCATCGCCTTCTGAAAATATGGGCACTTGATCCAAATTAATATGAATAATTATATAATATTATATAAAATAATCTTCATCAATGAATTATTTTAATAATTTTTATATTAAAATAAACTTTAAAAACTTTAAAAATTAATTAGCTAATTAGACAATAAATTAAAATTATTTTTGCACATAAAAAAGTTAATAAATAATCATCAAATTAATATTTAATTAAGTAGTTTATTTTTAAAGTTTATTTTAATATTAATTTCACTAGTTAAAAAAGATATTTTAAATATTATTATAATACTAGAAGGTCAGGCGGCTGGTTGCTTTAATGTAAGAAATTTAAAATCGCTGAGGACAATAATAAAATTGTCTTATAAAGTGTCGACCTACATAGAGTCCAGAGGCGCTTATGCATTGATCCTTTGATTCAATCGAAATGTGAAATGGACGTATACAATCAGAATATTCGTCAGAACAGTTCGGTTATGGATAAGTTACATCGCAAAAATATAAAAACATAAATATTTTATAAACAAAATTAAATATAGTAATTTTAAATCTTAAAAAATATTCTTGAGGTCGGGTCGGTTTGTTATGATGGTGCTATGGTTCCTTGACTCCGTATAGCGAGCTGCCACTACATAACTCATGCAGGAATTATACTAAAACTTGAGTGTAAGTTTGTACTGTAGTTTCACTATAATGAGTTGTTATAATAAAATAATTATAACATTTCGATGTAAAGTGCATTTATAATTGAGGGGTCTGGAAGTAAAAGGGTTCAAGTGCACTTGAAGCTGAAATGATCTAAGTGCAGAATATCATACCTAATAGGTATCCTAACTTAGAGGTAAAATGATTTTAGTAAATTTTACGTCCCCTTGGGTCGTAAAATTGTATTTTCTAAACTTATTACTGGAATTTTGAATTTCCAGTTAAATTTCACATACAAAAAAATTAAGCTTTGTTGAAATTTTGGAAAAACTTGGCCTCGAATTTTTTTGAATTTGCTATGAATTGGTTTGATTTGCAAATACTATTTATTATATGTACTTTTGTGTCCTCACAGTGCTCTGGATTCTGGATTCTGGATTGTAAGTGAAGGACAGCCTCTTACGAGGTCGTACGCACTCAGGCCACAAATTGACCCATTATGCTACCTTCATTAGGGAAGCCGTCCCCCTACTCCTCAAGCCATCCCAACCTTAGAATGTACTCGAGAATCTTAGAGGGCGGCATATCCCTAATACTGGCCATGTTAGGCCAGAGCTCCCCCAACATGGATCCTCTGATGGACGCAAGGGCAGGGCATCTGCAAAGCAGATGCTCCGCCGTTTCGTCTGCTTCTTCTCAACCACGACAGATGGGACTCTCTACAAGACCCATCGTGTGTAGGTGTTTATTTAACTTGCAGTGTCCCGTCAAAATCCCCGCAATAATACGCAGACTATCCCGAGACAACTGTGTGTAGTATTTGGCATTTCTGCTGGAGGGCCCGCATATAGCTGCTCTCGCTTGACGGCATGCCTGTAGATTCTCCCATCTTCTACCATGTAGTTTCTGAGTTTGTTCTCTTATGAGGGTGTTGATTGTGCTGATGGCCGGCGTGACAAATGGCTCAGGACCGCACGGTGTGTTACCCGAGCCCGTTCTCGCCAGCACATCCGCCCTCACATTCCCTTCATTGTCTTGATGACCTTTCACCCAGCTGAGTGTAAGGTTGTTGTGGGTTGATATCTCATTCAGTGTCCGATAGCAATTAAGTATCAGCCCCGAGGTAATCTTGTGACGGTTTAGTGCCACAAGAGCCGCTCTACTGTCTGTAAATATCTGAATTCTTTTGCCTCGGATGCCTCTATCCTTGACTGTTTTTGCGCCGTGTAGTATGCCTACAAGTTCCGCCTGGAACACTGAGGCATACTTACCCAGCGATATTGATGTGTTTAGCTGCAGTTCCCGGGAGAAAATCCCCACACCTGAGCCATCACCAGTTTTGGAACCGTCAGTGTACAGAGATATGTCTGTCTCTACGGTTCTTGTTGTATCTAGCAAAATGCTAAATTTCCTATCAAATAGGTGAATAGGGGGAATCCTGTCAGCATCCAGGGCCAGGATGGGGAGCCTATCAAAATAGTGCCCCCCCAGGACCCCCGAATGTCTCCCGACTCCTTGCCTATTGGTCCAAAGCCCCCACGCTCGCAGCCTGAGGGCAGCCTTGACCGCCTGCTCCTCCACGTGGAGATCCAGTGGAGGGAGACAGAGAAGAGCCTCTAAGGCCGCTGTGGGAGCCGTTCGCATCACTCCTGTCACCGCCAGGCAGACCATTCTCTGCATCCGGTGAAGAGAGGACGCCACTGTTGCCAGCTTGGTTCTAGGCCACCAAACCAAAGCACCATAACTTAGCATGGGCCTTATTATGGCAGTGTAGAGCCAGAGGGCAACCCTAGGGGAAAAGCCCCAGGATCGCCCCATTGCCCCACGACATTGCTAGAAGGCCATGCTCCCTCTTCCAGTTTTATAACTGACATGTTTGCCCCAGTTCAGCTTTTTGTCAAGTATTATGCCTAGATACTTGACTTCCGATGCTAGTTTGAGTGGGGTTCTGTTCAGCTTCGGCATTCGCATGCTCTGTAGCTTCTTCTTCTTGGTGAATAAGACAAGCTCAGTCTTGGTTGGGTTAACCGAAAGAGCCTGCTCATTGCACCATGTTTGCAAGGTACGAAAGGCTGCCTGCATGAGATCACACAGGACACTTTCGTACTTACCCGTAAGCAGTATGGTAATGTCATCTGCGTATGCAACGGTATAAAAACCGTTGTTGTTGAGACATTGTAAGAGGCCGTCTACTACCAAATCCCATAATAGTGGGGATAGCACGCCCCCCTGGGGGCAGCCCTTGGTGGCAATGCCTTTAATGTTTGCGTCTCCCACGCTGATCTCAACAGCCCTGCCTTCCAACATAGAGTTGATCGATCTTACGATGGTGCAGGGCACATCGTGATCCCTGAGGGAGGCGTCTATGCTTTCGAAAGTGGCTTTATCAAAGGCCCCCTCGATATCAATGAACGCTCCTAGGGTGCATTCCTTGAAATGCAGCGATCTTTCTATCCGCTCCACAACGACGTGTAGTGCAGACTCGGTGGATCTCCCCAGGGTGTACGCATGTTGATTCGGATGTAGCGGCTTGGTTACCAAGGCCACATCACGAATGTATCTATCGACCAGTCTTTCCAAGGTCTTCAGAAAGAAAGACGTCAGACTTATTGGTCTGAAGGATTTGGCCAGGGAGTAGTCCCCCCATGCCTCAAGGGTATAAAGATGACCTTGACCCTCCGCCACTCTCTGGGCGTGTAGCCATGCGCAATGCATGCCCTGTACGCCCTCACCAGGTAATGGATGATGTGGTCCAAGCCCAATTGTAGTAGGGCCGGAAACACCCCATCATGCCCCGGCGATTTGTAAGGGCTGAAGGATCGGATAGCCCAAGCCGTTTTGATCGGGTCAACGATCTGGTTTGCAATTTCCCAGTCCGCCCCCGTCGGTGTCCGAGCGTTGTGCTCAGTCCACACGTAATCAGGGACAGTCCTGCTGCCGGGAAAGTGTGTTTGTAGCATTATTTCAACTGTTTGCTCAAGGCTCTCCGTAAAGGAGCCATCCTCTCGCAACACGCTGCTAAGCTGGTGATTTGGATCCTTGGAAATGAGCTTCCTCAGTCTGGCAGCTTCCTTGGTGGATTCTATGCCACTGCAGAAGTCTCTCCAGGATTGCCGTTGTTTTTGGCGAATCAGTTTCTTGTACTCCGACTGTCGCACCCTAAATGCCGCCCAGTCAGAGTCGCTCCTTGTACTTTTCGCTTTATTACAGAGTTTCGCGACCGCCTTCCTCAGCCGCTCTAGTTCCCCGCACCACCAAGGTGTTGCCTGTTTGCCAGAGCCAGCCGCCTTTAGCGGACACGACGCTTCGTATGCTCTATTGAGAGTTCTTTGCAGTGCACTTGTGCATGTTTCGATCTCTTCAGTGTTGTCAAATTTGACTTTAGTGGCAACATCACCAGGCATATCGGCCTCCAAGGTGCCAGAAAGCAGATCCAAAAAGGTCTGCCTATCCAGCCTCCTCGGATTCCTGCAATACCTGGGTTCCACTTTAAGGGCTTTAATTTTAAAGCATATCCATCTATGGTCCGACATTGTCAGTTCTTTGGACACATGCCAGTCATAAATTTTTGTTGAAATACTCGGTGTAGCTAGTGTGATATCAATCACAGAGTAGCGAGTGGGCGACGCGTAGAAAGTTGGCGCGCCCCCCCCTGTTGAGTACTTCTAGGCTTGTACCATTTAGGTATTCAAATAAGGACATACCTCGTATGTTGCAACCGTCGCTTCCCCATGCGTTATGATGGGAGTTAGAGTCGCATCCAATAATGAGGCGTCTTTTGTGTTGTTCGCAATGCCTGACAAGATCCGCCAGACCTTTGGTTGGTGGCAGCTCTTGAGAGTCAATTGGGAAGTAGGCAGATGCCAGTATGACATCTTTTTGACCGTCACCCAAGTCACAGCTCAGCCGGACAGCCGTTAGGTCACCACTGCTGAACTGCGGCAAAGGGTTAGCCTGAATGTTGCCACGAATGTAGATACATGTCCTGATTTTATCTGATAGGTTGCCTGTAAAGACATGTCCTTTCAGCATAGAAAGGCCGGTTATCTTGGTCCTAACTACATATGGCTCTTGAATTAGGGCTATTGTGTCCGTACATCCTGCCAGGCGGCGGCATAAGGTAGCCGTGGCCGCCCGGCCGTGTTGCAGGTTAGTTTATATGAATTTCCACTCACATAGAGTCGCCATTAGGCATCTCTTGTGGTGGAGTCTTCTGCACGAGCTTCAGTCTCTGCTGGATGTTCCTCATCTACGTGCATGAGTTCCAGCTCAGCAGCTACCTGCTCTGCAGTGGGTTCGGTCTCAGCATCATGGGATATCCGCTGTACCTTTACTTTTAGAGAGGAGAATCTGTAACTCAGTTTCTCCTTTCTTGTTTTTAGGGTGTCGCTGTCCTCTTTGCTGACACCGAAAACAATAAGCTTCCCCGGGGGGTCACTACTGTCGGCGTCGTAGAAGACACACCATTCTTTGATGTCGATCCAGGGGTTCTGTGCCCTTAGCCGTCCAATGACCTCCTCAGTGGGCGCGGGTTTCCCCGGTACCCAAATTGTGGCCTTAGACAGCCTAGGCATGTCGTCCACCTGGACGATTTCCAATTTTGCCCCCTCCCACAATTGTGGTAGTTCGGCTACTGTTTTCTGGAGCCAATCCAGAGAGGCCCCGTTATCACAGGTGATCCGGAGGATCTCGCCCGAGTAACGGAAGCCTCCGAAAGTTGGCGCCACTATTGCCGTCTCCAGGGCCCTCAGGAGGGTCCTGTCGATGGCTTCCTCAATTAGGTCCTTTTGGGCAGTTGTAATCTTGCCCGAAGGTTTGGAGCGGTCAATAACTGCCACTCGAAGGTGCCTGGTGGCAGCCTCCCTATAAGTGGCAGCATTAGCCGCACTAAATGTTACGGTGGAGGTGGGTTGGGACGTTTTAACCCTCTTACTCGGATTGCTCCGAGGTGAGGGCTGTGAGTCCCGCGACCTCACCCGCTTTTTATCAGCGTTTTGAGAGGAAGCGTTTTGCCACTTCCCCTTCTGCGCCGTTTTGTTTTTAGCCACTCCGGCAGGCGCGCCGTCCTTGCCCTGGGGTTTGGACAGCACTGCCTGTTCATGAGCGGTTTTTGGCTGCTTTGAGGCCGCGACAGCCGCGGCCTCTTTAGCCTTCCTGCGCCGCTTCTTTTCTGCGCCGCAGAGTCCACGCTTTTTAGGGCCAGACCCCGCGTTGCCACGATCTTGTGGGACACCCACAGGGGGTATACCCACAGTTGAAGCGGTCGCCTTGTTGCTGTTTGACGGGACATCCTGTAAGGACATGCCCATCGCAGTGTTTGTTTGAGGGACATCCCGTGGGGACATACCCTCTGTATCTTTAGGCTTTTCGCTCACTAGGAGCACCTTAGCCTCAGGTTGTTTTGGTTTTTTTTAAATCATTCATTGATTAGAGGTACATTTTCATCTTCCAGAGCTCCCCACCCGTCACAGAGTCCAACCAGGGGGACGCCACCCACGGTGCCAGGGCTACTCGAAAGGTATTGTAATGTATTTGAATTTAAATAAATACGCGCCAATGTACTGTTACCAACTACGCATGAAAAGCTAACATGCATGTAAATATTGTAAATAATAATCAGTTATAATTTAGTGGTTACTTGTAAATATTAATTATTAATAAATTGTACATATCAAAATGTAGTTCAATATTTAACATTTGGCGACGTAGGATAAACTAAGATTACAACGACTGGAAAACGTGGAAAATTTTGTGAGGTTAAGGTACAAGTGTTGACTCAGATTATTGGTATATTTTTAGCATTGCCAAAACCGTTGGAATCTAAATACAACATACAACTAACAGACGAGTAAGTACTTAACCATTTAAGCACGGAAGAAAATTTCTTGGTTTGGTATTACACCGGAACACGATTTGGAAAGAAATTTTACAGTCGTTGGTTATTCAAGTAAAAATATAACTCAAGATGACTGAAGAAAGTAGTACTGTACAAAATAGGACTGAAGGAACCATGGGACGAATGGATGAATATAAGTTGGGAGAAAATTGGTCAATTTATTTTGAAAGACTCCAGCTGTATTTTCTGGTAAATGGTGTTCATGAGTCGAAACAGGTGCCTTTATTATTGACATTAATTGGGGTCGAAGCGTATACAACCCTCAGAGATTTGTGCGATCCGACATTACCACAAAACAAGAAACTAGAGGAACTGTCGTTATTATTGGGTCGACAATTTACACCAAAAGTATCAGCGTTCCGAAAGCGTATCGAGTTTTTAAGGATGGAACAAGGAAGCGAGGGGATCCACGATTGGTTTGCTCGAGTTAAGAAGGGCGCTAAAGAATGTGAATTTGGAGCAACGTTGGAGGAATGGGTTAAGACCAAGTTTGTAACAGGGCTGAAAGCGGGACACATACTAGACAGGTTATGTGAAGAAAAACCGACACAAAAGCTAGAAGTCATGTTGGACATAGCTTCTAGTAGAGAAGCAGCAAACAAACAAGAGACCCCCACGATTAATAAGGTCAGTTTAGTAAGCAGGAATAAAACAATGCCCACGATAAATAGTGGCAGTGATAGGAGAACGGAGGTAAAATGTGTACATTGTGGAAAAGGAAACCACACTTTTGGGAGGTGCAAGTACAAGGGATATGTGTGCAGAATTTGTAAAGAAAAGGGCCATTTAGCGGTTGTGTGTACAAAGAAAAATGAAGATAATCATCTGCTGGAAGAAGAGAGAGATCTTTTTAGTGTGGAACGGGCAGCCTCTGATTGTAATTATGTGGAACCGATGTGGATAGACGGAAAGGTTAACGGGAAGAATGTAAAATTTGAAGTAGATACCGGGGCAGGAGTCTCGTGTATGCCAGAGGCCATGTATTTGGATAGATTTGAAGAGGTTCCGCTAGCACCAGCAATGGTTCGATTGAAGACATACAATAATGGGGTGATAGCAACAATGGGCACGATTGAGGTGGATGTGGTAATCAATGGAAACAGGGCGAAGGCCGAATTAATGATAGTACGAGGAGGTAACAGACTATTGTTAGGGCGAGATTTATTCAGGAAATTAAATTTTAAGATGATAAGTCCAGAATGTAAGGCACAAATAAATCAAATGCATGCCTGTAAATCGGTAGATGTTGCTGGTAAGTTACAAATGTTACTAAGTAATTTCAAAACTTTGTTTAAGTCGGAATTGGGTAACTACAATGGAAATCCGATTAAATTGGAGTTGGTGGAGCAGACAAGACCGATATTCCATAGACCTAGACCTATTCCGTATGCCTTCAAGGCTAAAGTGGAGTTGGAATTGGAAAGGTTGGAGACGGAAGGCATTATTGTCAAAATGGAAACTGCAGACTGGGGAACAACGTTGGTACCAATCCTAAAAGCCAACGGTAAAGACCTGCGTCTATGTGCTAATTATAAGACAACCTTAAATAAGTATCTGAAGGACTGCAACCACCCACTGCCCCGAATAGAGGATATTTTTGTGGCATTACAAGGCGGTCAAAAGTTTTCCAAGCTAGACTTCTTAAATGCGTACAATCAGTTGACCGTAGACGAGGAGACTAGTATGATGTTGGCATGGAGCACACACAAAGGCATTTACAGAATCAAGAGGTTACCATATGGCACCAAGCCTGCTTGTGCGATCTTTCAAAGTATCGTGGAAAAAGTACTGTTAGGCCTGAAAGGAGTAGTGAATTTTTTGGACGATATTGTAGTAACGGGTCGATCGGATGAAGAGCATTTGGAAAATTTACAGAGTGTTTTAGAAAGATTACAAAAGGCGGGATTTCGGATGAACTACAAAAAGTGTGTTTTCTTTCAGGATCGCATAGATTATCTGGGTCATACAATATCAAGGGAAGGTTTAAGTAGCAACGAAAACAAGGTTAAAGCAATTATAGATGCGCCAAAGCCTAACAACGTGACAGAAGTTCGAGCATTTGTAGGAATGTGTAATTATTATGCTAAATTTGTTCCACGTTTGTCAGAGATATTAAAACCCTTATATGACTTGGTAAAAAAGAATACAGTATTTCGTTGGACAAGAGAAACTGAGGAATCAATGAGACTAGCCAAAAAGAAGCTGGCATCGTCAGAAGTATTGGTGCATTACGACCCTCTAAAACAGGTACGATTAGCGTGTGATGCTTCACAAAAAGGGATAGGCGCGGTCCTGATGCATGTGTTGGATAATGGACAAGAAAGGCCGATAGCATATTGCTCACGAATTTTGTCAAAGGCAGAGGCAAACTATTCTATGATACACAAGGAGGCGCTAGCTATTTATTGGGGAGTAAATAAATTTTATCAATACTTGGCAGGTAGAAAATTTGAGCTAGTAACCGATCACAAACCATTGCTAGCACTGTTTGGAGAAGACAAGACACTACCCCAGATGGCTGCGGGAAGGTTACAGAGATGGTCTTTGTTTTTAGCAAATTTTGATTACAATATCAAGTATGTGAAGGGCGTAGAAAATGTGCACGCGGACGCTCTTTCAAGGTTGCCCTTACAGGTGCAAGCGGAGGCTGAGCAGGAACAGGAAGGGTGTTGCCAACTAAATTTTGTGGAGGATTCGATGGCGCTCGATTTAAATGCACTTAGGGTCCAAACAAGGAAAGATGCAGTCACGGGACAAGTGATGAATTTTATCAGGTACGGATTTCCGAGCATATCAGACAATGTGCATTTAACCCCATATGTAAATAGAAAAGAGGAATTGTATATAGAAGATGGGGTAATAATGTGGGGGTATCGTGTCATCATTCCAACGAAATTTCAAAAAAAATTATTAGAAGAGCTACATAGTTCTCACATGGGAATGGACAAGATGAAATCTACCGCACGATCGTATTTTTGGTGGCCTAAATTGGATAAAGAGATCGAGGACTACGTTCGTAATTGCAAGGTATGTGCATGCAATAGACCGGAACCACGAAAGGCACCAGTGAAGCCATGGAGTAAAGCGGGGAGAGCATATGAAAGAGTACATGCAGATTTTTTAGGTCCCTTTGCTAACAAAATGATGCTGGTAATTACGGATGCGTATTCAAAGTGGCCGGAAGTATTTATAATGAATAGCACGGATGCCGATGCTACGGTGAGGAAGTTTCGAGAGTGCGTGGCAAGATTTGGTATTCCCAACAGTATTGTAACGGACAATGGACCTCAATTTACATCAAAGGTTTTTATGGAATTTTGTAGTTTAAATGGGATAAGACACATTACATCACCTCCGTTTCACCCGGCAACGAACGGAGCTGCCGAGAATTGTGTTAAATCGATGAAGCGTGGAATCAACAAGGCTTTAAGTGATAGCAGGAATAAGGGAGTTG
Organism: Podabrus alpinus; assembly: GCA_932274525.1. Taxonomy (NCBI): domain Eukaryota; kingdom Metazoa; phylum Arthropoda; class Insecta; order Coleoptera; family Cantharidae; genus Podabrus; species Podabrus alpinus. Next base: position 68,566,090 of record OW026454.1, read on the forward strand.
CGTTGGAAACCTTACTGCAGCGTTATCTGTTTAGCTATCGGAATGCAGAACATTCAACGACAGGAATGACACCGGCACAGCTTATATTTAATTACAAGCCCAAAACACGACTGGATTTGCTAAGACACAGTAAAGAGCGACCAGGGGAAGAGAAGAAGAGTGGAAAAGGGCGAGAGGCACAGTTCCAAGAAAACGAGGTGGTGTATTGTCGAGACTACAGAAATCCAAATAAGAAGCAATGGAAAGAATGTACAATTGAGGAGGTTTTAGGAGAACGAACCTATTTGTGCAAGGTAAGGGATGAAGACTTGGTATGGAAGAGGCATACAAATCAAATTCACAAAGGTGCAGTAGGGGGAAGAAGAGAGACAGGTGGCGGAGATGTTCAAATAAATGAAGAAAATACACCCACAATTCAAGAAAGGAGGTTACCGGAAGTCTTGGAACCTACAAATGGAGCGAGCGAGCCACTGGAAGAGATGCCGATTAGCGTTCAGGAGGAAGAATCGGTGAATCGAGAGGAAGGGAGAGTAGATATGGAAATTCATGGAAGCCAGGAGAGTGCAGAGGAACGGACGAGACCCAAGAGAAATACTCGACCTCCCCAGCGTTTGAATTTGTAGGGGGTATTGTAATGTATTTGAATTTAAATAAATACGCGCCAATGTACTGTTACCAACTACGCATGAAAAGCTAACATGCATGTAAATATTGTAAATAATAATCAGTTATAATTTAGTGGTTACTTGTAAATATTAATTATTAATAAATTGTACATATCAAAATGTAGTTCAATATTTAACAGGTATAGTCCCCGGAGAGGCAAAGTGTTTGCACACTCCGTCCTCTCCTAAGGGCTCGTCCTGCTGTTCCTCTGACGGAATCAGCCAAGCCGATTGATCCGGGTGGACTAGTCCGGACCTCCCGTTTGAGTGGAAATCCAGGCCAAAGTGGAGTGTTGTCGGACCCAGGAGATCTAAACCGCTCCCGAGCCGACTCAGCCACCAGGCCCCCTTCATTCCACCGTACGGGTCTCCACGCACGGCAATAACACGTGGGTGCCTGTATTAGTCAGATTCCTCTACGGTGACCATCATCCCGGTTCCCCGACTGCCGGTAGCCCAAGCACGGAGGGTTTCAGACCTCGGAAGGGCCCGACAGCCGAACCAGACCGAACACGAGGGGGTTTTAATTCCCTGGCCCGTATCCTAACAGGTACATGCCCACCGCTTCATCGAAACACACAAGCCCACTCACCACGACAAGGTTCAGGCACATTCGAGCGGGCCTCACAGTGCTCAGGGTCGCTTATTAGTGAAAATTCTTCAGACGTGACACACAATCAAAATAAGAGACAGGACATATCTAACACAATTTATTAACAACATTCACATTTAAACAACAACCAACAATACAATTAAATTACTAACTAAAATCAAAATATAATCAATCAACTTAAAATCCTTACTTATTTTCTGATATAATATTGTAAAGCTTTACTTAATCTTTTTCTTTCCGTTTAACGCACTTAATTTCGCCACACGTATTTTCCCGCACTGACGAACTTTAGACAACTTCTTCCTTCACCTATACTCCTCCACGTACTAACTTCTCGCGTTCCGTTATCCAATTCTGGACCAAATCAACCAATTCTTTTAATTCAAAATGGACCAATTCTGCAACACCCTTATTTCTCCTGCTATCTATTTGCTTCAAACACAACTGGTCTGAGACTCTCTTTATTTTGGAACTGCTACACAATTAATTCTCCTTCTATCTATTTGCTTCAAACACAATTGGTCTGAGACTCTCTTTATTTTGGAACTGCAACACAATTAATTCTCCTTCTATCTATTTGCTTCAAACACACTTGGTCTGAGACTCACTTTATTTATGAACTGTAAAAATACGACTGGTCTGCGTGTCGTCTATTCATCAACTTCTTCAAACACAACTGGTCTGCGTGTCGTCTATTCATCAACTTCTTCAAACACAACTGGTCTGTGTGTCGTCTATTCATCAACTGCTTTGCAGCTCTTTATTCAGGAACTGCAAAAATACGACTGGTCTGCGTGTCGTCTATTCAGCAACTGCTTTACAGCTCTTTATTCAGGAACTGCAAAAATACGACTGGTCTGCGTGTCGTCTATTCAGCAACTGCTTTACAGCTCTTTATTATCTTGGCATGGTTACCACTCGCTTTTTTCCTGATTATGTTTTATTTTCTTTCTTCTAAAGATGCCGCATTATCCTACGTGTATTCTTTTTTATTATATCGTTACAAACAAAACTTTAATCTAGCAACATTTTTATTTTTATAATCACATTCATACTGAACAAATTTTAATCTCTTATTATAAAAGGCCAAGTCTTTCTTTCTTTCTGTCTGTCCCACGGAAATACCCGAAGCAAACCGAACCGAACGCACAACGTATCATCGGATCAACGTATCATCGGATCAACGTATCATCGTATCAACGTATCATCGGATTAACGTATCATCGTATCATTTTGTCTATATAGGACAGCTATTTCCAAAAAAGCATTATGTGAACTTCCATAATGGATAATGAAAATTTTGAAAATCCTGCTGCAAAGCGACGGCGATTGAATCGTGAGAGAAAATCACGTACAAGAGCTAATAACACAGAAGAACAGCTTCGATCACAGCGACAAGCTGACGCTCGGTCTCATGCGATACGTCGACAACGTGAAACTTTGGAACAAACTCAAGCGCGGCAAGCTGCTGACGCTCGGTCCCATGCGATACGTCAACAACGTGAAACTTTAGAAGAAACTCAACCACGGCAAGCTGCTGACGCTCGGTCCCATGCGATACATCGACAGAAAGAAAATCGATACCAAAGTCAAGCAATTCAACTCCAAATAAGAGCATTGAGATTTGATGAATCTCACGTTACTCGACACGATTGTGGAGAAATGAATTCCATCTGTCAGTTCTGCGGCTCCAAGAATTTCGCCAAGGAGCGTCCAGTTGATAAACAATTTAACAACTGCTGTCATAAAGGAAAAGTGAAGATTCCGCAACCGCTCGATCAACATGGGAATCTATTATTATATCCCGAATTTCTTCGCTCTATGCTTTCAGATTCAGATAATCCTTACTACAAGAACTTTCGTCAGCACATCCGCTCTTACAATTCCTCGGTTTCTTTCGCTTCAATGGGAGCAGAGATTGTTTCAATGCCGGGTAACGGACCATACGTTTTCAAAATTCATGGACAGACGTACCACAGAACCACAAACCTGTATCCACCTGAAGGACAAACAAGAAAGTTTGCACAACTGTATGTAATGGACACGACAGAAGCGGTCAATGAACGAGTAAATCTGCCTGAGAATAGAGGTTGTCTACCTGAAGTGATTGAGAAAATCGATCGTTTCTTCCGCGTCAACAATCGTATCGCAGCTTCATATTGCCTGATGAAAGAAATTGAGCAACAAGAGCGTGTACGAGCCGAAGAAGAAGGACAACCAGTTCCGGTCGTCAATATGGTGATGCGGCGCGATCGGCAGTCTGATCAAAGACGTTACAATGCTCCAACGTCCAATGAAATTGCAATGGTGTTCGTAAATGATGACGGGGCGAACCTCCATTTGAACGTGATATCCGTATCTATCCTCGAAATCCCGTCGACAATGCACAACAATTCATTCGTATCAATATTCTCAGTCCAAATCTTGACCCTATGACTTATGGCATTCTTTATCCGTTTGGCGAACCGGGGTGGCAACCCAATTGGAGTTGCGAAGGATATTATCGGCAATCCCGTAATAAAATCAGCATGTTACAATTTAAAGTTGCGCAAACAGCAATTAGAAACGATTTCAATCCGATCATGAGTGCGGAAAACTTACGCAACAGTGGATTGTCGACTCATATTTGCAAGTGGAAGCCAATAATTTGAACTACATACGATATCAACAAAGTAAATTGCGTACTGAATTGTATCAAGGTCTATCCGATCATATTCAAAACTAGATGATACCCCGTCCGAGGACGGGCAGCTAGAAGGACGGGCTACCCAAGGTAACTTAAGTTGAATGAAGATTAAGGAAAGCTCTCAGTGCAATCCAAAAGCCATATGACCTTGGCTGCCTGCCCGTCCTTCTAGCTGCCCGTCCTCGGACGGGGTATCATCTAGTACTTTGTATAGAAGCCTAAAATTAAATGAAAATAAATAATTACATGGCATTTTCAAGCCTGTTCCTATCCTAATTAGGGATTAATCAGGCTAGATTGATCATAAGAAACATATGAATTGATTTTGTTTGATTGTGTGGGGGAGAAAAACGAGTGCAAAAACCCCGTCGCCTTGATAAAAATAAAAGAAAAAAGAAATAATTTAGTACGGACTTGAAAGGCATAGCAAATGGGTCAGGGAGCGGGTAGGAATGTCATTGTTAGGTTGCGGAAAGGAAAAGTTATTATTGTGAGTATGCAGCTGGAATTTAAAAAGCGAAAGTGAGGGTTGAGAAATTTAAATCAATAAAAATATTTGGCTGGAAAGTGAAGGTGGAATGTAAAGTTAAAGTGAGGGTTTGTTTAGGAAAGTGAAGAAATCGTGGTATGAAAATGTGTGTTTGAATTTAATTGTGTAATTTAGACTAAAAGTGGTGACAACAACAATAACAACAAATACTGTATTCAAAATAAATATATATACATTTTTAACAATCTTAATTGCATTTCATAACTAAAACTAGATAAAAATAAAATAATTACATGATATTAACTAGCCTGCTCCTATCCTAATTAGGGATTAATCAGGCTAGATTGAAATAAGAAAACTTACGATTAATTTTGACTGATTTTATGGGGGACAAAAACGAGTGCAAAAACCCCGCCGCGTTGATAAAAAGAAAAAGAAAAAGAAGTAGGTTAGTAGGACTTTAAAAGGAATAGAAAATGGGTCAGGTAGCGGGTAGGAATGTCTTTGTTAAGTTGCGGGGAGGTAAAAAGTTATTGTTGTGATTATGCAGCTGGAATTTAAAAAGCGAAAGTGAGGGTAAGGATTAAGATTTATGACTGTTTAAAATATTTGGCTGAAAAATGAAAGTGGAGTGAGGGTTTGTTTAGGAAAAGTGAAAGGAATTGTGTTATGAAATTTTGTGTTTGAATTTAAATGTGTAGTTTAGTGGTGTTTTAAAGCAAGATGTCGTGAATGAGTTTGTGTATTTTCCTGAAGGGCATTGATGAACGTGTAAATGTAGCGATCTGGGACGTCTTTTGGTTTTGCCTGACCGTGTGTTCGAAAAATTTAGTGGCAGTGTTGTGTATAGTGTGTGAAATTGTGTGTATGTCAGCAAGGTCGTGGAGTTCGTAAATTTCAGATCCATTTCCACAGCCCCGCCCATCACGAATTTTTAATCAATTTTGGTGTGAATCGTTTGTGTGTCGTTTGTGTTCGTTTGTGTTTTCTTTATTTTCGTTTGTGTTAGCACCGTTCGCGAAATATCTTCAAATTTACGTGGGCGGGGCTGGGGAAACGGCAGCCCCGCCCATCGCGAATTTTGGGTCGAGTTTGGTGTCAATCGTTTATGTTTCGTTTGTGTTCGTTTGTGTGCTCATTATTTTCGTTTGTGTTATCACCGTTCGCGAAATATATTCAATAACATAACCTAGGTTTATTTCCCCGGCCCCGCCCATTATGAATTTTTGCTCGAATTTGGTGTCAATCGTTTACTCATCGTTTGTGTACGTTTGTGTTTCTATTCCCGTCGTCTCAATATCAATTTTCAACTAGCTGGGAGAAAATGAATTTTTGTCAAGCTCCGAGCAACAACCGCCACATTTCGAAATTATAGCAATTACGTTATTTAAGAAAATTGGTGTTATTTTAGTTATAAATGGATCAATATGGATAGGTTTCAACTTAAAACAATAAAAACCATTTTTATTTATTTTACTATAACTACAGCAGTGACTTGATGAGATTGTTGAAGTTAAGTTGTAAATAAAAGAGAAAGAAGAGGATTGAACCACCAAAAAAATGGACCGTACCACCGTACATTACAGAGAAGGAAAGCTCCGAATGGAATAAAGTTTGATTATTATTATTTACACTAGATGATAGCCCGTCCGAGGACGGGTAGCTAGAAGGACGGGCAGCTACCCAAGGTAACTTAAGTTGAATAAAGATTAAGGAAAGCTCTCAGTGCAATCCAAAAGCCATATGACCTTGGCTGCCTGCCCGTTCTTCTAGCTACCCGTCCTCGGACGGGCTATCATCTAGTAAAATAATATTGACATATCCTCCCTCTTATCTTGATTGTGTATACCGTACACATTTATGAGGGAGATTGCTTGTAGTGGACACAACAGTACATACTGTTGTGATTCGAAATACCAATAATTTTGAATTAAATAAGCACTCTTAAAGATTACAAATTGCATGAGGTTTCTCAATAACAAACAAAGATTCCAACAGACAAGTTGAAAGCTCTGATAAAGTCAGTTTATTCGCAAAATAAGTGAGAGGGAAAACTCGTTCAACAATGATATGAACAAAAATTATTAACTACAAATGATGTTTTTAATATTCAAAGAAAAATTTGTTTAATGTAGAATAATTTTAGAATTATAAAGAATAGGTTAATTTTAAGTAAGTGAGGTAATAAACAATGAGTTTACGTAATTAGTGATGAACGATAAAAACAGATGCAGCGATTCGTCATCCGAGACAGGCGTTTACGTGTAACTGGACCAGACGATGTGTTGAGATGGAAACGCTAAAATCAAAAATAAAATAATTAAATGACATTTATAAAATGATAAAACTATCAAAGATGCGGGATACTTACATTAAAATGGATTTATCAAAGAGTGACGAAATTTGAAAATCGTAACAAAACCTTGGAAACGGGAGAAGAATAATAAATAAGATGGAATATAAAAAAAAGGTCGAAACGCAAGTGCGTTAAAAGAACGGAGGTTTTTGTGTCCTTTTGTTATCAAGTGATATTTTTTTTGATTAATCCAACTCAAAGTGTGGCGATCTGAAAGAAAAAGATCATAATAATTGATGTAAAATTATGCGAGAATAAAATTGATCAATAAACAAAAATCAGGTACTTACCTTACAATAAAGTGTTCAAGTGAATGGAAATTATTGGAAGAAAAATTTCAATCAATAAAAATCGAAGCACTAAGTGGAAATTTACACGTGGTGATCACAAGAAATTTCAAGATAAATGCAGTCGCTGCAGTCTTGATGTGCGAAGGAGTTTTTGAAAGAAGTTATACTGCCATCTGTGTTCGGTAAGCGAGATTAAACTTTATTTAACATTTACGCGGTACCAGTGAACGGTTCGAAATTGAAACGCGGCGATAAAACTTTATTTATTTTTCATAAATTTTTAGGAGAATTACTTGTTAGATGTTTAAATACAATAATGTTAGTATAAGTTTGGGATTCATTTAAATATATTTGTGTTCATGTTTAATAAAATAAATCACTTATATTTTCACATACTTTTGCGTATCATTGAGGAATGAGTTTTCCTCCACTAGATTTATTTTTCAGTATAAGCAAAGAATCAACCCTCGAGGAATCTGCTACTGTGACTGAGAGATTTCATACTAAATAAAAGTAAAACCATTTAAAATTGAGCTAGCCGAAATAATTCAAAAATATAAAGAATTTTTGTATTCAACATTCATTTAAATTTACATGTGTCCCGTACATAAGAGAAGCGACACATAGTAATACATATACTAGGTATGCATATTATATTGTATATGGAAACTGTTACATGAATTTTTTGTGGACAATTAAATTTTGTTGAATTTCGTTTTATTATTAAGTTTGGAGAATTATTTTGTTATCCTTTTGGATAATTTTGGTATAAATTATTTTGGTATCCTGAATTTGTTATTCAGCCCCAGATGATTGTTAAATTTATGGTTTAATTTTTGTTTTATCATTTTTAACCGGACTTAATATTAAATTAATGTTTGTTTATTCACATCTTTAGATTGCGGAATTTGCTTTGGGGAAAATTATCTCTTGATTGCGGAAAATGATTAGGAGTATTTTCGCAAAATTGTTATCAAAAGGCATTGTACCACGGAACAAAGTAGATTTAAAATTCAATTTTGAGTTCCTTGATAAAATTGTAGAGGGTCTCCACTCGAGGTTGCCGAACAGAAGAGTTTTTGTGTTTTGTTCTACTGGAGTTTGTATACGTAGTAGAGGTATTTTACCCTAACGGTATTTAAAATTGTGCTCTATATCTATCGGCCTAACATATTAACATTTTTCAAAGAGATGGAAAATGACAAAATTAAGGTTAGTATTGTCTATACGGACTTGCCTATGGGTAATCGATAAGGTTTTACCCTGATTAAAAGAAATTGCAATTTACCCGTGCCTTAGGATTTTTTCTAGTGCAAACGATTGAGAGTGTTGTGTTAATCCTATACGTGTTAACTCCTATAATCCTATATACCCTGGAGGATTAACTCCTGTGACTAATTTTTTTATTGTAAAAGCACGAAATTTATGTTGGACTGTAAATAAAGTTTGGTTGTGTGTGAATTAACAGAAATAGGAATTTTTTATTAAACTTCTTTTTGCCTTCCCAAATTCATCCAGTAAGTTTGCAGTTGTTAAATCATCCCACTACCGGAACCCCCAGTGCAATTGCGTGGCGCCCAAAAAATATCATTTACTGGCTGGGTTGAAAATTTCCGTAAGATTTCACTGGAAGCGTTGTTAAAATTATAACCGATACGAAAAATATTATATAATAAAAACAATTTTGTAGGGAATTCATGTTCTGCTTCAAAATAATACCTAGCGTTTAGAGTACGATATGCCCAATTTTCTGAAAGTATCTGAAGGTATCTGAAAGTTATAAAACGTTAACATTGGGTCACCTGATAAAGTTAGTATTAATTTATAATATATTAATGTGTAAAAAACTTAGACCATTGTTTGTTAAAGTATTCAGCAAAAAATCACAATATACAAAAAAATTAGATCTTTGGATTGACTCATAACGAGGAAGTCATAAATTAGTAATTCATTATTATGTGTAATTTATTGCAGTTATGATATAATAAATAATATGTAAAATTCAAAGTCATTATAAAAAGTATTATAAAAAAATATACCTAAGTATACCAAATAGTATCTACTAAATACTGTCCATCTTAATAATTTATTGAAAATTAAGTTTTTTTATTACTATTTGCTTTATTTTCTTTGCGACGATACAATTTTCTCGATACAATTAAATTCTTAGTTTACTTTAAAAATAGTATAGCAAAACTTTACAATACATTTTTATTTTATGAGTTTACTTCAGTGGTTATAGGAAATTATTTTGATACACATGAAGATATTAACACTTCTTGTTTAGCTGAAATAGATCTTGATAAATGAATGGAATCCAAGTTTTCAGTTTTCCTTGTGACATTGCCCGTTGTTTCCGACGATTTTATTTAATTTGAATTTTATTATTTAAGGACAGAAATTAATAGTTTCTCTAAAATAAATTTAATCATGTCACATGGCAAAGGACATTCTAAGGCCCAGTTGTTCAGTTTCGGGTTATCTTTTACCCTGGTTAATTTCCATAGAAATGATTGTTTCAAGAATTGTTTCCTTGGAAAATAATTCAGGTTAAAAGATAACCTAATACTGAACAACTGGGCCTAAGGAACGAATTTTCGCCCAATTTAACAAAAACAAAACCAAATAAATTATTCAAAATTACAGAAATCATAGTCCAAAATGAAATAACGGAACATGTTATGAAGCCAAGACTTTGTCATGGTGATCGAAATTTTGAATTTGTATTTTCATTACAGATTTAATATCAGACCTAATATTTCATTTTTCACAACCTGCTTCATGGGATTGTTTTTTCTGGTGATCTTTTATCTTTGGTAAATAAAGTTCCTTGGTTTTCTTGCTCCGTTTTCTACTTTCTTTATTTTATTATTTTCCCGTTTCTGTGCTTCTCTTGAATGCATTTTAATTTGTCGTATCTGTTGCAACCATAGTCTTTCCTGTCTTATGTCCTCTATTACTTGTCTTCTTGTCTCTTGATTTCGGATAAGCCAATATTTTTTCAGGACTAATAGCAAATATTCTGATTCATTCTAAGTCTCCCAATCTTCTCGAAGTTGATGATGTCAGATTACCAAATATTTTGTAACCAAAGTTTTTTCAGAGAGATGTGGCGTACTCTTTAGATATAAATTGAGCAACTCTTAAGATCATTCTCATACCCTATTCTGTAATTTTTGCAATCTATGCCACCATTGCCCATAAACAAAACAGACGAACAATACTCAAAATGAGGCTTTATTAAAAGGACATTAAAAGTCCTGATTGCGCTCAAAACCGATATATTTTTCGCTAACTTTTTACATCCCAGACAACACTCAATAACTAATGGATATCTAGTGGATATCCACTAGCTTTTGGATGTCCACTGGATATTCACTAGATTTCAGTGTTGTCTGGGATACATAATCAAAAAAGTTCAATTAATCGTCAACAACTACACTCAAGTATTTTTATTGACTAGCCACCTCAATCCGAACACCCTCCATCACAACATCATGACTTCTACCCCTTGTATCATTTACAATAATACACTTTGACTTACTAAAGTTAAGTTTAAGCTTATTTATCTGAAATCATACTCGAAGATTCTCTAACTCTTGATTAATAACCTCAACACAGTCATCTACATCATCACCACAAAAATTCAAGAGCGCGTCATCTGCAAAAGTACAAATTTTGCCCTTTTAATTACCTTATTCATATCATTTACGTACAATAGAAATAATAACACGCCAAGAACCGGTCCCTGAGGAACTCCCAAATAAATAATCAACGCCCTCGATACCGCCGACTTGTAGATTTGGAATGTGTGAAGAATGAAGAACATTTTCGGATAGGTTGTTGCTTTTTACCTCAAAATGCCCACAAAAGCGAAAATAAAAGCCAGTTTGCACTCTACTAATCCTCTCTCGCTACGAAGAAAAGGCCATGTTATCCGGTATCTCGCAGTTCGCTCTTACTCATCCACAGAGCGTTGATGTTCGCCAGAGGGCCATGCTAAGAAATTTTGTGAAGTTGTTACTTTACTTTAATATTAAAAACTCTTTTGCCGGCTAATCAGAGTTGGTTCGCAAATATTTAAAAAAATATCGGGCGTAGGCTATGTTAGCTAAATGTGGAAAGAAAGACCAAAGAAACACAAAAATAATTGAATAAACATATCATTAAAATCCATAAAACATTTACACTGAATAAATTATCAAAACGGCAAAAATGATCTACAGACTATAGCGAAGTTTTTAGTGTAAAACAAAATTAAATTGATATCGTGAAATAAAAAGTTATTGATTTTTGAAGTTCTAGAAACTATTATACAAAAATATACAACTTTCTAGGAAAATCGGGTTTTATGTGGGTAAAAATAAACAAAATAGACAAGTGTCATATATCGTTGTATTGATAATTTTGGTGGCAATAATTCTAAAAAAAGTTCATCTCTCTAACATACTTAGGTATGAAGAAAAATAATTAAGAATGAGCCAAAGTGCGGTACCCTATTTTTGAGGTTTTAGGCCCATATCTTTTTTTGGTATCGGTAAAAAAAAATCGTCACATTACATTTCAAATAGAGTATGACCTAACTAATGTGTATAAATTTCTTTTAGTTCTACGTCGGTATCACTAAACTGAAGAAACACCTGTGCATTCTACTCCACTATTAAGATTTGCAGATAAATGTATGGTGATCACAAAATTTCTTCTTAATAAGAGCTTCCAAATCAAAAATAAAATTTAATCAAATCATCGAGAGCTGAAATACAAACAATTTTAGGATACAATGGAATCAATTTTAATTTTTTAAAATTTTATTTTTTTGATTTTTATTCTGAAATTTCAAACAAAAAGTTGTCTATTAAAAAAAATAAAAGTAATTCTTACATTAATGGAATGCTGAAATAGGCTCCTTTTTTTATCATTCTTTTCAGATCATAAATTGCTTTTGATATATTGTATTATCAGAGCGACTATTTAATTAAAAGAGACCGCCTTTATTCTAGATGCTTTAATAGTGCAAATCCTAAGTAGAATTTTCGCTTCACGTTCTCATGTGTCATGTTGATCTGTTTTCTACTTCCATTTGTTTGTCAAAAATCCGTTTTTGGCAATGGGAATGCGATGCCCGCACCTATAGCTGCATGCGCACTGATACAACGAGACAAAACATTTTGTCGCATTAAATTGCATTTTGTTGTTGTTGAACAAAACGTCTCGATACAAAATGTTTTGTCTTGTCTCGAAACGTTTCGTCTTGTCTCGAAACAGTTTGTCTTGTCTTGAAGCGTTTTGTTTTGTCTCGAAACGTTTTGTCTTGTCGTTGCAAGACGCAAAAAAACGTTTCGAGACAAGACAAAACGATGCGAGGCAAGACAAAGCATTTAGTCTCGAAACGTTTTGTCCTATCATGTTTTTGGATAGATAAAACAAAATGTTTTGTATCGAAACGTTTATTTGCATCAGTTTAAAACCCGCTCAAGGTGAATGTTCAGGGGATGTTTTTCAATCCCCAGCTGCTGTTCCGTTGATTAATCATCGAAATTCGACTCATTGCAGCGCAGAATGTCTAATTTTCTTGAAATAATAACTTTTTTAATCTAACGCGCGTTGCTCCGAACAATATGCTCTCATACAAAGCCTCCACACAGTCTTAGGGAACCTGTCCAATCGAGTATTGCCCTAGGGAACATGTCCATCGAATATTCTCCTAGGGAAATACTCGAAACTAGATATTAATCTCGTTAGTAGCCGTAGGGTATGATGTAGTCTCATTTACATATGTACAACTTCAGATAGAGCTTTCTCATTGGTTCAAAAGCCGTTATCATGACTTTGAGTTGAATAATCATAAAAACTAATTTTTCAAGGAAGTCAGTCTGTTATGATGGGAACGTTCTTCGTGATGATATAACTCGGTTAAGTTTCTGGGTGTCCAATTGGAGGATATTCTACCATGGGGGACCATTGTTCCTCATTGGTGCCTAATCTGAGTGCTGTATGCTTCCGGATCAGAGCTCTGAGAGGTGCTGTAAGTCCATCTGTCATTGAGCCCTATTACTTTGCTGAGGTGCAGTCGCGTTTATCATACCGCTTAATCTTTTGGGGTATGTCAAGACACGTAATGATGTTCGGCCTGGAATAGACATAAAGGTGCACTTTTGCTTTCCCAATACCATCTCAGCATCATACATATTACGGTGTTGCAATCGTCAATAAACGGATTAAGATTAAATAAGCTCTTAATTTATTAATAATAGCATGAGAATTCTTTTACAACGGAGAAGGTTTTCTGAAAGTATACTAGAAACTTAAATGAAGTCTTATAATTTAAAATACAGGTAAGGAATGGAAGGATTCACCAATGATATGGCAAAAATGATAAAATTCACAAATTAATGCATTTCAAGAAATTTTGTTTAATGTAAGAAATTGTTAGTAGTAAATTAGAATTGTATAATTAGGTTAATTTAAGTAGTGCGTTAAAGGTAACTGAAAGATTACGAGGGTTTCTAAAATCGGTGTGACGATAAATGCAACTGAAGTCATCCGAGGCGTTTGACGTAGTGCGAGGGAACAATCAGCGGCACGTAGTTACGGCAACGGTTAATGCAAAACTTTGGACGCTGAAATCAAAAAGGTGCAAATAATTTTATGACATTTAAATAAAATGATAAGCATTATCAGATGTGCGCTATAAACTTACATAAAACGAAAATATCCAAGTGGGATGAAAACAGGAAAAATTCGTCAAAACCCTGGAAACGAAACGATAAACAAAGGCTTCTCACTCGAGTACGCGAACGGGACAGACGTATAAATTTCGTCTCCGTAAAATGTGTATTGATTTGATCGTAAATCAATCGTTTAAGTGTAGAGAACTGAAAATAAAAAGTATTTGATTAAATTGCAAAGTTGCACGGAAACTTTAGTGAGGTTAGATTAAATAAATGTTGATGATACTTACATTTGATAATTTGGAAAGTGATGGTATGTGATTTGAAACAATCACTACTATAAATGGTTATTGGAGAACACAGACACGAGCACAAAGGCGAGTTACAGAGAAATTTTGGAAATTTCTGCAGTCTTGGATAAGTTGATCGAGAACAAAAGTTGATGCGAGGATTAACGACATCTGCGGTCGGTAAGACAAACTTGAATAATTCCATCACGGCGCGAGTGCATTATTTAGACACGTTTAAAAACAAATTCAACGCCACGTAATAACTTTGGGGTTACGCGTAATTTTAAGTATTTGTTATTTATGTTCGATTATTTAAATTTTTAGGATTATAAGATTTGTGTTTATTATTTATTGTTTGATGATTAATAAATCAAATTGTTTTCAAAAAGTTTCCATAGGCGTATCATTGGGGAATTTTTATATTCCCGTAAAACTTTCAATTTCAGAAAAAGCTAAAAAGGAACCGACTCCAGAGGTAAGGGTGTACTCATAACAATTAGAAATATCAAAAGAGCTAGCACGGAAAAATTCGAAAATTCAATTAAATTGTTACATAATAAAAAAATTTGCGGGTAACGTAAACATTAAAGACACCGCAATATACATGAGTTGATATGTATGGGAGTGCGAATTTATAATAAATTTTCGGTCGGTATTAAGAGTGCAGAATTGTTGAAAAATGTTAAAGTAAAGCTTAAGGATATGCTTGTTAATTAATGCTTTTTTTCCTGTCTCTTCTGCGAGAACTGTTTTACATTTTACTTGTTGACACGTTCTTTCACATCATAGTATATGCAATGTAATGTTTTTAAGAATATATAAATAAAATATATAATAGGTAAACAAGTGTTATTGTGCAAAATAAACAAACTATTTGCCAATGAACTTCGTGAGAAATATAACTTTTTTAGAATTTTTAAAATTGTGAGATAAATGTATTGTGACAAAAAGGTTTCATCATAACAATAGCTTTCGAATAAAAATCCGAACCAATGCTTTCAATGCTGCTTTCAATGGCCGCCATTTTGGTGGTTTACATGGAATTTTAAGTAGCTCCTTATCTGAAAATGTGTCTTTTGACTTCATCTATGACTACAGAAAGTGGTACATATCCAAACAAAAATTCCATCACTTTCTTTTATATACCAGACGTATGTAGGTACGATCAAAAATATTAGATCCCATGGGTATTTTTCGTAAATGTTATTTTTTGGAAGTATTCAAAATTTACCTGTTTTTCTTTCTGTTTGCAATTTTGCTTTTGCATTGTTTTTACGATTTATTCTTTTGATCACACGATACTGAGGTATCATGCTTCATTAAATTTAATCTATAAATTCAATAAAATGACGAAGTTAGGAAACAAGGAGATGCACTTAATTTTAATCTGCCTGTATAATGTATATACATATTGCTATGTTCCCTTAGGTAATATTAAAATAAATTTCCACCCTTGGAAACACACCACTTTAATTACTCTTAAATCAGGGGCTCTCAAAAATCAAGTATTTCGCAGGTTACACGACCTTGGTTATTTCCTAAATTATTTAAATTACCTTTTCCTTTACCTAGAATCAACCCTTTGTGGAAATTATCAAAAATAAAATCTACCATTAAAAATGCGTTATTTTTAATTTCAAAATATAATATCCAAATCATGGATTAATTGCTTATAATACATTAAATCATTAAAAATAAAATCAAACAGGTTATTTGTTGAAAATTGTATGTGGTTTATTTAATTAAATTGTTTATCAGTATCATAATTTTTATCTTGTCCGTTTCGCGTATTAATTTTTAAAAAGCGCACTAAAATTTTAGAAAAGTTTATTTGCTACCTGTTTTTTTGTTGACTTCACTGTTGAGTGGTGTATGCAGTCCAGTTGATGTTCTTCGTTCCAAACTTTTATCTTTCCCCATCTGCTTCAATTCGCAACGCAATTAATCAAAATACAATTTTATTTAAGGTACGTATTGTTTCACCATAATATTTTATTTCTTCCTCCTGGATTGATAGGTTTCTTAATTATCACCTTAAATTAAACTTCTTCGCACATTTTTTTTAACTAATTAACTTTTGTTCCAGTTTTGGTTTTACGTCAATTCTAACGGAGGTCTGGATATCAACTGAATTGTTTATACGAATTGTTCTTCGGTCTTTCTTCGTATTTTTGATAAATTCTGCGTACAAATCGATTTTCGTTCAATGATGTGTAACGAATTTTTGCATTACGTTACTGACTGTATTATTCCGCAACATCCTATACATTCATTTTGATATCAACGGATATGGTACGCATGTCTGTTCATGGGAAGCCATTAGCATTTTTGGTTTGTTACGAGAGACGCTTAACTCGTGCAATTATTTGCTTTTCTTGGATATAATTAATGTTTTAGTTTCATAAACATTATTATTTGTTACTGTACGCGTTCGCGGAATTATATGGATCAGTGAATGTAAGTGGCAATTATTATTTTACAACTTTATTTCTGACGAAATAAAAAATTTTTTAGCACATGCAAGAGCTGTCGAATTGACCTGTCAATTTTACCTGTCAAGTTTACTTGCTATTATTCCTATCATTAATTACCAGGATTTTGCTATCAGTTTTGATATCCACCTACAAAACTGTCAAGCATATTAATGACGTTTGCTACTACAATATTTTTACGGCCAGAGTGTTTGACAATCAGGGTGCATTGTAAGCAGGATCAAGTTACATTGGCTTCATTCCGAAACCAGTCGGCAAAGAATCGATCTACTACTTCAATTATTGGTGACTGCAGGAAGATTAGGAAAGATCCCGCAATTGTATTGCGTAGTACGGGTACTGTAGAACTGAATAGCGCTTGAAGGTTCGTACCATTATTATTTTTTTCTTTTTTAATCAATACTGCAGAGTATTTCTACACCATTATTTTATTTGCATAATTGCCATCTGCAATTTATACGATTTTGGCCTTTGATTTGGTTAAGTTAATCATTATTATTACTGATTGTGTACTGTACATTCAAAAGCGATATTTTACTTTTAATAAACGATTAATTGTTTTTGTAGTTGAGGTTATTTTTCCGATAAGTGATCACCTGAAGATTCTGAACTCACCGCCTTTTGCCTCCGCAAAAGTAAGAGCTAGTTTTAACCGAACATCAGGGTAGACGTCTGTCATTGTAAATTTACTGTTAATAATTGTCGTTATTGACAGATGTCAGCTTGCGCTACTTCACACTCCTCAAGTCTCATTAGCTTGTTGTGAGCTACGAAGAGCGAAAAAGCTTACAGATGTATTGAAATTTGAATTTGAAATCTTGAAGTAAGGTAAGTTCGTAGCTTTTAAATACACTTTTTTGATTTAATTACACTTCTTTGGTTTTAGATAAATACGCGAACAATTAACTTTGTTTAATTTATGATCCGATTTAAAATATAATAATACAAATAATATAATAATACAAATTATAAATAATGGTTATGTCGATTAATTAATAAGTTTTTATACATTTTTACAGTTTATTTACAATACAAAACAATTTTTTTTATGATGTCATGAAGTATGGTTCAAAATATCGCATCTTTAGTGTGATTCATTTGTTTATTCATTTGTTTTTGAACTACTTGGGTGATATAATCTGATTCTCTCTTTAGCTAAGGTAATTCTTCATTTTTGATACCTTTTAGGCTTCTATACAAAGTATAGCAAGAAGCCTTATGATCTGGCTCCGTGTCCGTCTGTCCGTCTGTCCGTCCGCATAATTCAAAATCATACAGAGCGTTTCAAATCGTGTTGGAAATACTCTGTGTGTATAGAGGTCTAAGAACTGGGTAGCCAGTGCGCTACTTTTAGGCTTCTATACAAGGTATAGAAAGAAGCTTTATGGTCTGGCTTCGTGTCCGTCCGCATGTTTCAGAGCCAATCGTAACGTTGATCAACTGATACGTTGTTATATTTTAAATACTTCGTCTATATAGTATTGCGTTAATCTGTTAATCCGTTGCTTCGATTCGCTAATGCAATTTATAAATACCCAAATGTTCGAAGGAAATTTACTAAGTTAAAGATATTTTCGAGGAGGTCTCCCTATATAAACTACTTGTTTTACTTTGATGTGAAAAAATAATTAGGCTTCTATACAAAGTATACCAAGAAGCCTTATGATCTGGCTCGGTGTCTGTCCGTCTGTCCGTCCGTCCGCATAATTCAAAATCATACAGAGCGTTTCAAATCGTGTTGGAAATACTCTGTGTGTATAGAGGTCTAAGAACTGGGTAGCCAGTGCGCTACTTTTAGGCTTCTATACAAGGTATATTTATGATTAGGGCCAATTTATTTGTCAAATCGTCTTGACGTTTCTTCGGCGAATCGCCCATGAAAGCTGCGGGTCTCGCGGAAGGAGGAACAACCGGTAAAACCGTCACGATCATCCACTCGGGTCGTGAGTATTTCGGATCCATTCCCAGGGCGCTGCAATCTGCGTCGCTAATTTGTCTAAAGATATGCAGCACTTCTTCCGCCAACAAATACTTTTTAGGCTTCTATACAAAGTATAGCAAGAAGCCTTTTAGGCTTCTATACAAAGTATAGCAAGAAGCCTTATGATCTGGCTCGGTGTCTGTCCGTCTGTCCGTCTGTCCGCATAATTCAAAATCATACAGAGCGTTTCAAATCGTGCTGGAAATACTGTGTGTATAGAGGTCTAAGAACTGGGTAGCCAGTGCGCTACTTTTAGGCTTCTGTACAAAGTATAACAAGAAGCCATATTTAGGCTTCTATGCAAGGTATAGAAAGAAGCCTTATGGTCTGGCTTCGTGTCGGTCCGCATGTTTCAGAGCCAATCATAACGTTGATCAACTGAAACGTTGTTATATTGTAAATACTTCGTCTATATAGTATTGCGTTAATCTGTTAATCCGTTGATTCGATTCGCTAATGCAATTTATTATTATTACAGGTTAGATGATGTTTTGTATTGCTTTCATCAGAATCAAAATCGGAATCGGAAAAGTCGCTGCTAGAATAATTGCTTGAGTTGTTCATGTTTATAAATTAGTGGTACTTGCTATATCGATTCCTTTTCAAAAGTATTACCTAAATTTTAAATACAAAGTGTAACCTATATAGTAAATTGTTGATCCTTTGATACGTTGATACATTGATACGTTGATACATTGATACGTTGATACGTTGATACATTGATACGTTGATACATTGATACGTTGATAGATTGATACGTTGATACATTGATACGTTGATACGTTGATATATTGATACGTTGATACATTGATCCGCTGATCTGTGAGAAGTGAAATATCTCTCTCCCGCGGATGCAGGATCGAGAAACTTCCTCCCACGCGAAGTGGAAAACCACCTCACTTTTTTAACGTGGGGAGCCCTGGATGGAATTGACTAGCTCCTCTGATGGTAACGTCGGTCTGCGAGGGACGTGGGTCCTGATCTCTAATCTCACTGAAAAGGTTATAAGTATCCCCTCTTCCAGGGAAATAAAAATTCGGTGTAATAATAATTGATTTAATAACACACCACAATCAATACACAACAAAAATACAAATGGCAACAACCTTTCGGTGGCGAATATAAAATGGATTGCTGGCTTCTGACGGAAGCCAGCCAAAATACAATGCGTGAATCAATCCTCCTGTGAAGAAGGCTCGGCGAACAAAAAAAACTGAGGTGACAAAACAAGACACCTCGTTGTGACGTTAATTAAACAACTCGTAATTGAGATTATGCAATCACTACCCAAAACAGATCAGAAAAGTAAAATTGTCTTACCAAGTACTCAGCAAGCTCACAAACTGATGGTGACAGGTACCCCCAACCTGCTTGGATGGATTGCACACGAGAATTGATGTTGATGCACTGCTCGCCAGGTCTCGGTTCTCCAGGAAGGATTGCACGACTCGAGTGATGAATCCTCAGCGACCCCACGACTCGGCAACAGGACAATGGCTGGACAGATGTGCTCCAAAAGGTAACTCCAAAATCGCTAGTACGTCGGACGCAGGCTCGCTTGGTTACTCGGTGGATCGTGCCACAACAATATTAACAGTACGACGAAACAATCGGCAACGGACACGACGACAAAATTGACTAATTGCACTAACCGACAAAAGCGGGTTGGTAAATAAATAATTCGGTGCGCTATGTTGACAACTTGTCACTTTCCAAAATCCCGATAGAGGGCGCAAGAGCATGCGCAAAGTGCAGTTGGAATAAAATACTCGGGCACACAAAAAAAAATGGCGATTGACTTCCAGATGTCAAAACGAAAAATGTGCTACGGTAAACTTCCGTATTCAAAAAATTATGTCAGCCTCACCCTCGTGTACTCGATGTAGATCTTAGTTAACTCGATTGTATTAATCTTCACTTGCAATAGCAATAAAATGAACTTATACTGCAGCAGTACACACACTCCGAACTATATGCTTCGACGGTCAGAACCAAAAGTGAAGTTCCATCCAACATGGCCGCCTGACATGCGCATTCACGGAAGAACGAAAAATGCGAGTGGAAGTGTGTATGGACCCGT
Organism: Podabrus alpinus; assembly: GCA_932274525.1. Lineage (NCBI taxonomy): Eukaryota > Metazoa > Arthropoda > Insecta > Coleoptera > Cantharidae > Podabrus > Podabrus alpinus. Next base: position 68,586,704 of record OW026454.1, read on the forward strand.
CTCAATAATTTTGAATAAAATAGGAAGTGGTCAACAAATTATTGTCTTAGGTTGATCGATAACGGATATAAGATCCAAAAATCCGTTATACACCCCCCCCCCCTAAGCGTCTTTGCCGGTATGAATAGGGCTAAAGGCTCAAAAAAATCGCCTGTGGCTCAAAAAAATCAACCGGTCTCAAGTGTCTTCCGTGAACGCAAAACGCGCCCGCTGAATGGTAAAGAAGAATGTCTTTAAGAATAAATAATTAAATATCTGTAGTGATTGTAGAAGATTTCTGAATTCATCATGGCAGGGACAGAGGAATAAAAAAATATTCCCACACGAAAAACAAAATGATAAGAAATATAGCTCAAAAAACAACGACACGTTGTCTTAAAAACCGCATAAAGCGTGAGCTACTGGTCAAGCGAATCGCTATAATCGACCAACACAGGGACAGAGGGAATGAGTGTACGACTCGCATCGGACCCGTACCAACTCACCCAAAGGCTGAACAGCAAGCACACACATTGCTTGACTGTCACCTATAACAGAAGGGCTCACATCGGACCCCCCCCCCTCTCAATGAAAAGACTAGACAGCAAGGCTCCAGCACTTGCACTGTCAGCCACTCTGAAGGGACCACATAGGACCCCCCCAACAAGGGAAAAGACTCCACAGCAAGGTTCGCAACACTTGCACTGTGAGTAAATGAGAAGGGACCACATAGGACCCCTCCTAGTGAGACGAAGGAACGCGCACGCTCCCCCCAGACTCCTCAAGGGTTCTGATGCAGGGCAATCTTCGTCCCTGACATACAGACCGGAATAAAATAAAAAATCAAAACTCGGTTAATAAAAACCAACAGAAACGCTACCATGATAAAAACAAGAGATCATTCTCAGAAAAGATGGTATAGCTAGCATCTAGATGGTATGATGACTAGCTATGTTACATAAAACATGAAACAGAAAAACATAAAAACGAAAAAAAACATGATCAGGATGTTATGGACCAAAATAGAGACGACATTACTAATGTAATGTATGATTCAGGATGTTATTGAACCAATAGGATACAAACATTTACTCCAACCTACCCCCCGTATGTAATGAACAGTCATACAATTAAAAATAATTAGTCAAAAACAATTAAAAAAAATCGAACCCACAGATACATGCTAAAATGGTTCTTCGCCACTATGATTCTTTATAAATACTGCATAGTGCAAGGTGTAATTATCACTAATTAAGAAAAAAAATCATATAAAACATGCATGTACCTAACCAGGACAGAAACACACCCCACACGGTACGCAAACCCAATAAAGGTCACCCCCGACGACACTCGGTATGCTCTGCAATGGTTTCTCGCCAGTTCGATATCGACGAAAAATTAAAATTTATTACACCAACAAACAACAGGACTAATTAAAATCCCACCAAATGCACACCTTGGCAACAGCCCGGGTAATCGCTATGGCCAGTGACAGAACCTACAAACAAAGCTAGCCAACACGCAGCTTACAAATGGTTCTTCACCGATAAGACGACTCGTGATATAACAATACACGAACCCCGATTTGCCAAGTGCAATAAAAAGGTGTAACAATAAATAAAATAAAATATGTCGTGCCGTATAATACTGCCTCTGCTTCGCATAAACCTGCAAAATTTGCCGCACAAAAATGACAACATAAGCACAACAACCGTACGTAGCGTAGCCCTCGCCCGACGTGACTAGTTTCAAAAAAACAAAACTTACTAATCAGTCCAGCCAAGTTTGCACCGTCGAACGGGTCGCTGAAAACAAAGTTATTACACACACTTATAGAAGTCGCCACCTGTGTCACCGTATGAGTGAAAAACCTTTTCAGCTCGAAGTTTGAGATCACGAACCCTCGCCAACAATCAACTAAGGGTGCCACTGAGACAACCCCAAGTGAGACAAAGCAATACAGGAGTCCCCTAAAAACGTTGGGCGCCAGTGAGAAGTGAAATATCTCTCTCCCGCGGATGCAGGATCGAGAAACTTCCTCCCACGCGAAGTGGAAAACCACCTCACTTTTTTAACGTGGGGAGCCCTGGATGGAATTGACTAGCTCCTCTGATGGTAACGTCGGTCTGCGAGGGACGTGGGTCCTGATCTCTAATCTCACTGAAAAGGTTATAAGTATCCCCTCTTCCAGGGAAATAAAAATTCGGTGTAATAATAATTGATTTAATAACACACCACAATCAATACACAACAAAAATACAAATGGCAACAACCTTTCGGTGGCGAATATAAAATGGATTGCTGGCTTCTGACGGAAGCCAGCCAAAATACAATGCGTGAATCAATCCTCCTGTGAAGAAGGCTCGGCGAACAAAAAAAACTGAGGTGACAAAACAAGACACCTCGTTGTGACGTTAATTAAACAACTCGTAATTGAGATTATGCAATCACTACCCAAAACAGATCAGAAAAGTAAAATTGTCTTACCAAGTACTCAGCAAGCTCACAAACTGATGGTGACAGGTACCCCCAACCTGCTTGGATGGATTGCACACGAGAATTGATGTTGATGCACTGCTCGCCAGGTCTCGGTTCTCCAGGAAGGATTGCACGACTCGAGTGATGAATCCTCAGCGACCCCACGACTCGGCAACAGGACAATGGCTGGACAGATGTGCTCCAAAAGGTAACTCCAAAATCGCTAGTACGTCGGACGCAGGCTCGCTTGGTTACTCGGTGGATCGTGCCACAACAATATTAACAGTACGACGAAACAATCGGCAACGGACACGACGACAAAATTGACTAATTGCACTAACCGACAAAAGCGGGTTGGTAAATAAATAATTCGGTGCGCTATGTTGACAACTTGTCACTTTCCAAAATCCCGATAGAGGGCGCAAGAGCATGCGCAAAGTGCAGTTGGAATAAAATACTCGGGCACACAAAAAAAAATGGCGATTGACTTCCAGATGTGAAAACGAAAAATGTGCTACGGTAAACTTCCGTATTCAAAAAATTATGTCAGCCTCACCCTCGTGTACTCGATGTAGATCTTAGTTAACTCGATTGTATTAATCTTCACTTGCAATAGCAATAAAATGAACTTATACTGCAGCAGTACACACACTCCGAACTATATGCTTCGACGGTCAGAACCAAAAGTGAAGTTCCATCCAACATGGCCGCCTGACATGCGCATTCACGGAAGAACGAAAAATGCGAGTGGAAGTGTGTATGGACCCGTCTCAATAATTTTGAATAAAATAGGAAGTGGTCAACAAATTATTGTCTTAGGTTGATCGATAACGGATATAAGATCCAAAAATCCGTTATATCTGTTGATCCGTTAATCTGTTTATCCATTTATTGCATTATCTGCTTATCCGTTATTTGTATTTTTATCTTTTGAACAATATATCCACACCGTTAAGAAATTGTATGTAAAATTACAATCATTAGCAACTTTGTGACCAATTTTTCTTCAGCATAGCGCGAAATCATATCTTTCTTCAGTATTTATCACATCGAAAGTCAGCAATTATGGTACAATCTATATTACGAACGTAACTTATATACCATGCTTTAAAAATAATATTTTCGAAGCATGTTATATCACGTTACTTGGTTCGGACGATGCTATTTTAGGGTTTTGATATCATAGATATCAAAAAACTAATATTTTTTAATCAAAATCAAATTAATTAAAAAAAAATCTTGTAGCTGGTGTGTTATGGTAGTGTTATATCTACGAGGGCTGGGAAATCGAGTATTCGAATACTCGATTCTAGGTAATTTGTTCGACAGCGTTATGTGCGACAGAAATTTGTTTGAAAATGCCCTGTCGATTAAATGTTCAGTCGTACAAATGCTGAGTTGGACGAATTTCTCTCGAACAAATTACCAACTACGGCATATTCAAACATTCGAATATCCCACTAATATTTAAGTGTTTTACTAGGTTTAAGATGATAATTTCATTATTAATAATTAATTTTAATATTATTAATAATAATTATTAATTTAACACAAGCGGCCTGCCGGTGTCGCGAGTAAACAGTCGACTAGTCCAGACGTGTTTTTGTTTTTCCAAGCAAAAATGTAATCAGTGACATTTACAGCCGTATTCACCAAGCTCTGTTAAGTTGCTAACAGAGAGTCAAGTCAATAACAGTCTGTTAATGTGATATATTTGTATTCACCAATGACTTTTAGCAGTTACCAGTCTGTCAAGTCGTCTGATAAGTTAACAGAGCAATATTGGGCTGTCAACATAGGTAACAGACTGATAAGTAATATTTTTATGTGTCAATATTGTAGGTTATAATTATTATTGACATTTGTTTTTGGTATGTATTTAAGGTTAACTTTTTTCCGCGAAATCAGTTAAAGCTAGTTTTACACGGTTTTACCAACAAAAATTCTAGTTACTTTTAGGCTTCTATACATAGTATAACAAGAAGCCTTATGATCTGGCTCCGTGTCTGTCCGTCCGTCTGTCCGTCCGTCCGTCCTCATAATTCAAAATCATACAGAGCGTTTCAAATCGTGTTGGAAATACTCTGTGTGCATAGAGGTCTAAGAACTGGGTAGCCAGTGCGCTACTTTTAGGCTTCTATACAAAGTATAACAAGAAGCCTTATTTAGGCTTCTATACAAGGTATAGAAAGAAGCCTTATGGTCTGGCTTCGTGTCCGTCCGCATGTTTCAGAGCCAATCATAACGTTGATCAACTGATACGTTGTTATATTTTAAATACTTCGTCTATATAGTATTGCGTTAATCTGTTAATCCGTTGCTTCGATTCACTAATGCAATTTATAAATACGCAAATGTTCGAAAGAAATTTACTAAGTTAAAGATATTTTCGAAGAGGTCTCCCTATATAAACTACTTGTTTTACTTTGATGTGAAAAAATAATTTTTTATTGATGTGGTTAGTGAAGTTAAGTTATAAATAAAAGAGAAAGGATTGGTCCACCTCAAAAAAAGGACCATACATTACAGAGAAGTAAAATTTCTAATAGAATGGAAAAGTTTGATTGTTATTACTTATATAGTAAATGATAATTACCAATCGCAAAAAATTTAATTGGTGCAGATTATCTGATTATGTGGTGTTACATTATATGGCGATCAAAAATAACCAGATAATAACAACTTTCCACACCAGAAAGGTAGCTGTATAGAAGCCTAAGAACTGCCGCTAAAGCGAGTTCCACCTTGTTTCAATCTATGATGTTCTTAATTGACTTTTTGAAATACCCTGTTTTATAGATTTTGCAATATCTTAATTGGCTTTTCATAATAAAACATGACAATATATATATATTTATTTATATATAATTGTAATTTCCTTTAGAGAAAGTAATTTTGATTCGATTAATTAACTAGTTAAATTTTAACGTTTAATTTAGTATCAATTCCCAATAGTTACAATATTCCATATTTAAATATTATAAGTGTAAAAAAATAGTATATAGTACATAATAAATTATTAGATACAATAATTTTACAAACATATTCAGTAAAATATTAATTAATTAATGTGCAATTTAATGAAATCCACATAGCAATTCGCAAATTGCAATACACCTTTGCATAAATCAGATTTATCAAATTCTGAACATTTTTCCTTCAATCCATTCAGAAAATCGTTGTTTGCAAGTATAATATCTTTTCCAATATTTTCAAGTGAAATATCTCCCGCTTCGTTGATAAATTTTTGTTACACACTTCATAAAACATCCAAAATTAGGATTATTTTCTATGTCTCCAGTAAGTTCAAATTTAGATTCAATTGCTTTATCCATATTTACTTCAGCCAAACAGTCATTTCTTATTCCTTGGTGAGTATCGAAATAATTTCTTATTAGCGTTGAAGTCAACTGATGAAAAGAAAATTTATTATTTAATAAGCTTTTGCTATACTTATATTCCTTAAGTAAAATAAGTAAAATAAGGAATAAAATTACATACCTTAGCTTGATGAAGTTGTATTAACGTAAAGAAAATAAAACTAGTAACAATAAAAACCTTCATATTCAATTAATTATTAAGATGAATACACTTGGAATAAAAATGTAAAACTAATGAACACTAACCATTGGCACATGCCTTTTATAGTGTATTTATATCAAAAATATGTATTTTTTATCAATTCAACATAATAATGAATAATAATTATAAACATAATGTGTGATTTACTTTTTCCCATACATTCAAAAGATCTATTTTTGTTGCACAATGTGATTTTTTGCTCACTACTTTAACAATGGTTTGTTGTTTTTCATGGAGCAGCTTTGCTGAATATTAACCCTCGGGAGGTCGCGGTACTAAAAATCACACGCGAGGTCGCGGTTATCTGTGAGATACATGCCCTATTAATGTGCTCTAAAATGCAAAATAGATATAAATAAACTTTGCAAATATAATTATAATGATTGTTTATTTATAAACCACTCTAGTTTATAGAAAAACAAGGTGGAACTCGCTTTAGCGGCAGTTCTTAGCCTTCTATACAGCTACCTTTCTGGTGTGGAAAGTTGTTATTATCTGGTTAGTTTTGATCGCCATATAATGTAACATCACATAATCAGATAATCTGCACCAATTAAATTTTTTGCGGTTGGTAATTATCATTTACTATATAAGTAATAACAATCAAACTTTTCCATTCTATTCGAAACTTTACTTCTCTGTAATGTTTGGTCCTTTTTTTAAGGTGGACCAATCCTCTCCTTTCTCTTTTATTTACAACTTAACTTCACTAACCACATCATTAAAAAATTATTTTTTCACATCAAAGTAAAATAAAATACAACTACTTTTCTGGTAGTTGTGGTAGTGTACTTTTCTGGTAGTGTAAAACTACCGTTATGAACGTCGACATTTGGTTCTACAACGTTACCTACTTCAAGAACAGCTGCGTTTTTACTTCGTGGATTTTGTCGGCGAATTGCATGACTACGTGAACGATGTAATATTTGCGAAGGGGTCATGTTGGCAATTTGCTTTCGCTTTCGAAATTCGCGTAATTTCCGGTCCATTTTTTGAGGTGGATCCATCCTCTTCCTTCTCTTTTATTTACAACTTAACTTCACTATCCACATCAAGCCACTGCTGTGGTTAAAATAAAATAATAAATAATTAGTGCAGATTATCTGATTATGTGATGTTACATTATATGGCGACCAAAAATAACCAGATAATAACAACTTTCCACACCAGAAAGGTAGCTGTATAGAAGCCTAAGAACTGCCGCTAAAGCGAGTTCCACCTTGTTTTCGCTTGTTTATGTACATTTTTCTTTATTACAGTCTTGAAAATGACCCCGATAGAGGGTCGCAACTAGTCGATTCAAAACGTAGTCTTTCTTTAACACGTCCCCTGATATCCTAGTAAATCATATCCTTGGAACAATAGCTTATCTTCACTTTATTCTGGCCGTTAATCCCTGCGGCAGTTAGACCAGTAAGCCACGTATCAAGGAATAATTGGATCAACGGACAATCGTATCATGGTATAATCGTATCAACGGATCAACGGATCATCGTATCAACGGATCATCGTATCATCGTATCATCGTATCATCGTATCAACGGATCATCGTATCATCGTACCAACGGATCATCGTATCAACGGATCATCATATCAACGGATCATCGTATCAACGGATCATCGTATCAACGAACCATCGTATCATCGTATCAACGGATCAACGTATCATCAGATCAATTTGCTTATATAGGACATCGCCCTATGAGTATAGTAGATGTAACAGTTTGGCTAATTTTTCGCGCGTTAAGTAAAAGTAAATTATTAACAATGGCATTAATCGAAAGCAAATCTGCTTTCAAAACTGTAAAGAATATGCAATTTGGCATATTTAGTCTGGAAGATATTCGTAGCATGTCTGTCGTCCCAGAAGGTATAAATCATGTAGAAATTATGGAAGGAAGTCTTCCAAAAGTGGGCGGCCTGATGGATCCGAGGATGGGAGCGTTTGACAGCACTTTACCATGTCAAACATGCGAAGGCGACCGGGACACTTGCCCCGGTCACTTTGGTCACATCGAATTGGCCAAACCGATCTTTCACGTTGGCATGATTAAAGATGTCATGAAAGTTTTACGCTGCGTCTGCTTTAATTGCAGTAAATTGTTGGTGAACCCAAAAAAACAAAACCACTTCGAACACGCTCAGAAGATAACTGCAGACGATTCCAAGAAACGCCTAGAACTAGTGTACGGTTTGTGCAAAGAACAAACAATATGTCACGCGGATGGTGGATGTGGAAATCATCAACCTGTAATTAGAAAATCGGGTCTCGATTTGACGGCCGAATGGAAGGAATCCGACGGAAAGGTTCCACAAGAAAAAAAGTATTTGTTGGCGGAAGAAGTGCTGCATATCTGTAGACAAATTAGCGACGCAGATTGCAGCGCCCTGGGAATGGATCCGAAATACTCACGACCCGAGTGGATGATCGTGACAGTTTTACCGGTTGTTCCTCCTTCCGCAAGACCCGCAGCTTTCATGGGCGATTCGCCGAAGAAACGTCAAGACGATTTGACAAATAAATTGGCCCTAATCATAAATATACCTTGTATAGAAGCCTAAAAGTAGCGCACTGGCTACCCAGTTCTTAGACCTCTATACACACAGAGTATTTCCAACACGATTTGAAACGCTCTGTATGATTTTGAATTATGCGGACGGACGGACAGACAGACTGACAGACGGACAGACACCGAGCCAGATCATAAGGTTTCTTGGTATACTTTGTATAGAAGCCTAAAAGTGAGGCATTCTAATTTTTGAAATCAATCATAACAAAGGTGAATCACGTTTATCTCTTCGATCAAAACAGAATATTTCATTTATTATTCTATCAGCAATTTTAAGCATTTACAACGAGTTTGTTTCAACCAAAGAAGTTTCATCCCCTAATTGAGTCTGAACCTACCATACTCTGAGGAGACTCGTGACTGAGCTAGTACGAATGGGACGAGGTGGTGAATTTTTTTTGTAAAGTTGGACCCTCGGAAACTTAATTATTTACTAATTTATAAAATTTTCTTTCATTTGAAAGTGGCGCCCAAGACAAAACCCGAGGTGTACAATTTATGATAAAAAGTACACAGCAGTATCAACAGATCAACTTATCAACAGATCAACTTATCAACAGATCAACGTATCAACGTATTTAAATTTCCTATATAGGTGAAAAATTATGAAAATAAAATAATATAACTTATATTTGGTGTGCATTGAAAATAGATAATCTGCACTAAATATATTTTTGCGGTTGGTATTTATCATTTACTATATAATCAATAATAAGCAAACTTTTCCATTCCATCCGGAACTTTACTTCTCTGTAATGTACGATCCATTTCTTAAGGTCGATCAATCCTAATCTTTCTCTTTTATTTACAACTTAACTTCACCAATCACATCAAGCCACTGCTGTGGTTACAATAAAACCGGATCAACGTATCAACGGATCAACGTATCAACGTATCAACGTATCATCGTATCAACGTATCAACGTATCAACGTATCAACGTATCAACGTATCAACGTATCATCGGAGCAACGTATCAACGTATCATCGTATCAACGTATCAACGTATTTAAATTTCCTATATAGGTGAAAAATTATGTAAATAAAATATAACTTATATTTGGTCTGCATTGAAAAAAAAGTTGTTATTTTTGGTCGCCATATTATTATAATGTAATATCAGATAATCTGCACTAATTAAATTTTTACGGTCACAATCACAATTTCGAAGGTTCTGATTAGATTTGAATTATGCGGACAGACAGACGGACAGACGCGGAGCCAGATCATAAGGGTTCTTGCTATACTTTGTATAGAAGCCTAACAAGTAGTTTATATAGGGAGACCTCTTTGAAAATATCTTTAACTTAGTAAATTTCTTTCGAACATTTGCGTATTTGTAAATTGCATTAGTGAATCGAAACAGCGGATTAACAGATTAACGCAATACTATATAGACGAAGTATTTACAATATAACAACGTATCAGTTGATCAACGTTATGATTGGCTCTGAAACATGCGGACGGACACGAAGCCAGACCATAAGGCTTCTTTCTATACCTTGTATAGAAGCCTAAATAAGGCTTCTTGTTATATCGTACTTTGTATAGAAGCCTAAAAGTAGCGCACCGGCTACCCAGTTCTTAGACCTCTATACACACAGAGTATTTCCAACACGATTTGAAACGCTCTGTATGATTTTGAATTATGCGGACAGACAGACGGACGGACAGACGGACGGACGGACGGACACGGAGCTAGATCATAAGGCTTCTTGTTATACTTTGTATAGAAGCCTAATAAGTAAAACCTAAACAGATGTTTGTTTACAGTAATTAGTCAGAATCTTCAGTAGCTCTATCTACAAAACTCATAACATTCATCACAAATAATATTGGCATGCTCAAGGCATAAATACTTTACACAGCACTTACAGAAAAATTTTGAAAAACGAGTCTTTTTAGATACATAGCAAGTAGAACATCTTTTTCTTTTTTGACTCGTTGAGGCAGCTGTATCTGTATTACACCTGTTGTAATCAAAAATATATCGTAAACGATACGGCTTATCATTTCTAAGATATGTATGCACAGCTAGTCAAAGCCTTGTGACTATGCGCTAAATAATTTCGAAAATATTTAAGAAAACATTTTGCATGTATCTATCAGATATACCGCGACCTCCCGAGGGTTAAATCTGTGAAATTTATCAGGTAACACCAGTGTTCCGGTAACTTTGAGATATCTCGATGAAATCAAAATAAAAATAGTATGAATTGGGGAAACAACATTGAGAATATAATAATAATACATGTTGAGGTAGCAAAAAGTAAACCTTAAGAAAAGGAAGGTGAAGGGAAGGACAAAATAAGATCTTTCACCCTGCATAACAGAAAATCTAGGAGCAGATAAACGAATACAGAGTTAGAAGATAATGATGCCTTTTTGAAATTTTAATAATAAATTATAAAATTTCCTAACTTTAAATTTATATTTTAATAAAAGTAATAAATAGTGGAGAGACGGTCATAGCTTAGCTTAGAGTCTACTGCTAAAGGAAAGTACCCGGTTTGTCTCCGGGCAGATCTCTCCCCGGAAGGCAGCGGCAATGATGTGTAAAATTCACCATCTTGAATATGCCCATTTCCAAACTTGACTAAGGTGATGAAGTTGAATTACTCTAAAACTTATATTTTTTGCGAGAATCGCGAGGCAAGGAGTCCGGCTTGTAGTGTAAATGCGGAAACATCGCAGTGTGTGTGGTTCGAGGAATTTTAGGGTGCGACAGCCAGCGAGATTATTGGATTTTATCACTAACCACTGAGTGTTGGAGTTATTTCGTTTTGCTGTTTCTTTTCCTGGAGTTCTCAAATTTTACCGGTTGGCCAGTTCCCAAGTAACATCAACTTCGGTTTTATACCGGTATACCATTGAAGTATAACGAATATGTACATAAATTTTCATACCTGAAAATTAAGTACCAAAATGGTACCTAAGCGGCACATAAATTTTAGTTCATATTTACACTGTACTGTTTAGGTATAGTTTCAATGTACATATTTTCGCACCGTTATTCTGAAGGCAATTGTTGTATCGGATCGGCATTGAAATTTTATTAACTGAAATATATTTGAACATACGGTACCGTTTAGGTAATGTTTTAGTCGTTCCGTTTTGTTACTATAAAAGCAATATCTAACATGTACAGGTATTTTATAAGATGGACGATACGATATTTTCAGCACCAGTTTGATACCTGAAAGTGTAGTTTAAATAGTAATGTTTTATTTGCTACAATTCCGGTATATAATATGTAAAGATGTTTTATTAGTTTAACTTTATGTTTTTACTTCACGGTTTTGATATTGTTTAACATAATATTTATTGGTCCATGACAGGTTTAATAAGTACATAATAAAATATTATGAAATATATTATGCAATATAATAATTTTTATTAATATTGAAATGTGAAAAATTTGTAACATTAATATATACATATATTGTAAAAAGAAATAATTTAAATATCAATGAATTTTAATTCCGTTTTTAAAATAGTTTTAACCAATCAGAACGAAGAAAAATTTCACCGTTAGCAAAACTATTGTTTATCATTGGTTACTAATTATTATACTCATTTCATATTACAATTAATACCTGAAAATTAAGCACCAAAATGGTACCTAAGCGGCATATAAATTTTAGTTCATATTTACACTGTACTGTTTAGGTATAGTTTTAATGTACATGTTTTCGCACCGTTATTCTGAAGGCAATTGCTGTATCGGATCGGCACTGAAATTTTATTAACTAAAATATAGTTGACCATACGGTACCGTTTAGGTAATGTTTTAATCGTTTCGTTTTGTTACTATAAAAGCAATGTCTAACATATACAGGTATTTTATAAGATGGACGGTACGATATTTTCATCACCGGTTTGATACCTGAAAGTGCAGTTTAAATAGTAAAGTTTTAGTCGCTTACAATTCCGGTATATAATATGTAAATATGATTTATTAGTTAAACTTTATGATATTTATTTCACGGTTTTGATATTGTTTAACATACTATTTGTCCATGACTGCTTTAATAAGTACATAATAAAATATTATGAAATATATATAATATAATAATTTTATAAATAAAAATCCGTCTTATTCTCCAAAGTCCCTTTTTATTAAATTAAATTTCGAGACGCGGTTTTTATAATTTTTATTAATATTGAAATGTAAAAAATATGTAACATTATAGTTATTTATGTATCAAGGGCAGAATCAATAGATTATAGCACTGAGGGTAATTTAAAGCCCGACGCGTCAGTGGAGGGCTTTAAATTGCCTGAGGGCTGTAATCTAATTGTGCCCGTGGTACAAACAACGTTTTATTTTTTTTGTACTTGGTAGGTACTTGAATTGTCAAAATTGAAGAATTAAGTATTTTGGGAAAAAATATCATGTCATTTTGTGTGTGCCATGGTTCCTATGTAGATTGTTGATGTTGCTAAATGCTCTAATTGTTTTATTAGGCGTAACTTTGGCGAGAAACTTGGAGGGGCGAGAATTAATTTTTTTTATTTAGCCATAACTCGAAAACGGTACTAGATATCGAAAAACTGAGCAAAAAATTCCCCCCCCCTCGCAAACCACCCCCACCGTGAATTGCGGTAGGAACGCATATGCAAAATTTCAGATCGATGGCGCAAAGAAAACAGAGTCTGGACTAACTCTTTTGTTTTGATAAGTATTAATATTGTTGTCTTTGCTTAGCAACTTTATAGGCTCTCGGGCTATAAAAGCCATATTATGCCCGCATTTCCGTGTTAAAAAACAAGTTTATGATTCCAAAATGAAATAAAAATATGTATTATAAAAATAAATAATTTAAATGTCGATGAATTTTAATTCCGTTTTTAAAACAGTTAGACTAATCTCTGAGACCAATCAGAACGAAAAAAATTTTCGCCGTTAGAAAAACTCTTGTTTCTGATTGGTTACAAATTATTGTAAGCATTTTATATTACAATAATTATTATATGAGATATTATTGGAGTAAGAAGGGCGGTCAAATTTCTAAATTGGGGGCGGAAATTTTAAACCTCTTACGCCCGGTATTATCAACGTATATGAAAAGCCCTTTATTTAACTAGCTAATGTAAAACGTATATTTTAAATATTTTATGTTTCCTAATAGCTAATTAACTAAAGGCCCTTTTAAAGTTTTAATACCGATAAATAACTATCGTTATAATATTTATTAATAAAAATATTAAAAAATTAATTAATTAGGAAATTAATTTTTAAAATAACTTTGCCGGCTTGGGAGTCGAACCACTGTACAACAGATTGCCAAAGGTACCATCGTGCCTATTTACCATTACGCCGTCGAGACTTCATACATTTTAGAATATTTTTTTGTCTTATAATGAGAAATGGCATAATATTATAGTTGAGGAATCGGTCTTTTGTCTTTCTAGTGATTATAAATCTTTATTTCAACTATGTATCAAATTTTTGATTTTCTAAATATTGAAAAAGTTTCTAACTTCAATACGAATTTATAAAAAAAAACTACGGCGCAAATAATAACAATCAAAAATCTTCGAAAATCTCCAAATTTGAAATAAAAATTCTGTAAATTAAAAGTCAGGAAATTTAAATTTAATAAATTTAATTCAACCACCGCTGTCGATACGAATTAAAGTGACGTCGTAGCATTTTTCTTCAAAACACGTGCAAAATAACAACTTTTATTTAAAATAATTCATAATGTAATAAATTTTAAAGTACCAAAGCAACATATTTGATTTATTTTAATTCAATATTAGGTATTATTTTTAATCTATGAATTGAAATTAAAATTGACTATCAAATAACAAATATCATAGTTTATCCCGTATACCCAGGTAGGCGAGTTGGCTAAGCGCTTGACTTTCAGACGTATTGGTACAGTATAGCATAGGTTCAAATCCTGGCCTCGGAAAAAAAAGTAAGTAAAAATTCTCACATTTATAAATTAATGACAATTTTCAGATTCTGGCGCAGACAAAAACAATTTAGCAGTAAATTATGATTAAAATATTAATGTATCGAATATGAATAAAACTAAATGATCGTCGGTAATGTAAAACATATATAGAATCTGAATAAATGTAAATAATTACAGAAATATTTGAAAATCAAAAATTTTATCTTTTATAAAAATTATTTTTTCAATTAAATTAATATCTCGTTCATAAAAAATCAACACATAATCGGTATAAAAACGATGCACTAATACAGTAACTGCAAAAGGGGCAAATCAATGCTGAACTGTTGCAAAAATTCCTGTAATGTATATGTACATAAATGATACATCAATACAGTAACTGCAAAAGGGGCAAATCAATGCTAAACCGTTGCGAAAATACCTGTACCTTATATGTGCATAAATGATACATCAATACAGTAACTGCAAAAGGGGCAAATCAATGCTTTACCGTTACGGAAATTTCTGTAAGGTATATGTACATTTATGACGGTAAAATGTTACTTGGGTTGGCGACAATTTTGTGGGGAACATGCCTAGAGAAATTTGCTGGAGCCTTACTAATATTTTAATCCAAGGTATTTTCGTATCGTTTGAATTTTAAAATTACATTAATTTAATTAGAAGTTTTATTTGATTTTATAAATTTTACGTTGCACGTGCGAATGGGACACTTGATTAGCGTTCGACCATCTTGTTTTGTAAAATTTCTTATCGCCTAACCCTCGCTCGAGTGTGACGTACTTACGTTTAAGTTATCAAGTTATTATCTTGAGGAAATTATTTTGGTTTTTAAGTTTTTAAGTTAAATCACGAATGAATGATTTTTAATTGTAGTTTCTTTTCTGTGGTAATAAGTGGTCTACAAATCACGTGGAACTTTAACCAATATCTAAATTTTGCTAACACGTCTATAGCAAATCTATAGCATTTACCACTCGTTATTCTAAATGGATCTAGTCGAAAACTAGTCAGTTCATTCATAATTAATTAACAAGCATTGAAAACCCTATCGCTGCGCTTGCAAGATGTAATGTTTCGGTATATTTTGTCTCTTGCCCTCTAGAGCTAGCCAAAGGGGTAATCCATAGTTTAAGACGGTTGCCCTGAATTTAGACCGTCTTTATACCGCACCAAATTTGTCTCCCCAGATGTTCCGGAGATGTGTTGATGTCAATAAACTTGTATCGTTACACTGGAAAATCGTAACAATATTATGTGGCTAAAATTGGTCAGTTACAACGTATGAAGTTTTTGTATAGAGATTATTGCGATTAATAACCGAGGGGGTAGTTTCTTGCAAAGGGCCGACGGGATGAAATTCTTCAAAATCGGGCATTTTACCATCGAAATATGTAAAGCATGAAATACAAGAATAAACTAGTATTACGATGATGGTTCAATATTTTACGTGGAAAAAAGCAAAGGTTCTATAGAATTTTCAAAATTTGGAAAATAAAAGTTTTTCTTCGCTTAATAAGTTGAGAATAGACACCTTTTCCAAGGGGCAAGCATTTGAAAATTTTCAAAAATAAAATTTTAATAACTATAAATTTACGACGGAAATAAACGCGCCAACGGTTTTTGATAATTATAACTAAAACTATGAAACCGTTACTGAAACCATAATTTTTCTTTAGTTCCTTCGTAGGTAATTACGAATTTATAGGAAAAAATTCACAAAATATTGTAAATTAGTAATTAAGAAAGGTCGTAATCTTTCTTTGTAAAGCTTTTAGTTTAGTTCCCTTTTGTATTTTCAACAGGAAAACCGTGATATCGAATGTAAATTTTGAAAAAGGATTTCCTGCCATCCCCATTGAAAATTTTAAAATTAAAATAAATGTATGAACATTATAATGGATTTCCCTAAATTTAACTGCATTTAGGAGGTTGCTGGCAAAATTAAAAGTTACATTATTAGCTCTAATTTAACATAATTTCTCAAAACTCGATTGTGTTTGGATAAAATTGAAAAAAAATTGACGTTTTTTGACTTATTATTATTTAAACGTTAAATATGAAATGACTCATATTGTGTGTCCCTTTTTATTCGTTTGCATCAAAATGAAACAGAAGGTGATCTAAAAGAAATTATCGCTGTAATTTTCTTTATTTCGTGTATAATTTCTCTAATTTTCAACCGATTTTTACCATTTTTATCTGGTCTCTAAGTTTAGTCAGGATATACATATACGCTATTTTTCCACTGAGATGAAATTGTTTGTAATATTGGGTTTAAATTTTAAATTAGTGCGAAACTTTAATTAAATTTGAATGATAGAAATGACATAAGGAACGGGCTTTTGGTTCTCTATATACTTACATACATCTGGACAGCTATTAGTAAGTTTATTCAGAATTTATTGGCAAATATAAATGTTGTCGCTACACCTGCAGGAAGAGATCATTATATTTATTTTGTTTTCTGCCTTCGCAGCTAGCCAAAGGGGGTATTTATCGTTTAAGATGGTCACTTCAGGCATCGTCGGTTTACTCCAATTTCGTCTCCCCAGATTTTATGGGGTGTTCTACATGCAATTTTAGGATTGTTTCAACCTGACAGGACAAATGCATCACAATTTATTATACAATGAAATTGTTCTCCTTATCGGTCAGTCTTGAGAATAACAAGTTAATGAAAAAGATACGCTGCTAGATGAACATAATGTGCATACTCAACAAGACGAAGCGTCCCTTATTATGCATTAAATGTGCGACAATGGTTGAATGTGGGACATTCTTGTCAATGGACACAGGCAAGATCCCCCGATTTGAAAAAGGTAGTTTATAATACTCTTCCCGGGAATCTTCCGGAACTGCAAAATAGGTTAACCCATGAATATAGGCGGATTAGTCCAGAACCATTCCAGGAAGTCCACGAAGAGTTCCAAAATAGGTTGTACTATTGTTAGGCCAATAACAGAAAACATTTTCTAAAATTTTAGTAATTTCCGAAAAAATTTATTTTTTGTTCTAACGCGTAAACGGATCAACCAAATTAAATTTTTTTGAATGATGTAGCGCAAGGTAGGGATGCTACTTAAATTTAAACCGTCGGTTTTTTTATTTTTCTCAAATTTATTCAAATAAAATTATTTCGACTGGCTACTTTTGAAATGAACACTCGGAATGATTACATTGAGTGCGATGTATTTATTTTTGGGTTTACTACAGGGCAGGGAATAGTTAGCCATCGAGACAATAGGAACTTTATTTTGTTATTATTGTTGTTAACTATAATGTTAACATAATATCTTAGGTATCTAAGGAAATTCAGTGATTTACTCGGTTAATTTTTCTATTATGTACAATTTAAATGTAAAATAATTTCACACACAAAAAGTTGAGCTTTTTTGAAATCTATGAAAAACCTGACCTAAATTTTTTTTAAATCTGCTTTGAATTGGTTTTATTTGCAAATACTGCGTGTATTTTAAAGCAGACCAAATATGGTAGTGAATCTGGAATACGAAATATAATGGAATTCGTAATTCCTTGAAAAATTATGATAGATAATTTGAATATATAGTTTCTATTGGAGCAGGATCAATCAAAATTTTCTTTCAGTGATTATATTTAAATAGTTCTTGAATAATACAAAAATGTTATAATTATTTTATTTCGTATTTTTATGCGTAATAAAAAAAAGATAATTTGCTGATTCAACACTACACCCTCAAATATGCGCTCCATTTATAATGTTTTTCAAATCCAGTGATTACGAAGTTAGGAGGGGTAAGGGCACCTAATTTAATATTTAAAAAATATGTAATATTTGATTTTTAAAAATTTAATTTAAGTTTCTGAGTTTTCAATCTGAAAAGAACCTGACTGATTTTATCCAGCTACAATTTTCATTTTCAAGGTTCATTAACTTGAATGTTAAAGTAAATTCTTTTATAATTTTATTTATTAATACTCTTCTCTTTAAATTCTCTTTCGTTATTTTAGTTGTTTGATTCATTTCATCTTTTTTCTCGTTTTCGTTTTCATTTTTTTTTTAGTATTTTCACCTTCACTTTGCTTATCTCATTTAAAAAAAAACTACAATTTTTGTCATCTATTTATTTTAAACTTTGTACCACACATCATATCACATATTTCTCAATCACTAGGTCTCAACTAAAATATTTGCTTCAATTCAAAGGCAAACATATCGCCAGCACAAAATATAAAAATTAAAATTTTCGCAAACAATGCAAATTTACAAAACAATAATTTTAAATTTAACAAATTTTATTTGTCACATTATTTAATATACGGCCAGTACTACTTTATAAAAATAATATAGTACTAATGTAAAAAATATTAAATAATAAACGATATACATACATACTGCTATGATGCAAAACATCAATAATTTATTATAAGCTAAAGCTCAATAAACACTCGTAAAAGTAAAAATTACATGAACTTTTTATAGCAGTAGGAAGTTCTGAAAGGTAGTCGAAAGTTCCTAATGTAGTCAAGTTATTATAAAAGAAAAGGTGACCAAAGGAAGTTTCTTCACCAATGATACGTATTGAAAAGGGACATTACAGATTAATTTATTTTTCATATAAAAAAATTTGTTTCATAAATAATTTAATTTTAGTTTTGTAAAGAGTAGGTTAACTTTAAGAAGTGCGATATAAATAAACAGTATTATTACGTAGTGGTGATTGACATGGAGGTGAACGGAAAGACTAATGCAACTATTCGCCATCCGAGACAAACGATTTTACGTGTAGCCGGACCAGACGATGGGTTGTTTATGACAACGCTAGAAAAAAAGAGTGAAATTAATTTAATGACATTTGATTATAAAATGAACGTTATCAAGATAGTAAGTTACTTACGTTTGAAAATTAAATCATCAAGTGTGAAAAAAATCCAAAATCACAAAAAACCAGGGAAACGAAAAATAAAAAAATAACA
The DNA here is from genome assembly GCA_932274525.1 of Podabrus alpinus. Taxonomy (NCBI): domain Eukaryota; kingdom Metazoa; phylum Arthropoda; class Insecta; order Coleoptera; family Cantharidae; genus Podabrus; species Podabrus alpinus. Next base: position 68,606,198 of record OW026454.1, read on the forward strand.
AAAGTATACGCTCGTGCGTTTGAGACGACGGAGGTGTCTCGTTCCTCTCGTCCAAAAAGAAAGTGTTAATTGGATAAAATCCAACCAAAAGTGAATTAACCTGAAAAATAAAAAGGTTAAGATTAGATTAAAAGAAGTGGTATTTGAATTTCGTGAAAATAAAATTCAGTGATAAATAGAAAAGGTACTTACCTTAAGATTTCCTGGAAAGTGATCAATAATAATTGGAACCAGATTGTGTATTTGAAAAGCGACGCACAAAAAATTGAAAATTGATGATTCAACTGGCGAGATTAAGAATCGACAGTGACGTGATCTTAGAAAACAAAGAAATCAAGGCGACCTCTTTTGTGGTAAGCGACAATCATCTAACTTTAACATTTAACAGTGCCGTGTTGCGTATAAACAAATTAAAATTTCAACGACGCTACGTAATAAAAACAATCACGAATTTAATTTCGCATTAGTTTTTAAAAGATTTCATTTGTTTATATTATTTAATTATTTTAGTTTAAGTTTTGGGGTTTATTTGCAATTTTCGTTTATATTTTGTGTTTGATAAAAAAAAAATAAATTGTTTATATCTACCAAGCTTCAGTAGCGTATCATTGGGAAGGAATCTCCCGTACACTTTTACGATTTCAGGTATAAGCAAAGGGTACAACCCCGAAGAATCGACTACTGCGGTAAGAGTGTTTTTCATGCTAATTAAAGACATTAAAACTGAGCTAGCACGAGTGATTAATAATAATAAATAAAAATTTCAAATTTCACTTTAACATTTCAAACAAAGTGCATGTGGCCCCGTCATTGAAGGCCGGCACAGTGAAATACATAGTACATAATATATACATACAATAAATTTATTGTTAATAATATTTTTACAACCAAATTCGGTAGAAAATTACTGCGCCATATGTGATTTAAAGTACCCCAAACAGCAATTTGTAAATTCTACTACACCTTTGCATAAATCATTTTTATCAAATTTTGAACATGTATCCACCAATTCACTCAACACATCTGTATTTGCAAGTCTCATAGCTTTTCCTATACTCTCAACCGAAATAACTCCTGCTTCGTCCATAACCTTTTGTTTTAAAACGACACACTTTAAGAAACATCCAAAATTAGCATTATTTTCTATGTCTCCAGAAAGTTCAAATTTAGATTCAATTGTTTTATCGAGGTTTATTTCGGCCAAACAGTCCCTTCTTACATCTTCATGTGTATCAAAATAACTTTTTATTATCAGTGAAGTAAACTGATGAAAAAAAAGAAAATTCATTATAATTTTCATCTATAGATTACTCACTAAAGTAAAATAAAACTTAAAATACGTACTTTATTTTGATGAGAAAGTTGTATTGTTATGAAGAAAATCAAGCAAATGATGGTAAAAAACTTCATTTTCAAGTAAATTATTATGATACTATACTTTGAACACTTGGAATGAAATTTTACAACTAATTAACACTAAACGACTGGCACTGCCTTTTATAATGAATTTGAATACTGCATATTTATTATGTAATTTATAGTATTATGATAACTACAATTAATTACATGTAATAATGAATAAATTACAAATTTACGATTTCCTGGCCATTCCAAAGATCTAATTTTGCCTTATAATGTGATTTTTTGCTACTGCTTCAACAATGGTACAAGTTTTTTTACACATCAATTTCGCCAATATATAACTGTAGAATTACTCAAGTAGCACCAGTGTTCACGTATTTTGGGACTTTAACAAACCCTTATAAAATCGGAAAATACCAATAAGGGAGATGCAATTCAGTAGTAACGAAAGGTAAACCGTAAGAAGTTCAAAATACATTCTATTCGATTAAATAAGATTTTTCCATAATGCAGAACACCAAATCAAAGAGACGATAATGTAAGTATTTGCTATTACTATTGTTGAACCAGGGCCAATTATCATCTTCCAATTCTTCAGAAGCACTCTACCAGCTCTATATTTACAGCTTTGTGATAACATTATTCAAGTTTCCGTTTTTTCCCAAAATATACCTCATATCTCTAATACATATATCTCTGATTGCCATATAATTATCTAAGTATACTTACCAATTTGTGTAAAGTGTACTTAGAATTTATTTTTTCTTATTTCATGGAAGAATCGGTTTTTAAATAGGTTGGTTGTATTTGAATTTTTGGCATCGATTGAAAAACTGGTAATAAAACAATTTATATTTTGCCAGTTCGGATCTGATGGGAACAGAATAAGATCGAAATATTTAATACGTATTACGATGATGAGGTATAACGGATGAACCCCGTCAATCGCAATTTAATAAAAATTGTTAATTTACTTATTACCTCGGCTAACTAGATTTTTGTTGCATGTAACTTACTCGTCCCAGTAGTCGGTTCTTTCTAAATTTGCAAATCAAGTCTGCTAATGCTGAAAAATAAATAGGTATCCGGGAATACAGGAATCCCAAAAATAATCCGTTTTGTAAAAAATGTAAATTTATTATGTGAATTGTTCATAAATTAGTAGTATGTAAATAAATGTTTATTAAAATTATTAAACAATTTCTTATTGCTAAATCCCAACAATAAAAACTAACGCACGTGGTATTATATTCGCGATGATCTCACCAAAATTTAAGTTTTACAAAATGTATGTAGCTCACCCTTTATAAATATGAGTTTTTTCATATGGTTGGTACAACGTACCTTCAATATCCAATGGTTGTCCACGCCGATGGTCTGGCTTTCCCACAAATATTCCTGGATTAGTTTTTCGTTGTAGTTGTATCACCTCGTGGCAAATTTTATATTTTTATCAAAAATATCGGCGATCGGTAAGTATAATTGATTAATTTCACTTCAATTACGTTTGCACTCACTTTTTAATACAATATTTTTATAATTTCTTCCTTTTTAACCATTATTTTTCACAAATTTTAATTATTTTTAGGAGCTCATTAAATTACACGTCTCGCCATTACATAAAAATCAACAGGAAGCCTCGATTGTTTGTCCGTCGTCAAGGTGTTGTGAAAACCAAAGCAACTTGATTATTGTTCAATAAATCAATATGTAGGTAAAGTCCACCATCTTGTCATCGCACGAAATTTGAAATTGTCTTTAAATTAAAATTTCTCATGTTTTTAGGTGAACCAATGATTTTAAACACATAATTATTGTTTATTGTTGGAATTGTTCAATGATGCTTTATCGGATGACCGATCACTTGGTTTATAGTTAAATTCGACGCACAATGTAATGTTTTTAAATTTTATCTCTAATGTTTTAACAAAATTATTCTAAATACTTAACTAACAAATTTGTGCATGTAATTTACAATTTCTTAAATTAAACAATTTTATTTTAATAACTTTTAACAATATTTCACGTTAAAAATAAATTTCTTCCTCAGCTAAGTGATGACTATGACTGATTTTTGGGTGTGAGGGAATGCAATCAAACAAATGTTATCGTTAAGCCAACGTTTCGATCAGTTTATTTGATCATCATCAGGGCAAACAATAAAAGATGGACAAAGTTTGATCATTGAAATAATTGAAATATGCGGACATAGGTGAAAGACCAGGGCGAAGCGCTCAACATCTGAACACGATCTTCGTCAAACGGCACAATGGTCTTTCACCTATGTCCGCATATTTCAATTATTTCAATGATCAAACTTTGTCCATCTTTTATTGTTTGCCCTGATGATGATCAAATAAACTGATCGAAACGTTGGCTTAACGATAACATTTGTTTGATTGCATTCCCTCACACCCAAAAATCAGTCATAGTCTTAACAATATTTGTTAATACGGATTTTAATTTGTACATTTTATAATTTATTTTGTTGACGCCTGTATTCTTAATTGTGATTTAAATTATTCTTTCCATTTTGACTTCGTTACTGCTATATCAAAAGAAAACCTCCTCTTTCAATTAGTAAGTTTCATGCCTAAACTTTTATATTATCAAATTTGAAATTGACTGTTCATATTCCGAGTGACGTCTTCATCCGAGTCACCGCAGTATGTTTACGTATTAAACGACATACAAAATATACAAATATCTTTAATAAAGTGTTCGTACCTGATGTATTTTTTTAATTTAAATATTCCACCAAAAATGTTGATGCTTCTTTTTTCTTTTATCATAGATGCCCCAAGATTTCGACTCATCTGCGTTCCATTTATGACCATATCACTTTGCAGCGTCTTCCAAATGTTATATTTTCCTCTCTACCACCGGTAGCCATATTTGGCTACCCTCATTTAGTTTCACCTGCGGGTCAACGCAGTTTCCATGGTGTGGCACGTCGAGCCAAAAGTGAGAGTTGGGTATCCTACAAGGACCAGTTACCAAAGACCATTTCCCGTTATAACGCTCTATGTGACCGTCTCGATAAAAGACTACCTCTGCAGCATAGCCCCATACACCCCATTTCCCATTCCCTATTCAAATATTAAAACACATTTGGGGTGGTCAGAACAGGAGCGAATCAAGTCCATTTTTGTGATTTTTGGAGTTATGGTTTCTATGCGTTCTAGTTCATAACTTACTTCAGTGCAAAAGTAGATCAAGTCACATTTTTTATCCTATGTAACTTGTTTACTTTCTTTACTGACAATAATATTACATGTTTCCGTGTTGTACTGAATCAAGTCCGAATTTATATTACCTATCATCTTGTTCTCACGCATTTTTGACGCTTTACTCTTTTTTATCTTTTTAAAATTTGATTTAGGTGTATTTTGTCATTGGATTCTATGAATTTATAGTCTTGTATTTGTTAATTTTTCTAATTTTGGTGGAATAGTAATAAAATAATCAATTAATCGAAAAATTAAGTCGTAAGACTTCACTAATTTATTCTGCTGAGGATTGGATGAGAATTGCTCGGGAAGCAAAGAAAAAGGAACCGCAATTTAAAGTCTACGAAATGCAAAGAAACGAATTCCTGTCCACTAAAAAATTAGAATCAGCCATACAAAACAGGAAGAAAACTGCACAAGGTGAAAGTTTTTCTTGGTTAAAAATTAGATGGCTTCGTTTTGAAAGATCATCTTCACTATCTTATAAATTTAAAGAAACCCTTAATGAAGACATCGACTTTAATGAAGTAAATTTAAATAAAGGTGTTCGTGGTAGACGTATACAATCCCTCGTCATTCAACAAGAAAATTTATATCTAAACAGACGTATCATAACAGACTCTAAAAAGCAGCATAATATGAACGATTTACTTCCTTATATTCCGCCAGTATACCATTCATTTTATAAGAATCTACCTACAGAAAGCAGAACAAGACAAAATAAAAATCAAGACCCCTCTGATGATGAAGAAATTACAGATAAAATTATTTTTGCGTAAAATTAACAATATTTTCAGTGTAATAATGGTTCAAGTCCAAACAATTAAATTAAGTTCTGTGTAAAATTTTTTATTATAATAATATATAATTTTTATGTTTTCTATTATAAAATATAGAGTTTTAAGAACCACTGGGTGTAATTATTTAATAGAATTGATTACTTTAAATTTAATAAAGATCAAAATACTTTAAGTTGCGATAATTCATTAACAGCATTTATGGACTTGATTCACTTCTATTCTGACCACCCCATTTATTGAACGACTCGAGTCGTCGTTCTTCTCTCTCACGTCTTCCTTCGCCAGAGACGCAGCTATGAGTCCTTGTTCCCGACACTTCACACGCGTACCTTTTTCGAACTTTAACATTTAAACTTTGACAAACTATTATGAATTATGACATCTATTGTTACAATTCAAAACCAAAACTAAAATTTGGCAGAGCTCCAAAAATACATATTTCCACATTATATTATTAACCATTCAACGCAACTAAAATATTATAACCCTCCATTTTAAAATTAATTTATTAAAATCCACTTATTAAAAATAAAAACCTAAATTTTGAAAAATATTACGGCAATATAATTATATGGGCAAGCTACTAATTATTAATCTATGCAAATGCAACATCTTTTGCCGGTTATTGTGTAAAAATTCTCCTTTACAAACTTTTCTACTTGAAATTACTTGAAAAGATGCTAAACTTAAGCGAACTTGCTAACGCTCGCGAATTTTATATTTTGAGCAGAGTACAAATAAAATAAATAACTGTAATGATATCAAAAATTATAATTTTCATAGCTAATATTAGATTTTGGACCTGCTTTAACGGAATATTGATCCACGCGTCACGCGAGTCTGATGGCATCTTTTAAGCTTGCAACGTCAGAGTATTGTTTTGAATTTTTGTAAACCTCATGTACAAGAATTCCCCAAAGATTCTTAATCCAATTGAAATCTATAGAGCGTCCCGAAACAGTTTTTTTACTGTAAACTGTTTATTCATCCGAAAAAATTAATTTTGCTATAGGGAATTCCCTTTGATGTGCTTCTGAAAAAAAATTTCAATCTTGCCTCTTCATTTTTTTTAGTTAAAGCAAGCCTTGCGATAGTTTTTATCCATTTAAAATGCCCACCGATTGTAAGAAACACTAACAGGAAGAACGAAATTTCAGGTGCTATAACTTATTCTTTTGCAGTAGCAGTAAAATATACAAACGCATTCCAGTAGTTAATCTCTTCCTATCAGGTTTTGCGCATTTTTTTTCCGTAGGAATCAACCATTTTCATAAAATTGTTTATAAAGTGGTGTACAATTTTTTTTTTAATATGCCGCTGAGATACACCAAACTCTTTAAATATAAAGATTTCTCCCCTTTCATCTCAATCCAAACGTCTTTTTTGGCATTATAATAATTATAAACAGAATTATTTTTAAAAATATCCATAATAGTACATATCAAAAATCATTTTATTTTTCCAATATTTTGGAGTTATGTAATAAATTATAAATTAAAATTAGTCTATTTCTCCAAAGTCCTTTTATTAAATTTCGAGACGCGTTTCGAGAATCTATAACATTCTCAATATCGACCGGCAATCGTTACACTTTTGCAAAATGTAAACAACATTTTATAACGTTACAGGTCCCTTGAAAAATTCAGCTAATATATTCTCGTATAAAATATATTTTAGAGAGAAAAATCATGGGGAAAATCTTGGAATTGGTAAAAATTAATGAAGAATAATACAGAAGAAGAAACTGGTACTGGAAGAAAGAAGCATTGTAAAACAGATTGAAGCTATGAGATAGAGTTGGTTAGTTCACGTGGTGAGAGCACAAGATAATAAAGCAATCAAATGTGCAATGATTGGCTAGATGGAGGCCAGGTGTTGAGAGGCCGAAATAACAACGACTTAAGAATTTTGAATGTTAACGATTGGAGAACCAGAGCCCTTGAGAGACAATGATGAAGAAGGGTCGTGAAAGAGGCGCAAATAACCCTACAACACAGAGGATTGTAAAGAGTGTAGTGAACGACAACGAGAAGAAACATAGGGATTAATCCATCCTAGAAAATGGATTGAAAAGCGTCCAATGACGTGGAGATATCTTTTCAGGAATTGAGTGCTATAATGATGATGATATCTAAAATAAAAAAGGTTTTAGTGAAGACGTAACAATCAAAAGTTTCTTTGATTGATTTAGTATAGTTCTAATCAAATAAGACGAAAATGTTATAATTGTCTCTATTAAATATTTTATTTTTGTTTGCTCTGGTTTTGGGCAAAATAAATATGTTTTTTTATAACTATGGTATATCCTCAAATATCAGTGGTTTTAAGTATCCCTTGGGCACTTTTGCACAGGCATAGAAAATTTCCACTTTTACATCATCTCTTGTTGTAGGTTTTTGTGTATACACAATATTCTTGATACGGCCTCAGCAAAAAATATCCAGCGGGGACAATCGGATTATCTTGGAAGCTACGCGACTAGGTTTCCTATGCCAGGAAGGATCCACCAATTGAGGAATCTCTGATTCACTGTGTTTCTGGCAACCAATTAGCATACCTTATCCCATTAACGGTCCTTTCGAAAAAATGAGAGCCTATGAATTTTTTTCCACGTAGACCGCACCATGTATATACTCTTAAGCTGTTGATTGTAGTAAATCGTTCCCAGCCAATGAGGTTTGTCTACAACCAGTAATGAGCATTATGGATTTTGACTTCTCCAGTGCTTTTAAAAGTAGCCTCATCCCTCTATAAAATTGTCTCGAGAAAGTGAAGGCCTTTATTTAACAACCAAGTGCAGAAAATAATTCGACTTTGAAAATCATTTTCACTTACATAGATCTTGCTGCATATTGATGTGGTATGGATGAAAGCTATAATATTTGAATATCCTGCACACACTTGGTAGGCTAACACCAGATTCCCTTTCAAATCTTCTTGTCGAAACATGCGGATCAAAAATTACTGCAACAAGAATACCAGCCACTCTCTCGTCTCTTATTCGTCGTAATACTTGATTATTGCGGTTATATTTTGTCTGACCGACCAATAGTACTAACACGTGCAGCTAATCGCCGGAAAAAATTAAAGGTATGATAACAAACAAAGACTCATCAACAGCACATTTTCTAACTTACATCTATAGGGATATAGTGATAAGCAACACGGCACCTAGCGGAATTTGACCGAACTAAAGTACCGTACACATAAAATTTATTTTGCATATGTTTAGTGCGGATTTTAAAAGTTTTCGACGATTAATAAAATTTTCTAGTAATACACTTCGATATGAACGCTAATCAATATTGTTCAGTGCCTCAATGTTCATCTTGGGCAAAGAAAAATCCAGAGTTAAGTTTTCATTTATTCCCCACAGCTGAAAAACACAAGACGCTTGTGGTAAATAAATTGGAAGTTCAGGAAATGGTCGGTTAGAAAAATGTGGATTAAAAATTGGAAAAACTGTAACAAAGTTTATGAAAGTGTGTTCACTACATTTTACAGAATATGATTATTTTACACGAGGCAAGTAATTTCTTATTTAAAATATTTTTGAGGTTAGTTTTTTATGTGACACTTTTAGGAGATGCTTCCGATGTTAAGAAGAAAATTAAAGACGATAGCTGTTCCTTCTCAGAAGCTGCCAGTGGGAATATGTGAATCGTCGAGTGAAGCCAGAACAAAAAGACAAGAAAAACGAATCCGAAAGCCAACACGAAATTTCACAAACTTTAGCAGTGGTGTCATTAGTGCCACATATCCATGACATTTTAATTATTATATCTGGTCTCACTAATCTTTCCAAACCAATTCTGGGAAATGATAAATTTATTTATAGTAAAACTCTAAAATTTATAAAAAAAGATAACTTTTGCGTTTATTTTAATTTAGACGTTGTTCATTAACTGATTTAATTCACCAGTTCTTCGGGAACTAATTTAATTAATCAGTTCTTTGAACATTTGGTTTTTACATCTTAAGTAGCTTGCACGGCTTGCCTTCAAAATTTACAATTAATAATTAAAATTCAGCAAAAAATCAAAAATAAGTTTAAGCAAAATTGATCACAATTAAAATTTTACATTTATTACCCTATTATAATAATATAAACTGTAAGATCAAAATAAAATAAATCATAAATTAAATTTTGTTTCCTTTAAACAAGGCATTTCCGGTACTGCTATGCTTGTCGTCTTGAGCTTGTCGGCTTGTATCTTGAGTCGTAGCTTTGTGGACCATACACAGTTTACATCGGTAGATGAAATCACCCCCATTTTTAATAAATCGTTCCTAAAACGAAAAACTAAATTAACTTTGAACAAAATTTATGGAACGTTACACACCTATAAGTAGAACAGCTGATATGTGTTTACACCTTCCGCTGTTGTTTGCTTTGCACGAGCAAACCATCGACTCTATTGTGACTTTCCTATCTTCTACATCTAAAACTCCATTAATTTTATGGGGATCAGCATTTATTGCAGAAGATTGGATGCACAATGCTACAATATTTATTTTGTTCTGCTTCGCTTGTATGAATGTTTTACCACATAAAACAACATGCCCTTCGTTTAAAACTGCTTCGCCTTCATAAACACATCTAGATGTTTCAGACCCCTCTAAATATTTGAGATAGTCAAGAAGACTTAATCTTAATTCGTAAGAATCCGACATATCTGCAAATTTTAAAAATTAACCTCAAAAATTAATCTAAAAATAAAACTCACCTAACCGTATATTATATTATTTAACTGCAGGAAGATGAACTACTAAACAACACTAACCGTAATTTAACAAAATAACAAGTTCACTTGGAAAAGGGAATGAAAAACACGTAAAATAGAACGGAACATAAGCGCGGCTATTAACAAAGTATATAGCTGTTAAAATAGGAATGTACGAAACTTTAGTTCACATTTTTACCCCGCGGCGCTGCGATCTTAATCTCATATCCCTATATCATTTCTTAAATTTAAAATTGAAAAAACTTAGGTATTGTTCAATCTAACGACACCCGCTATATATTTTTTTAATTTATTTAAAGATTGCTTTTTTAACTTATTGAATTCCACAGCTAGCTCTTTGAAAAAATTACCTTGCATGAAAATCTTTCTCTTCAGTAGTCGGTTCTGCGCTCTTATTCTGAAATTAAATATTTTTGTCGGGATAGAAAAATCCCCGAATGATACGCCTATGTTTTTGAACAATTGGTAATTTAATTTAATTTTCATAAAGTCATTCAAACACAACTCTTATACTAATAAACACAATAAACAACAAATTTTTATAATCTACTCGTACTCCAACCCAAAGTTAATTTCGTATTCCCGCGAAACCGGTTTAATGTTATTTGACTTTCGCACTCACGTCGCGTAATAAATTAAGTTTTTGTATTCTTACCACCCGTAGATGTCGCTCCTTAAGTGTAATAATTCGCCTTAGATCTCGTCTTCCAAGCTTTTTACCAATATCCAGAAATTTGTATCCAATCTCGTTTCTGTTTTTGTGCATCCATACTCCTGTGATAATAATAGGATAGTTTCATTCAATTTACATTGTAACGAATTTTTATTTCCGTTACTAAACTTTTTAAACACCGTGTATATAAGATTTTTAAAATCGACCGACTTCGGTTCGATTTCCGTGACCCGCTCGGTTAGGCCACCATCTTGATTTTTGTCTTCATCAAGTTCAGACGTTGTCGAGTTTTCTTGGCTTATTTTATTTAATTAGACGACTAATTAATTGAAAATTCACATCTAGACAAGTAGATGGTTGTTTTACGCGATTGCGGATTATTTATAAAACATCTAATTTCGTAAGTAACTTGTTGATATGACTTCTTTAAGTAATTTGGTTTTCCTTGCATTTTTAGATCACATGTGTTTGACACATAATACGCAAGGGCTGTTAATGTTAAGTTTAAATTTTCGCTGTTAAGATTTGCGTTATCAATATTATTGATGTCAACTCGTCATTTATGGAATATTAATTATTATTACACACTGGAAAGTAACAATTTCAAGAATAATATTCAATCTTTGAGGTTCTCCGTTAACCAATTCATTTTATGGTGTTCCGAGCTGTCAAGTTCAACTGCCTTCGTACTATCAGTGGAGCCGATATAAGACGTATTCAATTCATCGTTCTGGTGCTACAGAATTCAAATTGGAAGTCCGCTTATTGTCGAGTATAAGCTTGATATTGTATTTTATTTCAGACCACAAAAGTACTTTTGGGTGAGTGCAATTTGTATGATTTTTAAATTTGAATCTGTACATTTTAACAACACCATTTATTTTTTATTACGTTATCAGCTCGCTGATTGTATATGAATTGTTGTTGTGAATTACTACCACAGATTTGTACAGAATTTCGACGATTATATTTTGTTATCATTATTTTTGTGTCATTTATTTTGTACGACATCATTTTGACGTACGATCCACGAACCCTAGCTTCCGCTAATAACGAGCTGGTTTATACGACCATCAGGGTTTCTGCCAACAGCAAATTTTACTGTCAATTATAATTAGTTGGCAGATGTTTCTTGGACACCCTGTAATTCTGTCGATCTCATTAATCCTCAGAACTTGCAGGAGTAGAAAAGTTGACAACATACCATCATTCCAAAATTATTCCAAGTAAGTATTTTTGCACTTTTATTTATAACCGCACTTATTTTTCTCTTTTGTACTTGCTTATACTGATTTACTTTTTTAGTTCTACACACTTTTAAAATTGATTTACAATCAATTAAGAAATTTTCTCGGAGCCGAAATTTACACGTGCTCCTCGCTTTGGCTATCGTGTGAGAAGCATTTATTTATTTAACCGTTGCTAGGTTATTGATAAAAATTCCTTTTTTTTATTCTAACTTGATATCTTTTCTACCTGGTAAGTTTTGTAGCACTTTTGATAATTAATTAATTTGATAATTGTCATTAAATTATTTACACCATTGTTTTTGTTATAGCGTTCATCTTACAATCCGTTTTGACGTTACGATCTTTTGAACATCCCGGAGAAGCACCGTTACATTATTGTTCAACCGATTTCGAACACCCACGTAATTTCTTATTTTTAGCGCACAACTTAATCTAACATAATTATACATTTTTTTATTTAATTACAATTTCTTACGATCTAACAATTTTTATGTGAATTAATTTGTGGACATTAGATAATATTTTTCAATATCATTCTTGGATTTTCCCATATCTTACCTGTCTTTATTAATAACCGAATTTATTTGAGTCTTGTTTAACGTCGGAGAACCTTCTAAATCGTAGAAGAATTTTCATGCGACTTGTAATTATTTATCTGCATCCCTAATAATTATTAATCTTTATTGACGATTGAATCATCGCAATATATATTGCGGTATCGAGATACCACGTCAATGGAAGTACGTTATTTAAGTTTCAGCAAAATTTTGTTATGAATAAAAGCATGTAAATTATCAAAGTAATCAGAAAAACTTCGTCCGATGCCAAGAAATTTAGCTTAAAGTCAAATGATTCGTTAAAACGGGACATAAAACAGGTTTGAATAAAATAAATTTGAAATGTATCATTTAATAATTGTCTTTGTTAAAAATGTTAATTTATAGTAAATGAAAGATTGTCAGTAATAAGAAAGGTATTTTAAAAGTTAGAAATTTGTTAAATAATTGATAAATGTAAAAATCCATGTTAGCGTTAAATTTAAAATAAGTTTGTTAAATTATTACGTGAGTTCGACATGTCACAACTTAATGAACTGCGTATGGAAATTTCATGTCCAGCATCTTTATTTATCCAATCACTAAACACTTGAGAAGAAGACAATTCAATCTAAAAATAAAAGAAAATTTTACTTATAAAATTTCAACGAACCACAATGGGCTTAGTCCATACCTGTACTGTGAAACTTCAAATAATATTGATTTTTCGATCGACCAATAAAATACGTCTATGCAAAGATCAAGATTGCGAGGAAATTCGAAAAAGAATTAATAAAACAATCGATATAAAAGGTTGGTGTTAAGATTCACACGTGTATGGTGGCGAATTTAGATCGTCCTATAAAATTTTGATATTATAGTAAAAATAATTAGTGAAAGTGCGAAATACAAGTGTATAATTTAACAAAATAGTTACTTACCTACGAAAAACCATAAATAAGGTGAAAATCGTAAAGGATTGCAAATATTTTTAAAGAAAATAAACTTCACCACAAAACGAGGTCAACAAACTGCATCTGGAAGTTTTCCATGGTAAATGAACCCATCGAGTGTATTTTGATGCGCAATTGTGCCATCCCCAGTACAAATAACAGAAAACATTCCTGGATTTAATAAAGTATCGTGCACATTGCAATACAATTTTTATAAAACTAAGTGGAATTTTCGGACTTCATACGACACGTGTTTTGCGTTATTTTATGTTCAGAATTCTTTATATTAGATTTAATAATAGAACTTTTCAATATAACCAAATCTTTATTTATATTTGTGTGCTAAATAAAAACATTGATAATTGTGTAACGAAGGATATTTATTTAGACCTGTTCCGCACCATAATTTTATTTACAGTATTGGTAACGGAACGAATCCACCCTGTACAAGGTAAGATACATGCACTACGAAAGAGCTAAGCTGAGGCACCTTATTTCATCAAATTGTATTTATAAAATTTCACATACTTTTCCATTGACGGGGTACAATTACGTACACCCATATAAAACATTAACGACAAGAACCTTTAACCCTATTAGCAAGGGGGTACACAGCAATATGTACATATTGTCATGTTTCTTTATGAAAAGCCAATGAAGAATTACCTGAACCAAACCAAGAATCAAATAATATCACACAAGTAGTTCAAAAACAAATGAATAAATAAAAGAATCACACTAAAGATGCGATATTTTGAACTATTTCATGACATCATAAAAAAAATTGTTTTGCATTGTAAAATGATATTTGTAAAGGATAATAATGGAATAATGTATAATTTATTTGTAAAATTTGATTTATAATTGAGTTACACACTGTATATTTGGAATATTGGAAGATAAGAAAATTTGATTTGTCTGTAAAGGTAATAATAATCCAAGTTGGCGGCTTTTGTGAACCTAAAAGATAAAACAAGTGCATTTATAACTAAAAAGTGAATTTTAAAACTACACTTACCTATTGAAGAAGAGATTAAAATTCGTTGATAACAATATCAATAGAACATTGATTAAATTGGATCGACAATTGACTTTAGTTTTCGGTAATTCCGAAGTTGCGCGAACTAACGAAATTGTGGACATTGTTTCTTGATCATTAAAAATAAAAAGACGTGTCAGGAGAATAAAAGAAAGAAAAGTGTGTTTAAGCGGCTTTTAGAGGTTAATTTTCTTACCATTTGGAAAATATGGAATCTGTGATAATTGATGAGAATTGATGGAAAATAAATGTTTGAAGATGAAATGGAATTACCGATCTGGATTCTAAACTGGAAATTGAATAATTTGTTAATATTTATCACATTGGATGATTTGGATATGTAAATCGATTCGTAAGAACACAAATTTTGGAAAACTAATAATTAAGAACAAGAAGCTCAAATCAACTATATGGAAACAACGATCATTACAAAATAAGAGTAAGAAACTGTTAAGATTTAAATTTATGTGCTACGAACCATTCGCGAATAATATTGCGTCGTCAAACTTGGGTTTTATTTTGAGAAAATCAGTGTAAATTTTTGGTATATTTAAAATAAGAAAATGTATTCTTATTTAAATGAAAATTTTTGTACGTGAAAACTATTAATTGCTATCTGAAATTAAAAGTATAGCATTTTTAATGGTTGATTTTATTTTTTTGATAATTTCCACTCAGGGGTTGATTCTAGGTGAAGGAAAAGGTAAATCAATTAGTCTAGGAAATCACCAGTGCCGTGTAACCTGCGAAATGCTCGAATTTTGAGAGCCCCTGATTTTTAAGAGTAAATAAAGTGGTGTGTTTCTAAGGGTGGAAATTTGTTTGAATATACCTAAGGGAACATAGCAATATGTATAAGCAATTTACGATCTTCCTCCAGAACATTATAAAATGTAAAATATGTACTGCATTAAAATGTTATTTTTATAGAAAATCGAAATTTCCTCATAAGCAAAAAGTATTATCTAATAATGATTATTCAAGTGTCCGTCCTTCTTCCAAAATATTCCACTATTTTCTAGCATCTCTGAATGTTATAAATAAAATTTTATCCTAGAAATTTCAGCAATTTCTTTTGATCCTGAAAGTATCCTTATTTCTAAGAAATTTATGATCCTTACGCAAAAAAATTGTAAAAATGTAAAAGACAACATTAAAATGGTATTTTTATCTAATGATTATTATTATCTAATGATTATTCAAGGTTCCGTCCTTTTTCCAAAGTATTCCTCTAGTTTGTAACACTTTTGAATGTTATAAATAAAATTTTTAACCTAGATATTTTAGTAATTTCTTTTGATCCTGAAAGTATTCTTATTTTTACTAAATTTATGATCTTACTCCAGAAAATTATAAAAATGTAGAACACACCATTAAAATGGTATTTTTTATAATAGATAATCGCAATTTCTTCATATGGAAAAAGTATTATCTAATGAATATCCAAATTTCCACCCTTTTTCCAAAATATTAATCTATATTCTAGCATCTCTGAATGTAATAAATAAAATTTTTATTCTAGAAATTTCACTAATTTTCTTTGATCCTGAAAGTATCTTTATTTCTTCTAAATTTATAATCTCACTTCGTAAAATTATAAAAATGTAGAATACAATGGTATGTTTTTGTGTGATGTATTTGCGGGGTGGTGTATTGATAATAATCTGAGCTTAAATGTGGCTAAGTGTTTCTCTATGTCCTATGCGAGGACAAGAAATACAATATCTTTCTCGTATAGTGTAAACGGTAAAGTTATGGGCGTATTTTTTGACGTCAAAATGAACTTCATCCAACATGTGGAGAATATAAGATCTAAGGCTATTAAGACATTGGGATTCATAACCCGCAATTGTCGTGATTTCTCTAGTATTGACGTAATAAGGCTGAAATATGCTTCAATTATTTGGTGTCCTATATACCAATGCCACGTTAACAGCCTGGAAACAGTTCAGAGACGCTTCTTGAAATATCTATATTTAAAATCACATGGCACATACCCTGAGATCGGTTATAGTCCTGGCTTGTTGTTGGGGATGTTTGGCATTCGTCCACTGAGTGTTCGCAGGATTGCGATATCGGTTGCTTTCCTTTTTGGACTACTTCATGGCAATGTAGACTGTTGTTGTATCTTCGAGAGCTTGAATTTCCATGTACCTAGAATTACTAGCCGCAGCAGATGGGTATTTTACGTTGGTGGTCGTCGCACTAATGTGGCTGCTCGGAGTCCGATAAATTGTATGTGTGATAATTTCAATAAGATCTCGCACTTGTGTGATATTCATGCGGACAGTTTAAAAACTATATACAATGTCATTTTTGACTTTCACTCTCATGTAGCCGCATTGGAGTGAGTGGACTACGAATATCAACCTCATTTTTGAATTTGTGAAATTAAGTTATGTAAACTTACATATTTATTTTGGTACCACATGGTATATTGTAATTACTTTCTGTAATTGGATTCGTCCGTTGAAAGGTTTAAATAAATAAATAAATAAATTATTTAAGTTTCAGTCCTTTTTCCAAAATGTTCCTATATTTTCTAGCATCTCCGAATGTCATAAGTAAAATTTTTATTCTAGAACTTCCCGGCAATTTTCTTTGATCTTGAAAGTATCCTTATTTATAATAAATTTAGGATCTACCTTCAGAGAATTCAAGTTTCCGCCCTTTTTCCAAAATATTCCTCTTTTTTCTAGCATTTCTGAATACTGTAACTAAAGTTTTTATACCAGTAATTACAGCAATTTCCTTTGATCCAGAAAGCATCTTTATTTATAAGAAATATTTATATCGACACCCCCAAGGAACAAAGCCGTAACTCGAGTTACGACAAATTTGAGTTATGACTACCACTGTAATCCTGACAAAAATATCTTTCTTTTGGTAAAAAAAAATTTAATTTACGACAAATATTTACAGAGATAATCAGTGGAACAAAGTTGTAACTCAGCGTTTTTATCGCTTTTTTTTAACTTTTTGAAACTTTCAATTGGCTCTCCTGCAAAATAGGTAAAAATGAGTTACGGCTTTGTTCCTTGGGGGTGTCGATATGGTCTTACTCAAGAAACTTAAAAAAATGTAAAAGACAACATTAAACTGGTATTTTTTTACAGAAAATTACAAATTGCTCATAAGCAAAAAGTATCATCTAATGAGAATTCAAGTTTCCACCCCTTTTCCAAAATATTTATCTATTTTCTAGCATCTTTGAATGTCATAAGTATAATTTTTATCCCAGAATTTACACCAATTTCCTTTAATTTTGAAAGTATCATTATTTACAAGAAATTTCATATATCTATCTTCAGAGAATTACAAAAATGTGAAAGACAACATTAAAATGTTTTTTTTAATAGAAAATCGCAATTTCCTCATAATGAAAAAGTATTACCTAATGAGTATTCAAGGTTCCATCCTTTTTCCAACATATTCCTATATTTTCTAGCATCTCTGATGTCATAAATAAAATTTTTATCCTACAAATTTCAGAAAATTCTTTTGATCTTGAAAGTATTGTTATTACTTAGAAATGTATTATGATCTTCCTCCAGCAAGTTATAAAAATTTAAAAGACAACATTAATAGTATGTTAAGCATCATGAGACACAAGAGATTAAGAGACACTTCTGTCTCGAGTTGTATATGCTATTTTATATATGCTACTGTGACGATAAATGCCGAAAATGAAATTTGGAAATAACTGTTAGAAATTAATAGTAAATAAATTTTAATGTATAGCATTACAAAGATGATGTGGATGTAATTTTAAAGTGCATTTATAAAATTGCACTGGCAGGACATTCAACGCCTACGCGCTGAAATGAATAACCATTGAAATCGGATGACACAATACCCTACAATGTAAACTTAAATATAAATAAAATGCGTGCAGATATAAAAATGCAAATGCTGAATGTCATCATCATCATCATCTACTGCCCGGTTTAGGCCCGATTGGCATATTCCGTCTCAAGTCGCCATCTCGCTAGGGGGCTTCCTACATCACGTTTTCCTCCTGGTTTGTAATTCAGCATTATATTAGGTATTCTTATTGTATCCATTTTCTGTAGGTGATCTTCCCATTGATGTCTTCGTCGGTTAATTCTTTCCTGCAGAGGTAGGTATAGTTTTTAGCTCTTCTCGGATATCCCCGTTGCAGATTCTGGCCACTCTCGTGCAGCCTTTAATTATTGATCGTAGAAATATCATCTCTGCTGCTTGAATCTTTGTTTTGTCCTTATTTGACATTATCCATATTTCGCAGCTATATTGCAGTTTCGGCACAGCCATCGCATTGTAAAACTTCATTTGTGTTTCTCGCCTTGTTTGTTTCCCTATAGATCTTTTTATCGTACCATACAATGTCTGGAAGAGATTTAATTTGCTATTTAGACCGCTTTCTCTACAGAATGTTAGATCGAACCCCAAGTATTTAAAGTGGGCAACCTGTTGAAGGATTTGATTGTCTATCCCTATTTTTGATCTTATTGGCTTCTTCCCTCTGAATGCCATTATTTTTGTTTTTTCTGTGACTATTTTACAGTTATAGGTCTGAGCTATTTTATTCAGCTGGTGTATTGCTAGTTGTAGCTCATCTTCGTTTCTTTCCATAACAACCTGATCGTCACCATATAGTAGTGTGTTTACAAAGGTTTGTCGGTTTATGTTCCTTCCATTGGTTCATTATTTCGTCAATCTATAAATTAAAAAGAGTGCTGAATGTAATTAATACAATTTTTATCCTATAAAATTTGGAGTTGCTAAAGCAGGCAATTTAATCTCGCGTGCGAATTGCGATCCTGCGATGGTGGGGGTAGCGATAGCTACCCCCTCCTCCAAGGGGTCGCAATGCACCAGAGATTTAATGGCGCTTTAGCCACGAGTTGTGTATACTATTTTATGCAATCCTAATAACTACCGACAAAAAAATAGCCGAAAAGAAAATTGAAATAAACAGGTACAAATTAAATTATATAAATTGAAGTGGCTGCTAAAAAACGCATTGCAAAAGATAACAGTGTATGCAAAATTACTTTGAAATTATGCAATTTATAAAATTGTCTATTAATGTATCCCATTACAAATGATAACAGTGGTTGTATGATTAAAAGAAAGAGCGCTTACATATATGAAGCTTTGGCGGCAAACAAAGCCTACACGTCGAAAGAATATCTCATTGCAATGTGATCACGCATTCCTTTGAAGGAAGTGATAAATAATTCTAACGTAAGATAAAATATAGCATGTAGACTTTTGTTGAGTCAATAATTATGAGGTCATACTATGATCCCTTGGGATTAAATGACATCCCAAGGGACTAAATTTTAACGTGGGACTGAAGAAGGTCATTACGAACCGCAAAAGTAGTCATAAATCCATGATAAACACGCAAGGATTGCATAAAATATTATCAGCAAACAGTGTAAAAATTTCACAAGAGATTTTTTCCTTTACCTTTAGGATCACTTTTTTGTTTATTTATTTCTTTGTTTGTTTGTTTACAAACGAAAGTTGACTGAATTAAATTTCATAAAAATATAATCTCTTAAGTTTTGAAACAAAATTTGACAATGGTATGTAGCAAATTATTTTATCGCAACTCGATCCGTAAGTGAGCAGATAACGCGCTGTACAGACTATGCGTAAGCAGGTGTTCCTTCCCGGCTATCTTCTTCTTCTTCTTCTTCTGTTGTTAGGGCTCGGCCCTGTTAATTAATCACGGCATTGCCTTCCTGGGATTCAGACGTCCAGCTGTCCTTCCATCTTTTAGGGGGTCTTCCGGGGGGTCTTCTGGTGTTAGGTCTTTGTTTCATTACCACTTTTGCAATTCTCGCATCATCCATCCTCTCTACATGGTCTCTCCAGAACCGTCTCCTCTCTCTGGCCCATCTGACAACATCCTTTATTCCGCACTTTTCTCGTGTTGCTTCGCTTCTCACTCTATCCCACAGCGTTACTCCCGTTATCGCTCTTAGTGTTCTCATTTCCGTTGATCTCATTGTCTGCTTTGTTCTTGATGTTGCGGCCCTGGTCTCTGCCGCGTATATCAGTACCGGCCTTACACATGTTTTGTATATCCTTGTTTTACTTTCTATTGATATGTGTTTATTGCCCCATATGATGTTTTGTAGGCATCCCGAGATCCTGGCTGCTTTGAGTGCTTGTGTGCGTACCTCTGATATGGTGCTTCGGTCGTTTGTTATTTCCACACCAAGGTATGTGAATTTACTGACCTGCTCAATAAGTTCTTCGTCAACCATCAGTTTGCATCGTATTGGGTATTTTGAGATCACCATAGATTTAGTTTTTGGTGTCGATATCTGCATGTTGTACGTTTTTGATACACCATTGAGTCGGAATAGGAGTCGCTGTAGGTCGTCTTCATTTTCGGCCATTAAGACCACGTCATCTGCGTAAACTACTATTTGGATTCTGCTACCCCCCACTCCATAGCCAATGTGAGTGTCTTTGATACCTCTAATTATCTGTTCCATTATCAGGTTAAACAATGCTGGGCTCAAGCTGTCACCCTGTCTGATTCCAGTTGTTATTGGTACTTCATCTGTGAGGGTGCCTCCTACTTTTATTCTTGTTCTTGTGTTTGTGTTTAGTTCCTTTATTATGCTAACTATTTTTCTGTTGACTTTGTTATTGAGCAGTATTATTAATACATCGTCGAGTTTTACTTTGTCATATGCTTGTGTAAAATCAACAAAACAAAGGAACAGTGGCTTGTCATATTCAATTGCTCCCTCTACCAGTTGTCGAATTATGAAGATTCCGTCGATAGTCGATCTGTTTTGTCGGAAACCTTGTTGTTCATCACTTATTCCGATTTCCTCGATTACTCTCTGGGAGATGATCCTTGTGAACAATTTATACACGCCACTTAGTAGGGTTATTCCTCTGTAGTTCTTCGGGTTTTTCTTTGATCCCTTCTTGAATATAGGTACTGTGACACTTGTGCGCCATTCCTCAGGTATATTTCCAGATGATATTATCTTTTGAAACAGTTTTTGGAGTTCTTTTGATAGTGTAGTGCCCCCGTATCTAATCATTTCGTTGGTTATCATATCTATTCCCGGCGATTTTCTGTTCTTCATTCTTTTTATTCCCTCATCCACTTCGTTTTGAGTTATTGTTATTTCTTCTTCCGGGTATTCTTCCTCTACATTCGCCGTCGTTATGTTGTCTGACGGCGTGCTATTATTTGTATCGTAGAGCACTTGAAAGTAGTTAATCCATTCGTCTTTTGATATGTTTGTGAGTTGCGTGCATTCGGTTATTGGTTTCTTTGCGTTGCGTATTATCTGCCATACTCGTTTCTGACTACCATACATGTCATGCTCCATGTCTGATGAGAACTTCTCCCAGTATTCCCGCTTCAGCCTTGTTATTTGGTCGTTTATTTTATTTCGGACGGTCTTGTATCTTAGGTATTCATCGTGTGATCTATCCATGATATAACGCAAGTACGCCTTTCTCTTCTCGTTTGCCAAGTCTTTCACTTCTTTTGTGAACCATGGCTTGGTGTTCTTCTTTTTGTTGATATCAGACTTTCTCATTCCTACTGCTTCCTCGCCGCTTTTTATAATGTTTGATTTTATCCTACCCCATGCCTGTTCCACGTCATCTTGTTGTGTCACTTCATTTTCTCTTATCTTATTTTCTAGTCTTTTCTTATACAGGTACTGGGTACTGTCACTTTCAAATGATTCGATATTGAATTTCGTGACAAATGTCGTTGGCTTACTTGTATGTCTTTGTGGTAGATGTTTAGGTCGATATTTGAAGAGTATTAGGCTATGATCGGTACTTATATTTGCTGAATTCAGGGCTCTTACGTCAATTATTTGTTTTGGTGGTATTTGCCTATTTGTAATTATATAGTCTATGATTGACTCATGTCCTCTGGTGTTTCCGAAGGTCCTTTTATGTTGCCATTGGTGTGGGAAGAACGTGTTGTTAATACGTAGCTCATTTTGTGCACATAGTTGTATTAGTAGTTCGCCGTTGTTATTAATCGTTTCCTCATTGAAGCGTTGCATTGCGCCTGGTAATACTTCGCTTCCTAATCTTGAGTTGAAATCCCCCATAACTATTGTTTTCTCTTGGTTTGGCACTGCGTCGAGTATTTCTTACAACTTATCGAAGAACGTTTCTTTTTCTTCCTTCGGCTTTGTCATATCGGGTGCATATACGCTTATCAAATTGATCTTGCAGTCATACACGGATAATATGACATGTAGTAGTCTTTCGTTAATGTAGTCAACCTTTTCAATGTTGTTTTCGAATTTCTCGTGTATAATTAGGCCCACTCCCGCATGTGCTCTTTGGTCCTAGTCTTTCTATGATTCTGTGAGCGATATACGTTTTTATTACAGGTAGGCTGCTAACCTTGCCTGTAAACCCTCCTCCTTTATCCGGGCTTGGGACCGGCAACGTCAACTGCTGAGCTACTCAATCCACTCAGCAGTCTTCGCAGGCGGAGTTCCCCCGGCTATCTGTTGCTATAAATAAATTTTGTCTAGAGCTCATTAACTCGTCTAGGGAGATTTTAATGTTTACTTTGCAATTTTTATTTATATTTGCTTTTGAATTAACGTGATCAATATATCTTTAATTAAAGTTAATTTCAATAACTTCATTGGTTATTTAAAAACGAAAGTATTTTGTATTGTAATCATCTTGCATTATTCGTAAATAGATCCTTCGTTTTTATATGCTTATCACTTTCCTGGTCTTATTCTGCAATTATAAAGATAAAAATAGAACGCATAAATGAACTACATATTTATTTATGGCTACGCTACAATATTTTGTTTTGAATTTTCTTTAAACATTAATTACATATGGGGTTAGCTATAATTATTGGCGATGTTTTATTTGTTATTAAAGGTAAACGTAACATTGTTACAATTAATGAATTTAAACACTCTACTATCATCATTGTCCTCACTACTTTTTTGAACATAATTAACAAGGATGTGCTGCGCTTATCGTTTGGTATGCATTAGATAACTGATTACGCTACTTTTCTTAGTAGCGTTTTCCCTTATAATGTATTTTCTTTACATTGTATAGTGTTTGCTTACATTGTTACGCCTTTTTTGCTGGTCTTCAGCAAGTTATTTTTGCATCATATTTTTATAAATAGTTCCAATATTTTAATTATGTCTGTTTTTAATTATACTTCCTCCAAATTTGTTTATTTATTGTATTTTGGTTCTTACTGATCAAGATTGCGATAAAATATCTTATTTTTCCTCGCCTCGTTAGGACTTTTTACCGTCTCGGATGAAATTACGTCACTCAGCGCAAGCGCCTCGTGACAATTTCAACCTTGATGGTAAAAAGTCCTAACGAGCCTCGGAGAATAATATACTATTAATGATGAACTTCCTTACACTAAGGGTCAGTATAAATATAAAATTTGTGTGTATTATTTAAGTTGGACTTATTCACCAAGCTTTTCTTGATATTGGAAGACATTTGTCTGATTTACACATTTTATCTTTTAAATTTGATCCTTTTTACAGCTTATTGTCCACTTGAAACTAATATCTACCCTCTAGTTTAACATCAAATTACCCCCCTTATTAATAATAAATTTATCATTTTAACGACATTTTATTACATTTTTATCACATATTTAGGCAAACTTCTTGACAAATTTTTTAAGGTTTGTTCCTTCAAAGGTTTTCTTTCACCCTGGAAGTGAATTCACCCTGGCAAGCAATAACGATGACCATGAAGAAATAATAACCGCTAAGAAGAAATGAAAATGAAGAAGAAATAATGATCAAAAGAAGATTTAAATAATGACATGTAAATAATATTGTTAAGCCTATAACAGATAGATTAAGTTATTTTATGTCATAGACGAAATTAGCTCCGTGGCTTTGCTCAGTTGGACAGGTAAACTTCCGGACTTCTTACTCTTATCTCAGGTGTGGTACTTTTTTAGAAATTTGCTTATATGTTTTTAAATTCGTAAGAAAAAAATCAATTTGTCGAATATACATATATTATTTCGTAAATAATCGCAGTCAAATATACATTAGTTCACATAAATACACAAAATAAAGACACTTACAGCCGTATGCATAGTCGTACTTTAGTGGCTACTAGTTAGTAGCCACTAATAAAATGTAGGTTTCCATGGTTTTACCAAATAAATAATAGTAAACGTCAGAATTAGTAATTTACTAAAATGACAGTACTAACTTTTTAATTTAAAAAACCATGGAAACCTACATTTTATTAGTGGCTACTAACTAGTAGCCAATAAAGTACGACTATGCATACGGCTGTTAATGTTTAAGAAATTAATTGTTAAGGTTGTTAGTATGTAAATTAGGAAATTCTAATAGGTTTATGCGAATGTGGATTTTAATAATTAATAATTAAATTTTACTGAAGCAAAACACATTACTTGCATGAACTTACGGAATATTTCCAGTAAAACTCAGTATTTGAGTTAAAATATTTTACAAGGAAGAAAATTGACAAATTTGTTACAGAAAATTCAAGAATAGATACAATGATTTTGGTTAGACCAAATTTCTACCTTGAGATGCGACGTAATCCACAAATTAGTTGATTGGAGTACTTTAAAGATGTGATTGTCCCAAGATTTGCTTCGCCGTTAGAAAGAATTCAACGCTGTGTTGACCTTCTTGTTGATTGTAGCAACACGTCGCCGATTAACTTGTTTTATTAAATTAAAACTTCACATCGTGTTTTTAATCGCGTGTTGCACAAAATTTAGGATTCACTCACGTTGTTTCTATTTGGTATTCGTTGGAAATAGAATTCTTAAATGTTTATAGATTATTTCTTATATAATTTTAATTCGACGGAATGTTTATTTTATTCTGGGCACTTGACTACTTTTCTCGCTTAGCTTGAACTATGATCAGATTGATCATTGATGGCAATTTTGATTCGATTCACTTTCGTAGTACGTTTTAATTTAAATTGTACTCGATCGTTACACCGAATTACATGTATTTGTTGATTCACCGATTTAATATTAATATTATTTGATGATTATTTCGTTAGAATCTCCGTTACTTGTGTCGACATTTTTTTATTTAAAATTGTTCGAAATTTAGTTAAACAGATGTCTACGTTTTTATTGTCACTAGTTTAGGTGGTTGATCGATGATAATTTCTCGATACGACCGTAATAAATTATTTGATGATGGTATTATTCCGGATCGGAAAGTAAAAAAATATTACACTTTGGTCGATAATGGATAAATTTTAGGTAGAAGTTATTTGGCTGGTTGATTTCGATAGACTGCCTCATTTTCTCCTCCCTCCTTTCAAATTTCTTTCCCTTGATGAGATCATTTGGGTAGGAATTAATTTGTTATCTCTATATGAGTTTTATTTACAAAAATGCATATTAAACAGTTCCTTTGTTTCCTAGCGCGGTACTCGTTTGAATACGACATTATTACAAAGTAACTCTCTACAAATTAACTCAATTTCAATAGAACCTAGTCATATGAGGATTTTATCACCTCGCAAATATAATTTTGTTGATAATAAGTTTCTCGCGGTAAGCGGACTGCGTATTTCATTTCAGCACAGGTGCGCTGTATATCTTTGTACATTTGTTCTTCAATGTAATAATTTGTAGTTATCTTTTAATAAAGAATGTCGATTGGCATAATATTCAAATATTAACATTTACAGTCGGATCCCGTTGACTCGAATTTATTTTCATTAACAAATTCTATGTTTATATTGAAAATATGACATTTCTGATTATTATTTAATATTATTGAAATGGATAATTTATGATAGCTTATAATATACGGCATCGCCGTAACAATATATTTAGCTAACCATTTAGGAATAAAATTTAATTTTATACTTATTCTAAAATATTTAACTAGTAATAGGGAATAAATATTAATGTAATTATTATGATATTAATAATGCCCAGAAAAAAACGGGCCACTTTATATTTTGTATTAAATGAAAACAGGTTAATTTTCATCGAAAAAAATATTTTCATTTGCTATTTATAATATCATTGTACATACATGTAAAACAAATTGAAATAAAAATTTTTATGACGACCCAAAAATTTTTTGAACCCTTTGCTTATTTCCTTTCATAAGAATTTGTACAGTAGCTTTGTAATTGTACGCAACTGAATCGGCAGCTTTTTTGTATTTATTTTCGAATAACTATCATGAATGTCCGTGATTGTACATTTGGTTTTGTTGATATTATTTGTTGTTGTTATCAGAGGAATTTGCAATTGGACAGGGTGATGAATAAAATGAGTTAAGGCAAATAATAATACGATTGTTTATTGAATAGAATAATAGAAAAGAATAACTTGAATTGAAGTACTACTAACATTACGTAGATTGCTTAGATAATCACAAACACACATTAGTACTGTATGATTACAAAAGTACAACTACTGCATGTACTGCATTCGACAGAAATGCAATGAACATCGTATAATGCATGTTAATGACTTGCGCATTAATGACAAAATAAATACATAGAATTTAACGTTATATATAAGGTGTTACAACATAATTCTATACATTATTATTCAACAGGTTTTCATATTTTTCAATTGGGCGAAGTGTCAGGTAGTTCGGAAATCAGGCCAGAACAAAAGTGGGGTGTCCTGTGATGTCAGAAGGGCAGCAAAATTTTTTCGAGGCATTCTGTTTGCCATTTTTGACTCTGATTTGAACCACATTGTTATGAAGAGTACGGATTTTAGGCCACAAGTACAACGGTTTGTCAAATCAGGTAATTTTGGGATTTTTGTTTTCTAGATCTAACCTGTAACTTCCGCAACACAAGATTATTCTAGTTGAGTTGAGAAATATCAATAATTTTGCTAATTATCTTTGCGACATTGCATATTTTTGCGACAGATTTTTAAGTGCGACAAAACTTAATTTACAGTTAATTACTTCTTCGCCCTCCATATCTTTTAATACTAAACATTTGAATACAAATAAAATACCATACTTCCGGCAACTTGTGTAAGAACCTTCCTACATGATCCGACAAGGAATGGCATAAAAAACAGTTTTTATTAAGTTTAGCTCGCCTTATCTGCGATCCGACAACGCTCCACACGGTCCAATCTCGCCAAATTCCAACGCGGTCGGATGGCTACATCGGTGACTACATATCCTACAAGGAAATGTTGCGAAATTTGTAGGACGACAAGCCTCCACACGGTCCAACTTGAGACCCGACCGACGAGATTGGATTTTAGTACCAACCAGATTGGATCGTGTGTAGACCCTATAAAACCCAAAAGTTCTGAAAGTTCGAAGGTTATCATAAAATTTCCATTTAAACCATGCAACTGAAAATGGCCCGTTTTTATCTACAAAAAATTGTCCCAAGTTTATTATTATTTTATTTAAGTAAAAAATGCTACTAAGCAAAAAAGTATTGTTAAAATGCCGATTACATACCTATCGAAAATTATTAAACATTGTATTCAATTGGCACGATCTTGCATTTCGGCCTTGATGTTAAAATATTAAAGTAAAAAGTAGTTATGCAATGATGAATTATTAAAACTGCAATAAACTTTAATAGTAATTTTATTTAAATTTTTGATAAAAACAAAGTTGTACCTATACAAGATTTGGTACCATAATAATTTTAATAATCGTCGACTAAAAAATATTCAATTTATTTTCCTAGTTCCGGTTTTTGTACCGTTTACTAGATTTTCTTTCAACGGAGGGAAAATCCCGTTTTCCCGGGGTTTTCTTAGCTGGGAATATAAATTTGCATTTCCACGATCCACCGAAAGCTTCCCCACTCTGAAATTTTACTATTTTACTGCACACTTTTGGTCTTTGGAAGATTTCAAATAACAAATACATGTACATATTATTTATTAAATTTTAATACCAATAAAACAAAAGGAAGGAAAAATATAAGTATTATTAAAGGAAACCGCTAAAAGACACCTAAATTAAACTGATGTTTAGCAGCATAAAAACTATTATTTTTAATGATATTGGCGCAAAAGCTAACTTCTTAAATTATAATTTTTAGTTCATAAACAGTGTTGAATTGACGCCTCTATTCATTAATTTGACCCAAGAGAATGCCTTATAAGATTTTCTATCGGGCTAAGCCTGGATTACAAGCAGGCCATTCCAAAATTTCTGTTTCCATCTTCAAACCATTTTAGGATATTATGTGAACGGTGGATTTCTGCATTATCTTGTTAAAATATGGATTGCCCTTCCATAGAACAGTGGATAAAGGTTATTAAAACTTCTTCATCCAAGCAACCAACTGCAGTTTTTCTTTAATAAATAAACCTTGCTCACCTCCACAGAAGTTTTTACTACAGCTAACTTCTTGCTAATAAAACTGGTAGCCGTCAATTGCGTCCAAATTAAAGTTTTTACCATCTCTAAATACTAAATTAAGCCATTCATTCTTCCATGACCTGTACTTTCTAGCAAACATTAAACGTGCTTGTTTGTGTCTCTCAGTTATCTCCGAGTGTGTCAAACTTTTCGTCCATTAAACTCTTTCCATTTTCCACAAAGGCCAATACAGCGATAGAGATGGTGGCTGCGTGGACGGCCCAGCGAGGACTGACACTGGTTCCAGAGAAGACTGAAGTGGTCCCATTGATAGGTAGAAGAAGGTGCAGGCCCATCACAGTAAAACTGATGGGCTAAACTGCCTCGGCAAAAAGAAGCGCCAAAGTCTTCGGGATAATATTGGACAAGCATCTAACTTCGGAGAGCACACCACGTTAGTGACGTAGAAGGCGTTGAAGCTGACGCGAGCGTGTCTAGAATGCTCCCAAATATAAAGGGAACTAGAGAAGCAAAAAGTAGGCTGCTGTGTTCGGTAGCAGAATCCATCATGCTATACGGAGCACCAGTATGGGCTTAAGCTATGAACGTCGCAAGACGTAGAAACAAACTTTCTACGCTTCAATAGTGCTGACATCCACCGTGCCCATGCATCTAAAAGCGGAACCGGGCCTCACCCGGCGGTCTGAGGATTTTTATTCTTTCTTTCATTTTATTTTATTAATATCATGCCTCTCGGGACATAATGCGACTGGCTTCTACGCCTTTTCAGGGTTTTAACCCATATTACATCTTCAACGAGAGTTTTTATTCAATTTTTGAGCGTTGGAGGAGACAAAGCTGGGCTCCTCCCAGCACGTGCTCCGCTTCGCGAACCATGCTTGCTTGCTAAAAGCGGAGGAACGGAGTGCCAAATTTCATTGGGCCAGTTTCAAAGCGAAAGGCTTTCGAACCGACACCATACAGAGGTGGCAATCAGAGTACGATGCATCCACTGCGAGAAGGTGGACTCACAGACTGATACCGTAGATAGCGCTGTGGTACGATGGAGGGCACGGTTAGATTAGTTACCATCTCACCCAGGTATTGCCCGGTCACGGCTGCTTCGCAGTCTATCTATGTAAGCGAAAGAAGATTAGCAGCAGTGCTTCCGTCTAATGCGGCGATCTCGACGATGCAGAGCACACGCTGTTCTGCTGCCGAAGATGGGAGAGGGAGAGGGGCGGCTGCTGGACCGATCTTGGCGATCCCCTGACTCCACACACGATGGTGACCTCCATAATGGAGAGTCCCGCCGGATGAGAGGTGGTGGAAGGACTCGTTACCTCCATTATGATGGAGAAGGAACGCAAGGAGCATGTGCGATAAGAAGAAGAAAAGGAGAGAGAAGTAGCAATAAGACGAACATAAAAAAGTCCCGAAGGGCAGAAGAAACATAAACCTGGGCGTTGTAACGATTTTTTGAATCGTTACTTTTTCTACTTTGCATTTACAACTTTAGCAATGCCCTGTATTGTGGATTCATGCATCAATTCTAAGGTTGGCGGTATTTCTGTGTTTTGGATAACGGGGTCGCGATAGCGACTCGAGTGGGAATAATTTTGTGAAGTGCCAAGGAAGGTCGAGTTTGAGGGGAGCTGGTCAATTCCTGTTTGTGATGGAGCGATAGCCATGGATGTGGTTCAAGTGGCTGTGGCGAGGATTCGTTTTTTGGCTTACGCAATTCTCGTTGGAGGATTTTTTAGTTCGCGTACGTGAGTGCGATATTTTTGCTATTGCCATTGATTTCTGTTCTGGTTTGTCGTCTCTTGACCAAATTTGGGCATATGGCTTTGTCTTTGTTGTATTGCTCCCGCAATTACGCAATTTGTGCGTAATTGTTATTTTTTTACTCCTTGGCACCTAAAATTATTTTTCCTTGTGTGCGTAAATACAAGTTTGTTCTGTGTAGTAATTATTGCCTCATACTGTATGTTTTTGTTATCTAAACGGTTTGTTTAGAGCCTTTTTTTGTGTAGTTTCAATACTGCAATTTTGATTTAGGCGAATTTATTTGAATGGGAACGCTGATAGCAAAAGATACGACCGCTTGGCCTGTCAGATAACAACGTTGTCGTTGGCATTGACTATTCGATTACTTCCCCATGTTAAATATTTTAAGTAATTTTAAATATTTATGCATTGTATTTTCTTATATTAGCTTTATTAATATTGTGTGTATTTAAATACGATTACCATCTAGGTGTTTGCATGAGTGTGATTATTGTGGATTTTATATTTGCTCTTAGCAAATCACGTTTGACGTCGCATTCCATGCTCTCTTCTAACAGGAGTTATAATCGATTGTTGGTGGTTGGTTTCTTTGTGTTTTCTGGTAGCGGTCGATCTGGCTATTTTGACACAGATGAGGTTGTGCCGTTCGACGAGTCGTTATATATTTTTCCGGTCACGGGGGCATCCTCCGACCTTTGGTTATCTATTTTCGGAAGCACAAATTGTAATTTTTGTGTTTCTAAGTTCTCTCTTTGTACGGGGTGAAAACAATTACATGGCGCCCAGATTAACACCTTTTTTTCGCTACATTTATGTATTCTTAGCGTCATCCCGTATAATTGTGTAACATCAACCGAGGGTAGGGGGGGTTCCGTTTTCTTCATGGTCCGTGCTTGAGCTAGCACTTCGTGGCATTGTCTATCTTTGTCCGGCGATCCCCTGAGTTATCAACAAAGATCGTCGGGGCAGTTTTTGTCGTTCCTTGGAGTTGCAGAAATTGTTACAACGTCGCCTGCGGTATTATAATATCAAGCAGGCGACATTACATGAGTGGGGTTATGTATAGTGGGTCGGAAAACACCTAATGTGGATCCTAACCCCACACTACCACCTAAGTGGTCTAAATATAATTTCTTGGTCGATGAAATAATTGCAGAAGAGTCTAAATAACAAAGACGTGGCAAAGGCGATGCCAACAAAACTGGCATCTAGGACATTATTAAGGCGAGAGGGTTTTTGTTTGGTTTGACCTAGTTTAATATTGGAAATCTCAAGTTATTGAATTAAATTTTTGTGAAAAAAACACCACAGTTGTTCTATACAATGGACTACCAATACAACAAAATTTGTTATATTTTATTACGAAAATTCGTTCCTTAAGATATCTTTTGTCATGTGAAACCATCAGATTTTCATTGGCTCAACTCATTTGCATGTAATTAAGTAATGAAATTATTGTACCAATAATCACTGTACCATCTACTACTACTAAATAAAATTTAACCTAATGGAAATTGCTGATTTGTGAGTAGGTGGATCTTTGAACTTGGTTTGCACCACCAACCATACCATACCAACTTCGGCTGCTTTGAATGATTCCTTCCTTCCTCCATTTTAATAATTAAAAACAACCGAAGGTCTAAAAAGCATCATTTAGCTCAACAATTGGCACTTTTTAGCTAATGATGAAATTTTCCAGTTATTGGCACCTGAAAATGAATGATGAACCATTGGCAAATGGTTGAAATTTTAAATAAAAGAAACAATAAAAATGAAATGAGCTGGGCTAAAAAATTGATCTTATCGCATCATGGCAAAGAACATTCTAACGATCTTTGTAATTGAAATTGTGTAAAATTTCCCACAATTTATTTATGCCGGCACCCTATTTGACAAAAACAAAAACAGACAAATTATTCAAAATTACAAGAATCATCGCAAGAAACCAAAAAACAGATTGAGTTCAGAAGAAATCAAGATCAATACATACCGAAGGATCGAATTTTCGACAAGAAAAACAATAAAATTTTGTGTCAGTACCCCATTATCTCATCTATTTGGTTTTAAATGGTGTGAACAGTTTTTTAAAAAAAATTTTAAATTAAATTAGCAATAAATATTTGATTATATGGTAATTAAAGCAGATATTATTATACAATGAGATGTTACAAGACTAAAAATAATATACAATTCGTTATAAAAGGCAAGTTATACTATTTTAACAATATTGCATCCCAGGGGTTCTAAGTGTATCAAACAGTGTATTTTATAATAATTAATTGAAAATGATGTCTTTTATTATTATTTGTTTAATTTTCATCACCACAATACAATTTTCTTATCAAGATGAAGTAAGTGTTTTTATTACCTACTAAAATTCCTTTATTTTACGATCTTGCAAAAAGTACGTTTTTACACTAATTTTACATGTAAAATGTTCATCTTTATATCTTAATAATTGTTATAGCCGTAAACGAAATTGTAAGCGCCATTTGTACACGTAATGCGAATTTAAATTCCATTTAATTTAATCAACGATTTGAAATGGTAAATTGCACTTTTAATTGGTTGGATCAATTAGTTAAAATTTTGATTATTTTGAAACACGGTA
The DNA here is from genome assembly GCA_932274525.1 of Podabrus alpinus. NCBI lineage: Eukaryota > Metazoa > Arthropoda > Insecta > Coleoptera > Cantharidae > Podabrus > Podabrus alpinus. Next base: position 68,639,524 of record OW026454.1, read on the forward strand.
GATTTACCGTGAGTTTTGCGCGATCTAAGAAATAGTTTGCATCAAAAAGCATTATTTCGCTTAGCGTGCTTGCAGTACTCGACTTCATCTCGATCTACAATTCTACCACGCGCGATAAATATGTACTTTTCGCACTAGATGCACAATTAACTATGTATCTATACGATATAACAACATGTACTAACAATAAATTTTTATTTTATCAGGCTACTGCAGCTCTAATAAGAAATTATTTTAACACACACGAAGAAATAAAAAATGCTTGTTTGACTGAAATCAACGTTGATAAAACATTTGAAACGAAGTTTGAACTTACCGGAGACATCGAAAATGATGTAAACTTTGGATGTTTTTTAAAATGTGTACTTTTAAAAGCAAAGGTCATTAATGAAGCAGGAGATGTTTCGATTGATGTTATAAGACAAAATATGAATCTGCCGAATTACGATTTGTTGAAGGGATTGAAGGAAAAATGCTTCGGATATGATAAAACCGATTTATGTAAAGGTGTACTGAAATTGGAGTATTGCCTTCTGGATTTCATTCAAACGAATATTTTACACTGATATTTTAAGCAGTTTGTAGAAAATCGGTTACAATAAATTGTGAGCATTTTTTAGCATTATTATAGTTTATAGTACATAATATTAAGTATGCAAAAATTGTTTGCACTAGTATTCTTCTACTTCAATTTTGCCGCTGTAATAATTTAATATGGATGTTTAAATTTTTGACACTTTCAATTCCACACAACAATTGAAAAAGGTAAAAACAGGCGGCGGTCATCGCCTGAATGTTAGCGATATTAACTGCTCTTGCAAGGTTATTATTTAATTTCTGGACCGTCTCCATGCTTCGAAGGGCAGCTAAAGCCGTCTGTTCCCGTGGTGTTAATTATTTGCCATTATAATCATAAAAACAGGGTATAGGCACATCAAAGACCAGCCTAGCAAGCTACGCAAGCTTGCTCTCTTTACTAGAGTTCGTACCAAAGCTCAAAACTTATACAAACATCAGCGCAATAACGAAAACGCGTCCAAATACTAAAAAGCCCAACTAGAAAACATTCGTTGAATGTTTGATTTCGTTTTGACAGTTACACAAATTTCGCGTTTTATTATTATGAAATGGTATTAGTCTTGTTTCATAATATAAATTACAATCAGCCTTCTTTAAGGCTATTTTAGCCTTATTTACATTTTTTAAATTTTCGCGCTAAGCTAATGTTTTTACGGAGCATTTTATATGTGCGTATTTCGCCCTCTTGGCTCCTCCTTTGCGCATTGTAGGGCTTTTGACAAAAGAAATCACCTCTATAACTTGAATTATCTGTCAATGTTATAATGTTTGGTTGTATAATTTTCATGGAACTTCTTTAAAAATTTATTTAAGTGCTTTAATAACTAGATCATAGCACTAAGTGAGAATGAAGTTACAGTTTACCTTTATAAATTTGGAAGTTAAGTCGGCTCGGTTAAGAAAACTATAAAGTAATTGAATATTTTTAGGGTGATTTGCCAGGATTTCCCTTAAGGTGGGTGGTAGTTGCAAGGCTTTCCTTATTTGGTCATATTTCTTGCATCTTGAGAGGATGTGGTCAATCGTTAAATCTTCATCGCATGCTGTGCAATATGGGGGCTCAGTTTTATCAAATAGGTGTACATGGTGCTGTGAAGTTTCTTTTGTAAAATGGCACGCCTCGGTTTTATGTTGATTGCCACTTTCAAAAATGAAAGAAAAATTTTTAAATTGTAGAATTGAAATTTTCGAGGGTGCAATTTTACCAAGAAGCTCACCACCCTTGTCCCTCTAGTATAGCTCAGCCTTGAGATTCCCTCAGATTATAGTAGATTCAGTTGAATTAAGGGATGTTTATTAAGATCAAAATAAATCTTTTTTGAAATGCTGAAATTGTTGGTTGAATAAAATTTAAGTGATTACGAAGATAAAATGATTCACGTTGTTCTTTGATTGATCTTAAAAATTGGACTACTTCACTGTTGTTGTTGTTGAGTCAATAAAAGATTGCATTTAAATCAGAAATGGTTTATATTAATCAAATAATTAAATTCGCATGCGCATAAATTTTAAAGTTAACAAAGAATTGCAGATAAAGTGTTATCTGGTGGGAAATTACAATTATAAAAATATCAAAATATCGCAGTAAGATGCTGTTCCAAAAAATCTCTTCTTAAGGCGTAGAAATGTAATAATAATTTACAAAAAGTTAATAAAAATATAATTTCAAATACCTTTTATTTTCAAATATCCAGCTTTGTATATAAAGCATGCGCAGATAACACAATCTAACTACCGGACACTAGTTGAACTACACTGGTCAGCTGTTGAGTTGATCACGATATTGAAGTGGTTGTTCCCCAGAATTGGTGATTTATACGGCGTTGATAATAGAGATTACATTGATAACCATTTGTTTTGATTACTTAGAATGATGGTAAGTTATCCTGATATATTTTCTTATAGGATATTTAAATTGAATTGATCTTAACACTTTTTGTTGTCTGCAGATGTTCCAACTAAATCGGTAGCCATTTTGATTACTGAATTAAAGTTTATTTACAAATACTTGGCGAAGTCAGACATCTGGATGTTTCCAATTTTGAGTTTGCACTTTACTACACACACGTCCTGTAGTTTCAAGCGTTAAAATACAACTTTACGGAGCTACACATCCGTCCATTTTAAGCGTTCGAGTATAACTGACTTTTTGGTTGCGCACTTTTCGAAAATTGGTCAATTTTCGTTTATAGGCAAGTCAAATTTTTACTTCGGAAAATTTTATGTTGACCAAATCTCTTAAAATTTTCAGGATCGCTTTTATATCTGATGTGATGAATTGTCCAATGATTTCCAGACGTTTTGTTGTACAGTAGCCGATTTGTATGCACTTTTTGGATAGATATTTGAATACTCTTATCACGAAAATTTTGTTATCGCATTTCAAACGATTTTGAGCAGTATTGACATTTTTGTTGATTCACAGAATCAAATTGTAACCTTTACATAGAGCAAATTATTTAACACATCTGGATGTAATCAGTTTTACACATAATAAGTTATTCATAAAGTAAATTCAATTTTTATGGTACAAAATTATTGGTTATGTTTTTACTGATAACAGCATTCAGTAAAATTACTATTTCTGATCTAAATATCCTTTTTTATGAAATTTTGATGTGGTGATATCCTTAATGAATTTATTTAACAGCTTTTTATCTAGTTTTCCAATCTTTAAAGATCTTTGTTTTCTCATAATATTGAAAAATAGTGTGAACCGCTTATCTTTTTTATCTGTGTTGTTTTAAATAGGTCAAATTTTATTCATTACTAGCTGGCACGGGCGGCATCCGCCGCCCTTAGCCATCTAGACCCAGAATAGATCCGAGTAGACCATAGTTGTTCGGCCTTCGGCCTCACAGGGGGAGGACCATAATAGATCCGGGAAGGCCATAGTTGTTCGGCCTTCGGCCTCACAGACCGGACCATAATAGATCCGTGAAGGCCAAAGTAGTTTGGCCTTCGGCCTCACAGGGCGGACAATAATAGATCCGTGATGGCCATAGTTGTTCGGCCTTCGGCCTCACAGACCGGACCATAATAGAACCGTGAAGGCCATAGTTGTTCGGCATTCGGCCTCACAGACCGGACCATAATAGATCCGTGAAGGCCATATTTGTTCGGCCTTCGGCCTCATAGACCGGACCATAATAGATCCGTGAAGGCCATAGTTGTTCGGCCTTCGGCCTCACAGACCGGACCATAATAGATCCGTGAAGGTCAAAGTTGTTCGGCCTTCGGCCTAACAGACCGGACCATAATAGATCCGTGAAGGCCATAGTTGTTCGGCCTTCGGCCTCACAGACCGGACCATAATAGATCCGTGAAGGCCATAGTTGTTCGGCCTTCGGCCTCACAGAGCGGACCATAATAGATCCGTGAAGGCCATAGTTGTTCGGCCTTCGGCCTCACAGACCGGACCATAATAGATCCGTGAAGGCCATAGTTCCTCACAGACCGGACCATAATAGATCCGTGAAGGACAAAGTTGTTCGGCCTTCGGCCTCACAGACCGGATCATAATAGATCCGTGAAGGCCATAGTTGTTCGGCCTTCGGCCTCACAGACCGGACCATAATAGATCCGTGAAGGCCATAGTTGTTTTACCTTCGGCCTCACAGACCGAACCATAATAGATCCGTGAAGGCCATAGTTGTTCGGCCTTCGGCCTCACAGACCGGACCATAATAGATCCATGAAGGCCATAGTTGTTCGGCCTTCGGCCTCACAGACCGAACCATAATAGGTTCGGCCTTCGGCCTCACGGGGCGGACAATAATAGATCCGTAAAGGCCATAGTTGTTCGGCCTTCATCTGTCATCTGTCATCTTTCATCTGTCATCTGTCATCTGTCATCTGTCATCCGTCATCCGTCATATCTCATCTGTCATCTGTCATCCGTCATTCGTCATCTGTCATCTGTCATCTGTCATCTGTCATCCGTCATCCGTCATCTGTCATCTGTCATCCGTCATCCGTCATCTGTCATCTGTCATACATACTGCTGTGTTCTAAATTACCAGGGCTATGCAAATATCTAAATTTCTTACAAATAATCAAAATTTACATAAAACTTGACCTCGTTAACAAACACAAAGATAAGAAAGATGAACGAATTTAGCAATTTCAGGTATAATGAACCAATTAAGATCTTTAAGTATAAGGGAATGTTTTTAAAGGCTGAAAGATAAATTCAAAAAGGTTTTCATCACCTCAAAATTTCAGTATAAGGGATTGTTTGCCTCAAATATGGTAATATTAATGTGAATGTTATCACAAATATACATAACCTTAATGATAAGGTACAAAAATGAAATTTATTCCATGTACTACAATAATTGTGTAAAACCCATTATGTCAAAACTTGTTAAATAATCTATTCTATCAAATGTTCATAATTTCAAACCAAAAAACTCCAAAAGTGCATATAAAGGTCAATTTCGCTCAATGTGATAAGAAAGTTTGTGATAAACAAAAAAGGTATGGAACTTCGCTAAATGTTGCTCATAAAACTGCTACCGTATTTGTGAGAGGTAGGGGAAACACACGGTTGATCAACTCAACATCGAGGAAACAGCTCCTGAAAGTTTAAACTCAATTAGTACACATAAGACATAAAAAGGTGTGAAACTTCACTTACTGATAACCAAAATTCGACGAATTTGAGGCACAGCGCATCAAAATTCGACAGTCCACTTTTAGTTCTTGAAGAAGCAAGACGTATACTTCCTGGTTGAAAAGTTTAGTCCAGAACACCCAAATGTGTGATTAACTCGAAGTTTATCTAAAAATAGATAACAAAATTTGCAAATGGCTACCCTTCAGTAAACCAACTACGCCGTCAATGAAATAAAAGTGACTCACCTTTTTATAACTGAAGATTAACATCAACTAATATTTGCTGACACTCCACGAGCACGATTCTCAAAATCAACAGGTGTCAACTGTTAACTCAACTCCGCCTAAAAGCGAAACAGAAGCAAAATTCGTCGGGAGCGCGATCAACAACCGACAAGTTTGTGCATCTCCGAAAAGTGACCGTGAGCTAAAAATTGTGTTTGTGCGCAAAATCCTGTTTACATACAGGATGGATTAAAATTCAGGTATAAGAAACTTTTTTATTTACAAAATTTACATTTTGTCTTCAACATTTTACAATAGGACGTGACCAAACATTGGCACTATCCTCGTCATTAATTTAATAAACATTCTTGCTATTATTTAATTTTACAAACAACATTTTACTTATAAACATTTAACACTGCTATTGAAAAGCAGCAGATTTTTGGAATTTATTTCAAAAATCGCCCATAAGAAGGAAGAAGTTGGATACATCGATTTGAATTTTTGTTACAATATTGTCTATTTCTTTTAGATAAAAATTTATCTAAAAACTGTATGCGCATTGCGAATTTATTTAATTACTTTCATGAATATAAAACCATTTTTGATACAAACAATTTTTTTATTCGTCAACTTGATTCATTACAGTAAGCATTGCCAAACTTAGAGATTCATCAATACAAGCTAATCAATTCATCTTGATTATCTTGACATCAACAATTTTAGCTTTCAATTCATTTCAACCCAAGAAGCATCTCAAAGTTCAACGAACCTACTACACCTTGAGTCGAGTTTCCAAGACTGAGCTAAATAAAAGGGACAAGAATTGTAAGTTTCTAAGTAATTTGTAACACCTGAAAATTAAGAATCTAATTTTATAAATTTTGTTCTCACTTTGAGAACTGGCGCCTGACAAAACTAGGGTGGTGCAAATTGCTCAAGGAACTACACAGCAATACATACATACATAATCTTCACGTAAAGTTACATCTTCATGTAAAGTTAAATCTTCCGCAAAGAGGTGGATCTTCCACGTTCTGCGACCTATATAAAGTGCTCCGGTCTTATTCGCGGCATTCAGATTAATTTGTTAGTGGTTTTTTGTTAGTGGTTGGCATTTTTCGAATTAAAGCCGCCATCCCCGCCATCTGTTGACAGTATTTTCAGATTAATTTGTTAGTGGTTTTTTGTTAGTGGTTTGCATTTTTCGAATTAAAGCCGCCATCCCCGCCATCTGTTGACAGTATTTTGAATCACTGACTGTCCGTCAGATTAATTATTTGACAAATTAAATTTTTTGTAAAAACTTGTGATTTGATTTTCGAAAAAAGCGAATAACTGTTATCCCCGCTCGAAGTTCTTCTCTATATATGCGACAATAGTTGCGCCTGGAGCTACAAAATAACTGTGCAAAATTTGGTTGATATCGGTCCAAGGGTCTAGGAACGTATAGCGAACACGCAAGCAAACAGATCTTCTCTTTTATATATTTAGATTTCAAATTGAGCTAGAAATTTAATATTTTGTATTGGCTCGGTAGCTTGGATCACAGCAATGGGTTAATATGATGTGTCCTATTCGTAATCATGCCAGAGCTACCTCAAACCTCCGATTAGGTTGATTTGCCGTATTCCAGCTATAATAAGTTTCTTTGACGCTTTCTAATTTATTATTCTGTTTTTGGTTCCATATATAGCAGTCCAGGATGCCACACCTAAGCCTGTGAATATCCAAATAAGTTTTGGAACAGTATGTCTTCTCTTCTAAATCCCTATTAATGGCGTTATCTGCACGATAAACTTGCTCAATGGTGGCATGGTGTTTTCTGAACCCCAACTGGTGTTCAGGGATCACCTTTTCATTGTGATTAAAGACTTTTCATGTTATTGGAACAAGACTGATTGGCTTGCATGAGATGGTGTCTTCAAGTGATTTATCATGTTTATGGATTGGGATGAGCTGAGGCATCTTCCACTGAGTTTGAGTAATTCCCATCCGGAGCACTGCATTAAAAATAAAAGTTATTAATTTTCCACATTTTATTAGGATCTCCTGTGATCCTTTTCCTATAATCAGATCATAACCAGGCGACTTCTTAGGATCCATATTGTTTTGAATTATAGAAAAAGTACCCGTCTTTTATTTTAAAGGGCTTAATTGGTAATCGCATTTGAAGGGATGATTCGAATGCTGCATAGATTTCCACATCTGTTGTTGGAGTTTCTGTTGAAAATAGTTAGAAATACGAAAGTATCAGCCTTTTCTTTATGGTTTCTTGCCCAGGTCTCATCAGTTTTGCCTAGTGGGGAAACCGCTGTACACGCGCGCTTTAACTTTTTTTGTCGCCTTTCATAAGGAATAGTCAGTGCTCGCAGTAGGCGTAAGATTTTCTAAATAAGTTTAAATTGATAGGTTTTTATGGTTAAGTAGCAAATTTTTTATGGATCTTGAGACTTGGTTTAGTATTGTTTTATCGTTTGGATGTCTAATATTTTGCCAGGTTCTTCTCAATTTTTGTTTTTCGCGATTGCCTTTTTAATATAATCGGGACATATAATTGCATTTTCAAACGCTTTTGGTGTAAGAGTGGAGTTCCATGTGGCGCTCTGTGTATTGTGCTATTTAAATGTTTGATTGTTTGATTAAATCCTTCTCAGCTTTTAAATATATTTCGGTATGAATATTTCCTCAAATAGATATTTACAGTTCGTCCTATTTGTAATCCAAATAAAAAGAAATGGTGGTTTTTGTCTTGAAATTATTTTTGAGCTCAAATGGGAATGATCTGAAGATAAGTCCAGTCAAGATTCCGCTTCTCACATCTCTTATTGCTAGTGCTCTCTTCTTGTTTATGAGTCGTGGTCAATTTGTTTGCCTTTCTCTCCACTATCGCCTGGTCACCCACATTATTTTGTAAATCTTTTTATGCTGGAATCTTGTACTGCTCACTACCATGTTCGTTACCGCCGCCAAACCACACAATATTGTAACTTCATGTGCTGGGTGTTTACCATATATTTCCTTTATATACTCCTATTTTCCACTTTGTGCGTTAAAATCTCCCACTATGGTAAGTGTTTAGTGATTTTTCTAATATTGTAACGGGAGTCCTGTATCTTTCTTTTTACTCCTAAGTACAGGGCTCCTTTGTACCAGAACGTTAGTGCATGGACAATAAGCCTGGATTTTCCAGGATTTAGCACGCAATCAATGTAATTAATTAGGGTTTTCACAGACCGTTAACATTTAAACGGCCTTTGTTCGGAAATTCTAGGAAAACCCTCCCTTTCTTTATTTGTATATACTTACTTTAAAATGAGAGGCAGTCATGGCTTGGCAGTTAAGTGCGTTTACTGCTAATGCGAAATGCTCGGATAGATTCCGGGCAGGGTAAGAACTTTATTCTGACCGTCTCTCCTCGGCAGGCAATGGCAAACCACCGAGGTAATCTGCCAAGAAAATCCATCTCGAAATGAAGTGTAGTACACTTCCCGTGGTTCGGAGTCCACGTTAAACAAGTAGGTCCTCTGTGTATGTGAAAACAATTTGAACGCACATCATATGCATAGAAAGAGATAGAACGAGATGGGTCACCAAACCTCATTAGGGTAAAAGGAGTGTGAAAGAAGGACTTTAAAATAGTTAACTTTCGAAGTAAAAACCAAGACCAAAATTGAGTCAAGATTGTGAGCCAGCCAAGTACACATTGTAAGTGCAAGGTTTCGCATCGCAAATTGCTCCACAGTGAATATTTGTGAGCCTGCAATTACACATTATAAGTAACAAACAGTTTTCGGATATTTTGCTCATTTAGTTATTCGTCGTTATTATTGTGGTGTTTTGTAAATAAAATTGTTAAGAGCGATCCAAAATATGTTTTATTTAATTAAGGCCAAGAAGCTAGCAACAGTAAGTGTGTCATGTGCAGGCACCTTTTCTACTGTTTCTTGTAATTCGTTATACCATTCTTCGTTTTCATTATCGCTCTCTTCTTCTGTAGGGGCATATACATTTATTATTGACAGCGGTGCTGTTTCTGTCTTTATTCTAAGGTAGACTATTCTTCCACTTATTGGTTTAAACTGTAATATATTTGTTTCCATCCTTCTGTTAACGTAATATATTGCTATGAGGGGGTGTCGTTATTAATCGAGCCACACGTTGGGCTGTCAAAATGTGCTATGTGCTGACGTAGCCTCACGTTGGGCTAGCCAAAAAGTGCTATGTACCCCCTTGCTAATAGGGTTAAAGGTTCTTGTCGTTAATGTTTTATATGGGTGTACGTAATTGTACCCCGTCAATGGAAAAGTATGTGAAATTTTATAAATACAATTTAATGAAATAAGGTGCCTCAGCTTAGCTCTTTCGTAGTGCATGTATCTTACCTTGTACAGGGTGGATTCGTTCCGTTACCAATGCTGTAAATAAAATTATGGTGCGGAACAGGTCTAAATAAATATCCTTCGTTACACAATTATCAATGTTTTTATTTAGCACACAAATATAAATAAAGATTTGGTTATATTGAAAAGTTCTATTATTAAATCTAATATAAAGAATTCTGAACATAAAATAACGCAAAACACGTGTCGTATGAAGTCCGAAAATTCCACTTAGTTTTATAAAAATTGTATTGCAATGTGCACGATACCTTATTAAATCCAGGAATGTTTTCTGTTATTTGTACTGGGGATGGCACAATTGCGCATCAAAATACACTCGATGGGTTCATTTACCATGGAAAACTTCCAGATGCAGTTTGTTGACCTCGTTTTGTGGTGAAGTTTATTTTCTTTAAAAAATATTTGCAATCCTTTACGATTTTCACCTTATTTATGGTTTTTCGTAGGTAAGTAACTATTTTGTTAAATTATACACTTGTATTTCGCACTTTCACTAATTATTTTTACTATAATATCAAAATTTTATAGGACGATCTAAATTCGCCACCATACACGTGTGAATCTTAACACCAACTTCTTTATCGATTGTTTTATTCATTCTTTTTCGAATTTCCTCGCAATCTTGATCTTTGCATAGACGTATTTTATTGGTCGATCGAAAAATCAATATCATTTGAAGTTTCACAGTACAGGTATGGACTAAGCCCATTGTGGTTCGTTGAAATTTTATAAGTAAAATTTTCTTTTATTTTCAGATTGAATTGTCTTCTTCTCAAGTGTTTAGTGATTGGATAAATAAAGATGCTGGACATGAAATTTCCATACGCAGTTCATTAAGTTGTGACATGTCGAACTCACGTAATAATTTAACAAACTTATTTTAAATTTAACGCTAACATGGATTTTTACATTTATCAATTATTTAACAAATTTCTAACTTTTAAAATACCTTTCTTATTACTGACAATCTTTCATTTACTATTAATTAACATTTTTAACAAAGACAATTATTAAATGATACATTTCAAATTTATTTTATTCAAACCTGTTTTATGTCCCGTTTTAACGAATCATTTGACTTTAAGCTAAATTTCTTGGTATCGGACGAAGTTTTTCTGATTACTTTGATAATTTACATGCTTTTATTCATAACAAAATTTTGCTGAAACTTAAATAACGTACTTCCATTGACGTGGTATCTCGATACCGCATTTACCCCCTTGTTAATTTGTAATTTAAAAGAAAAATACCTATTTTTGTGTTAAATTCCACAATTAACATTTATGTGCTTTTTATTTCAAAAATATGACAAAATAAATTTTTTAATGTAACGTTTTCTAACGAATATAACTAATATCTAAATTAACTCACTAAATCTTATTAACTGTTTTAACTAATTGCTCAAATTCAACGAAACTAACTAATCCTATTCAAATTTTCAAACTATCCTATATTAACCTAACTAATAAATCTGACCAAGATTTCTGATAACGATTTAATTTTATTGAGTGTTAAATTTTTAAATTTGACGTTTTATTTTATTCAAACATTGACCTTTTATTTTTAATCTTCCTATTTTTAACTCGTCTATTTGCTTTTGGGTGATTTCTATTTTCCTATCATTCGAATTCATTTTTATTTATTATTATTATTGGCATTCTTTATTTTACTATAATCAATATTGTCCTATATTTCCCCATATTTATTCGGTAACCTCTTTTTTGGTTCCATATTCATTTTACTTACATAATCATATAATCAATTTATTTCATTTACACCTGTGATCTATTTTATTATCCCCAGGTATCTATTCTCACCTAACTTCTTCTAGTTACTCCATCTGAGTTAACTTATTATATTATTTAATTTTCCCCCCTCGTATTTCTCATTGTTCAACATTGAATACCAATTTTATTAAATACTTTTTAGTCTCTCAACTTAAATTCATAGTTATTTATCTCAAGTTCATGTTTTCACCCAAAACCTAAATTCAAAATTTTTTTTTTTTTAAATTAACTAAATTCTTTTAAAATTTCATTGAATAAATTCTCGTTTTCTAATTGTATTAATAACTTTTATGCTATTTTATTCTTGTCCTACTATTTCCTAAGCGGTTATTTTAGAAGTTGTTAATTTTTTTTTTATATATTTAAGTTTCGCCATTGTTTTCTTACTACTTCTTGAGCGGTTTAAATTTAAGTTGTTATATTTTAATTTATTAAGTTTCGCCATAGTTTTCTTACTACTTCTTGAGCGGTTTAAATTTAAGTTGTTATGTTTACGTTTGACTTAAGTTTCACTATAAGCCTTATGTTTCGCCATTATTTTCACCGCTTATTGAGAAATGGTAGAAGAAATCTTTTCTTCCCCTTCCGATAAATTTTTTATTTTATATTTCACCCGCTTATAAAATTTTTTCCTATTAACGTAGTCTTTTTCTTTAATTTTAATGCATGCATTTATGTTGGACTCTCTTGTCCAATGTATCTCGTAATATTTTATCATTTTTATTTTTAACCGATTCTTCTTTTGTAAATTCATTTTTGTTTTCTTGCCGATGTTGTCATAATTTGTCCATTTATTTAATTTTTCTTTTGTAAAATAGTTGTACCCCCTTGCTTGTAAAATTTTTATATTGTGAACCCGTTTATATTTATTGTGACCTTTTGTATTAATTAATTTTCTAAGTTTACAAAATTTTATTGTTACCGATTTATCCATTAAGTTTTTAATTTTTAAGTTTATTAAGTTGTGAAATCTTTTAATTTTAAATGTTGTACCGAAATTTGTGAACTTATTGTTAATTTTCATTTGAATGTTTTTACGTTGTGCCCGTTTACCTGTTAATTTTAGAAATTTTGTGATTTTAGTTGTAGTCTTTTTAGTACGTAAACCGCTTTGTAAAATTTTTGCATCTTGCTTTTGTAAAGTTTTCCTATTTGTTCGCATGCCTCTTATGTGATGTTTTTCTTTTAACCGTAGCTTTTTAATTTTTAACTGTAACCGTTTGCATGCTTTTCTCGTGAGCACCACGTATGACCGACACGTTGGTGGTATTAGAATAACTTCGTCTTCCAACTTTACCGTTTCTTCTTTTAAATTAATTTCTTCATTAACAATTTTTTCGGCTATCGATGGTCCCCTAATTTTTAATGCATTTTCAATTTTATCGAAATTTCTGTCGAATGTTTTTATCAACTCCTTCTTGGTTTCGTTCAACTCCTTCTTGGTGTCTTCTTGGATTTTGTTACGGCGATGCCGTATATTATAAGCTATCATGAAATATCCATTTCAATAATATTAAATAATAACCAGAAATGTCATATTTTCAATATAAACGTAGAATTTGTTAATAAAAATAAATTCGAGTCAACGGGATCCGACTATAAATGTTAATATTTGAATATTATGCCAATCGACGTTCTTTATCAAAAGATAACTACAAATTATTACATTGAAGAACAAAGATACATAGTAGCACAGCGCACCTGTGCTGAAATGAAATACGCAGTCCGCTCACCGCGAGAAAATTATTATCAACAAAATTATACTTTCGAGGTGATAAAATCCTCATATGACTAGGTTCTATTGAAACTAAGTTAATTTGTAGAGAGTTACTTTGTAATAATGTCGTATTCAAACGAGTACCGCGTTAAGAAACAAAGGAACTGTTTAATATGCATTTTTGTAAATAGAACTCATATAGAGATAACAAATTAATTCCTACCCAAATGACCTCATCAAGGGAAAGAAATTTGAAAGGAGGGATGGAAAAATGAAGTCAGTCTCCTGAAATCAACGAGCCAAATAACTTCTACCTATAAATTATCTATTATCTACCAAAGTGTAATATTTTTTTTACTTTCCGATCCGGAATAATACCATCATCAAATAATTTATTACGGTCGTATTAAGAAATTTTCATCGATCAACCAAATAAACTAGTGACCATAAAAACGTAAACATTCGTTTAACTAAATTTCGAACAATTTTAAATAAAAAATGTCGACACAAGTAACGGAGATTCTACCGAAATAATCATCAAATAAGATTAACATCAAATCGGTGAACCAACAAATACATTTTCTTCGGTGTAACGATCGAGTACAATAATTAAACGTTACTACGAAAGTGAATCGAATCAAAATTGCCATCGATGATCAAGTTGATCATAGTTCAATTTAAGCGAGAAAAGTAATCAAATACCCAGACTAATTCCGTCGAATTAAAATCATACAAGAAATAATCTATAAACATGTGAGAATTCTACTTCCAACAATACCAGATAGAAATAACGCGAGTGCATCCTAAATTTTGTGCAACACGCGATTAAAAACACGAAGTGAAGTTTTTTAAAACAAGTTAATCGGTGACGTGTTACTACAATCAACAAGAAGGTCACAGCGTTGAATTCTTTCTAACGGCGAAGCAAATATTGGGACAACCACATCTTTAAAGTACTCCAACCAACTAATTTGTGGATTACGTCGCATCTCAAGGTAGAAATTTGGTCTAACCAAAATCATTGTATCTATTCTTAAATTTTCTGTAACAAATTTGCCAATTTTCTTTCTTGTACCATATATTAACTCAAATACTGAGTTTTACTGGAAATATTCCGTAAGTTCATGCAAGTAAGTGTTGCTTCATGTAAAATTTAATTATTAATTATTAAAATCCACATTTGCATAAACTTATTAAAATTTCCTAATTTACATACTAACAATCTTAACAATTAATTTCGTAGACATTAAGTGTCGTTATTTTGTGTATTTATGTGAACTAATGTATATTTGACTGCAATATTTATGAAATAATATATGTATATTCGAATAATTGATTTTTTTTCTTACGAATTTAAAAACATATAAGCAAATTTCTAAATAAGTACCACACCTGAGATGAGAGCAAGAAGTCCGGAAGTTTACCTGTCCAACTGAGCAAAGCCACGGAGCTAATTTCGTCTATAATATAAAATATAGTAATCTATCTGTTATAGGCTTAACAAATGGCGCCCCAAATGACAGTAACCGTCACTATGCTTACTGCGCTGGTAGACGGTTACAAACCATTATTATGGTTGCGAATAGTGGAAACACCACTGACACCGATGTATATTCCATCTTTGGAATTATCTGCGGAGGTGATAGCAATATCTGCCAGATGTCTTTTCGTATCTATTAGATACTTTTCTGGAAAATGAGACGACACTCCTTGCGAACGATTGGATTAGCTAACCAATTTGTTCAAAGGGCGGGTCTAGTGAAGGTATCCAGAGGCCAAAGATTAGCTACCTTGTGGTCACTGGAGCCACACGATATTTTCCAGTGGTATGTTATGTTAATTATCACATATCAACAACCCCAAATCGCAAGTTTTCCGGATTTCAATTCGAAAGAATTACCCAACGATAACTGATAAATCCGAACCCCCGATCTATATTGTTGATTGTAAATATGATAAGACCCAACAATAAAGATCAAATTAATCACTTTTGATTAACCCCCATTAGGTTTTCTACAAACCAAAAGCAATGAGCTTGAAATAATCACTTTTGATTAACCACCATGATATTTTCAATAAACCAAAGCAAGCTGCTTTGGTAGAAACGATTCGGAACACCGAACAAATCTAAAGAGTTTCTCCAAGGACTAGTCGTGCTTGAGTGAACCCTTTAGAATCAATTACTAAGGAGAAATAATTTTTTTATGTTTCTACACATTATTGTCGTCAATTTTTTGTCTGAATATCGTGTCAATAATTCGGATCTCCGAATGAATCCGGAGAGCTCCTCCAAGGACTATGAGTACTTGGGTAAGTCCTCCGGAATAAATTAGTATGGGGCAATAATGTTAATTTTTTATCATTCATAGTTTCTTTGAATCGCGCATCACTCGCTTGGAACAGAGATTCCTTTAGTTTAACTAAGGTTAGAATTTTATTTTAATCGGTTATTGAAGCACCAAATAATAAAATAAAACCAAATACCTTAATGTCATTTAAGTTAACTTAAGAAAGGCCCAAAACCAAAGGCTCAGGACTACAAACACAATCGATGCGAAATCGATTATCATGGTCCAAGGTACGACCCTAAACTACGTCTGAAAATAAATTTTTTTAACAAAAAATTTTTTTGACTCGTGCAAGACTTCGCGTCTAAAATGGTCTAAGGCATGACCCTAAACTGCTCTATTTCATTTACATGGTAAGAATTAACAATTAATAATTAACATAACAAATGGCGCCCAACGTGGGGCGCCATTTGTTAAGCCTATAACAGATAGATTACTATATTTTATATTATAGACGAAATTAGCTCCGTGGCTTTGCTCAGTTGGACAGGTAAACTTCCGGACTTCTTGCTCTCATCTCAGGTGTGGTACTTATTTAGAAATTTGCTTATATGTTTTTAAATTCGTAAGAAAAAAAATCAGGTGGTAAGAAAAAATTGTGTTAGAATTAAAGGTAAAAATTGTAAAGAAAGAATTCAACGTACGTACATCAAGCGAAAATTACGTGTCTACACAAAATCAGTTTTAAATTATCTAAAAAACGGTCCAAAACAACCAAAAAGAAGATAAATTATCGCGGCCAAAATCGGTGTTAAATTATCTAAAAAACGGTCTATTCAAATAAATCAAAATGAACCCGGAATACCTAACTAATAGCGAACTAAAATTCGAAATATTATGTAGAAGCACCGAACCCAGAATTACAAAATTGGCTAATATTCAAATATTGACACAGTTGCTTGAACAATATATTGAACCAAAAGCGCTACCATTTACATGGGACGTAAATGCCGGGCAGTTAGATGAAACGCTTAGTGACCTGGCGGGAAAAATACAAAATCAATTATCTCAAGAAATAATTGACGAAATTAAGGTACGTTTACAACATGCGGATCAACGACTGGCTTTAATGAAAACCGTTAGCGACCCGGCTAAGAAAAACGCGATTGATGTATACGAAACCGATATTTCCAATATGGAAAATGCGGTTATGAATGCGAATATTGTTTCGGTTAAAATAGAAACGACAAACGCAACACCCGCGAAAATTAAAGTCAAAACGGTAAAAAATGTTCCTATTTTCAAATGGGGAATCCAATATACGGGTCATCACTCAAAAGAAGACCCCATGGAATTTCTAGAACGGGTAGAAGATTTAAGAGTTGCGAGAAATGTGGACGAAAATGAATTATTCATGTCGGCACATGATTTATTCCAAGGGGACGGGGTTAAATTTTGTCGGAGCGCGAAAGAAAAAAGTACGAATTGGAAAGAATTTGTCAAATTATTTAAAAACGAATTTTTACCGTTAGATTACGAGTACCAACTATCAAAACAGATCCAAAATCGGGTCCAAGGCGCAAACGAAAACGTCTTATCTTTTATCGATCAAATCGCGTCATTATACCGAAGATTTGAAAATCCGATAGATGAAAAACAAATCGTAAGACAAATCACGCGAAACGTAAACCCTTTTTTTGCCAATCATATAGTCCTACACGAGTACGACAATTTGAACGAATTAAAGTTAAAATGTAGAAAAATTCAGGCGTTGCAAAACCAAACATCGGAGTATCCAGAAATACGTAAAGTCAAATTTAATTTACCTCCACGGCGAATTTCTTTTGTAAAAATAAATAACTCTACGCCGGATGCGCAAACCATACCCACGACAACAAATATGCGCAAAGCAATAACCTGCTGGAATTGCCAAAAATTAGGTCACATTTATCCGGCATGTAAAGAACAAAGAATAAATCCCTTTTGTTACGGATGCGGGTCGCCTGGAATTTATAAAAAAGATTGCAGCAAATGTAATAATAGAAATGAAGTTTCTACGCCACTTCCAAAAAACGAACAGTCCGGCGCTGTGAAACAGGGCACGAGCGTCGAAGTACCGGTTACCCCGAATCACGAAATAAACAATTACAATACCAGTCAAATTCCTGTACACCGAACGAATCGAATAAATTCAATTCGCGGTCGAGGACGTGGAAGAAATTTCGGCGCATCCCGCATGTCCCCGAAAACCCCAAAATAAATGTATCTACGGATCAATCCAATTTGAACGCGTCAAATTGGAAAAGATGGTTAAAAACCATCAACTCTTTTTTTAAAGAAAACACTACACAAAAAGTTGCAACGACTTTTTGTAAAAAACCTTTTGATAATCGCCCTTACTTACGCTTAAAAATTTTCGAACAAAAATTCATGGCCTTAATCGATTCGGGAAGTAATGTTTCTATATTAGGGCACAAAAGCGCCAACTTGTTGGAACAACGGTCAATAATAATAAACAAATCTAATGTAAGTAATATCAGTGTGGCAAACGGAAATGCCGCAAAAGTATCAGGCGAAATTTTTCTATCGGTAACTATTGAAAACGTAACCAGAAATATTAAATTCTATGTTGTACCGACGGTTGATACAGCCATTATTTTGGGAACCGACTTTTGTAAAGCATTCAATTTAATGATAAATTTTGCTAATTTTTCATGGGAATTACCAAAAAATATTCAGATCAATAGCATAAACGAAACAAATCAGATGCCATTGACACACGAGCAACAAGAAAAACTTGAAAAAATAATTGTTAAATTAAAAACAATCTCTAAAGCCGCAGCCGGTTGTGTCAAACACGTAGAGCACCGAATCGACGTAGGAGATTCTTTGCCCTTCAAGCAAAGACAATATCCCCTAAGTCCCACCATGAGAGGGCATTTAACGAAAGAAATCGATAAGATGCTAGCAGATAAAGTCATTCAACCCTCGAACTCCCCGTATTCGTCCCCGATTCTACTAGTAAAGAAAAAAGACGGTGAACTAAGAGCGTGTTTTGACGGACGCAAGCTTAACTCGGTCACGGTCAAGGATTCGTATCCCTTGCCACGTACTGATGGCATATTAAATAGATTACGAGATTCAAAATATTTTTCGTCAATAGATTTGAGAAAAGCATTTTGGCAAATTAGGTTAGAAGAAGGTAGTCGACAAAAAACTGCTTTTTGCATCCCCGGGAAGGGATTATACGAGTTCGTGGTCATGCCCTTCGGATTGTCAAATAGTGGCCAGACATTGCAAAGGGTCATGGACCGAATTTTAGGGCCTATCTTACATAAAGAGGATGCCTTTGTATACCTTGATGATATAATAGTCGCTTCTCCGACATTTGAAAAACACCTCGAAACTTTGACTGCGGTCTTTGAAAAGTTAAAAGAAGCCGGCTTCCGAATAAATTTAGAAAAATGTAAATTTTGCCAAAAATCTTTAACTTTCCTCGGATTTATAGTGGGAGAAAAAGGTTTACAAACGGACCCTTCCAAAGTCGAAGCAATTCAAAAATTAAAAGTACCTCGTAATACAACCGAAGTTAAAAGAATCATCGGATTAGTTAGTTATTACAGAATTTTTCTGCCCCAATTATCAACTATTTCTTCACCAATAACCGCCTTAATAAAAAATAAGAAGAAAGGTCAATCGATCGACTGGACGCCAGAGGCAGAAGCTTCATTTGAAAAAATAAAATATTTGATTTCTAACGCGCCCATATTGATCTCCCCCGATTTCACAAAACCTTTTTTCGTACAGACGGACGCAAGTCTAGTCGGGGGGGGGGGTGCATTGTTATTTCAAAAACAAAACGGCTTGGAGCACCCCATCGCGTATGCGTCCCGTGCGTTCACCAGCGCTGAACAGAAATACCATGCCACAGAACGCGAATTATTGGCTGTACTATTCGCAATAAATAAATTCCGAGGGTACATAGAAGGGTTAAAGTTTACTTTAATAACAGATTGTTCAGCGTTAAAATGGTTGAAACAATTCGACCAATCGACCGGCCGTTTAGCTCGGTGGTCGCTTAAATTAGCGCAATATGATTTCGACATCCAGCATCGGCCTGGAAAATTAAATATAGTCCCCGATATGCTATCAAGAGATGCATGTACACTAGACATTGATTTATTGCAAAAAGATCAATATTATACCGATTTATTAGAAAAAATTGAGGAAAACCCCAATAGCTATCCCTCTTATAAAATTGAAGATAACGTAATTTATAAATTTGTACCAAATAATTTAATAAGCTCAGCTAATCTTTCCGATTGGAAATTATTAGTACCTACGGCCAACAGAAAAGAAATTTTAAATACCTTGCATGACGACCCAAAAGCCGCGCATTTGGGAATTTTTAAAACTACTGCACGAATAGCGGAACAATATTACTGGCCCAAAATGAATAACGACATAAGGAACTACGTCCAAAATTGCGCGACTTGTAGTTCCCAAAAATCATCACAAATGATGAGACCAGGGTTTATGGGTAAACAAAAGAAGGTATCATACCCTTTCCAAGTCATATCTATGGATTTACTAGGTCCCCTGCCTATGTCGAAAAACAAACGTAATCAACATTTATTGGTAGTTACCGATTATTTTACTAAATACGTGACGGTACACCCTTTGACTAAAGCCAATTCGAATAAAATCATAGATTATCTAAAAAATAATTATTTTACTACGTACGGAGTACCACAATTAATTATATGCGATAACGGGGTTCAATTTATTTCGAAAGAGTTTAAAAATTGCCTCACAGAGTTTAAAATCAAAAGCATTATCTATAACGCCAAATATCATCCCCAAAATAATCCTACAGAGCGAATAAATCGAATCTTAGTTACTGCCATCTCCTCATATATCAAAAACGATCATACTGAGTGGGACAACCACGTGCAACAAATCGCGTTCGCAATTAATACTTCTAAAAGCGAAGCAACGGGATTTACGCCTTCTTTTCTCGTATTTGGAAGATACATTCCCATAGACGGTGATTATTACGGAAAATCATTGCAAGATTTCGATACCGATCTAAAAGATCAGCAAATAAGATGGGACAAAGACCAGCAACAATTACCGATATTATTTCAAAATGTAAGAAAGTCTTTGTCAAACGCATATAAAAAAGGGCAACATCATTATAACTTACGAAAACGACACTTATCCTTCCAAGTAGGTGATACTGTTTGGAAAAAGAACTATGTATTGTCTAACGCGGGAAATAGATTTATGGCCAAACTTGCGCCGAAATTTATAAAATGCAAGGTTATCAAAAAGATAGGTAATTTGATTTATGAGCTAACTGACGAAAAAGGAAAAACGTTGGGAAACTGGCACGTGAAAGATTTAAAAATGAGCAGTAGCCCTTAAAAATCAATCAATATCGGTCCCGAGCATGACCAAAAACTGTCTCTACCAATCAATCGCAATGATGGTATTGGCCCAATCACGGCCTAAAACTAACTTCGATATAGGATCAATAATTATATTAGTCCCAAATAATTTAGTAACTTACCAAAGATTAGATTTACTTGTTTTTATTAATTATTAGTGGTCCTTAGCACCGGACCAATAATCAAAAAAGGCTCTACCCAATTTAATTTAAGAATTTTTTATTCTACGATAATTTATTACGCTTCCTAAATAATATTTAACTGTAAATATCTATTATTAGTGGTCCTTAGCACAAGACCAGACAAAAAAGGCTCTACCCAAACTAACTTAAGAATTTTTGATTTCCTAATATTTAATTATGCTTTCTCAATTATTTTTAACTGTAAATATTTATTATAATAGGTCCTTAGCAAAGACCAGATGAAAAGGCTCTACCCAAATTACCTGAATGATATCAAACCCCAATTAATTTATGTAATCCCCAAAAATTCACTCGAGTAATTACGAGTAATAACTAATGGTCATTAGCATCGACCAGACAAAAAGGCCCTACCCTTCATCCAGTAATAGAGATCAAATAACTAACCTAAAGAAATTGAATTAAATTTTCGTTTTGAGAAAATCAAAACTCATTATGGATTAACTTTTTAAATTTTTATTGAATCGATATCTTAAATTAAATTTTTTACTTTTGAAAATCAATACCAATTATTGATCAATTTTTTAAATTTTTATTGAATCGATATCTTGAATTAAATTTTTTACTTTTGAAAATCAATACCAATTATTGATCAATTTTTTAAATTTTTATTGAATCGATATCTTGAATTAAATTTTTTACTTTTGAAAATCAATACCAATTATTGATTAATTTTTTAAATTTTATTGAATCGATATCTTGAATTAAATTTTTACTTTTGAAAATCAATACCAATTATTGATTAATTTTTGAAATTTTATTGAATCGATATCTTGAATTAAATTTTTACTTTTGAAAATCAATACCAATTATTGATTAATTTTTGAAATTTTATTGAATCGATATCTTGAATTAAATTTTTTACTTTTGAAAATCAATACCAATTGTTGATTAATTTTTTAAATTTTATTGAATCGATATCTTGAATTAAATTTTTACTTTTGAAAATCAATACCAATTATTGATTAATTTTTGAAATTTTATTGAATCGATATCTTGAATTAAATTTTTACTTTTGAAAATCAATACCAATTATTGATTAATTTTTGAAATTTTATTGAATCGATATCTTGAATTAAATTTTTTACTTTTGAAAATCAATACCAATTATTGATTAATTTTTTAAATTTTATTGAATCGATATCTTGAATTAAATTTTTTACTTTTGAAAATCAGTACCAATTATTGATTAATTTTTTAAATTTTATTGAATCGATATCTTGAATTAAATTTCTACTTTTGAAAATCAATACCAATTATTGATTAATTTTTTAAATTTTATTGAATCGATATCTTGAATTAAATTTTTTACTTTTGAAAATCAATACCAATTATTGATTAATTTTTTAAATTTTATTGAATCAATATCTTGAATTAAATTTTTTTACTCTTGAAAATCAAAAATAACTGTTGATTAACGAAAATAATCACTTTTGATTAATCTATTGGTACCGTTCACACCTTCGTAACAACGAAGTTAGACCTCTCGAAGAACACAGCCGCTCTGCTTCGAGATAGTGGCGGTACAATAGGAGCGCTACCCATTTCACAAAGGAATGGAGACACTCTTGCTAAAGCAAAACTAAGGCTACACTTGCGGTGTTCCCCACCAAAGCCAGCCCAACACTCCTGGTTATTCCAAGGTGGTGATTGGTTGTTCTAGCTAAGTTTAGCATTTAGCTAAACTCCAAAGAGGACTCCGTGGAGTTGTTGCAATACTCTCATTGTCCTTTTAAAACCCAATATCCGGGTGGTTGGTTATTCAACAAGCGACTAAAATTGTCTGATAAGGGTCAGAATGATATTGACCTAAATCAATTATGGTTTTTATTGTGATGGTATGTAAAGGTCATCTTAACACTACACTCAGCCACATCGAAGGATTTACCCAATTCCGGGTTGCTGTAATTCAGCTGACTTAGGCTGTCCAGTCATTCTGACACCCTTGCCAAAAATTATACCCAATTTCCGGGTTGTGACCGCTTTGGTTTAGCCAAACCTGGACCTGGCGAATAGGTTCGACCTCTTGAAAACTCATCTAATACGACGTTTTAATACCAAGGTTACACCTTGCCTTCTCGGCCTAACAAAGGCAGAAATTCTAGCCTAATCAACGGTATAGTCGTCACTCAGCCTACTGCGCTGGTGTTAGGCTCTCGATGCTTCTTTTCCTCTCGGGGCATTGTCTTAAGTTCCGATGTTTTTTTGCCCCTCGAACCGTTGATTGGCTAGAAGTAAGGCTATCTCTTTGCTTTGTTGCGAGAACAGGATTTGCTTGGAAGCATGATAATCTATAATAATAAATTTAATAATGTATAATAATAATAACAGTAGCCGTCACTATGCTTACTACGCTGGTGGACGGCTACCAATAATAAGTAGCCGTCACTATGTTTATTGCGCTGGTGGATGGCTACAAATGACAGTAACCGTCACTATGCTTACTGCGCTGGTAGACGGTTACAAACCATTATTATGGTTGCGAATAGTGGAAACACCACTGACACCGATGTATATTCCATCTTTGGAATTATCTGCGGAGGTGATAGCAATATCTGCCAGATGTCTTTTCGTATCTATTAGATACTTTTCTGGAAAATGAGACGACACTCCTTGCGAACGATTGGATTAGCTAACCAATTTGTTCAAAGGGCGGGTCTAGTGAAGGTATCCAGAGGCCAAAGATTAGCTACCTTGTGGTCACTGGAGCCACACGATATTTTCCAGTGGTATGTTATGTTAATTATCACATATCAACAACCCCAAATCGCAAGTTTTCCGGATTTCAATTCGAAAGAATTACCCAACGATAACTGATAAATCCGAACCCCCGATCTATATTGTTGATTGTAAATATGATAAGACCCAACAATAAAGATCAAATTAATCACTTTTGATTAACCCCCATTAGGTTTTCTACAAACCAAAAGCAATGAGCTTGAAATAATCACTTTTGATTAACCACCATGATATTTTCAATAAACCAAAGCAAGCTGCTTTGGTAGAAACGATTCGGAACACCGAACAAATCTAAAGAGTTTCTCCAAGGACTAGTCGTGCTTGAGTGAACCCTTTAGAATCAATTACTAAGGAGAAATAATTTTTTTATGTTTCTACACATTATTGTCGTCAATTTTTTGTCTGAATATCGTGTCAATAATTCGGATCTCCGAATGAATCCGGAGAGCTCCTCCAAGGACTATGAGTACTTGGGTAAGTCCTCCGGAATAAATTAGTATGGGGCAATAATGTTAATTTTTTATCATTCATAGTTTCTTTGAATCGCGCATCACTCGCTTGGAACAGAGATTCCTTTAGTTTAACTAAGGTTAGAATTTTATTTTAATCGGTTATTGAAGCACCAAATAATAAAATAAAACCAAATACCTTAATGTCATTTAAGTTAACTTAAGAAAGGCCCAAAACCAAAGGCTCAGGACTACAAACACAATCGATGCGAAATCGATTATCATGGTCCAAGGTACGACCCTAAACTACGTCTGAAAATAAATTTTTTTAACAAAAAATTTTTTTGACTCGTGCAAGACTTCGCGTCTAAAATGGTCTAAGGCATGACCCTAAACTGCTCTATTTCATTTACATGGTAAGAATTAACAACCGCCAGATCTTACGGCTACAACAGTCAATCGTGTCCCGACTTTAACTTACACTCAATAATAAGTAATGCGAATTTCTTTAAGTTCAATTACTTAGGGCCTCGAGTCCATTTAACTCAGCGGCCGATGTAAATATGATACGGTCGTTCGAATTTATATTAAACACTAATTTTAAGTCCACGATGAAAGAACGTGGGAAAAAGGAAAGTTCATCTGGTAGTGTAAGGTGTTGTGTAACTTGGCTGACCTTGTGCAGACAACCTGGGCTCGTGACCCGGATCGAGCCTAAGGCCTGTTCTCGGCGACCAAGGTAAAGCAGTACATGCATTCCCAAGAGACGGACAATTCTTTAACCTTCGGCTCTTTCAGTTAACACGTCTTGTAAATATGATTCTGATGTGCCCCAATACTCTTCACCCTTTTGCCTTTTAGTGAACTCTTGTTCCGCACTAAAAAGAGTACCCGGAATAAGTGGCGTCCAATCCAAAAACCCTCACATTGTACTCTGAGTTACAAAGGAGGCAATGTACTCATGCGAGCTAGCATCTTTCGTATAAAATTACGATCATCTGTCCCTCTCGTTGAAAAATATTCCCTGTAATCTCGTATACGCTTGAACCATTTAAGTTTTTTTAGAAAACCCCTATTGATAAGGAAGACCAATTTTTTTTGTTTTTTTGTTAACTAAATAGCGTGTTACGGCGATGCCGTATATTATAAGCTATCATGAAATATCCATTTCAATAATATTAAATAATAACCAGAAATGTCATATTTTCAATATAAACGTAGAATTTGTTAATAAAAATAAATTCGAGTCAACGGGATCCGACTATAAATGTTAATATTTGAATATTATGCCAATCGACGTTCTTTATCAAAAGATAACTACAAATTATTACATTGAAGAACAAAGATACATAGTAGCACAGCGCACCTGTGCTGAAATGAAATACGCAGTCCGCTCACCGCGAGAAAATTATTATCAACAAAATTATACTTTCGAGGTGATAAAATCCTCATATGACTAGGTTCTATTGAAACTAAGTTAATTTGTAGAGAGTTACTTTGTAATAATGTCGTATTCAAACGAGTACCGCGTTAAGAAACAAAGGAACTGTTTAATATGCATTTTTGTAAATAGAACTCATATAGAGATAACAAATTAATTCCTACCCAAATGACCTCATCAAGGGAAAGAAATTTGAAAGGAGGGATGGAAAAATGAAGTCAGTCTCCTGAAATCAACGAGCCAAATAACTTCTACCTATAAATTATCTATTATCTACCAAAGTGTAATATTTTTTTTACTTTCCGATCCGGAATAATACCATCATCAAATAATTTATTACGGTCGTATTAAGAAATTTTCATCGATCAACCAAATAAACTAGTGACCATAAAAACGTAAACATTCGTTTAACTAAATTTCGAACAATTTTAAATAAAAAATGTCGACACAAGTAACGGAGATTCTACCGAAATAATCATCAAATAAGATTAACATCAAATCGGTGAACCAACAAATACATTTTCTTCGGTGTAACGATCGAGTACAATAATTAAACGTACTACGAAAGTGAATCGAATCAAAATTGCCATCGATGATCAAGTTGATCATAGTTCAATTTAAGCGAGAAAAGTAATCAAATACCCAGACTAAAATAAACATTCCGTCGAATTAAAATCATACAAGAAATAATCTATAAACATGTGAGAATTCTACTTCCAACAATACCAGATAGAAATAACGCGAGTGCATCCTAAATTTTGTGCAACACGCGATTAAAAACACGAAGTGAAGTTTTTTAAAACAAGTTAATCGGTGACGTGTTACTACAATCAACAAGAAGGTCACAGCGTTGAATTCTTTCTAACGGCGAAGCAAATATTGGGACAACCACATCTTTAAAGTACTCCAACCAACTAATTTGTGGATTACGTCGCATCTCAAGGTAGAAATTTGGTCTAACCAAAATCATTGTATCTATTCTTAAATTTTCTGTAACAAATTTGCCAATTTTCTTTCTTGTACCATATATTAACTCAAATACTGAGTTTTACTGGAAATATTCCGTAAGTTCATGCAAGTAAGTGTTGCTTCATGTAAAATTTAATTATTAATTATTAAAATCCACATTTGCATAAACTTATTAAAATTTCCTAATTTACATACTAACAATCTTAACAATTAATTTCGTAGACATTAAGTGTCGTTATTTTGTGTATTTATGTGAACTAATGTATATTTGACTGCAATATTTATGAAATAATATATGTATATTCGAATAATTGATTTTTTTTCTTACGAATTTAAAAACATATAAGCAAATTTCTAAATAAGTACCACACCTGAGATGAGAGCAAGAAGTCCGGAAGTTTACCTGTCCAACTGAGCAAAGCCAAGGAGCTAATTTCGTCTATAATATAAAATATAGTAATCTATCTGTTATAGGCTTAACAATTTTTAAAATTAAGTCTAGTTTCTTTGCGTTTTCTTTTGCTATCTCGTCAATTTCTTTATGATACTCTTCCATCCATGCCATGAAATCTTTTAAATTTTTAACCTCTTCCGTTTTCATTATGTCGTATGTATTGTTAATTTATTTATTAGGAAATAGTTATTAAGTGAATTTTGATGTAATTTAATTTTAGTTTTAAGAGAATTTTTAGTTTTAATGTTATCGTTATGAATAATTTTAATGAAATTTTTCGTTGTAATTAACCTATGTAGTGATTTAATTGTAATGACCTAATTTTACTGGCGGTACGAGGTTATTCGAGGTGACTCGAGTCTCACGTTGTGACGCCAAAAAGTGCTGTGAACGTAGTGCTTTATATATCGAGGCACACGTTGGGCTCCAAAAAGTGCTATGAGGGGGTGTCGTTATTAATCGAGCCACACGTTGGGCTGTCAAAATGTGCTATGTGCTGACGTAGCCTCACGTTGGGCTAGCCAAAAAGTGCTATGTACCCCCTTGCTAATAGGGTTAAAGGTTCTTGTCGTTAATGTTTTATATGGGTGTACGTAATTGTACCCCGTCAATGGAAAAGTATGTGAAATTTTATAAATACAATTTAATGAAATAAGGTGCCTCAGCTTAGCTCTTTCGTAGTGCATGTATCTTACCTTGTACAGGGTGGATTCGTTCCGTTACCAATGCTGTAAATAAAATTATGGTGCGGAACAGGTCTAAATAAATATCCTTCGTTACACAATTATCAATGTTTTTATTTAGCACACAAATATAAATAAAGATTTGGTTATATTGAAAAGTTCTATTATTACATCTAATATAAAGAATTCTGAACATAAAATAACGCAAAACACGTGTCGTATGAAGTCCGAAAATTCCACTTAGTTTTATAAAAATTGTATTGCAATGTGCACGATACCTTATTAAATCCAGGAATGTTTTCTGTTATTTGTACTGGGGATGGCACAATTGCGCATCAAAATACACTCGATGGGTTCATTTACCATGGAAAACTTCCAGATGCAGTTTGTTGACCTCGTTTTGTGGTGAAGTTTATTTTCTTTAAAAAATATTTGCAATCCTTTACGATTTTCACCTTATTTATGGTTTTTCGTAGGTAAGTAACTATTTTGTTAAATTATACACTTGTATTTCGCACTTTCACTAATTATTTTTACTATAATATCAAAATTTTATAGGACGATCTAAATTCGCCACCATACACGTGTGAATCTTAACACCAACTTCTTTATCGATTGTTTTATTCATTCTTTTTCGAATTTCCTCGCAATCTTGATCTTTGCATAGACGTATTTTATTGGTCGATCGAAAAATCAATATCATTTGAAGTTTCACAGTACAGGTATGGACTAAGCCCATTGTGGTTCGTTGAAATTTTATAAGTAAAATTTTCTTTTATTTTCAGATTGAATTGTCTTCTTCTCAAGTGTTTAGTGATTGGATAAATAAAGATGCTGGACATGAAATTTCCATACGCAGTTCATTAAGTTGTGACATGTCGAACTCACGTAATAATTTAACAAACTTATTTTAAATTTAACGCTAACATGGATTTTTACATTTATCAATTATTTAACAAATTTCTAACTTTTAAAATACCTTTCTTATTACTGACAATCTTTCATTTACTATTAATTAACATTTTTAACAAAGACAATTATTAAATGATACATTTCAAATTTATTTTATTCAAACCTGTTTTATGTCCCGTTTTAACGAATCATTTGACTTTAAGCTAAATTTCTTGGTATCGGACGAAGTTTTTCTGATTACTTTGATAATTTACATGCTTTTATTCATAACAAAATTTTGCTGAAACTTAAATAACGTACTTCCATTGACGTGGTATCTCGATACCGCAATATGCTACTCCATTTCTTCCCTGTTTCTCTTCTCCACAGTACAGAAATATATAATCTCCAACAGCAACTTCTCCTTACCCTCCCCATCTTATTTCCCGTACCGTTGCTCTGTCGATTCTATATCTCGTCAGCTCTCCTGCCACTTCTTCCTGTTTTCCCGATTTCAGCAATGTTCGCACGTTCTACGTTACTAACCTTATAATTCCCTTCTTTCTCTTCGTTCTTATATTTCTCTCATTTGTATTTCTTCTCTCATCCACTTCTTCCATTTGAAATGGAGTTATAGTGATTCTGCAAGGTACGCTGACCATCCGCGTTAAGCTCGAACCCCCATTAAACAGAACAAAAAAAAAGTATGCAGAGTCTGTTACTACTTTGTTGCTAATTTTTGCTCTTACTGTTCTCGAGTTACGGCCATCTCAAAGTGGGGGTTCCAGCTTCTATAGTATTAAGCTGGAACCCCCACTGAGATTAGCCATTTTCAATGTTATAAACAAATACATTTTTAAGTATATAGACTTGTTTCCATTTCTGAAGATCCTACGCAAAAAACGTCAACTAGTATATTATAAAGCTAATTCGATGTTGCTATTGAACGACTAGTGTGAAATTAAAGTTATGATTCATATCATCCAATGCTTGAGCCCATATAATTACTTTGTGGTTTAATTTTAAATGGATTTTGAATTTATTAAATTGCCTTTTTGAAGTCCCATTGAAAACTTTTGTACAATGTCTTAATGTTTGTCAATTTTTAGTCTGATTTGTTGTATTTTGCCTCTTACCTTTTTATTTTCAATTTTTTCATTTTTCATTTGTTTACTTATAATTTGAAATTATTTTATTCTATTGTCTTCGTGTAAGTTTTTTGCTTAAAATTTTAGTTTTTCGTTAACTTTTGTTTTTTAATTTTCTAACAAAGTTTGTTTTAATATTAGCTCTAATTACCATTTAATCTTTGATTAAGCTGACCTGACGACTGAATAATGATACCAAAACATCAATCTGGTAAGTTATCATTTTTTATGTTTTCTTTATTAGTTTTTCGATCATTCTGGTTATTATTAATTTTTACTTCCCTATAAGGAAGTATTGTAATCATGAAAAAATTCGATGTCGATATTTTAACGGAAATATCCGTTTTGAGCATTTCTGAATCCATTTTGACTACTTTCGCAATGATGTCTGTATGTATGTATGTATGTCTGTCTGTATGGATGTATGTAACGCAAAATGTCTGTAAGTTCTGTATCTCTGGAACGAATTGTTATATAGTAACCAAATTTCATATTTAACACTTTAATCGGTATACAAAGGCACCATCTGATTTTGGAGGAAATCCTTAAACCGGAAGTAGCACTTCACTTGAAGGACGAAATGGTTTTTCTTAAATATCTCAGGAACGAATTGTTATCTAGTAACCAAATTTCATATTTAACACATTAATCAGTATACTAAAGCACCATGTGATTTTGGAGGAAATCCCTAAACCGGAAGTAGCACTTTACTTGAAAGACGAAATGGTTTTTCTTCAATATCTCAGGAACAAATTGTTATATAGTAACCAAATTTCATATTTAACACTTTAATCAATATACGAAAGAACCATTTGATTTTGGAGGAAATCCCCAAACCGGAAATGGCACTTTACTTGAAGGACGAAATAGTTTTTCTAATAGTTTATTGGCTCTTTTTTCTTTTTCTACATACTTCTCATCTTGTCTCGTTAGCTTATTACGTTACTTAATGGCTCTCTTTTCTTTTTCTACATATTCTTCATCTTGTCTCGTTAGCTTTTTACGTTCTTTATTGGCTCTTAAATATTATATACCTACGATAAATATTTTATTTATGAAATTTTTTTTTTAATCAAAATAAAAGCAAATACAATTTTCTATAAATATATTGGAATATATTTTTCTGTACCACATACCATTTAAGAATTACAACAAATTTAATAATTTAATTAAATAATAAAATAAAATTTAAATAATATTTCTGCGAATCTTTAGATGAACGATGAAGGAATGATTCCTTATAGGGAAGTCATGTGCTGGCCACATCAGATTTTTTGGATTTGTGTCAAGAATGCATGCATTTCTACTAATACGTAATTAAAATTTAAAATATTTGATTTATTCTATTGGGCCCAAATTAAAAAAAAAAATTATGCAAACGGCTGAGTATACAGACGTATTTATTGGTTACTATTAATTTTATCTGAAGAGTTTTGGTGATAAATCAAGTCAACACCTCTTGATGACTTTATAATTTGAATATTATTTTATTCGATTCGTTTGTTTAGAACAAAAAAGGAGCACAAAACTTGTTAATCTTTGGAATTATTAGTGAATTAGTGTTTTAGCATTATTTCAATCAATATCAATGAGTGTAATTATTTTTACGGCTAGTAGAAGAACTGTTAACAGGATCTCGAGAACTGGCATCCAGTTTGACCAAGACGATTCATAATTAGTATACAGTGATAATTCACTCCAATTTTTAGAATATACCATTGTGATTAATTGTGGTTTGGTTTGGAATTTATTAGCAAATAAAATTAACTTTGTGATCAGAATTTTCCCAAGTATTTCCGCGAATTATTTTGAATCTAACTGCAATTTAATGTAAATTGCATTGTATTTACCTATATTATATTCATAAATATTAAATATACCTATTTATTCAGTTGTTATCAAAAGATATTTTTATATAACCATTACACATAATTATTAATAATTAATGCAGTTACTTCAATTTTTTGGATTAGGATAAACCATGTAAAGATTAAAATAGCTTTTATATTAAAATATTTATTTATTATATCATCATAATTAATATTCTGTTCCACCACCTTTCGCTTAATCGCGATTTTAATTCTATGATTAATACCAACAATATTGAATCATTCTTCATTTTAAATAATTTCCATTCTTCAAAAATCTCTTATTTTAAAATCTTTTTGAAGGTGTATTCTGTAGAACAATTTTTGCTTAAATTTGTGCCATAGATTTTCAGTAGGTAACAAAACTGGTGACCGCGAGGAATCTTTATGGAATATGATTTTGCTGAAACCAACTCATGCCTCCCTATGATTTGAAACATGATGCGTTATTTTGTTGGAAGATATTTTCAGGATTGTCCTTTGAAATTAATTTCATAATAAATGGTACCACAAACTCTTCTAATGCAGCAATGTGTTAGCGAGCCTAGCAACTGCACCACTGAAAAATAACATGGTTTTTCATTTATTTACAAAATTAATGTATATAAATAACTTTTATGTTAGCAACTAACCAAAGATCGTTAAGAACTGGTAATTTTATTATAAAAAAATCCAGATTTCAATTTATTTATTTTTGAGAAAAAAGGAAATACGATGTTTTCCAGAACTAACGTATTTTATTTTAAGAACACGTTCTGACTACCTGGATGAAATTATTTAATACAGATACGTCGCTAAAAACTGACGAAGAATTCGACAAATCAGTAGAGTACCTTACAAAAGCCATACAACGAGCAGCATGGAACGCTACTCAGAAAAAACAAACGTCCACCGCTGCGCTGTGTCAAATGTGTTTTCAAATGTGTTTCAAAAAACCAAAATGGATCATGAAAAACGTTGGCTAATTTGTAATCGATTGACCATAATAAACTAAATATGGTATTAAGGACGAATTTTTGCATAATGCTGTAAGAAATCGAGATTCTGTGAGAGGATAACTGTTTGGAAGAAATAGATGACAAATTATAAACCCAATTAACTGTCTACATGGTGCCCACAAGGGTGAGTCCAAATGTCCTAAAAGCCTCGCTCATTCTGAATTGACGGTGTAAGAAACATTTACTATACATTAAGTAATAAAACTGATTTTATGAAAAGTAAGTAAAATATCACGTACCATTTATTTACTAAATACCATTTCCAAAATAACAAATTGTACAAAAGCATTCAAGTTAAACCATTTCAATTAAGCGATTTTTATCCAGCATTTCTCGTCTCCATTTTAATTTTTAAGCTTAAGCGAATCTTAAATAAAAGCTTCACTTGGAACCTTAACCACACCGAAACTGATATTTTTTTCTTAAATTTAAAAAGTCGTAGAAGAGGAAAAGACGATAAAATAGTATGAAAGCTTGTATCTAGGGCGGTACGGCATCCACCACAGTTGTGCTATAAAATGGAGTACCGATACATCTTCTTCTTCAGGTGCCTATCCGTTAACGGATGTTGGCGACCACTCTCCTATGTATGTGTTGTGCATTTGTAGTACTATCACACACATAGGGGACCTACTTGTTTAACGCAGGCTCCGAACCGCGGGAAGTGTATACACTTCATCTCCAGAGAGGCTATTCTTGGCATATTACACCTCGATGGTTTGCCATTGCCTTCCGAGGGGAGACGGTCAGAATAAAGTTTTTACTGAGCCCGGAGTCGAACCGGGCATTCAGCTTTAGCAGCAATGCACTTAACCGCTTAAGCTGATTACCGTCTCTTACCGATACATAAAATTTGTTATAATTTATTGCGAAAATTCGATCCTTGAAATGTCATTTGCCATACAAAATCATTACATTTTTATCAGTGCAATTCATTTCGCTGTAAATAAATATTGAAATTATTTAAAAATAATTCACACCGTGCAATTTTAACACCAGTGACATCACCGCTATTCAGACGACTTTCTTTAATTTGAATTTCATTATGTAATTACATGGAAATGAGTTGCACTTAAAAAATCTGATCTTATCATATCAAGGATTTTGTGATTAAAATTGTGTGCAATTTTATACAATTTATTAATGCTGGCACCCTTTTTGAAAAAAGCAAAAAGAAACAAATTATTACAAATTACAAAAATCATGGAAGAAACGAAAGAACGGGTTAAGTTAAGAATAAATCAGGACCCACACTGATCGAAGGATCGAATTTTCGATAATAAAACAACGTTTTATGTGTCTGTACTCCATTATCGCTTTTCAGTTTTAAATGGTGTGAACCGTTTTTTAAAGAAAAATAATTTTCAATTAAATTAGTAAAAACTATCACATTATTCATTATGTGGTATTTAAAGTACATATGTTACACAATATTTTCATATAAAAAGCCTATAAATATATAAATCAAGTGCATTTTATAGTTTATAGTGTTAACTATACTACTGCGTATAATAGTACATACTATTATAATACATCTCTATATTGTTACTGAAAATGATATCTTTCAATATTATTTGTTTTCTTTTCATCACCATAATACAACTTTCTCATCAAAATCAAGTAGGTGTTTTTATTTCTAAAATTTCTTGAAATATCCTGTTAAAAGTATGCGTTTATATTAATCTTAAATGTAAAATGTTAAAATTTATAACCTAATAGTTGAGTAGTTATGTGCATCGATAAACAACACAAGGTAATTAAGTTACTGTAAAGCTTTGGTGATTATTATCAGAGACACCCTGTATATTAATTTTCTTACCTTGTGTCGTTTCAGACGTGCTTACTTAAATAAAAATGTATCTTTTATTCTTTTTGGGTATACATCAGGTTGATGCATAAGTTCGCAGCGTTTTTGGTTTCCAAGATAAGAGTGCTTTGGAAACAAATTTTGTTTGAGAAATAGCAATGCCATTTTAATGCCATAGTATTGTTTTATTGAATACTTCTTGAATTTTTCAATTTGTAGAAAATTACGGGTAATATTTGGCTAAAGAAAATGGAGTGTCAAATACAAAAAAATTAAGATTTCCGACATATCCTTTTGTTTGAGCTTAACCGAGGAATTAAGGCATCGGAGGCCGCTAGAACCACTTGTGCCGTTTACGGAGAGAACGCCATCGTGGAAAGTACCTACTGCACGAAAATGGTTTTCTCGTTTCAAAAAGAGGCATTTTGATATGAATGATTTTGCACGTTTAGGGAGACCGTCCGGCGTTGATGAAGATCGATTAAATGCTTCAATTCGTGATGATCTACGTCAATCAACTCGGGCATTGGCAATATGATGAATTGTGACCAATCAAGTATCGTACGACATTTGCATTCCAAGGGCAAAGCTCAAAAGTTGGGTGTTTGGGTACCATACGTTTTTAGCGAAAACAACAAAAATCAGTGGGTTACCATTTGTGCTTCTTTGCTTGCACGTCATCGTTTAGCTCGTCAACAACATCGCCCTATGGGCAACTTGGGTGCCCATCCACCCAAGGTCATATTGTACATATGGTGGGATAAAGAAGGCGTCATCTACTATGAATTGCTTCCGAGGAATGTAACCATCACTTCTAAGGTTTATTATCTACAACTGAGTCGCCTGGAGGCTACAATTCAAGAAAAACGACCGGCAAAACGGCATCAAGTGGTTTTGCAGCAAGATAATACCCGTCCGCATACTGCTAACATTACAAAAGCACCTATTCAAGACCTCGATTGGGAAATTATTCCACATCCACCCTATTCTCCTGATCTTGCTCCATCAGATTTTCATCTTTTCCTCTCTCTATCCAACACTCCCCGCGGAATCTCATTTAATAACGACGTCGCTCTTCAAAACTGGCTCGACGACTTCTTCATATCCAAGCCACCGGATTTCTTCAGGCCTGGAATCGAAAAACTGCCAGAACCTTAGGAGTCAATCATAAATAATGCAGGAGATTATATTATTGATTAGTTTATGTATTTTTTATATTTAGAAAATTAAATTGTATATTTAAAAAAAAACGCTACCAACTTATGCATTAACCCGCTAGAATGCGTTACTTTTACGAAATTCCGTTTTAATTGGTCTTTCGATTAACAGTACACAAAATGCGCACTTTTTGCACTAGATTATATTATGTACATAAATAACTATCCTTACGATAGAACAAGAAGTTACAATAATTTTTTTTTATTAGTATACTTCAGCTGTAATAAAAAGTCATTTCGACGCGCACGAAGAAATAAAACAAGCTTGTTTGCTTGAAATAAACGGCGCTGAAAAAATTGAAGCTAAGTTTGAACTTACTGGAGAAATAGAAAATAATGCAAACTTGGGATGTTTTCTAAAATGTGTATTTTTAAAAGTAAAAATTCTTAACGAAGCAGGAGAGATGTCGATGGATGTTTTAAGAAAAAATCTTATTGTTCCGAATATCGATAATGTATTGAATGGATTGAAAGAAAAATGTTTGGGATATGATAGAACCGATTTATGTAAAGGTGTATTACAATTCGAGTATTGCCTTTTAGATTATATTAGTTCTATTGTCTGACATTGATCTTTTGGGAGTTTGTAGAAAATCAATAAATTACAATAAATTTTTTTTGGTAACTGGATTTTTGTGTTTATTATTTTTGCAGTACCATACTTTAATAAACTAACGGTACATTTCTGTACAAAATGGATGCCTTTATTTTAAATCAGGCATATAAAGGACTTCATTTCGAAAGTCTCGATGAGCTTTGAGGGTTGGGCCAAAGCAACTTAACCGTTTCCATGGAATTTAACAATTTAAAATAGTCACAACAGGATTCTTCTTAATAAACACTCTGAATCTTTATATAATTTTCGAAACTTCAAATGCAAGTGCTTTTGGCGTTAAAAAATGTTTGAACTCTTACTTGTTAATTACGAGTGTAATATATTCATCACAATTGCATGCATTTCAAATACGTTTGGTTTAGGCTTCTATACAAAGTGTAGCAAGAAGCCTTATGATCTGGCTCCGTGTCCGTCTGTCCGTCCGTCCGCATAATTCAAACCTAATCAGGTTTGAATTGTACTAATTGTACCTAATCAGGTTTGAATTATTGAATTAAAATTGCCAGAATGGTAAAAAAACTACTACAAAACAAAATAATTAACCTCTTACTGTGCCGTATTCACTCAGCGAACGTTGGGTA
This sequence comes from Podabrus alpinus, assembly GCA_932274525.1. Lineage (NCBI taxonomy): Eukaryota > Metazoa > Arthropoda > Insecta > Coleoptera > Cantharidae > Podabrus > Podabrus alpinus. The sequence goes on from OW026454.1 coordinate 68,676,651, forward strand.
TCAATTTGACTGAAGTCAGGACTAGGGAAAGAAATTTAATGGGGTGGTTTTCCGTTACCTTCCCCATAGTCCACAGATTCCAATTGGGCTTGAGAGCAGAGCAGTATACCCGCCACGACCAGTTATGGAACCACGGTTTCCCACTCGCTAGCCTGCAGGTGTAATCTTAATGCCACACTGCTGGTTTACGTATGTTTTAAAAAACGTAGGCCTGTTTGCAATATTTCTAAAATAAACTACACAATTTAACAAATAGTGCATACCTCCATATTAGATTCGTCAAATCAAAGACTTTCACTGAACCGTCAACTGCCAGTAAGTCAACAATGTGGAAAGGAATGCAACCAGTTACACAGGTGTGTAGCAAGTATAATCCCAATCGTGAGTCGCTTCGGTCCTTAGTGTTAATAACCGTATTTCTTAAACACCAAATACACTATACAATTATCGTACCGACCCAGAGTTGTTACAATATCGGTACAACTGATTAATTACTAACCACACGGTACGATTTCCATACAATTATCATACAATTTTACATGCAATTTTACCGCATCGAAGACACGTTTTCATTCTGTAGCAGAAAGTCTGTAGCGATGGCTGGTTTAACTTCGCGTAAAAAAATGTTTTTGCTAATAAGTGCTGGTGTAGTGTTAAGCAGTAAAAAACCAAAAAAAGTGAAACGAAAGTGGGTCAAAGAATGGCTTGTAGAAAAATCCTTGTATTCTGATCTTCGTCTTGTAAAAATATTAAAAGCCAAATGAAAAGCCAAATATTAAAACCCAATATGCACTGCTTCACAGCCACTAAACAACTGATATCGGTACAATATTGGACAGCGCAGCACTCACGATACAATTTCCATACAATCTATAGCATGCAATTTCAATTAGCATATACAATCGTACGATATCGGTGCAACTGATAACAGCGAGCGCACACACTATGCAATTTGAGCATACAATCTGCAAGTTGTTACGATGTCGGTACAACCGTTGTATCGTGTATTTAAGCCATTAGATTAAACCTATGTAATATATAATGACACTACTATAAGTTACATGTTCCGGCGACTCTACCACTAACTCAGCCACTCGAAAATTTTTTTCGAGTGCTACACACTAAAGATCATGCTTATATCTGTCTATTAAAACAATAAAAAGTGTGAACTTGGTCAAAACAACCCCAATATCGACTTTTGAAAAGTACGGAAAAGTAGCATCGATTAGGCGGCAGACCCCGGCCGATGCACATCAGTCGCCCGTGGTCGGTTGAAAATGCGTAAAATTTTTTCGCTCCGATTTGAATTTTTCTTTGAAATTCGGATAGATGGGGGTGTGATTAGTGGATATTAGTAATAAATATAATCAAAAAAATGGAAAATAACCCGTGTATTGCCGAAAAAGTGAAAAAATTAAATTTTTTTTTGCCTTCGAATTTTGGGGTGTGCATTCGATAAGGAGGGTAATCCATCGTCAAAACCTACCCTTACGGGGCGCCGCTGAGCTCCGCTCCGCGTTGCACCCCTCCAGGGCGGTTTTGACTCTGGTTACTAGGCTAAACATACGAGAAGCGCCACGCATCAAGAAAACCGGGATAAATGCAACCGGGATATGAGAGACCCTCGAAATAGCATTAAAAAGTATAGTTGCGGTATGGGGCAGTATACTATTACGTTTCACCCCTTAAAAATCGCCTAAAAACAAAAAATAATCGATGTTGCATGTACGACGGTCGAGCTGCATCTGCCGCTGCGAAATATTCTAAGTGTTAGAGTATATCATAGCGCACGGACTGAGCACAGAATGACTGATGCGCCCCTGAATCTCGTTAATCCACCACAAATTTCATGAAAATTAGCTAAGTTCAAATTCGATTATTTAAATAATTTTGACCATATTCACATTTTTTATTGTTTTAATAGACAGATATAAGCCTGTTCTTTAGTGTGTAGCAGAAGAAATTTAGTTTCGAATGGCTGAGTTGGTGGTAGAGTACCCCATGTTCCGATTAACATTGTAGAAAATCTAGGGGGGGGAAATTAAAAACATTAATTACACGGACGGTCGGACACGGAAACAAAAAATATAGCTTCTCAATATACCGTATTATAAAGAAATTTTATAAAATAAATTCAATAAAATAGAATAACCGAAAACATTCGTCAAAGAAATTTGAACATTTGATACCAATTTCACACAAAAATTCTATTGAGGGTAAGTACTGCAATATGCACTTCCATTCGATTCGCTATATTTTCGTACTTATGATTGTGAATTTTGTTAGAGCCTTGCCCTGCCATGGTAAGTTGGCCTCCCCCACGGTAAAACCTGAAGTAGCGCCACTGGGTTTGATTCAGTTGGATTGTTTGTTGAAAGACTTGTTTATTTTGATCTTCTGGTTGGTCCGAGGATTTAATTTCCAGACGTCAGGAAGAGACGTCTTTTATTAATTAACAACTTGTGGTAGGACATAATCCGCCAAAGAAACTTCAGAAATAAAAATATTTTATATTCTTATATTATACGATCCCATAATCTTATATAGGGTAAGAAAAAATGGCTTAATACATTTAAAAAGAACAGACTGAAAGGATTTATTACTGAATTAAGAGATGATGAAAACAAATTTCACAATTTTACTATGACATATAAAAAGCACTGTCATTTCAATTTCTTGAGTTTTGGCACCATCTACTCGTATTTGTTATTTTAACAATAATTATTATAAATGTGCCCAAAATACGTCTCATTAATTCACGAAATATAAAATATACACTCTGCAATCTTCAGCGAAATGATGGATCGTGGACATAAATCAAAACACAAAACATAAAAGCGTGCCCACTCTAAAATTTGGTATACAAGTAGCCAAAAGTATCATGAAGATAATATTTTTTTGAGAATTTTAAATTACCCCTTTTTGGGGGGAGGGGCACTCAAAGTGAAAATTTTATCCTCCATTTTGTGACCTTAATTATTTACAAAAAAAACTCACCGGAAAGGCCTATTCATTATCTTCATTTAATAAAAAGCCGTTCACCATTCTAATTATTTTATTTTTACCCATCATGTTTTATCTATATTTTAAGTGAGCTTCACGTTGAATCTCAGCCGCATCAAAACTGAGTTTTTCCAAAATTTAAAAAGACGCAGAAAAAGAGGAAAAATGGTAAAATAGTATGACAGCTGGCATCTGGGGCATTTCTCACCATAAAATGGTGTACAGACGTAAAAGTAATTGTTAGATTGCATTGGGAGAATTACATCCTTGGGATGCCCTTGACCATGTGAAACCATCAGATTTTATTTTTCCCATTTACAGCTCATTTACAGGTATTTAAATAAAAGAATTATTTAAACATACTTCACGCTATGCGATCTTAACGCATAATTTATATTTCATTATTTAATTACATGGAAATAAGTTGCGCTAAAAAAATCCTGTTTTATTACATCAAAAAGTTTTCTGATTAAAATTAAAATCGCACAATTTATTAATGCTGAATAACAAAACAAAAGGAAAATAATTATTAAAAATTACAAGAAGACACGAAAGAACATACTAAGTTAAGAAGAAATCAAAACCCCCACCGATCGAAGGAATCAATTTTTGATAATAAAGTAACATTTTATAATTTGGTACGCTATTATCGCTTTTTGGTTTTAAATGGTGCGAACGGTTTTTTAAAGAAAATTAAATTGCAGTTACATAAGCAATAACTATTCTGCCCTGCTAAGACAAGAGGTCCTATCTGCAAATTTTGTATTTTTCACTTTATGGCATATATGTAATACTTGACATGTTTTCCATCGTTGTACTAAGTTAGAATGTCCTCTCTTAACTCTAACATATAAATATACGCCTAAAATTATTGTCCTATGTGAAAAATATCCATTAGTGCTAAATCAAAATGTCCATTTGTCCCAATTATCTCTAAACTCTTAATTTGTAGATAGGACCTCTTGTCTTAGCAGGGCAGTATTACATTCCTTATGTGTTAATTAAGTACATATTACATACGCACATACAATGTTGGGAAGCAAAAAGTCTGTAAATATATAATTCAAACCACTATAAAAGGAATGTTATAGTGAAGATTATTTTAATAAAATTAAAGACAAACGGTGCTAAGTGTATCAAGTACTACTATAAGGCATCTCGATAACTAATTGAAAATGAGATCTTTCATTACTTTATGTTTTCTTTTCATCGCCACAATACAACTTTCTCATCAAGATGAAGTAAGTATTTTTATTTCTAAAATTACTTTATGTTGTGATCTTGCAAAAAGTACGTTTTTACGCAAATTTTAAATGCAAAATGTTCACCTTTATATCTTAACAATTTCTAATTGTTTGTTTTCTACTTCTTCGCGTGGGGTACAAATCAAATAATTAATTATAATTTACTTTGCTTAACAATTTTTACATTAATAATTGTTATAAATGAATTTATAAGTGCCGTTTTAATAAGTATTGAGAGTTGAAACTCCATTTAGTTTAATCAACGAGTACAAGAGGATACAGTAAATAACACGATGCGGAGGAATGTGGGTTGAATAACCAGAACTCCCCTCCACTCCTATAAATCAAAAAGTTTACCCGCGCTTTTGTGCTTTTGTGTTAAGGCTTGCTTGTGTACCATACATGTTAGAATTTTAAAGCAATCGAAAAATTTTCTACTTTGTTACAATGTCGTGATATGGTATTATAAATCAATTATAATTAAACAGCAATTGAAGGGCCTAGTGGAAAAAGTAGTTAAGTCACTTTTTTTTCAATTTGTTGATTTTTAGACTAATTTGTAGAGAATAAATGCCGCAATGTGAAAATGTGCTCAACTACAAATTGAAAAAAAAGTGACTTAACTACTTTTTCCACAAGGCCCTTCAATTATTCATTGCTACAATAGAACTGTAATACATAATTTTGTGCAGGATACCGGTAGTTTTGTGTTTTATTTTAGGTTAAATTTTGGATTTTATTTACCTCTACCATGGATTCGTAAGAATTGAAGCAATAACTTGCTAGGTATGCGAAATTACATAACAATTATTTTTTAGTAGTGTATGCCCTCATTGTCTTAAAAAGTTCTATGATATTTCTACCAAAAATCGACATATGAGAAAAATTCATTCAATTGCAGTAGCAGAAAAAAAAATTACAAAAGGGCACATCTTTTGTCCAATCTGTGTCGAAGAAAACAAGGTAAGTATTGGAACTTATTTTTTATTAATAAAACATATTACAGATACACATGATATAGTAATCGAACGGGAAAAATTACATTTTGATACTTGCCAGGATTTTAAAAATTGGAAGGCACTTGAAAAACGGGAAGTAAATTATGCAAAAGAGAACATCCCAAGTAACATTTTACCGTCATAAATGTACATATACGTTACAGAAATTTCCGTAACGGTAAAACATTGATTTGCCCCTTTTGCAGTTACTCTATTGATGTATTATTTATGTACATATACGGTACAGGTATTTTCGGAACGGTACGGCATTGATTTGCCCCTTTTGCAGTTACTGTATTGATGTATCATTTATGTACATATACGGTACAGGTATTTTCGCAACGGTTCGGCATTTATTTGCCCATTTTGCAGTTACTGTATTAGTGCATCGTTTGTATACCGATTATGTGTTGATTTTTTATGAACGAGATATTTTGAAATTTACAGTATCGTCATTTAATAATTAAAAAAAGTAATTTTTATAAATAATAAAATTTTTGGATTTCAAATAATATTTCTGTAATTATTTATATTTATTCAGATTCGATTGTTTTATTACAGACAATTATTTAGTTTTATTCACATTCAAGTTCATTAATATTATTTATTCATAATTTGACGGAGAGACGGTGATCAGCTTAAGCGGTTAAGTGCGTTGCTGCTAATGCTGAATGCCCGGTTCGACTCCGGGCTCAGTAAAAACTTTATTCTGACCGTCTCCCCTCGGAAGGCAATGGCAAACCACCGAGGTGTAATCTGCTTAGAACAGCCTCTCTGGAGATGAAGTGTATACACTTCCCGCGGTTCGGAGCCCGCGTTAAACAAGTAGGTCCCCTATGTGTGTGATAGTACTACAAACGCACAACACATGCATAGGAGAGAGGTCGCCAACATCCGGTAACGGATAGGCACGTTAAGAAGAAGATTCATAATTTACTGCTTAATTGCTTCCCTGTTATAATATATTTTTGTTTACCTGCCAAGAACCTGAAAAGTGATCTATAAATGTGATATAGTATATAACATTACTAGCAAGGTAAGAGGGTTTTTACTGGCGAATGGAGGATATAACTGACGAGCCGCAGGCGAGTCAGTTACCTCCTTGAGCCAGTAAAACCCGTTACCTTGCGTGCATTGTTTTATATTTTATTTGTTTCTCATTTGTAAAAAGGTTAGATAAATTCCAAAAAAATCTCAATAATTTGTCGCAAATGTCGTAAGCTATGGAAGCGTTGCCATGAACATGTCTGTTTATTTTTCTTTACATTTGTTTTGGCGAAAGCGAAAATGAATGTACCAAAAGAAATTATTGAGGCAGCCAGCAGTGTAGCTTCAATTTTATTACCTGCAAAATCAGCTTCAAGGTACGAGCGAGAATACGACGACTTCAAAAAGTGGCAAAACAAAAATAGTGTGATTGGGGTAACTGAAGATGTTTTGTTGGTATACTTGAATCAACTATCAGCTAGATTCAGCCCTAATACTTTATGGGCAAAATGGTCTATGCTGAAAAGCTGCTTGGAAATGAAAGAAAATGCCCCTGTTCGCAGGTTTGTTTTCCTTAAAAAATTTATTGAAAAATATGACGTTTAGTTGTCATTTGCAGATTTCAAAAGGTAATAGCGTTTCTGAAACGAAAAAATGAGCGTTATGCGCCAAAAAAGGCCAAGGTATTAAGTAAAGAAGAGGTTGAACAATTTCTTTTACATGCTCCTGATGACCAGTGGTTGCTGGCGAAAATTGTAACAATATTTGGGATTTTTGGATGTTGTCGATGTGACGAAATTCTCTCCTTAAACATGAATGATGTAGAAGATATGGGAAAATACGTTATTGTGACATTGCGGCAAACAAAAAATTTAACAACAAGAAGATTCACCATAACCGATGATGGCTGCAGCTTCAAGCCCTGCATGTTATACAGAAAATATGTAAATCTTCGGCCTCCTGGAACAGAAAGCCTAAGATTTTTTTTGACATACCGACATGGAAAGTGCATTTCCCTTAATGCTGGCCAGCACACTATTGGTGGTGTCCCAAAGCAAATAGCGAAATATTTAGGTTTAAAAAACCCAGAGTTATACACCGGCCACTCTTTTCGCAGAACTGGAGCCACTATGGTTGCGGATTCGGGTGGAGATATTTTAGCACTAAAGCGTGCAGGAGGGTGGAAGAGCACCGAAATTGCGATGAGTTATGTCGATGATTCGGTCAACAAAAAAATCGAAATGTCTAGCAAATTATTTGGTAGTAAGGAGAGTACAAATGTTCTGCAGTCCTCGAGTTCAGCAGTTTCTGAGTCAACAGCTGGTTCATCATCATCAGTATCAATTCTTTCATCATCAAAAATCTGTGTTACTGGAAATAACAATTGTACCATGATTTTCAACATATATGACGATAAAACAAAATTTCCTAATGTAAATAATACTACTAACTTGTAAAAATTTTGCAAGTTAACTGTCAGTTTTACAAGTTAGTGACTTGATAAAATAAACTTTCTTGATTAATATTGTGTTTTTGGAAACTGACGTTTACAAATGAGAAACAAATAAAATATTTTACTTACTTTTTTCCCGAACCGAAATTCGAACCTGCGTTGGCTAGTACTAATCCGTTTGAAGGCAACCGTTATGCCCACTGCCCTACCTGGGTGTACAGTAGAAACTATGATATTTGTTATTTTATGGTCAATTTTATTTTCAATTCATAGATTAAAAATATTACCTAATATTGAATTAAAATAAATCAAATATTTTGCTTTGGTACTTTAAAATTTATTACATTATAAATTATTTTAAATAAAAGTTGTTATTTTGTAGAAAAATGCTACGACGTAACTTTAATTCGAATTGATAGCTGTTTTTTAATTGAATTAAATCTAAAATTTCCTGACTTTTAGTTTCCTGAATTTTTTATTTCAAATTTGGAAATTTTCAAAGATTTTTGATTGCTGTTATTTGCATTTGCGCGGTAGTATTTTATAAACTCGAATTATATTATATTAATGAAGTTATAAACTTTTTCAATATTTAGAAATTCGAAAATTTGATACATAGTTGACTATAAAGATTTATGATTATTATAATGACCGATTCCTCAGCTATAATATTATGACTTTCTCATTATAAGACAAAAAAATATTCTAGAATGTAAGAAGTTTCGATGGCACAATGGTAAGCAGGTACGCTTGGTACCTTTTGCAATCCGTTGAACAGTGGTTCGAATCCCAAGCCGGCAAAATTATTTTAAAAATTAAATTTTTAATTAAATAATTTTTTATATTTTTATTAATAAATATTATAAACACAGTTATTTATTGATCTTTAAACTGTAAAAGGGCCTTTAGTTAATTAGCTAATACAAAACATAAAATATTTAAAATACACGTTTTACATTAGTCAGTTAACTAAAGGGCTCTTTAAATACATTATTAATACCGGGGGCGTAAGAGGTTTAAAATTGTCGTCCCCCAATTTAGAAATATGACCACCCATGCTGACTTCAATAATATCTCATATAATAATTTATTGTAACATAAAATGCGCATAATAATTTGTAACCAATGAGAAACAAGAGTTTTGCTAACAATGAATTTTTTTCGTTCTGATTGGTTAAAACTGTTTTAAAAACGGAATTAAAATTAATTGATATTTAAATTTATTATTTTTATAATATATAAGTATGTATTTTAATGTTACTTATTTTTAACATTTCAATATTAATAAAAATTATTAAACAAACGCGTTTCGAAATTTAATTAAAAAAAGGACTTGGGAGAAAAAGACGAATTTTTATTTAGAAAATTATTATATTAATATATATACTTCATAATATTTTATTATGTACTTATTTAACCTGTCATGGACAAATATTACGTTTAACAATATCAAAACCGTGAAGTAAAAATCATAAAATTTAACTAATAAAACATCTTTACATATTATATACCGGAATTGTAGCAAATAAAACATAACTATTTTAACTGCACTTTCAGGTATCAAACCGGCGATGAAAAAATCGTACCGTCCATCTTATAAAACATCTGTACGTGTTAGACATTGCTTTTATAGTAAGAAAACGGAACGATTAAAACATTACCTGAACGGTACTATATGTTCAAATAAATTTTAGTTAATAAAATTTCAATGCCGATCCAATACCGCAATTGCCTTCAGAATAACGGTGTGAAAATATGTTAATTGAAACTATACCTAAACAGTACACTGTAAATATGAACTAAAATTTATATGCCGCTTAGGTACCATTTTGGTACTTAATTTACAGGTAATAATAATTGTAATATAAAATGCGTATTATAATTTGTAACCAATGAGAAACAAGATGTTTTGTTAACGGTGAAATTTTTCTTCGTTCTGATCGGTTAAAACTAATTTAAAAACGGAATTAAAATTCATTGATATTTAAATTATTTATTTTTACAATATATATTTCAATGTTTAATATTTTTCACATTTCAATATTAATAAAAATTATTATATTACGTAATATATTTCATAATATTTTATTATGTACTTATTAAACCTGTCTTGGACAAATATTATGTTAAACAATATCAAAACCGTGAAGTAAAATTCATATCATATTTTAACTAATAAAACATATTTACATAAATATTAAATGCCGGAATTATAGCAACTAAAACATTACTATATATTTAAACTGCACTTTCAGGTATCAAACCGGCGATGAAAATATCGTACCGTCCATCTTATAAAATGCATGTACGTGTTAGGCATTGCTTTTATAGTAACAAAACGGGACGATTAAAACATTACCTAAACGGTACCATTTGTTCAAATATATTTTAGTTAATAAAATTTCAATGCCGATCCGATACAGCAATTGCCTTCAGAATAACGGTGTGAAAATATGTACATTGAAACTATACCTAAACAGTACACTGTAAATATGAACTAAAATTTATATGCCTCTTAGGTACCATTTTGGTACTTAAATTTTAGGTATGAAAATATATGTACATATTCGTTATACTTCAATGGTATACCGGTATAAAACCGACGTTGATGTTACTTGGGATGGTAAAGAAACCGAATACAAGAATAGAGTATTACAACTGTAATACTGTAGTAATACGAGAGGTAGCAGTGTTTTTTATATGAAAAATACTTGGTTTAATTAAAATTATTTCATTTAAGAATTTAAAAGTAATTGCTCTAAAAGAACAATGAAATGAGAGGGAAGCATTAAAATTGATGGCATTTGTCCGTCGTGAATAATAGCGCATCATAACAATAATGGTAATCTCCCGTTGTTTTTCTCTTTATAGGCAATACATTATTGGCGTTACAATTTTTTAGGTGAAGTTAACGTTGATTTCATTAAAACGCACATAGGACATGATGAGGATGGATTTAGAAATCAACGCTTAACAGTTAAAGAAGCAAATGGAATTGCTGAACAGATGAAAGCTGGAGTATCGACAGAAAGGATTATTCAAGATGCAAGAAAATTAGAGGATAATAAATTACAACGTATTAATTTATTAAATAAACAAGATTTGACCAACTTACGAAAAAAATTTAAAATAGAAAAGCGAAGAGATCCTGATGATATGGTAGCGGTAGCAATGAAAGTACTAGAATGGAATTCGAATGGAAAAAATTATGCATTTTTATTTAAAAAGGTTGGTAATTATTAGGTGTTTTATTTTATTGCTTTGCTTGGGGAGTGGTTTTATATTATGGAATAAGGGAGAGGGCAGTGAATAATTAGTTATTGTAATATTTTGTTGTATATTTGTGTGGTGGGGTGGTGGTAAAATAGTAATATATGGGATGGTGGTGGTTTATTTTAGGCGACCCACATCCTAAACTTGAAACCAAGGACTTTGCATTGGCATTTATGAATAAGAGCATGGAAACGAAGCTTAGAGATCACAATAGGATTATTTGCATGGACGGGACACATGGCACGAATAACAAAAAATTTGATTTAACAATTATGATGGTTAGGGATAATCAAGATGTGGGTTTTCCTGTAGCTTTCTTTTTATCCAACAGGTTAAATTTATGTAATACCTTCAAAAACTTTATGTAACACCTTCATATTGATTGACAGGCAAGACCAAGTTGTTCAAGAAGTTTTTATTGAAGCATTTAAAGAGCGTATCGGAGAAGAAATCAAGCCAGAATTTTTTATGACAGATGATGACATAAAGTATCATAATGCGTGGGTGAAGATAATGGGAAATACTCCAAGAAGATTGTTGTGTGTATGGCACATTAGGAAAAATTGGATTATACAAGGGAAGAAGAAAGTTATAAATACAGATTTAAGAGATTCGATGAGTGGTGATTTAGGTAAAATTATGGTTGAAACCAATGAAGAGAAATTTAGGAATTTGACAAATGATTATATCAAGAAACTTGAAGATGCAAATGAAACAAATTTTCTTAATTACTTAAAAAGGTAGATTTAATTTATTTTTATTGATAAGGTTTATTAATTTGTTTATTATAATAACATATAATAATACCAAACATTAAAATGTTCCACAATAACTATATCCTTCTATTCTGTATCCAAACTGTTATAAGCATGTTAGCCTGTAAAGTTTTGTTTACAGTTTCGTATCTATTATTTTTAATACCGCATAAGCTCTAATATCTGGTTATTATTTCAGTAACATTTTATTATTTTAGATTTTACTTTTGCGATGATGAAAGAATAAAGATGTGGGCTTATTGCCATCGGCTATATGCAGGAATTAACACTAATATGGCTTTGGAAAGTTTTAACAAAACCTTAAAAGATTCACTTTCCAGAAATGCGAAATCGACTGTGGAAAAATTATTGGATTAGATAGATCAAGCTGTGGAAGGGAAAATATGGACAACAATCGCTAATAAATATCGCCCTACATCAAATGATAGCAAATCAAGAAAAATTTCTAAAGCACATCGAGCCGCAGTACAATGTAATGTAAATGAATATGTAAAACTAGAAGAATTTGGAAAATTTAAAGTGAAATCTTCAACAGGTGAGAAATTTAATTCTGTTTCATATGATAATGTAGCCGTGTGCAACTGTGAGGGAAAGAGATGTTATATATTATGTTCAATTTGCATGCATACTGCTATGATTCAAAATGTAAAATAAAGGCTCCCGATACAAAAATGTATAATAAATTCAAATAAAGCATAAAATTCTAAATCGGTGGGCACTTTAAAAATTTTGCTCTACGAGAAAATTTTATTTTCTAAAATTTCAATTTCCCATCCAAATTTGAATCTCTCAGGATAAAATAAAGATAATAAACATTGCTAAGAGTAAATAGATTGATGATTGTCACATCAAAAATAATGCAAAAGATTGAATTAGCTCAAAATTGATAAATAAATCATTTATATGTAAATCGTCATAACCTATAAAAATGTAACATCTTGTAAACTGAATTATTTGATAAATAACATGCTTTGTACAAAACTGTTCACACCAAAAATTATGTAATCTTCTCATGTAGTTGAAGTGAAGGTTTTTAAGACGAAAATCGTTAAAGTTGTACATAAAGGTCAATTTTGTGTAAAATCCAAGAGTTCACATAAGTAGGTGAATGAATTTGCTCTAAGTCGTGCGATATTGACGCGCAAGCAATGCTAGGTCGGGCGAGCACTCAGATGGGTGACCGACAAATATAGCTTAGTAAAAAAAGTGGTTGCCTCACTTCAACCACTTTATTTTGATAACAAATTTTTGCATTAATTGTTCTTATTTGAAAATTTAATTAATGGTAGATCTGCGATCTACACATATTTGTGTAAACATTTATTTATGTAAATACGATCATCTCATTTTGTTGAATATAAACCATTTCTTTGAAGCTATTGAAATCTTTATTTATTTTTCAATAAAAGAAAGCAATAAGTATCCCGAGAGAGCCAAATAACACCCTAAAATTGCCTCTAATATTGAAAGTAACAAGGAACCCACCCTTGAGCGACTCATCACCGGAGCTTAGTAAGAAGGGGCAATAGTGTTAAACTCCTTAGCTAAAAATTATTATATCGAACCAATTTACCTGAGCATATTTTGGCTGGCAAACTTAAGGGCTGGCGCCAAGGCAAATATTTAGTTAGGGAGGACATAGCATCTTTTGGCGTCCAAGTCGTGGGGCAAAATTAAGGGTTGCACAGAGCAATTGGCAAAATTTAGGGGTAGTTTTGATCAAAATAAAAATTGGGGTTAGAAAAATTTTTATAAAAAATTAATTTTTGAAATTTTACCGCACCAAAGAATAGCATCTTTTGACGCGAAACGTTGAAAATAAAAACAACAATAGAGGTAGAAACTTTGAAATTCATTTTGAAACAATTGTGAAAATTTTGGCGATATTTTAGCATCTTTTGGCACACAAACAACGTGTAACTTTGATGAAATTAAGGGTCTTAACATTTAAAAATTTTATTATAAACAAACATTTCTTTGATAACTATTTGCATTTTAACAACTAAAATTAATCATGTCGAACGCACAAGAAAAACAAAACTTGGTAAAAATAAGCAACTCCGACATACAAAAGCTGATGGAATTTATGAAAACCCAAGCAAAAGAATCAAGCGATCAATTTGAAAGATTAAACAATAAAATAGAAGCTCGAAATAAAGAAATAATAATGGAAATCAGACAAGAAATCTCCTCAATTGACACAAAAATGGATCCAAAAGTTGAAAACGTACAAGAAATCCCAATTCCAACACAAATCGAAGAAATGGAGGAAGTTCGATACAAATTCAACATTAAGCATGCAAAAAGAAAGCAATAAGTATCCCGAGAGAGCCAAATAACACCCTAAAATCGCCTCTAATATTGAAAGTAACAAGGAACTCACCCTTGAGCGACTCATCACCGGAGCTTAGTAAGAAGGGGCAATTGTGTTAAACTCCTTAGCTAAAAATTATTATATCGAACTAATTTACCTGAGCATATTTTGGCTGGCAAACTTAAGGGCTGGCGCCAAGGCAAATATTTAGTTAGGGAGGACATAGCAATACGTATAAATGTGAATGTGTGGAATATGCTGTGAAGAAAATCATATGTAAGCGTGCACATATGGTTTCTTTGTACGAAAGAGGAGTGCTGCTGCCGGCTTCTGTTTCAGGTGAAAATAATGAAGAGACAGAAAATTCATTACGCATCGAGGAACCTTCTGGAGATATGTTAAAATCAAATGAAGCTATTGCTGAGTTTATCGAAGAAAAATGTGGAACATTAAATGATGGGAATCAAAATCTCCAAGGTAACATAGACAAGGACACACGGAAAAAAATTCTTATAGAATCATGGAAAAACAATATATTGAAAGGTTTGGAAGAATCATATGATTATATATATAGATATATATTGCGATGTTCTGCTTATAATAAGAGGGTGGTCTGGCGTAATTGGGTTGTTTTCTTGTAAAATGCTCATGTCGTGATTGTTACATTTGAGACCATTATGAGAAAATAAAGACTTGCACCTAAATCTTCGGAATACTCCAGAATGAACTGCTTGCTTCATTTGACCTAAAAAAAATAACAGACGTAATTTTTGTACACGCAAGTATTTTGAAATTGTGTTAAAGGCAAAGGAGGATGTAATTGTTTTAATTGGAGAAGTTTGAGATTAAATTAAAATTAAGATTTTATTTGTAAAGGTGTAGACATTTAATTTAAATATTTGTGATTTTGGGAAAATGAATGCGCGGACAGATAGACGAAATTTGGGGGGGAGAAGTGAAAAGAAGGAAAAAGAAGTCTCGTTCCGTCCACGAAAGAGGGACGACGGATTTTTGAGGTCTCGCTTCGTCGATGAAAGCGGGAGGACGTAATTTTGAAGTCAGGTTCCGTCCATAAATAGTGAGAAGTTAAATAATTATGGTTCGATGAATTATCTGGGAATAAATAAGAAGATTTGTAATTTTGAATAATATTGGAAAAATTTGGTGGCCGCTGCATATTGATATGGTTGATAGTGTTGTTATGGTCATGTTATTGATTGGAAATTATTGGAATTAATTTTGTGAACTTACCTGAACATTCATTCTAATGGTAGCAGAACCTCAAGTGGTCATTGATTTTGTTGGAAGTTTTCATGTAATTGGAATTGGACCAGACTACAAGGCAGCTTCTCTGGGTTCTCCACTGCGTTCTTCGCATCAAACGTGCACGAGTGAACATTTCGGTAAGCAATTGCATCGCGTAACAGTTTATTTCGCGCGTGTTCTTTTTTTTAATTTTGGGGATTGATAAAACGTTTATTCTTAATTGATAATTTGTAAATTTTGATTTAATCTTGATGATTGAAGGTCCATCCTTTGTTTTTTTTTTATATAAAATGTGTCTATTAATAAATTGCATTACTTATTGTACAATTATTACGTTTGATTTGATTAATTAACAGCAGTGAGTAGAAGAAAAAATAGGTGCAAGGAATAGTAAGTTGTTGTTCGGCATTTCTTCAAAGTTGATAAATTAAGTTAAAAAGTTTCATATGAGCATTTACTTGATTAATGACCCACTTTTGACCCTGAGAGTCCATGCATTGCTAGTCCGGGGCATTAATAAAAAGAGCCGTTGTTTTCCCCGCTATAAAAATTCTAATACAGTAGCTTATCACGGCATCTTTAGTTGGCGCAAAACAACTTAGGGCTTTTTTATAATAAGCGGGGGCAGTAATAATAATTGTTAAAAACAAAATTTTTCTAAGCAATCTGCATAAAGTTAAAATTAAAAATTTTAAATTAAAAGTCAATAAAATAGGAAAGAGATAAAAATAAAATTAGATAAGTCATAAATTTGTTTCGAAAAATAAAAGTTTGGCTTCGTAGATAAAGGATAAAAATTAAAATTTATTCTGAAATAAAATTTTGCTTTGAATAGATAAGGATAAAAATTTAAATTTGCTTTAGAATTAAAAGTTGTTATTGATAAATAAAATTTGGTCCCTGCGATAGTAAAATCTAACATTTGTAGTAAGAAAAATTTGATTAGTGTAACAAACGTCAAAATTTTAACTTTTTTAAAATGGAACTCGAACAAATTGATTTTGAGAACATGAGTATGCGTGAAATGTTTGCGAGACTTATACGCATAGCGGAGGAAACAAAAAGAGAAATAAAAAGAGAAATTAAGGAGATAGCAACTAATCAGGTAGAAAAAGTCAAAAAAAATGTTCAAGAAGTGGGAAAACAGACGCAAGAAAACAAAGAAGAAGTAGTAAATATGATTCAGAGGACCCATGAAAAGATAGATTTAGGTTTTGATAGGTGTGACTAGCAAATTGAAAAAATACAAAATAAAATAAGTAAAAATCAGGTCACTATAAACGAAAGGGTTGTAAATACAAATAATCGCGTTGAACCCGTGAAGAATAATTCAACAAACAAAAACGGAAAAACTAAAATTAGGTCATACGTAATTTTAACCAGAAAGGGTGCTAATCGAAAAAGATGGAAAATCAAAAAATTAAAAGCGAAATTACAATGCAAAACTAAAAATTTTCAAGTTTGTAAATCAAATGAAAAAGATAAACGAACAAAACATAAAAATTTAAAAGACGATAATATTAAGACAATCAAAGTTAACAAAAAATTAAAACATAAAAAGTTAATTATAATTGAACAGAAAATTTTAAAAAGATACAAATTATTAATGAACTTTCTTTTGTTTGAAAAAATTATGTTTAAAGAAATAAGGGTTAAAAACTTATCAATCATGGGAAGCCAAAATAAAATTTTGGGAGGTGAAATAAAAAAATTAGGAAAAGAAATGGTAATTATAATGAAAACTTACAATAATTATTGCATAAGATGGTTATTGTTTAAAAGAATTCGGTTAAAAGTAAATAAATAAAAAATCGGATCCAGTAAATAATAAGAAATAAAAATGAACACGAAATTTGATAACTACTTGGCTAGGAGAATGGAAAATTAGATTGAGTTACTGAATTATAATAAATTGTTTGAACTTAAATATTAACCAATAAATTCAGAATAAGGAAATGACTGACATATTCAAGATTTTAAAATTAAAAATTTTAGTTAATTGAAAAGTAATTAAGTAAAGGAAGTTCATTTAATAGGATCCACTATCAACAGGATTATGACATTATTGAAATTGTAGTAACTGGAGAACGAATTTAAAAGACTAGAATAACATTGTTTTAAAATAATTTCGCTTGCGTGGTTTATGAATTTAATTAGTAAAATAAAATTTTGGCTATGGAATGATTAATAATGGATAGTTGATAATAAATAATTGATAATTTTTTTATGAAATCTATGACAAAAAGTGGTGATGAATAAACAGTATGGGTAAACGGAATTTGTGGAAAAATAATTGACAGTTAGAAAATTTAATGGGATTAATGAATAGATTGATTAATGAATTAATGAGTAATAATTAAAAATGATTAAGGGGATATAATTTAATGAAGAATAAGGTAAAGTTGATATTAATAATAATAGAAGATGGGGGGTTATGTTAATTGTGTCAATATTTAATTTAAAAGCCAGAAATTACTGAGTATTATTATGAAATGTTTATCGCTAAACTAAGTCATAAAAGAAAAAAATGAATGTTTGCTAATTGGATTTAAAAGAACAATGATTGAAAAGTTGGAATTTGAAAAGTTACTATGATTAGGAATTATGCAATCATAATGTCAGTCTACATTTAATTAAATGATTGATAATTTTGTAAACAAACAAAAGATAAGTTTATTGAACTTCAATGCTGATTGTGACTTTGAAAACAAAATTTTCAATAGAAAATAATACAAGTTCGAGAAATGACAATTTAATAAAATAATTTTTTTTTGAAAAATGAAAATTTATTAGGAATTTTGATTTGAATTAGATGCTGTAAATCTGATAACATCTAACCATTAATGTAGAGATTTTTTTTTGTAAATAGTAATAATTTTGTAAATAGTTCAATAATTTGAATATTGAATAATTAAGTAACATAATAAGGTTTGTTGTACATAGGGGGTTAATTGAAGATTTTGTACAGTTTTTAAATTATTTCTTTGATTATGAAGCAAGTTGCCAGTTTTGTCTCATTTACTTTTGAAAAGTTTGTGGTAAATTAAAAAGATTCCACAAAAATCTAATTCAACAGCTCCTTATCTTTTTATGCAATCTTTTAGGGGGTGTTGCGATGTTCTGCTTATAATAAGAGGGTGGTCTGGCGTAATTGGGTTGTTTTCTTGTAAAATGCTCATGTCGTGATTGTTACATTTGAGACCATTATGAGAAAATAAAGACTTGCACCTAAATCTTCGGAATACTCCAGAATGAACTGCTTGCTTCATTTGACCTAAAAAAAATAACAGACGTAATTTTTGTACACGCAAGTATTTTGAAATTGTGTTAAAGGCAAAGGAGGATGTAATTGTTTTAATTGGAGAAGTTTGAGATTAAATTAAAATTAAGATTTTATTTGTAAAGGTGTAGACATTTAATTTAAATATTTGTGATTTTGGGAAAATGAATGCGCGGACAGATAGACGAAATTTGGGGGGGAGAAGTGAAAAGAAGGAAAAAGAAGTCTCGTTCCGTCCACGAAAGAGGGACGACGGATTTTTGAGGTCTCGCTTCGTCGATGAAAGCGGGAGGACGTAATTTTGAAGTCAGGTTCCGTCCATAAATAGTGAGAAGTTAAATAATTATGGTTCGATGAATTATCTGGGAATAAATAAGAAGATTTGTAATTTTGAATAATATTGGAAAAATTTGGTGGCCGCTGCATATTGATATGGTTGATAGTGTTGTTATGGTCATGTTATTGATTGGAAATTATTGGAATTAATTTTGTGAACTTACCTGAACATTCATTCTAATGGTAGCAGAACCTCAAGTGATCATTTATTTTGTTGGAAGTTTTCATGTAATTGGAATTGGACCAGACTACAAGGCAGCTTCTCTGGGTTCTCCACTGCGTTCTTCGCATCAAACGTGCACGAGTGAACATTTCGGTAAGCAATTGCATCGCGTAACAGTTTATTTCGCGCGTGTTCTTTTTTTTAATTTTGGGGATTGATAAAACTTTTATTCTTAATTGATAATTTGTAAATTTTGATTTAATCTTGATGATTGGAGGTCCATCCTTTGTTTTTTTTTTTATATAAATGTGTCTATTAATAAATTGCATTACTTATTGCACAATTATTACGTTTGATTTGATTAATTAACAGCAGTGAGTAGAAGAAAAAATAGGTGCAAGGAATAGTAAGTTGTTGTTCGGCATTTCTTCAAAGTTGATAAATTAAGTTAAAAAGTTTCATATGAGCATTTACTTGATTAATGACCCACTTTTGACCCTGAGAGTCCATGCATTGCTAGTCCGGGGCATTAATAAAAAGAGCCGTTGTTTTCCACGCTATAAAAATTCTAATACAGTAGCTTATCACGGCAATATATTGCAATGTTGGGGAACCACGTCAATAGAAATACGTTTATTTAAGATTAAGAGAATTTGTTATTAACAAAAAGCATGGACTTGTCTGAACAAACAGATAAATTTTCGTCCGACACCAAGAATTTGAGTTCAGTATCATTTAATTTGAAAAGCGAGGCTTGAAACAGGTTAATAAAAAAATAATTTATAATGTAACGCTTAATTAATTCCGTTGATATAAAATGTTTATTAATAATACAAAATCAAAATTGTTTAGTCATAAGAAAGGTACTTCAAAAGTCAAAATATTGTTAATTGATTAATTAATATAAAATTTGTGTTAGCATTAAAATTTAAATAAGTAGTTAAAATATTACGCAACGTTCGGAGTGTTTCGATTTAGTGCACCGAAAACGGATAATGCATGTCCATAAATTTCATGAAACCAATCACGAAGCAATGATAAAGATTAATCCAATCTAAAAATAAAAAAAATTATTTTATTAAAATTGTAACAAGTCACGATGAGCTGAATACAGACCTGTAATCTTAGAAGGTCAAAATGGTATTGATTTTTGCATCGACCAATAATAAATAATGACGAAGAATCAAGAGGCTATGATTTTCGAGGCGATGAGAAGAAAAACAATTGGGATCGCTCTACGTTTGATCGATTATAAATGGCGTTGTGTTTTATGGCCACTGCTAGTAAAAATAAGTAAAAAGTACAGAAAATTTAAGTAAAGTCGACGAAAATTAGTGAATATTAATATAAAAAGTGTACTTACGTTGTATTAAAGTGTTTTCCAATCGAAATTATAAAGGATTCAGAATATTTCTACAAAAAACGAATTTCAACTACACGAGGTTTTATACGACGCACCAAGAAAGTAATCCGTTCATATCAAGATAAGAAATAACCATCGGCGTGTCGAAGTTTAACAATCTCATGGTCAAACATCTTATGCATAATAAAAACCCTAGAGCTCTTAAAGGTAAATCCCCATTAAACTTTATTTTCGTAATAAAATTAAGTGAAAATTTCGGACAACATAAACGCGTGCTTTTCTTCGTTAATGTTAAGAATTTTTATTAATAGGATTAATATTAAGAACTTTTTACTTAATAAACCATTTATTTACTTTATTTTATGTAATAAAAATATAATTGTCTTTGCAACGGAAGATTTTTTTTTTGATCTGTTCCGAGCACCGAAAAATTTGATTTAGCATTACAGTTATTGGTCCCGGAACGAACCCAGACTGAGAGAGGTAAGTCCATGCACTCCGAGACATTAAAGCCGAGGTATTATCATTATTGTTACATTATTTGTCATTGGTGTAAAAGTTTAATAGTTCTATCGACGGGGTACATTTTGTGTGCACCCGAACATTGCAAAAATTTATTATAACGGGAAACCCTATTAGCAACGACCGTTCAGAGCAATATATATGTAAATGGTATTAATACGCCTCCGAGAAGTACACCAGCGCATCTCGTTAGGCTCCGATTTTACTAGTTCAACTCCGAAACCGGAGTCGAAAACGTTTCCCCATTAAAAATTGAAATTATGGGTTTCCACATCGCCTGGATTACCGTGACCAATTTTACACTGGAGTCCAAATGGTACTATACACGTATACATTTATACAACGTAGTGTACGAAAAATCCGCTAGGTTCGCTACCGTTTTAAACAATTATAAGAGAATATGTTTGCCGGTTGCTTGTGCCTCCACACGCCTGTAGATCACTTAGGCCTCCGATTTTTTAAATGCTTTGACAACAGCGCTTTATACTATTCTTAGTTAGTAGTGGGCGACTTACACAAACAAAATCGTTTGCATTTAATACTATGTTTTTTTATGGATACAGCATCAGTTAGTATACCTTAAACCAAAATTGGTTTTACTATCTATATTTAGAGTAATTTATTATACTAACTTTTATTTAGAATATTTTAAAAATAAACTATTTTTAGTAAAACCTGACAAAATAATACGATTTACAAAAATATGTTGATTCTTTAATAAAAAAAACGTTTTGATGGGAAAATTTCACTTAATTTTGAGCCCTTAAAATAATACACGCCTCTTTGTAAATAAAGACAGAATAAAAAAACTAGGTATTCATGCTCATACGTAAACATAGGTGAGAAGGTCAAAATTTACGCAAACAAGAGAGACAGCGATGCCACGATACGGTCTGATCACCGACCGTGTTACCACGTGTTACTGTTCGAAAGAGGCGAGGACTGCCACAAAATAAGAAAGAAGTGCCGAACTTGACTTCTTCGAAGTCGAAGAATATATTCTGTATGGCCCTCGTACACTCGATTAAGGTTAGGTTACGAAAGTCATCCATTATCCACCTCGTTACTACACGAGAAAGTTGAAAACGATTTATTTCAAAACTACATTTTTAAAGTTGGGTGTACATTTTCCAAAGAAACTGCTCGGCGGATTGACTTGATTTTATTTTAGGCATTTAGAGTACATTTCAGGCTATGGTCGGAACCTCAAATATTCAAAATATATTTAAAATTGCCATTTTCCGGGCTGTGAAAGGTAAATATTTTGTTGTAAAACTCAAAATTTGTTTTTAAATCATCGCCATTTTGTCATTTACATTTTCAAGGTTCCGCCATAGCCACATTCATAGAGAACAAAATTTAAAAAAATTTGTTAATTTCGGATAATTACTTTGGTCAGAAACATTACACCCGATTGGACAGTCATTTCGAAACATTAATTACGCATTGATCTGTTACTTGTATCATTTTCAATAAAAAGCTTTGCAAAAATTTTAGGTGTTACTTTAAACATGAATAAATAAGAATCCTAAATTTCGGCTCAATAGCTTTAACAGTTTTCTCAAATTTAATTCCTAAAAATCAGTTTGAAAACGACTGTTCACAGTAGATAACCCCTTTAACTACATTGCTACTTTATGTTACAAGTGTTTTCGTTGCTTAATTGTGGCAATAAATTAAAATTTTTATGAAAGAAAAGTTAAATATACTACAACTTGAAATGAAAAAGTGCACAAACAGAAATAACCGTACTTGTTTAGCTCCGAGCAATATATGTACAAACTAATTACTATTTTAAGAAATACTCTACCTAAAGCAATTCAGTTTTTTATTACGGCATCCTGTAAAAACTATTTCCATACAGAAATGTTTAATTTGCTTGGACTACTATTTATACTTCGCAGTGAATCAAATAAAATAATGATTGTCGATTATGTTTTTGGATTATGTTTATGGTTTTGGATTTGCTTTACAAAAGCAAAATAGTAAAGAAGAACGCAAATTGTTGTAAGAAATTTGAATAAATTACTTAAGAAAGAAATTACAAGTCATCTTCAGAACAAGTTTACTGAAGTCACAATAATAATAATTAAGAAACCAAAATTCTCCTCCAAAGCAGTATAATGAAAAAACCAGGAATGGGCTGTTTGTTTTTTACATTTTTTTACATTGTACACAGTTGAATGTGGTCATGGCTTCCGTACTTTATTTTGTTTCGCGCTTAGCATAAACATGTTTTACACCTTTTGTTGTTCTGGTGAGTACTTTATGCCCCTTGACACGTAATCTTTGTAACTTTGCTTCCTTAATATAGTCCTGAAGATGGAGTGAGTATATCCTCCGAAACGTCGACTAGACAACTCTATTGTGTTTTATTGCTTCCACATCCCCGAGATTCCTGGTTTTTTCATAATAATAATTAGTACTATATCAATTTGTATCGTAACATTGAAGTTTTATGTTTTATTACGATTAGGCGCAAAAATTGTCAAGATACGAGTTTTTATAAAAAATGAATTTCATGGAAATTATTGAAATTTGATTAGGTTTCCGAGTTATTTTACGAGCAACTGAACATAATAAGGTATTATTACCAGCTGAAAAAAATATTTTATAAAACTATACTATGTAATTCGATTGAAAGCCACTCCAATTACCACTTGAATGTGGGGTCTACGCGGTCCGAAGGCCTTTTATTGGCAATCCATTCAACTTTTTAAAGATTTCTTAACACAGATCGTTGTCATCATATTTTAAGCATCTCCTGATGATACGGTGAAATTTATTTAAAAGGTTCTCTTTGATATTCATTTCAATGTTCAGTAGGATTAAACTTAATATAAAGTTTTTCATCTTTTGTTCCAAAATATTTCTTTGAAAATTATTTACCAAACTACTAAAAATACTGAACTAACTTTAATTGGATTTTTATTAGTGGATATAGTATAGTAGATTAGTTCTTTTCGTCGAAATTGACAAAAAGGTGCCAATTATAAATAAATTAGATTCTATATAGTACTACGTATTAATACGCTTGCATTATAAAACTTTATATTTTTACTTTAATAAATATTGCATAATATAATTAACAGTGGATGCATGAGAATGGTCTACCCACGCAAATAATATGATATCTAAGCGCGTGTGTTTCATCTCTATTGTGCTATTATTCCATCTCGTTTTATCAGCAATTACATTCGGCAACATTGTTGGAGTATTTCACAGCCTTTTAATATATACAATTTATACAAATTGTGTCCATAACGTCGTATCGATATACGGAGACCAAAGCGTAATGCCACTATACCAATTATCTGTATCATAAAACACGAAAAATCCTTTCCCCTCTCCGGTTGATTCAGGAGTTCTAATCGTCTAATAGATTTATATACATTTACTTAATATCTACGGTTGTTTTTAAAGGCGGATAAACTGTCGTCCTATTAATGTACGGAGTCCAATACGATACAAGTGCACGTATAATGATTATGATATATAAAAGCAAAGAAGAGAGTAAAGTATATATTTCAAGTATTTTAATTTTCCTTTTAACTATAATTCTAATTTTTTTCAGAACTCCTTTTTGAAGTAGATAATTATTTATTTTTAGAGTAATCGTACTGATTTGTTAATTGTTTTTTGATGTTTTTAAAACTTGTTATTTATATTTATTAGATAGTACTTTATAGAATATTTGTTAATTTTAAGTTTAATAATAAGATAATTTTAAATTGTATAATAAATTAGTAGCAAAATAATTAACTATTGTATAGTAGTAAATAAAATTTGTACTAGAGAATTGTACAACTGTTAATTTTTCGAAAATTACACATCTCGTTATTAATTTTTAAATTTTGATCAATTTAAACGTGTTATGTTCATACGTACCTACCTACCGAAAAACAACATTGTACGATAATGCAATGTTATATACCTACCCAATTAATACCTAAATAACTTACGAATGCGTTTGTTTGACTAAAAATGTTTAAAAGAAAACCAAATTAAACTAAGTAAGTAACGTACAAAAACATTTGAAATAGAAAGAGCGGGTACATTTTTTAATTTAAAGGAGAGGGAGGCCGAGTTATGCAACCCACATAACTACGGATAGGAGAAGAGCGTATAACCCAGTATAACCTCTCTCAGGCATCGTATTATTTACTGTATCCTGAGTACAAGAAGTACGAAATTGTTTTCATTGGTTAGATTGATTAGTTAAAGTTGGTTAAATTAAACGAAGTGTAAAACCCTTAGTGCTACAACTACGTAACTGGAAATTACTCATATTGACTAAATGGAGTTTAAAGTTTACAATAGCAAAAAAAAGTATTAAACTTCAAAATTATTTTTGTTTTAACGTTTGAAACTTTAGCTACTTATGTAAGTTAAATGTATTTAATACCCTCACAGTCTAATGTTTTATATTTTAGGAAATTTTTAATTAGAAGTAAGATATCTGCATAGTTATACCACTAGTAAAAATTTGAAAAATCAGACTTATCTCCCAGTCAGCACGCTTCGTCCTCAGTACGTACAAAGTTCGTCCTTTTTATGTACATTCGTCCACGTACGAAACTCGGACGTACATATAACGTAATTTAATGTACGTACCTTTTACGTAAGAATATGTACGTACATATTGCGTACGTATTTTGTCCATCGTATGTACATTCGTTTATGTACCACACGTGGACGTACAGACCCTGTACTTTGAAGGATGTACATCATATGTGCGAGTATGTACCTCAAGTGGACGTACATATTAGGTACTTTAATGTACGTACCTTTTACGTAAGAGTATGTACGTACATATTGCGTACGTATTTCGTCCATCGTATGTACTGCAATGACCTTAACCCCACTTTGGGCTGTCAACTTGCAATGTCCACCGTGAACCGTTAACACGATTTACTCTGATCTCAGGATGACAGGTTCTTTTGACTTTTACGACGGAATTACTTTAATCACACAGTCAAAGAAAATACGGACATCTAATCTTTATAAACATTTAATTAACAAATTAACACAAAATTAAAATAAACAATTAACAGCAATAACAAAGTTAACAATAATCAAACAAATTCTTAAAATTAATCATACGAAAATCAAACCTTATTCTACCCTTTGTTTTTAATTATCACCGTTATGTTTCCGAATTTCGCGACACTCTAAGTAAATAAATTGGTAAGCTTACCCCTTTTTACGCACAAACAATTGTCACTTCCTTCATAAGTCATCGGCTTTCTTTTCTATCCGCGCTAATACCACGGTCCACTCTTCCAGCAGTGATTTATCAACCAAATTGTATCTTCTCCAATTCCTTCCAATAATATCTCCAACTTTCTCTGTGCTCTTCACCGCACAAGGTAAATAAACTTTTATTTAATTTCTTTTATAACACTTATTCTTCTCTCATTACACCACCTTGTATCCATCCAGGTCTAACCTCTTGGTTAATCAAATATTTTTATTGTGGAGTGGTAGTACTCTTTTCACGGGCTCTTTTACATGCTTCCCGTATCACTTTCTAAAAGGAAGTCTCTTATATGCGACTACTCTCGTCGCTTGATTTTATTCAACCTCCATTTATCTTTAAACGGAACTATTTTAAATGCGACTACTTTTGTCGCTGGATTTTATTCAACCTCCATTTATCTTTAAACGGAACTATTTTAAATGCGACTACTTTTGTCGCTGGATTTTATTCAACCCCCATTTATCTTTAAACGGAACTATTTTAAATGCGACTACTTTTGTCGCTGGATTTTATTCAACCTCGTTTATTTCGCCTTAGCAACCCATCTTCGTTTTTTTATTCCTATTTGATTTTTTTATCTCCCATTTTCAAGTGTTTTGTGTTGCCTATCCAATTGATTTTTCTTTCATCACAAAAACTTAATATAACAACTTAATCTAACATTTTAAAACATTTTTTTTTTATAAATTTTTCTCATGCCATATTTTCTCTGACTGCACGACAAACAATTTAATATCGCAACAGCCAAATTTTGATGGACACAACAGTACATTCGTTTATGTACCACACGTGGACGTATAGACCCTGTACTTTGAAGGATGTACATCGTATGTGCGAGTATGTACCTCAAGTGGACGTACATATTAGGTACTTTGAAGTACGTACATCGTATGTACGAGTATGTCCTACTAACTTGATCGGTAAAAAGGGTCACGATAACGATCTACCGAGAATGCCAATGTACGCGCATTATAATATAGTCAGTTAACCTTCAAAATTTACCTGTTTGTAAAAATTTATGTACGATCGGTGCAACTTTAATTACCTAAAATTAGTAATATTAATAAGTGTAACCTATAATTTAAAAAAATATATTCCAACATTTCAATATTATAATATTGTAACACCCTGTACAAACGTTACCTCTTGTCCCTACCAATTACGCACGCGCCAGCCTAAGAAGCTAGTAGACATCGACAAGAAGTGAATAAGCGAACGCCTCCACCATCTTGAATATTTTACTGCTTACCATTGTTCTTTTGTTTTATGTGTTCAACCAAGTTTATGTGTTCAACCAAGCTTATAATTTTGTTTAACAATATATTTTTGTGTTTATTGATATTTCTGTGTTTCTTTCTGATCGCTATCGGCGGCAATAAAACGGTCCTTACAATATTATATAAGTTTCAACTTGCTCATATTACACGAAATATCTAAAAGTTAAGGTAAGTTCATATTGTATTTTGTATTGAATTTGTGTTCTAATTGGTGTGTTTTAGAATACCTTGAAGTGATAGTTCGGAAAATGAACATAATGCAAGCGTCGATGGCAGATATGAGCAATCGTATCGATGCCATAGACGCAAAGTTGGTCAATTCGAGTGACCGTAGACGAGAAGACGAAGAGCGGAGCTCATTATACACATCGGTATCATATCTGCCGATAAATTGTGATATAAATTTGGTAGAATTTGAAAATTATCTGTCGGTTGAAGAAAACATGAAGAATGCCGTAAGTAAATTTCTTTTCTATTATACGGAGTAATAATATTATTATTTGTAGGTTGAAGAAATATCATCTTTAGGTGGTAACGACGTTTATGATTTGATCAATCGAGCTTCAAAGAAGCTCATTACAAACCGCTTTTGTGGAGCAGAATACAGTTATATTGGGAAGAGGGATAAAAAAGCATTCCATGTACTTAAGTTGAACGAATTGTTAACAAGTAAGTAACAAAATTTCATTTTGATATAATTTAATGTAATTTTTATTTTAGAATCTGCCATGAGAGGCTTTCCCAATATAACTGTCAAGGATGTCGAGTCGACAATTTCGAAATGGATTCGAAGATGTACCGAAAGGGGGAAAAAAGAAAAAAGTGTAATATAATAAGTAGTATGCATATAAATTTAATAAAGAATGTTCTATAAATTAAAAATAAATTTTATTTACGAATTAATTTGGTAAATTTTAGTTAATTATAGTTTGTACAAAGTACGTACACATTTGTACGAATAATGGACGTACGTAATGGACGAATAATGGACGTAAATTGTACGTACCTCGTGAAAATAATGTACGAACATGGTACGTGCTGTTTCGTACGAGGTACGTCCCCGTTCGTACGAGTTACGTCCTCATTCGTACGAGGTACGTACATAGTTTGTACAAAGTACGTACGCATTTGTACGAATAATGGACGTACCCGATTCGTACAACACTGTGCATAATGGACGTACTGTGTACGTATACAGTACGTCCAACTTACATAACGGTACGTACATGGTACGACCTGTTGGATGAAAATATTCGTCCTCGATACGTCCAAAATACGTTATTGTGCTGACTGGGCTAGTTCTTTTATTTTATTTTAACTTTGTATGTTTCAAAATACGTAAGTTTTATTCATAACGACTGATAAATAGTAATACCTTATACAAAATAAGATCAAGAAAATACATAATTATTATAAAAAATAAAACTATAAAATTTCACAATTGCACAAATAGATATCTCAACTGTCTTGCGAAGGTCACGGACGTACTATACGTTGCTATACGTAACGTTCGGAATTTGCACAACTAGGTATCTCAAGTTATCCACTTGTAGCATAACAGCATTGAAGGGATCTGGCACTTATCTACTTTTAGCAATTGGATATTTGATATATAGAAACATAATAGAACATTTTTAGTTGTAGCACTAAATAAAGTGGGTAAAATTAGGTGGGTACATGTAGCTAACTCAAAATAGCCAAAATTCGAGTTACCTAGTTGTAGCACTAAGGGGACGATATTATACTGCATTGAAATGTTATTTTTATTTTTCACCTTAAGATTTTTTAATTATTCAAAATTAGAGATAGCATCATTTTGATTTAAAATTGCAGCCACACGCTAACGCGATCATTTTTAAATTCATGAAAACGCTTGATTCTTCATTTTGCATTTTAGAACGCGCGTTCCATTAAAGAATTGGTCTTTATTGAAGGTTATTATTCATTTTCAAACTTTATAATTTTAAAATTAATTGTAAACTTACAAAAAAATAAGATAATGTATATCGTAAGTGGCTCTAAATTTTTTTATTATCTTGAAATTTTATTTATTTCCTGCCAATTTTGCGCGATCTAACAAATAGTGCTTGCGCATCAAAATGCGTTATTTCGCTTAGCTTGGTTGCAGCACTCGACTTCGTCTCGGGCTATAATGTTCTACACGCGATAAATAATCTGTACTTTTTGCACTAGATACACAAATTACTTTATACGATATCACATGAACTTATATATGAATTTTCATTTTATCAGGCTCTTTCATCTCTAATAAGAAATTATTTAACCGTACATGAAGATGCAAAAAATGCTTGCTTTGTTGAAATAAACGTTGATAAAGCAGTTGAAACCAAGTTTGAACTTACTGGAGAAATAGAAAATAATGAAAACTTTGGATGTTTTTTAAAATGTGTACTTTTAAAACTGAAGGTCATTAACGAAGCAGGAGATTTTTTCGTTGATAATTTAAGAAAATCTATGAATCTTCCGAATAACGATAGTATGTTGAATGGAATGGAGCAGAATATAAGTGTGCCGGATATGATATAACTGATTTATGTAAAGGCATGCTGCAATTAGAGTATTGCTTGCTGGATTATTTAAAACCGAAACTTTTACATTGATGTTTTCGCGAGTTTGTAGAAAATCAATTACAATAAATAGTGTATATTTTTTTATAATTTTTTTTATGTTTATTGTCTTTAGGCATTTAAAGGAACATTGGTCCACTATTTCACATTATTATATTATATTTGTAATGTATGGAAGTCAGAACTGCTTTGGTGAGAATAACCGTTCGTTTAAAGGTTTAAACGGAGTATTCATCGCCTGCGACTGACCTGCTGCCAACTAAAGAAAACAAAAAAACGGAGTCTCTAACGCAAGACACGGGGCAAAGAGAATTAAAACCAAACAAAATAGCAATTAAAAATAAAAGAATAAAATTTTTGTTCTGCAGAACAGCTCGAAGTGAAGAGTTGCATTGAGATTAATTAAAGCGAAAGTCAGCTATTCCGGTAGAACCTTCGTAATCATGGTAATTTAATCCGTGGAATTAAATTAGCGGAATTTTACACTTTACCATGCATGTTATATCAGGTTATTTACTTTACGACGATGTTATTTATTTAACCTTAAGGTTACTAGTAAATTTTGGGTCCACTTTGTATTTAACATTTTACTTTAAATTCAAACTTGACTATTTTATCAAAAAAAAATTTGAAAATTGTAATGACTAACTTAATATAATTTTTATCATTTATAATGTTATCTGCCTGCAGTTTTGAAATGTGCTCGCCCACGTGCATTTATATCAATTTGCGGGTGATTGTATGCTTTTTATTAAAGCTATATGATTCTGGATTCTGGATTGTAAATGAAGGACAGCCTCTTACGAGGTCGTACGCACTCAGGCCACAAATTGACCCATTATGCTACCTTCATTAGGGAAGCCGTCCCCCTACTCCTCAAGCCATCCCAACCTTAGAATGTACTCGAGAATCTTAGAGGGCGGCATATCCCTAATACTGGCCATGCTAGGCCAGAGCTCCCCCAACATGGATCCTCTGATGGACGCAAGGGCAGGGCATCTGCAAAGCAGATGCTCCGCCGTTTTGTCTGCTTCTTCACAACCACGACAGATGGGACTCTCTACAAGACCCATCGTGTGTAGGTGTTTATTTAACTTGCAGTGTCCCGTCAAAATCCCCGCAATAATACGCAGACTATCCCGAGACAACTGTGTGTAGTATTTGGCATTCCTGCTGGACGGCCCGCATATAGCTGCTCTCGCTTGACGGCATGCCTGTAGATTCTCCCATCTTCTACCATGTAGTTTCTGAGTTTGTTCTCTTATGAGGGTGTTGATTGTGCTGATGGCCGG
Source organism: Podabrus alpinus (assembly GCA_932274525.1). Taxonomy (NCBI): domain Eukaryota; kingdom Metazoa; phylum Arthropoda; class Insecta; order Coleoptera; family Cantharidae; genus Podabrus; species Podabrus alpinus. The sequence goes on from OW026454.1 coordinate 68,708,046, forward strand.
CGTGACAAATGGCTCAGGACCGCACGGTGTGTTACCCGAGCCCGTTCTCCTTTTGCCTTGATAACCTTTCACCCAGCTGAGTGTAAGGTTGTTGTGGGTTAATATTTCATTCAGTGTCCGATAGCAATTAAGTATCAGCCCCGAGGTAATCTTTAGTGCCACAAGAGCCGCTCTACTGTCTGTAAATATCTGAATTCTTTTGCCTCGGATGCTTCTATCCTTGACTGTTTTTGCGCCGTGTAGTATGCCTACAAGTTCCGCCTGGAACACTGAGGCATACTTACCCAGCGATATAGATGTGTTTAGCTGCAGTTCCCGGGAGAAAATCCCCACACCTGAGCCATCACCAGTTTTGGAACCGTCAGTGTACAGAGATATGTCTGTCTCTACAGTTCTTGTTGTGTCTAGCAAAATGCTAAACTTCCTATTAAATAGGTGAATAGGAGGAATTCTGTCAGCATCCAGGGCCAGGATGGGGAGCCTATCGAAATAGTGCCCCCCCCAGGACCCCCGAATGTCTCCCGACTCCTTGCCTATTGGTCCAAAGCCCCCATGCTCGCAGCCTAAGGGCAGCCTTGACCGCCTGCTCCTCCACGTGGAGATCCAGTGGAGGGAGACAGAGAAGAGCCTCTAAGGCCGCTGAGGGAGCTGTTCGCATCACTCCTGTCACCGCCAGGCAGACCATTCTCTGCATCCGGTGAAGAGAGGACGCCACTGTTGCCAGCTTGGTTCTAGGCCACCAAACCAAAGCACCATAACTTAGCATGGGCTTTATTATGGCGGTGTAGAGCCAGAGGGCAACCTTAGGGGAAAAGCCCCAGGATCGCCCCATTGCCCCACGACATTGTCAGAAGGCCATGCTCGCTCTTCCAGTTTTATAACTGACATGTTTGCCCCAGTTCAGCTTTTTGTCAAGTATTATCTTAGATACTTGACTTCCGATGCTAGTTTGAGTGGGGTTCTGTTCAGCCTCGGCATTCGCATGCTCTGTAGCTTCTTCTTCTTGGTGAATAAGACAAGGAGCCTGCTCATTACACCATGTTTGCAAGGTACGAAAGGCTGCCTGCATGAGATCACACAGGACACTTTCGTACTTACCCGTAAGCAGTATGGTAATATCATCTGCGTATGCAACGGTATAAAAACCGTTGTTGTTGAGACATTGTAAGAGGCCGTCTACTACCAAATCCCATAGTAATGGGGATAGCACGCCCCCCTGGGGGCAGCCCTTGGTGGCAATGCCTTTAATGTTTGCATCTCCCACACTGATCTCAACAGCCCTGCCTTCCAACATAGAGTTGATCCATCTTACGATGGTGCACGGCACATCGTGATCCCTGAGGGAGACGCCCATGCTTTCGAAAGTGGCTTTATCAAAGGCCCCCTCGATATCAATGAACGCTCCTAGGGTGCATTCCTTGAAATGCAGCGATCTTTCTATCCGCTCCACAACGACGTGTAGTGCAGACTCTGTGGATCTCCCCAGGGTGTACGCATGTTGATTCGGATGTAGCGGCTTGGTTACCAAGGCCACATCACGAATGTATCTATCGCACAGTCTTTCCAAGGTCTTCAGAAAGAAAGACGTCAGACTTATTAGTCTGAAGGATTTGGCCAGGGAGTAGTCCCCCCTGCCTGGCTTGGGTATAAAGATGACCTTGACCCTCCGCCACTCTCTGGGCGTGTAGCCATGCGCAATGCATGCCCTGTACGCCCTCACCAGGTAATGGATGATGTGGTCCAAGCCCAATTGTAGTAGAGCCGGAAACACCCCATCATGCCCCGGCAATTTGTAAGGGCTGAAGGATCGGATAGCCCAAGCTGTTTTGATCGGGTCAACGATCTGGTTTGCAATTTCCCAGTCCGCCCCCGTCGGTGTCCGAGCGTTATGCTCAGTCCACACGTGATCAGGGACAGTCTTGCTGCCGGGAAAGCGTGTTTGTAGCATTATTTAAACGGTTTCCTCAAGGCTCTCCGTAAAGGAGCCATCCTCTCGTAACACGCTGCCAAGCTGGTGATTTGGATCCTTGGAAATGAGCTTCCTCAGTCTGGCAGCTTCCTTGGTGGACTCTATGCCACTGCAGAAGCCTTTCCAAGATTGCCGTTGTTTTTGGCGAATCAGTTTCTTGTACTCCGACTGTCGCACCCTAAATGCCGCCCAGTCAGAGTCGCTCCTTGTACTTTTAGCTTTATTACAGAGTTTCGTGACCGCCTCCCTCAGCCGCTCTAGTTCCCCGCACCACCAAGGTGTTGCTTGTTTGCCAGAGCCAGCCGCCTTTAGCGGACACGACGCTTCGTATGTTCTATTGAGAGTTCTTTGCAATGCACTTGTGCATGTTTCGATCTCTTCAGTATTGTCAAATTTGACTTTAGTGGCAACATCACCAGGCATATCGGCCTCCAAGGTGCCAGAAAGCAGATCCAAAAAGGTCCGCCTATCCAGCCTCCTCGGATTCCTGTAATGTCTGGGTTCCACTTTAAGGGCTTTAATTTTAAAGCATATCCATCTATGGTCCGACATTGTCAGTTCTTTGGACACATGCCAGTCATAGATTTTTGTTGAAATACTCGGTGTAGCTAGTGTGATATCAATCACAGAGTAGCGAGTGGGCGACGCGTAAAAAGTTGCCCCCCCCCCTGTTGAGTACTTCTAGGCTTGTACCATTTAGGTATTCAAATAAGGACAGACCTCGTATGTTGCAACCGTCGCTTCCCCATGCGTTATGATGGGAGTTAGAGTCGCATCCAATAATAAGGCGTCTTTTGTGTTGTTCGCAATGACTGACAAGATCCGCTAGACCTTTAGTTGGTGGCAGCTCCTGAGAGTCAATTGGGAAGTAGGTGGATGCCAGTATGACATCTTTTTGACCGTCACCCAAGTCACAGCTCAGCCGGACAGCCGTTAGGTCACCACTGCTGAACTGCGGCAGAGGGTTAGCCTGAATGTTGCCAGGTATATAGTGTTGTGACCCGTTTTTGAATAAAGAGAGAAATTTAATAAAAGCCCAGTACAAAGGCAACACAATTTGGAGAGGTTCGAATTGTTCCAAATTGTTTAAATTAGTTATTGTTCAAGTTCATTTGGTATTATGTTTAATTTTAAGGCATGTAGGTTAAGACTGTGCAACCGTTTACCGATAAATAAAGACGTAGGCTATATATAAACTGGCAAGAAAAACAAGCATGAAAAAGAAGGATGTCCGAAAAGGAACAAAAACAAAACAAAAATTCAATTGGTATCCAGGGATAATAAGAAGATGATAGTTAGTTATGATTTAGAGAGCGTCCCGGACGGATGATTTGACAGTTAGTTACAAATGATCAAACATCCAGAGTAGATGTGTCGTGTCGCGCTTTGAATATCGTTGAATATTGATGAAGTTTTGGGAATCGACGTGTCGTGTCGCAAATTATACAAGTGTGACGAGTAATAGTAACTATTAATTGCGGAAATACGGGCCTATATTGGCTATCCAGGATTGAAGGTGAATTGATCAGGAAAATTAATTAATTCAGAATTAATTTGAGAGAGATTACTACAAACCATACAAAGGTATCGTTACGTGTGTGTCTTACGAGGAGACAGCACATAAAGAGCAGCATTTGGACTGGAATTGTGATAGGCCAGGAGCCTACCAAGAAAAGGCGATCAAATTGGACCAGGTGATTACCAGTACAGTGTGTTGTGCAACGATAGCCACGTCTTGTCAAGAAATATAACAAGGTTAGCATAGTTCGTTTTTTAATTTTAAGTTTGCATTTGATTTGTTTGATTTGTGGTGATTGATATTTGTTTCTTCTTTATTTATGTGTTATTGTTTAATAAATATGTTAGCTGAACCCAAATTGTGTTTCTTTTGTGCTGATGCTTATTGAGTTGCTGACGTGTACCACGGAAGATAAAAGAAAACAACCTGAGATTAAGAGCTTTGCTAAGGTAGGTGCAGAAAGTTGTTTGTTCTTCGTCACCCAGAGCTATTAGGGGGACAAAGGACACAACAAAAGTGGCACACCAACGAACGGGGCTCGAATACACACACGTGAAGCAACAAGGATTGGCCAAAAGCACAGCCAAAAGAAATAAATAAACAAGCAGAATGAATACGCGCAGTAGAATTGTGAATGCAGGTGGGGACAGAATGAACGATAACATAAGTGAAGATGAAAGCGTAGAGGGAGAGGTAGAAAGAGCAGAGGTACCGGAAATTCCAGTACAGGAAGATGCAATGGAAAGATTCATGAGGATGATCATGGAAGACAATGCTAAAAGGGAAGAAAGAATGAGTGAAAAATTAAGGGAAGATAATATTAAGCGGGATGCAAAATTGAGTGAAAGTATAAATAAAAAGCAGGATGAAAATTTTTCACAAATCAATATAAAATTTGATAATCAGAATAAAAGATTTGACAGCCAAGATGCTAATTTTGCACAGATGAATTTAAAATTTGATGCAAAATTCACCGAAATGAAAGAGAATTTTGACAGAATAAATGAGAAAGTGGATGTCAAGGTTGACGAGGGGTTAAAAACGCTCTATAGTTGGGTGAAGGAATGTAGAGGGGTAAATATTAAATGTGAAGGGCTAGATGTCAAAATGACAGAAGTCGAGAATTTGGTGAACGACACAACTGCAAAGTTGGTGAACGCAGAAACAGTAAAGTTGGTAAAAGAAGACATCATAATAGAATATCCGACACCATTAACAATAGAAGAAGAAATCGTAGAAGCAAAAACGACATCATCCACAAACGAAGACAGGTCCTACATAACGTTAAGTAGGAAAAATTATAGAAAACGGTACATGAAGAATAGAAACTTACGTGCTAAGTTAAAATTAGAATGGAGAGGCGTGCGAACGAACGGGCAAATAAATTTGATACAACAACAAAATTTTCATTCACAAAGCGGGTTGGAAAATAAAAGTACAATATTAAAAAACGATAAATTTAATCAATTAACAGGTACACGGGTACAAATAGAAAATATTCAGGGTAAATTTATAAATAATTTACACAAAAGAGACAGCAAGGAAATTAAATTCAATGACAGTTCGCGACAGTCAAGTAACACTGACAGTTGGGAAAATTTAAATAATGGGAATGCTTGTAAATTGTACAAAGCACAACGATGTAAGGAAAGCAACGTGAATTGGATAAAGATGATGGAGTTATACAAACGTGTCAGGTGGAAAATTTCACGGTTAAGTTTACAGGAAAAATAGGCGCGGTGTAAACAAATATCATATTTAGATCCTAGTTAGAAATTTAACAAGATCCATTTTAGGCACAAGTTAGAAATTCAATCATGAAAAGTTCACCAAACATGTGAAAGCAAATAATTCACAATTATTTTTAGGCCAAAGTTTGAAAAATAATAATTTAAAATGTCACGAACCATTTGAAAGCGAATGGGGGCAAGAATAATAACGTTTAGGCCGCAGTTTGAAATAAAATAAATAAAAATTTCACAAACCATGTGAAATCGAACGAACCATCAATATTAGATCCAAGTTTGGAAACCAAAAATTTAAATTTCATTAAACATTCAAAACCAAACAATTCGGGATCCAATTTAGATCCAAATGGGAAAATTCCATATTAATTTATTGTATCCGCACGTTACGGAACCGTAAAATGAGATCCTTTTCAAAGTTAACTCAAGTTTGTTGCTGACTAACAGTACCTCGGGCATGAAGGCATGCACAACCAACAAAATTTCTATGAATTCTCGAATACCATCGACGCAAATCAGGGGGGTGGGATGAAGGTAAGAGGCTTATGCATTGATGCAAGTCCAATTAAGAGTCGACAAGAAGTCTTCATGAATCTTCAAGTCTACAGAGGTGATTGCACAGGCATGACCTGAGGGCATGTCAATTATAAGTCAACACCATGGGGAATTAACATAAGAGGCAAGGCCAAGGCCAGTCCAGTTGGGGAAAACATTGCAAATAAGACAATGAAAATAATTTAACAAAGCGTCATGAGAGGGTGGTAGCAGGAGGATGTAGCAGGAGGATAAATGAAGTTTAGAAAGAGGGAAGCAAGGTTAAACAAAGTTAATTGAGGGAGTACGGTGAGAAAGACAAAGATATGATGGATGCATGAAGAATGAATAATGCAAAGATAAACAAAATTTTGAGGCAACCTTTTGGTTTAAATAAAATTTATTTTACTTTGCAGGGGGCATGTGTTGTGACCCGTTTTTGAATAAAGAGAGAAATTTAATAAAAGCCCAGTACAAAGGCAACACAATTTGGAGAGGTTCGAATTGTTCCAAATTGTTTAAATTAGTTATTGTTCAAGTTCATTTGGTATTATGTTTAATTTTAAGGCATGTAGGTTAAGACTGTGCAACCGTTTACCGATAAATAAAGACGTAGGCTATATATAAACTGGCAAGAAAAACAAGCATGAAAAAGAAGGATGTCCGAAAAGGAACAAAAACAAAACAAAAATTCAATTGGTATCCAGGGATAATAAGAAGATGATAGTTAGTTATGATTTAGAGAGCGTCCCGGACGGATGATTTGACAGTTAGTTACAAATGATCAAACATCCAGAGTAGATGTGTCGTGTCGCGCTTTGAATATCGTTGAATATTGATGAAGTTTTGGGAATTGACGTGTCGTGTCGCAAATTATACAAGTGTGACGAGTAATAGTAACTATTAATTGCGGAAATACGGGCCTATATTGGCTATCCAGGATTGAAGGTGAATTGATCAGGAAAATTAATTAATTCAGAATTAATTTGAGAGAGATTACTACAAACCATACAAAGGTATCGTTACGTGTGTGTCTTACGAGGAGACAGCACATAAAGAGCAGCATTTGGACTGGAATTGTGATAGGCCAGGAGCCTACCAAGAAAAGGCGATCAAATTGGACCAGGTGATTACCAGTACAGTGTGTTGTGCAACGATAGCCACGTCTTGTCAAGAAATATAACAAGGTTAGCATAGTTCGATTTTTAATTTTAAGTTTGCATTTGATTTGTTTGATTTGTGTTGATTGATATTTGTTTCTTCTTTATTTATGTGTTATTGTTTAATAAATATGTTAGCTGAACCCAAATTGTGTTTCTTTTGTGCTGATGCTTATTGAGTTGCTGACGTGTACCACGGAAGATAAAAGAAAACAACCTGAGATTAAGAGCTTTGCTAAGGTAGGTGCAGAAAGTTGTTTGTTCTTCGTCACCCAGAGCTATTAGGGGGACAAAGGACACATCAATAGATACATGTCCTGGTTTTGTCTGATAGGTTGCCTGTAAAGACATGTCCTTTCAGCATAGAAAGGCCAGTTATCTTGGTCCTAACTACATATGGCTCTTGAATTAGAGCTATTGTGTCCGTGCACCCTGCCAGGCGGCGGCATAAAGTGGCCGTGGCCGCCCGGCCGTGTTGCAGGTTAGTTTGTATGAATTTCCACTCACATAGAGTCGCCATTAGGCATCTCTTGTGGTGGAGTCTTCTGCACGAGCTTCAGTCTCTGCTGGAGGTTCCTCATCTACGTGCATGAGTTCCAGCTCAGCAGCTACCTGCTCTGCAGTGTGTTCGGTCTCAGCATCATGAGATATCCGCTGTACCTTTACTTTTAGAGAGGAGAATCTGTAACTCAGTTTCTCCTTTCTTGTTTTTAGGGTGTCGCTGTCCTCTTTGTTGACACCGAAAACAATAAGCTTCCCCTGGGGGTCACTATTGTCGGTGTCATAGAAGACGCACCATTCTTTAATGTCGATCCAGGGGTTCTGTGCCCTTAGCCGTCCAATGACCTCCTCAGTGGGCTCGGGTTTCCCCGGTACCCAAATGGTGGCCTTAGACAGCCTAGGCATGTCGTCCACCTGGACGATTTCCAGTTTTGCCCCCTCCCACAATTGTGGTAGTTCGGCTACTGTTTTCTGGAGCCAATCCAGAGAGGCCCCGTTATCACAGGTGATCCGGAGGATCTGGCCTGAGTAACGGAAGCCTCCGAAAGTTGGCGCCACCATTGCCGTCTCCAGGGCCCTCAGGAGGGTCCTGTCGATGGCCTTAGTGAGGGCTTCCTCAATTAGGTCCTTTTGGGCAATTGTAATCTTGCCCGTAGGTTTGGAGCGGTCAATAACCGCCACTCGAAGGTGCCTGGTGGCAGCCTCCCTATAAGTGGCAGCATTAGCCGCACTAGATGTTACGGTGGAGGTGGGTTGGGACGTTTTAACCCTCTTACTCGGATTGCTCCGAGGTGAGGGTTGTGAGTCCCGCGACCTCACCCTCTTTTTGTCAGTGTTCTGAGAGGAAGCGTTTTGCCACTTCCCCTTCTGCACCGTTTTGTTTTTAGCCCCTCCGGCAGGCGCGCCGTCCTTGCCCTGGGGTTTGGACAGCACTGCCTGTTCATGAGCGGTTTTTGGCTGCTTTGAGGCCGCGAGAGCCGCGGCCTCTTTAGCCTTCCTGCGCCGCTTCTTTTCTGCGCCGCAGAGTCCACGATTTTTAGAGCCAGACCCCTCGTTGCCACGATCCTGTGGGACACCCACAGGGGGTATACCCACAGTTGAAGCGGAGCTATATGATTAAAGATGAACTGCTTTAGTTTATAATGATTATCATCGTGATCGCCTAAATTGTGCGGTCTACAGGTCGCACTAAGGGAAGGAAACGTTAGCACAATTTGGAATTACAGACAAACACAACATTTCATCAAAGTTTCATACTTATTCAATTCATGGTGTAATATACTGTCTCTAATTACAATAGCAGTTCCTCCATGCGCTGTTCCATCAGGGTGATTTGTAGTGTAGATCCTGTACTGATGTATTTTGATGTATGATCTTGGGGTTAGGTGTGTTTCAGATACAAGGAGGATGTTTATATTATTAGTTTTTATAAATAATTCAGTTTCTTGTATTTTTGTCTGGAGCCCATTGGCATTCCATAAAGCGATCCTTAAATAAGCCGCCATTAAGGTACCAATTTGCTTATGACTGTGTTCATTAAGTTTATAATCATGTTGTTTTGTTGCATAAGCTGTCTGAACATTTCCTTGAATTCATCAAGAAATTTTGATAATGATGTGTCTTGAAGATGGGTTTCCTTTTGCGATTTGTCATGTAATACTTGTGCATAATATGTCTGTTGATGGTTTTTGTTATAATAAAATTGGGATGTGGAAGGTTGATTCGGTGAATTTGGTCGATTTAGGGGATTTGGATTGTTATTGTAGTATGATGGGCTGTTGTGTCTTTTTTGTTGCTGTTGTTGTGAGTCATTCTTGTACCTGTCTTGTAGTTCACGGTAAACTTTACATCCTTTGCAGCTTGCGGGGTGAGGCCCATCGCATAAATAGCAAGTGGCTGGGATATCTTTTGATTTCTGGCAGGATTTCGTGTCGTGTGGTCCTCCACATTTAACACAAGCATTTGGGCGATTGTAACCACTTTACTTAAATAATTTACCTAAGGATAACCACTTCCTCGTTAGTTGTTACAAAGTCCACTTTGATAACCGTAGATGTTGAACAGGTTGGCTAGCTCTTGGTTTTTTATGCCTTAGTCGTAGAGCGAGGGTTACTCTGATGTAATTCGAGTGTTCGGGGTTCGGTATTCTCTTGCTGCTGATACTAAATGCTCGGGGCGCCAAAAGGGTTAATAAACAAACACCGATGGTTAATTGTTCAATAACCATTTAATAATAAAACATAAAAATAAAACTCTTGAGTGAACAGAAAATTTTTTTTTTTTTTTTTTTTATTTAACTCCTTTTATACAAGCAATCTATCTACATGGATAATAAGCTTTACATTTGACAATCATTTAAACAAACAATCTTCAAGACATGCAGAGTATTGCTTCAGTAAGCAATCTCTTTATACACAGTTAATTGGTGAATCTATTCACTAAGTCTTCCGGTATGAACCTATGTAGTCTACGTAACTCACTGTGGTTGTTGGAAAATAGTTCAGTAGCGAGAGCATTGGGGTGGGCTGCGAGTCTTTCCCGATATTTAACACTGAATTTCTCGATTTCCTCTTTGATGGGAGGTAGTGGTATGTCACGTTGGATAATGTTGTTAGGAACATATCTAGGCGCGTCGACAATTACGCGTAGGACTTTATTTTGAAATCTTTGCAAGATTTCTAGGTTGGAGTTAGCTGCGGAGCCCCAGAGCTGTATGCCATAAGTCCAAATCGGCTTCAAAATGGTTTTGTACAGCAGCACCTTGTTTTCAACGGATAGTTGGGAGTGTCTGCCAATTAGCCAGTACATTTGTCTGAATTTCAAGCCAAGCTGTTTCCGCTTCGTGAATATATGCTTACGCCAGGTAAGCCGTCTGTCGAGATGCATCCCAAGGTACTTTGCATCTTCAGCCTGTGGAAGTTGACAGCCATTCAGTTTTACGGGTGGACAAGTGTTCCTTCTCAGAGTAAACGTCACATGTGCCGACTTGGTCTCGTTGGCCCTAATTCTCCACTTTTTGAGCCAGTTTTCGATTTGAATTAGGTGAGTTTGCAGATTTCTGGATGCGAATGTAGGATCACTATGAGAAGATAAAATGGCGGTATCGTCAGCAAAAGTGGCGACTGTTGTAAATCTTGTTGTTGGAAGATCATACGTGTACAGTAGGTATAATAATGGACCCAACACACTACCCTGAGGCACACCTGAGTGGATGGGATGTAGATCGGTATATTCGTTCTGATGCTTGACGAGATAGTATCTATTACTTAAGTAAGATTTTAGGATTGAGTAGAATTGGTATGGGAGATTTTTCTTTAATTTATAGAGCAAACCATCGTGCCACACTTTATCAAACGCTTGGCTGATGTCAAGGAAAGCTGCTGAACAATAGCGTTTGCCTTCTAGGTCTCGATTTACTTGTTTAACTACTCTGTGCACTTGCTCGATTGTTCCATGTTGGTTTCTAAATCCGAATTGGTGACCTGGTAGTAGATTTTTATTATCTATTATGGGTTTTAGGCGTTTTATTAGTGCTTTTTCGAAAACTTTGGATAGTAGAGGGAGCAAGCTAATTGGCCTATACGATTTTACGTCTTCGGGTTTTTTGCCTGGTTTAAGAATCATTACTATCTGGGCCACCTTCCACTGTTCTGGGAATTCGTTGATTCTTAAGATGGTATTGAATATCTGCGTTATGGCGTTGATGCACTTATCGGACGACTCTTGCAGTACCTTCCCAGTAATTAAATCGAATCCAGGGGCTTTGTTGGCTCGAATCTCTTTTGTGATTATCCTTCTGACTTCTTTTGTTTTGAACTTAGTAATGGGGGGGTTCATTTGGAATGGGGCCTCGAGATATTCTGTAATTTCTCTTTCTTCCTCAATTGAAATGATAGATGGGTTGGGTTGAAAGATGTTCGTTAAATGTTTTGCGAAGATGTCGGCTTTTTCTTTATCGCTTCTGGCCCACGTGTTGTTTTCATCCTTGATAGTCGGCACCGGCTGTTGTGGTCTCGTGAGTTGTTTGGTCGCCTTCCACAGAGAGTAGTCGGTGGCGTCTGTTGGGCTCAAGCCTTTTAGGTAGTCTTGAACGTTTTGATTTTTTATTTCTGTGAGCATTTCATTCAATTCTCTGGTAGCTTTATTGAGTTTTGCTCTGTCGATGGGATATCTTGTTTCTTGCCAGCGTTTTCTTATAGCTCTTTTTTCAGCTATTTTTAGTCGCACTATATTTGGTAGTTTTTCCTCGATATCGGTAATATGTGAGTCTGGTGTAGCTCGCCATGCCGCCTGTTGGATACTAGTAGTGAGATCATTAACTGCTGACTCTAAATCGGGTTTTGACTTCAGAGGTCTCTCGAGTATTATTAGTTCATCGAGGATTTCTCGGAACATGTTCCAGTTAGTTTTATTGCTGTGTAGTGTTGGTTGTTTTTTTTTCTTAACTGTTTGTGTAAATACGCTGATAATTATTGGTGAATGGTCCGATGTGAGGTCCAGACAAGACTCAGCTTTGACTTTTTTAATATCGACATTCTTTGTGATGCAAAAGTCAATCACATCCGGTGTTTTGCCTCTATCGGATGGCCAGTATGTTGGTTCACCAGTAGATATGATTTTCAGGTTTTTAGATTGCAGAGCTTTGAGTAACTCCCTGCCTTTTGTTGTAGTTAATCTGGACCCCCACATCGTATGTTTGGCGTTATAGTCACCACCAGCTATAAATCTATTTCCAAGTGTGTTCAAAAATTGCTCATACTCTTCCTTTTTGGTGTTATATTTTGGTGGGCAGTATATAGCAGAAATGGTACAGTCTCCCACAGCATCCTCCAGTATGACACTGGTAGCTTGTAAATGTTCCTTCCGATATGGTGTGGATTCATGGTGTTTTATGTTTTCTCGGATTATCAGAGCTGTACCTCCATGGGCTTTGCCTTCTTTTGGATGTGTTGTATAATATATTTTATATTTTGGTATTTTGATGTAGTGCTTACATGTTAAGTGTGCTTCAGATATTAGCATTATGTCAATATTTTGATTTATTAAAAATGTTTTGGTTTCTTCTAGATGCTGGTTTAACCCGTTGGCATTCCATACGGCTATTTTGTATTTAAGATGTTCTAGCATTATTGGTATTATTGACAAGTGTGGTTAGGAGATTTAGCATTGTGCTCATGTTTCTTGAATTTTCTCTGTTTTGCTCGATTAACTCCCTTATCAGATCTTTGAGTTCCCCAATGTCGTTTGTTTGGTGTATGGCTGGATTTTGGTTTATAGCTTGGTTCATTTGCCAATTTACATTTCCTTGTTGCGGGATGTTGTTTGTTGTCTGTGAAAATGTCGTGCCGTGTTGAGTGGGAGGAAGAGTAGGGAATTCTCTGTTGTAGTTGTTTGTTGTGTAGATTGATTCCGTTGGGTATGGTTGTTGGTTCCTCTCATTTCTTTGTGGTTGAGCTGGCCTTTTTTCTCTAAGCGTAGGGTATAAGCGTTGTTGGATTTGCTTGTGTACGATGCATCCTCGATAGTTAGCCGGATGGGCGCCGTCACAGTTAACGCATTTGACTTGGTTGTCACGTTCCTTGCGTGTACAATTTGCGGTATTATGATTTCCTGCACATTTAACACACTTATCAGACCTTCGGCAGAAGTTTTTAGTGTGCCCGTAATCTTGGCATCTTGTGCATTGTGGGACAATTCTTTTAGCACGTAGTGGTTCAAATGTGACTACATTGTGATTCAGAGATTTTATATCGTAAATGTTTTTGTTGTTGTCGCTAGATTTAATATCCACGTAGTGCATTGGTAATGGTTGCTTTGTTATTCTGTGTTTGATATTCCAGACATTAGTTACTTCATGACCTAGTTCCTTTAAAGCCGTTATTACAACTTCCGGTTTTATTGAGTAATGCAATCCCTTCATGACTATTCTGAAACTTTTCTCTTCTTTTAGCTTGTATGTGTGATACTGCGTATTCTTTGAGTCAAGAAATTCTATTACAGGTTTGAAATGTGCGCCTTTGTTCAATTGAATCTTTATATTTTGATGGCCAACAGTTTTCAGTGAATATTCTTTTTGCGCAATTCCTTCAATTGACTCTTGCAATAGTGAGGCATTTTCAGCACCGTATACAGTTATTGGTGGAGGTTTACGTTCATATGACCCCTCTTCTGTTTTTTCACTAGCAGTTTCCGTTCTCTCCTGTGGGAGTCCCTCAAACCTATTACTTGTTTCTAGGGGTGCGGAAAGCCAGTAGTTGGTGATTTTTGATTGCTTACGAGATTTCAGTTGTTCAGGGCTTCTTATTCTCTTTTTGTGAGAAACTGTTTGCCATCCGGTGTGCGGATGGGGCAGTGGTGGCATCTGCGACACGAATTGTGGAGCAGGCGTTGGGTATTGTACTATTGGTACGAGTTGCGGTGGTTGCATCAACTGCGGAGGCTGCATGTAGCTGTATTGCTGATATATGCGGGGGTCTGCGTACATTTCCATTGTATTGATGAATGGAGCGTTGGATGGTTTCTCACCGGTGCGATCATGCATGTTGTTGTATTGACTTACATTTCGGTTAGGATAAGTAGATTTATCCGAAAAGACGTCATTTGATCCACCAGGTCGTGTTGGTTCATTATGTGTTACCACCCCTTTGGGTATTTCTTTGGGCGGTGTGCGGAGCATTATCACATTTTAACCTCACTTTGTGACGGCGTTGAAAAGTTGTAATTATTATGTTTACTCACACTATTTCTTGTGGATAACACTTACACAGTTGCTTTATGATTCTCAGTAGAAGCGGCTATCACCATTTACCCGATCACAGTTCAATATTTAAAATGAATTAGCAATTTGATCACAAACAAAATTTTTGTTACGATATGGTAACAGGACCGGACTTCATCCACAACAGAAAATAACGTACACTTTGTGTAACTTAAAATGACAATATTTGAACTAAACGAAATCTCTTGGTACAATTTGAAAAACTTATTACTACAATAATTAATATATTTACAAATAATTGAGTGTTCGTCTGAAAAGATCATAGCCTCGTCTTGACGAAATCGTGACGATTCACTAAAATGAATTGATACACAGATCATATATTATTTAACTGAGCCACCAATAACCAAAGCAAAAATGTTAATGGAAGCAATAGTACAAGTTGTTAGCAAACTACCAGAAATAAAGGTTGTTAACACAAAGCAAACCAATTTTATATTGTGAGTAATGCAATTACTCACGTTTACGATGGATACAAATTGCACGTAGCTGGAATCCACAGATCTGTAGGTTCCCCTCTCGGTACATTCAATTTCTGAATAAGGTTCTAAAAGAATACAACACAATATACAAATCGATAAGTCAATTGTTAACAAGCAAACATTGAACTTTATAGTTCTTATCTGAAATTTGAATAAAAAATAATAAAATATGATACTATGTGTCTTCGGGATGTTTTCTCCAAGTTGGCAGATAAGTGAAAATAGTTTCGGCTTCAGTAGATTGAAATTGATTGTCGTCAACGTCTTTCTCAGTTTTTAAATTCCAAAAGTTTGTTATGATTTTAATTCGACAGGCCACCTTCAATTCGACTGCGCGTAGCCAGGATAATTCCGTTTACTACTGCGTCTATCGATTGGAAATTGTAATGGCGTCTTCATTGATTTCCAATTTTTATAAATCGATATTTCTATTATTAAAAAAAATCGTTGGTTCCAAATAATTTACTCGAATTGTCACTTGACATTCGGTGAACGTAATACACAAAAACTTGGTAGTAATTTTCACTAATTACTTCAAAAATACTCAAAACTGCTCACGACTGCTCACGAGATAAGATGTTGAATCGTCGTCCACCTGATCCCCACCACGAGGATGGACTGCACGCTTGATGATGATAGCTCTCACAGCGACCCACGAACTCGGCTGCAGGACGATGACTGGACTGTCGGATACTGATTGATCAACAACTGGCGGTTCCAAAATTGACTTTAAATTGCTGGCACGCCGGACAGCTCGCTCTGGTTACGGACAGGATAGTTACCACGACAAATATGGTAGTTCTGACGATCACAGGCAACGGACACGAACGAATAGGACTGATGCACGGACTTCAGCAAAAAGCGGGCTGATGTTAAAAAATTCGACTGAGCTATCTTTGTTGTTGACAGTAATGTCGCAACGAAAATCCCAAGAGGGCGCTCACCAGCATGCGCGTACTTCGATCGTGTAGGTGCTGGTAACCAATACAAAATATGGCGGTGAAACGGCAGATGTAGATAACGTAATTCTGGCAGGGTACTTCCGTAATCGAAAAAATTATGCAGGTTTCACCCCTACGCACTCGTGGTTATTGTAGAATAAATAGATGTTCTTGAATTTAATAGCACCCGCAAAAATCGACTATGATCACAGCACACTCACACTCTACGAACCTCTAGCTTAGACGTCCCGAACAAAAGTGGATGTCAAACCCTCGCGGCTCACGAAAAATGACAGCGAAGCTGGCAGTGGCTACACTACCATCCCAATGAATTTGAAATAATTGGCAGTGGCCAAAACAAATTAATTGCTGAAGGTTGATACATGACGGTTAAAGATCTAAAATTCGTCATAAACTATCTGAAGTTTTGGGATTAATTTTTACTACATTATTTGATAACGTTTTCGTTATTATTTGTTCTTGCTCGACTACGGAGTTTAAGTTCATAATCATTTGCTGGTAATCAACTACACCATGCACAAAGATGGGGGGTGGTCTGATATCTTTTACTTGTTGTGTTATCTCTATGTTATCATTGATTTGGCTAGTTTGTTCAGTATTAGTGGTATTAGTAAGATTTAAAAGAGGTAAGTACCTGTTTGATTGAATCAATGTAGGTGGCGATTCAGTTTCTGGAGAGTGAATTCGTTTCCTTTTGTTTCCACCGACTATTTGCCATGGATGTTTGTTGGTATCAGTTATCTCCATATTAGTTGTTCCAATATGCGAAGGATATTGTAGTTGATTTTGGGTTGCATTTGAAAGTATTGTTGACTCCTGTTCTAAGGTTTTTGATGTCATATCTGATAGTGGAGTTTGTTAACCGTCCGAGGTACGGTTAGAATTGATTAGATTAGAATTAGATGGTTTAATAATTTCGTTTCTTAAATAAAATATTTAGTATAATAGAAACAAATATAAATCTTTAGCGAATTTTGTACGTTTGCAGTTTATCACACCGTTAACGGAGCACTCGAAAACACGTCAAGCACTTTTCATTGCTAGCTCGCGAATTCGATTTAATAATAAATAACTTTATGACGGTTGAGAAAACGCATAATTAAAGTATACATATTTCTAAAATATGTAGGAATTTTTGTTTGTTAAAAACTTTTTTTCTTTTAGTAAATTTACCGGGTCCGTCAAGTCCTCCATTTTTGAATTTGATATTTTTTTTTAATGTCAGTCGCCAATAATGCGAGCGAAATGCTGGCGAGTGCTGTAATTTTTTTTGAAAATGCTGGGCCCGTTGAATTTTTATTTTGTGTTGATATATTGACTTTTGACATAAACGTCAATTTGGACCCTCATTCAATTTTTTTCGAAATTTCAATTTTTCTTTATATGATTTCAGAGTATTCGTGAAATGCTGGCGAATGCTGTAAATTATTTAAAGAAGCTTAATCCGGTATGTTTTCCTTACTAATAAATCATATTCTTGAAGGAAATGAAGCTCCGAGCAACATACTGCTGTGACCTCCCCTAACTAATTTTTAAAGGCGCCAGCCCTTAATTTGCTGGCAAAAATGCTCAGGTAAATGGTTCGTAAAAATGGGTCGTATTGAATACTTCTTTAGCTAAGGGATGCTCAACATTACTGCCCCTTCTCACTAAGCTCCGGTGATGACACGCACAAGGGTGGGTTCCTTGTAAATTGTCAATATTAGAGGCGATCTTTGAGTATGTAAATTGGCTCTCTCGGGATACTTAATTGCTTTCTTTGAGCAAAATAAAAAGATTTCAGTAGCTTTGAAAGAAATGTTTTATATTGAAAAAAAATGAAATTATTGTTAATTTTTGCAAATAAATGTTTACCGGAAATCGTCATCGAAACAACACTTCCCTGCGTATTTACGCGCAGGGAAATTGAATCTTACTGACTAGTCCGGTAATATTTAGTAACGCAGGTAACAATGACAATTTTCGGAATAACTATTGTTTGTAACTATGTAGTCAACAAATTGACAAACTTGATTTTAGCTCATTTTAAAAATGTTGTTCAATTAGTGTTTTAAAATTTCGATTTTTTACGATTTTCGGTAAAATTTAATACAAAATACGTCAGTAAAATGTCTCACTTTACTCGGAGCTCTCAAATACTCGGCACGAAGTGCCTCGTATTTCAACATTGCTCCTCGTCAGTAATACATCATTTTCCTGACTTTCATGTAAATAACTATTACATAACTTTTTAGATCACAGATCTACCATTAATAATTTTTACAAATAAATCAGTTGATGCAAAATGTTTTCAAAACAAAGAGGCTTCCTCTCTTTGTCCTGATGTGCTTGATTAAAGCTTAACATCAAAGTACAAAATAATAAAGTTTTAATGATTAAATAAATATGGGTCACAATACCTTATTAATCCTCAGATCGCACTTTCACTAACTTAAAAAAGGATAATATGTGTATGCCCAGCTTTAGAACGAATGACACTTGTCTTAAACATACACCTGCGCCGTTGAATATTTTCCAGTAGTTGTTTGTTTGACCTCATATAAACTTGTTTCGTTGTTGTTTTGTGGATCAACTTCGTATTTGGAGTAGTTACTCTTCCAATTTGTTGACGTTTTAGGATTAAATTAGGTAAGTTGTATCTCATTGGTAATATATTTAGGATACAGTGCATAAATTGAGTTAATTCGAAGATGTTAACACTGTATTTTTGTTTAGTAGGCGGCCATCTCTATCACGTGACCTTTCTCATGAAATTTGTAAACAATTTCTTTTGGAGAACATTAAAAATACGTGCACTCTGTTGTGATGTCCGATGTTAACTGAATTTTGATCGAAAATCGATTGAATTGGCATGCCTGTTCAGTCAAAGTAAGTCAAATTTCAACATTTTTGATTTTTCATTTTATTAATAATTCGTTTTTGTTGCAGATATAGAATCTACATTGAAATAGATTTTCCTTGAGGTGTTTTTCATGCAATTTTACTGGTATATTGCCTTTTTATGCTCTTTGTTGGACAGTTCGTTGACTCATCTTTTCCAAGTTGTATAGATTTTTGATGTTACACAAATTTGACCTTTATTTACAACTTTGTCAATTTACCTTTTGAAAACACTCACTTCAGATACATGAAATCATTACATAATTTTTGATGTGAACAGAATCTTACATAAAATATTCGTTATCAAGTAAATCAGTTTACAAAATCTTACATTTTTCTAGGTTATGAACATATAAAAATAAAATGATTTTTTATCAATTTTCAGCTAATTAAACCTTTTGTATCATTTGTGATGTGACAATCATCAATCTAATTAATCTTAGCAATATTTATCATCTTTATTTTATCCTGAGAGATTTAAATTTAGTTAAGAAATCGAAATTTTAGAAAAATAAAAATTTCTCGTAAAGCAAATTTTTAAAGTGTCTACCGATTTAGAATTTTATGCTTTTCATTAATCTAATATTCTTTTTTATATCTGGAGCCTTTATTTAACATTTTGAGTCATAGCAATACGTTGAATTTCAAATTATCGTAAAACGGGTTTGTGCATTATTTGTAATGCGACAGATAACGCAGAGGGCATTAGGCTATTCTTATTATAATAATTACTTGTACTAATTGGTAGATTTATTTTGTAAATGCAATAACTTGAAACAAAATAAATAATAATATATTTAATTTATTCACGAAAAACCAGTTTACATAATAGATTACATAGATTTTTAACAATAATATTAAAAATATTAACCGGGGGGGAGGGTAGCGTTACTTTGCCCCTCCCCCGGTTTCAAAGTCGATTTGTGAAAAAACTGTAATGGTGCTAGCTTTCATATTTGGGTGCCAGCTAGTGCTAGCTCTAAGGATCCCAGTGCTTGCTTTTTCTGTAAAAATATTAACCGGGGGGGGGGCAAAGTAACGGACCCCCTGGAGCCCTATGTTTTGAGAAGGCTTTTTCAGTAAACATATTTAAAAACATTCGCATCTCTAAGGTCATCCTTAGGGCATCCACCACAATTGTACTATAAAATGGAGAACCTTGAGAAATATCAAGGCCTTGTCGAAGACCGGAGTGAATACGGTGATGAATCCTGATACACTGTTTTTCCAAATCTTCCAATTCCTTAGACCACCACGGGTTATACGGTTTAGAGTTTCCACGTATTTTCATTGAGGAGAAACATGATTTGCGTATGTCCTCAGTGAGTTGTTCCACTGTGAGGTCTAAGTCATTTGAAGAAATATTTTCGAAATTTGTAGATAATAATTTAGATGCCAAAACGTTAATTTTTAATTCTTGTTTGAATTTTTGCCAATTGTTAGTTAGTTTTGTTGTTTTGTTAGTTTCAAACCAATCAGTAACTTCCCTTTACCGATCATTGGCTTGGTCATTTTCTTCCATGACTAGGGCAGTGTCATCTACACACAAGGTGGTGTTGCATTTTACATTATATGGCAGATCATTAATGTACAGAACGAAGAAGAATGGGCCCAAGATGCTTCCCTGCGGTACACCACAGGTAGCCTCCCACTCCTGCCCGAGTTGCCCATTCTAAAATACCATTTGTTTTCTGTTCTGGAAGTATGATTCAATGATTTCAAATGCTTTCCCCCTAAATCCGTAGTGCTGAATTTTGCTCAAGAATATATTGAGATTCATCACATCTAATGCCTTTGCCAGATCATAGAAGATGCCTTGGCACTTTAGTCCACTCTCTAGCATTTTGTAGATGTTTGATGTGAGCCGTAGTACTGCATCGATGGTGTTTTTTCCTTTTTGATATCCAAATTGCTCCTTCGTAAAAATGCATTTTTACGTAAAAAACTCTCAAGTTCGATATTGGGAATTTACATTAACCATGCGCCACTACGCGTCCATAATATTAACTACTCCGTTTAGTATACCCAAAATTTTATACGTGTATTTGTTAATTAATTGTGTGTTAGAAGTTGAATTTTACCACTATTACAACTGTTACGGCTACCCTCGATTGAATAAGACGGGGTTACGAAAATTTTAAGTAATAAATAAAGTTGCGATAAAATATCATAAATTTATATAAGAAAAGAAATTATTTTGAATAAACTGTACTTTTGAGTACGCTTAGCAACTGAATTTGTTTACGTTGCGTTTGTTTTTAAAATGAAATGTAAGAATGACATCATTATACATGGTGCAACGTATAGCTGCATCTCCCTCATTTACAAAATCTCTTTCTGTCTTAAAAAACTTTCAGTGCGACTAAATTCTGTAATTGGTCAATTTAAAAAATCACGTGTGATATGTATGCTCGTTGTAGCAAAGAGGAATGCAAATTGCATTATCCCAGGCAGTGTTCATCGAATCATGATTTGAGACGCACTCACTTTAGTTAAGTTTGTTTTATAATTTTAGTAAAAGCCAATATTACCTAATAAAATAGTAGAATAATTAGTTAAAATAAATAATATTTAGTGTAGTGTAAATAGATAAGTCTCATAAGTGAAATTACCTTAACAAAATTATGCAAGGTGCAACAAATGAAATCAATTTATGTTTATCTGCAAGCATCGGCGTTATAATAATGAAATTCGTTTTTTTAATAAACCGAAATGGTCAAATATGAATGTAAAAGTATAAAACTACAAGAATTTTCATAATTAATTCTCAAAAAAACGTGCGCTCAAGAAATTAATGATTATAACAAATGGATACGTGAATTTTTACAGTAAACTATTAATAACGAATAAATAATGGAATAAACAATTTTTGGAATGAAATTAAGGCCCAGTTCTACGCTGTTAAGCGAAAATATCAAAAGTTGCAGCATCAAGCAAGACTACATTTAGAATTCGATGTATCACCACACAATTTGTCATTCTTCACATCAAACATGTGCCATAAAAAGTGCTACATAACACATTTCAATACATGGGTGTACATAAACCAAGTAAAAATAAGGTATTTCGAAATTGATAATTTTTTGTATGTACTCTGTTTATTATGTTTTGTTTTAATTTTAACTGAATGAACGAGTGAATGAATATTAATTTTAAGATTCTACAGTATTTTATTACAAGTAAAATACGAGTGTATATATTTCAAATTAAAATAAATGTATAAAAAGAGAGACGATGTTATCTTTATTCTTTTGCATATGCTCGAGGTAAGTTTGCAGAAATCCACACCCTGAGGAAGAAAAGTCGTACCAAGAGAAGTAGGTGACGCTCTGAATCGCCTACGGAACTGGGTAAAGCGTAACAATGTCGCCCAAGAGTGGGTCTGGCGAATTCTATTGAATTGCGAGACAAACTATCGAGGGTAAATGTGAGAGAGTGAAGTTTTCGTCCGTGTTTTATACATTTATTTTTATAAGATGTTTAAATTTTTTGGTAATGATTTTACTGAACAATGACAAAGTCATTGATTTTGATTATACTTTGTGTATATGGTCCTGGGTAAAGACCATATAAACTGCAGCCATATGATTGATTATTTTTATAATCAAGCAATAATCACCTGTATGATTAAATATTTTGTTTTTAGTTTGAACTCTGTGTATAAGGTCCTGAGCAAATAGACCCTAAACTGCATCTATTTTATTAGATAATTGGCTATTTGAATTTGTTTTTAAGTAATTTTTAGTTTCAAGAAAATTTTCTAATAATAAAATTTTTTTTTAATCATGGTAATTGAAAACGACTATTTAAAAATAACCAAGAACGACGGAGTTAGCGATCTGCAATAGACAAGAATAATTTCCCTGTATTGGTTAGATAAGTAAAATTGCTACGATTATTTTTTATTCATTTCAGTATGCGTTCATTAGAAGCATTTTGATTTTATCTTTAGTGAATAATTTTTGATTAATGCATTTTATGTTTCAATGAAAGAAACTATTTTTGAGTCTTTGTTGGTTTCGAATAAGAAACAATTTTTAATTAATGCATTTTATGTTTCAATGAAAGAAACTATTTTTGAGTCTTTGTTGGTTTCGAATAAGAAATAATTTTTAATTAATGCGTTTTTATGTTTCAATGAAAGAAACTATTTTTGAGTCTTTGTTGGTTTCGAATAAGAAACAATTTTTAATTAATGCATTTTATGTTTCAATGAAAGAAACTATTTTTGAGTCTTGGTTGGTTTCAAATAAGAAACTATTTTTAATTAATGCGTTTTAATGTTTCAAGAAAGAAACTATGTTTGAATATTTCGGTTTCAGATAAGAAACTATTTTTAGTAATGCATTTTGGTTTCTAGTCAAGAAATCATTTTTGAATTTATCTTTTGGGTAAAACTAGGATTGTTGTTTAGTACACCTCCTAGAAATGTGATAATAAATTAGTCTCACAATTGGAAAAATTAACGACGGAATTAGCGACCCACAGAAGGCGAGCCTAATATCCTAATTATTTTCAAATGCGGCACTAAATATCGCATTTTAATCATATTTAATTAAGAAAATCTCTTTAGTTCATGGTCCCTGGTACGACCTAAAAATGCGTCTATAGAAAGGTCCTCTATGACCAAGGAACGATTATTTTTATAATCAAAGCTTAATTTTTTTACAGTGGTTAAATTAGGAATAATGGTCCCTGGTATGACTTGAAAATACGCCTAGAACGGTTATCTTTATAACCAAGAAACGATTATCTTTTATAATCACGAAAATAATTATTTATAATTATTAACTTCCTAATTTTCCCCTGTAACTAAATTTGGACAAACGGTCCAGGAATATGACCTTAAACTATACCACCCTTAAATTTAAAATTACCTTTGTATAAATCAGTAAAAGTAAATTTCAAAAACTAATGTTCAAAATAATACAATAATAATAAATTAATATTTGCCGAATCGATATAAACATCGTTCTAGATAAGCCAGTATTAAAGGAATTATCAACCCACAAGGGAAAGAATAATATCCATATCTTGGTTAAAAATCAAAAAAAAACGATAACGATTGATTACGGAAAAGAACAAATTTTTTGCTTATCCATTATCTTCCAGAATAACTACGCCGAAACGTAAGATTGAATTTTCTATGAGGATAGTACGGTTTCTATAAAAACCAATTTGCGATATTTTAAATTTATTTGGTGTTTAAAAAGGAATAGCAATTATCTTGCAATAAAAATTGCGTTGTTTTTAAGTAAACAGATTTATTAACGTTGAAATATTTTCGGTAACTTTAATGAATTACCATACGGTATGGTGAGAGATTAAATAACTTTCAACGAAGTTAATTATTTTGATTATGTACTACCTATTCCAAAAGAAACATAATTTTATGCTAGTAAAATTAAAAGATAAGAACTCGTCAGCTGTCTGCTCTCCTGACGACAATTCTTTATAATAATACGTTACCTTGAACTTGGCTTAGAAGCGATAAGAAACGATGTTGCTTTTCTTTTAATCTATATATTCAAGGAATGAGCACTTTGAAAAATATTAAATTTTTTTAAATACGACTTGTTTCCCTAAACCCTATCTGAAGGATAAAACAATAAGTTGTGTCTAATTTTCCCGAAATAGCTAATCGTGAAAAAACATAATTTATTTAGTGTATGTCCAAAATATCCGGAACTAGCTACTTCGCCTGTTTTGAACAATGCATGATAATCTCCAGATAGTAAGTTTGATTATTCAAATAAGCAACATATTTCAATTTAATTCCGCAATAGTGGAAAAATTAAAGCCGAGATTTCAATAAAATAACTTTAGAATTGAAAGTTAATGTTATATTTATGATTCTTTCCTTTATAATGCATTAGTACACAATTAAAAGTAAAAACTAAGATAGACCAAGATAAAAGCGAAAGGGATTTGAAGAAAGCAAAATTAAATCTGTATTAGCGTTGTAAAAATATTGCCTCGAAAGCGTCGTATGTTTGTAAAATGCACACAACTAAATTGTACTTGAAGAGTAGCGACCTTGCACTAGAAATACGATAACGTGCTATAATAAAAAGAAATAATTTCTACAATATTAAAATCGTTGAGTAAAATTGGCAAATTTATGTCTCTTTTTGGTTTAAAGTAAATTATTAAAATTCTAGATTGACGAAATTAAAATCAAAGTCAATTCATCGTAATGCATTTTGTTATAAACTATATTAATAGTAATTTAGCAAGTACGATTTGCATAATAAGCTTTAATTGAATAAAGGAAAATTTTATGTGTACAATATTTACTAATATGCTGAAATGCTATAATTTAACGTAAACATTATCTTTCGAAGTAATAAATTTAACGAAATTATTTCAAGAAATCTTGAAGTGTTAAAGCGACACTCTGAAACAAAAGTACTTGTATGCGATTGAAGGTCACTACGTCTATCTAATAACGGAATAAATTCTTTTACATTTGGTTGTACAATCTAAAAATGCACTCGAATAAAGCAACCTTTTATTAAGTAAAGGTATGTAAATAATAAACACACTTTAACGTGATAACAATTGTATTTTTTAATTATTAACAAATGATTTTCTGGTTGTGGGATGCACTTCGTCAAATACAAGATATGCGGTTCCCCGAATTACTTGATAAGATTATCTGAGCATATTAAAGCCAGAAGAAGGAATTTCCTAGTTGTTTATCTTATTCTGAAGTTACGTAATAATGAGTCATACTTTTTACATGCAATAGTTAACGAAGTTTGTTGAACCGTTGATTATAATTTTTATCTCCGAAGTCTTATTAAAATAAATAATAAACAAAAATTCGTAGTGTTTTAATTGAAACCAAATAAAATAAGATGGCATAAATTAATAATTTTTTTTTTCGAAATGTTGTAAAAGATAGAATTCTAATTCATAAGATTAGCAAATATAATTCATAAAAACTTAATTTTTAGTTATACGAACAAGTTATTTACCATTATAACCGTCATGTGAAATCTCTTTAATTTTCTAAACCAAATAAATTCGAAATTATGTCACTTGCTATTATACCCGTTAGTAAAAAAAAAAAAAAAATATTTTTTTTCAGATAAAGGCTTGATTAATTAGTATGAACCAGGTCTATTAAGAATATAATCTTATTTACATATAAATTACGAATAGAAAAGATCGAACTTTTTAATATTTGATTACAAATAAATTTTAATAAATCTAAATTCCATATTATCGTCAATTAAAAAATAGTAATAATCCAAGATCAATTTTATCATTTCAACCAACTGGTTGTAATATCTTTTGAATAATTTAGATTAAAACAGTATTCTACCATATTTCGAAATATGTAATATTAATAATTTTTTAAATGGCATAATTAATCGTGTTCATTTGGGCTACACAATCTTCGACTAGATTGGAGTAGGGGAAGCCAGGCCTGTACGGTAAAATCTGATAACATGACCCGGATTGTTATTAAGACCCGTTCTCGCTGAATGTTTCTTCCTTTCTGCATAATCAATGAACACTGATACAATTTTTAACAGCCTCCTTTTGTTTTCTCTGAGAATTATTGATGAGGTAAGAATATTTTCATATGGAAAATTTCTTTAAGTTTGTCCAATAAAATGAAAATGTGAATTCTTTAATTCACTTACTTACAATTTTTTCATTGAAGCAGAAATAAATCTGTTTGCTACTTAAGACGAAAATAAAATACTGCTTTTTAACTAATTATATTTTATAATATCCATTAATTTTTTTACCAAATATAATGAATACGCTACTTCATTCTATCAAAACTAAGTATAATACATCGGTTATCTTTTGGAATTATTATGCCTAACCCACCAACTATAATTATCATATCGATTAGTTACTTTATCATAGTCTAAGAAATAATTTTTTATAATAATCAAATAGATCATCGTATCTTTTAAGTATGTAAGTTGCATTATTGGAAAAATTCCTTCGTTATCTCTGTGTAATATTTTTACGGTTAACCGCACCAAACGGTAGTCATAAATCCAATTCAATATCCAGCAGTGATTAAAATCACTGGATTCCACAAGATGAGTTAAGACAATTTTCGATTTGGTTGATTATCTCTAATTTTTTATACAATCATTCTTTCGTAGGAGAGGAAACAATGTCCGCTTCGTAAAACGAAAAAATAAATTATTAAGTCGGAAAATTCTTTTTTTTAAGAAATCCTACTAGGTGGGATATTCAAATTGGTCGTGCACTCTTCGACTATAGTATAGTAAGGGAAACTAAGTCTGTACGATATTCCTACTGGGATGATCCGGATTCTCACCAAGGCCCGTTCTCACTGAAATTTCTCCTTCCTTAAAGTTGTGGAATGTTTACACCATTTTGAATATTTTCGTCGCTGTTTTTTATAAACAATAATAAAGAATTCTTTAATTCACTCATTAAAATTGTTTTAATTTTAAAACTATTAGGTTCCAATTTGTAAATATGATTCTTTGGATACCAAACACCACTATTGTTCCAACTTGTAAATATGATAGGTTGAACAAAAACCCTCTGAATTTTGAATTAATAAGTTTATCGTATTTACATTTAATAATTTTTGAGTATCGATTAAATATTTTTACAATTAATAATTTTGAATATCGATTAAATATGTTTACATTTAATAATTTTTTTAATATCAATTAAATATTTTTACAATGAACAATTTTGTCGTAACTGAATAAGTTTGTCGTAACCGAATAATAAAATTATCGTATTGTATTAACAACTTTGATAGTTTCTCTTGAATATTTTTATCGTATTGGAGTAATAGGTCTCCATTGATTAAACGTTTAGTTTAAATTATAATTTTTCTCATACAAATTAAATGGAGAGATATTCATTTTATAAATAAAAATGAAGCAAGCATGCTCGAGACAATTTCTTCTTTAAGATATCCCAACTAAAATGTTAGGCTTAGCTTAGTTGTACAGTCATCAAATGAATTAAGTTGAGGGAAATTAAGTTTGTACGGAAAATCTGATAAGATGACCCGGATTCTTATTAAGACCCGTCCTCGCTGAAAATTCCTCGCTCCTACAACTTGATGTACATGTTCACCTTCATAAATATTTGATTTTTTGTTTTCTGATGAACTTGATTGAAAACAGTAAGAATAATTTCATACAAGCAATTGGAAAAATTGTCTTGATAAAATGAAATGGAATTCTTTAATTCCACTTACTTCGATCTTGTTTTCCAATTTCAAATTTTAGTATTTCCATTTATAAGTATGATTGATCAAAATACAAACGCTTATGAATTTTAGCCGTTGGAAAATAATGTCTTTTTTAAGGTTAGCCTTAGTTGAGTACTGCTTAGCCTGTATGGAAAAATCTAGCATGATGACTCGGATTCGCGCCAAGACCCATCCTCGCGACGTAGCTCGCTTAGCTTTTGTTTCCCGAAAACTAAGGATAGATTTCCAATGATAATTTTAATTCATAAACCCCCCAAACTCTTCTGAAGACCTCTTGTTCTGCTTCAGAACCGTAAATAAGAACAAGTGGCGTCCAACAAAATTAAAACCATCATTGTACTTTGAGTTACTGCAGAAGGCAATGAATGGTTATTGTGTTTTTAATGTTGTTTTTTATTATACTTCTAATAAGTAAACTTTCTTATAAAAAATAATTCCAATTTTTAGTGTACATTATGTCATTTTTTTTTTATTTGTTTTTTTTTATTACGAGTGAGCGTGTTACGGCTACCCTCGATTGAATAAGACGGGGTTACGAAAATTTTAAGTAATAAATAAAGTTGCGATAAAATATCATAAATTTATATAAGAAAAGAAATTATTTTGAATAAACTGTACTTTTGAGTACGCTTAGCAACTGAATTTGTTTACGTTGCGTTTGTTTTTAAAATGAAATGTAAGAATGACATCATTATACATGGTGCAACGTATAGCTGCATCTCCCTCATTTACAAAATCTCTTTCTGTCTTAAAAAACTTTCAGTGCGACTAAATTCTGTAATTGGTCAATTTAAAAAATCACGTGTGATATGTATGCTCGTTGTAGCAAAGAGGAATGCAAATTGCATTATCCCAGGCAGTGTTCATCGAATCATGATTTGAGACGCACTCACTTTAGTTAAGTTTGTTTTATAATTTTAGTAAAAGCCAATATTACCTAATAAAATAGTAGAATAATTAGTTAAAATAAATAATATTTAGTGTAGTGTAAATAGATAAGTCTCATAAGTGAAATTACCTTAACAAAATTATGCAAGGTGCAACAAATGAAATCAATTTATGTTTATCTGCAAGCATCGGCGTTATAATAATGAAATTCGTTTTTTTAATAAACCGAAATGGTCAAATATGAATGTAAAAGTATAAAACTACAAGAATTTTCATAATTAATTCTCAAAAAAACGTGCGCTCAAGAAATTAATGATTATAACAAATGGATACGTGAATTTTTACAGTAAACTATTAATAACGAATAAATAATGGAATAAACAATTTTTGGAATGAAATTAAGGCCCAGTTCTACGCTGTTAAGCGAAAATATCAAAAGTTGCAGCATCAAGCAAGACTACATTTAGAATTCGATGTATCACCACACAATTTGTCATTCTTCACATCAAACATGTGCCATAAAAAGTGCTACATAACACATTTCAATACATGGGTGTACATAAACCAAGTAAAAATAAGGTATTTCGAAATTGATAATTTTTTGTATGTACTCTGTTTATTATGTTTTGTTTTAATTTTAACTGAATGAACGAGTGAATGAATATTAATTTTAAGATTCTACAGTATTTTATTACAAGTAAAATACGAGTGTATATATTTCAAATTAAAATAAATGTATAAAAAGAGAGACGATGTTATCTTTATTCTTTTGCATATGCTCGAGGTAAGTTTGCAGAAATCCACACCCTGAGGAAGAAAAGTCGTACCAAGAGAAGTAGGTGACGCTCTGAATCGCCTACGGAACTGGGTAAAGCGTAACACAACGCAGTCGACTAGCTATATTAGTACAATACGCATTAATAACTTATGTGCAATATCGTGCTATACTAATTAGAACAGCCATTATGACGCGACGTTAGCGCCCTCATCGGTGATGTAAATTTCCAATAGAGAATCTTTTCAAAGACTTTGGAAAAAATTGGCAATATAGATATATGAGCCGATAGTTGTTTGTCTCATTTTCATCACCTTTCTTATGTATCGCAATTACTTTTGATACTTTCAAGGTGTCCGGAAAGATGCCTTTGCTCATGTATTCATTAACAATGTGACAAAGTACCATCGATATTTTATCTGATATTAATTTTATGATTTTTGTATTATTTATGTTGTAGATATCGTAAGTAGCTGTGATTTTAAGTTTTTTGATTATGTTGTTTATTTCAATTTCTGTTGTGGGTTGTAAAAACATTGAATTTACAGTGCTAGGTATAGCCGATTTTAGGTATTCTGTGTGTTGTCCTATTATTTGTGGATTTTGTGTGTTCGAGTTTTGAGTTATGTTAGCGAAGTGTGTTTCGAAGTTGCTTGCTGTGAGAATAACATTATTGCGTAAGACATTTCTCCTGCCAAGTTCTTTGTTGATGATCGTCCATGTTGTCTTCGCTTTGTTATCGGATTTGTGTATTTGCTGTGCATTCATTTGTCTTCTGCATTCAATTAGTTTTCCAATAAACAATTTCCTCATATTGTTGTAGTTTGCTTTGACCTCTACATGACCACTTTTATATTGTTCGTGCAAAGTTTTGACTTGTTTATTTAGCTTCAAGAGTTCAGCTGTGAGTTTGATTTTTTGTTCCTAGTTTTATAAGTTCTTATCGGAAATGCAGATTCAGCCTGTTCCTGTACGATTTTGTTAAACCGTTGGAATTTCATGTTTGCATCACTCTCGTTGTAAATTGGTGTCCACTCCATATTTTGTATGGATTGTTTAAATTTATTTATTTGCTTAATGGAAAATTTTCTTTTTTCTAAGGTGTCCTTCTCTTTGGTTTTATCATTTTTCCATTCTATACAGATTGCTTCATGATCGGATATATTTGCATCGATAAGATCAGGCATACCTACAGCTGAAATTAGTGAAAATATTATCAATGCATGTTAAAGATGCAATACGTGTTGGCTTGTTTATATTCTTTTCGAGATTAAATGATTTCATGAGAGCTATTATGTTTAATTGTTCGTTCGAGTTTTCGTTGAAGTCAACGTTAAAGTTTCCTGTTACTACTAACTTGGTTGATCGATTATACAATTTAGTTACTTCTTTCATGTTATCTTGAAGAATTTCTAAAAAATTATTGAAATTGCCCGAGGGCGATCGATAGGTTGTTATTATTACTGTGTCAATTTCTTTGATGTGGCAAACTGAAAATTCGCCATCGATTTCAATTGATTTTTCGGTAATACTATGAAGAGGTGTGCATGTCAAACCGTCCTTTGCAAATATTGCTACCCCTCCGTGTATATGTTTTATTCTTGTAAAGTCGTGTGTTATTAACTTGTATTTTTGATATTATATTGTATTTGTGATATTATACATGTTTATGTTGTCCGAATTAAGCCAATGTTCATTAATGCATGCTACATCTATGTTTTCTTCATGTAATATGTGTTCCAATGCAGAAAGTTTATTGGAGAGACATTGTACATTGAAGTGTAATAGTTTTATTTTGTTTATTTTGCTTACGTTGTGGTGTTTTCCTGGTAGGCTTTCTTTAAAAAATGACCACCTCTTCTAAAGTAAAATCGCGAGAATCGGACACCCACCGGCCAGAAGCTTTCTTCATAGACTTTTTCCTTGTTTGCCAAGTCAACCCCAACTATAAATGATTTACAATTTCCCATTGTGTTAACCTGATCGACTCTGGTTTCTGCTCCGTCTAGTTTATTTGTGACGTAGTTTTTAATTTGTTCGTGTGTGACGTGCTCTTTTATTCGCGTGAGGAACAACCACAATTTGGGTTTCTCTGCACCTGCAAATTCCAGAGCCCCTTCGTCGGTGTTTTTTCCTACTGTAAGTGCTGGCCTAGATTTCTTCCATTTCTTATGATTCACCGTCTTGTACCCATCATCCTCGTTTAGATTTATTATCTTTCCTAAAAATTTCTGTACCTGCTCTCTTGTTGCTATTTCGTTCTTCTTTCCACGTGTGTTACTACTTGTTTTTGTTGCAGCTCTTACCCTGTTTGAATCGTTTTCCATTCTTCCAGTATCGTGATCGCCCTCTAAAGTTAGTTCGATCTTCTTTGCTTCATTTGCTAGGTTAGGAATGCTTACCTCGTTTAAAGCTTGAGGCACATTGAATTTGTCATCCACTTGTTGTACACATGGTTGCCCATTTCCCTTCATTAAATCAATAATCGTAATTTTATCATTTACTATTGCTTCCAACGTTTTGATTTGATTTTTCAGGCTATTTTCAGGATATTATGTGAACGGTGAATTTCTGCATTGTCTTGTTAGAATATGGATTGCCCTTCCATAGAATAGTGGATAAAGGTTATTAAAACTTCTTTATCCAAGCAACCAACTGCAGTTTTTCCTTAATAAATAAACCTTGCTCACCTCCACAGAAGTATTTACTAAAGCGAACTTCTTGCTAATAAAACTGGTAGCCGCCAATGGCGTCCAAATTAAAGTTTTTACCATCTCTAAATACTAAATTAAGCCATTCATTCTTCCATTACCTGTACTTTCTAGCAAACATTAAACGTGCTTGTTTGTGTCTCTCAGTTATCTCCGAGTGTGTCAAACTTTTCGTCCATTAAACTCTTTCCATTTTCCACAAAGGCCAATACGGCGATAGAGATGGTGGCTGCGTGGACGGCCCAGCGAGGACTGACACTGGTTCCAGAGAAGACTGAAGTGGTCCCATTGATAGGTAGAAGAAGGTGCAGGCCCATCACAGTAAAACTGATGGGCTAAACTGTCTCGGCAAAAGGAAGCGCCAAAGTCTTCGAGATAATATTTATTGGACAAGCACCGTAACTTCGGAGAGCACAACACGTTAGTGACGTAGAAGGCGTTGAAGCTGACGCGAGCGTGTCTAGAATGCTCCCAAATATAAAGGGAACTAGAGAAGCAAAAAGTAGGCTGCTGTGCTCGGTAGCAGAATCCATCATGCTATACGGAGCACCAGTATGGGCTCAAGCTATGAACATCGCAAGACGTAGAAACAAACTGGTGAGGGTGCAACGCCAAGCGGCCTGTGCCTATAGAAGCGTGTATACTGACGCTTTAATGGTGCTGACATCCACCGTGCCCATGCATCTAAAAGCGGAGGAACGGAGTGCCAAATTTCATTGGGCCAGTTTCAAAGCGAAAGGCTTTCGAACCGACACCATACAGAGGTGGCAATCAGAGTACGATGCATCCACGGTGAGAAGGTGGACTCACAGACTGATACCGTAGCTAGCGCTGTGGTACGATGGGGGGCACGGTTAGATTAGTTACCAGCTCACGCAGGTATTGCCCTGCCACGGCTGCTTCGCAGTCTATCTATGTAAGCGAAAGAAGATTAGCAGCAGTGCTTCCGTCTAATGCGGCGATCTCGACGATGCAGAGCACACGCTGTTCTGCTGCCGAAGATGACTCCACACACGATGGTGACCTCCATGATGGAGAGTCCCGCCGGATGAGAGGTGGTGGAAGGACTCGTTATCTCCATTATGATGGAGAAGGAGCGCAAGGAGCATGTGCGATAACAAGAAAAAAATGAGAGAGAAGAAGCAATAAGACGAACATAAAAGTCCCGAAGGGCGGAATAAACATAAACCTGCGCGTCGCCTGCGGTATTATAATATCAAGCAGGCGACATTACATGAGTGGGGTTATAGTGGGTCGGAAAACACCTAATGTGGATCCTAACCCCACACTACCACCTAAGTGGTCCAAATATAAAATCTTGGTCGATGAAATAATTGCAGAAGAGTCTAAATAACAAAGACGTGGCAAAGACGATGCCAACAAAACTGGCATCTAGGACATTATTGAAGCGAGGGGGTTTTTGTTTGGTTTGACCTAGTTTAATATTGGAAATCTCAAGTTATTGAATTAAAATTTTGTGAAAAAACACCACAGTTGTTCTATACAATGGACTACCGATACAACAAAGTTTGTTATATTTTATTACGAAAATTCGTTCCTTAAGATATCTTTTGTCATGTGAAACCATCAGATTTTCATTGGCTCAACTCATTTCCATGTAATTAAATAATGAAATTATTGTACCAATAATCACTGTCCCATCTACTACTACTAAATAAAATTTTACCTAATGGAAATTGCTGATTTGTGAGTAGGTGGATCTTTGAACTTGGTTTGAACCACCAACCATACCATACCAACTTCGGCTCCTTTGAATGATTCCTTCCTTCCTCCATTTTAATAATTAAAAACAACCGTAGGTCTAAAAAGCCGGAATGGGACGCTTCGCCGTCGCCGTTTCGCCGTCGCCGTTTCGCCGTCGCCGTTTCGCCGTCGCCGTTTCGCCGTCGCCCGTTTCGCCGTCGCCGTTTCGCCGTCGCCCATTTCGCCGTCGTTAATTAAAAAATATAAATCAAAAGTTACAATTGAAGTTTTATTAAATTATTTTGATTATTTATAAAAGATTATTTTTTGTTTTTACGCGATTTTTGGGGGGTGAAACGTAATAGTTTACTGCCCCATACCGCAACTATACTTTTTAATGCTATTTCGAGGTTCTCTCACATCCCGGTTGCATTTATCCCGGTTTTCTTGATCTATCGCGCTTCAAGTATGTTTAGCTTAGTAACCAGAGTCAAATCCGCCCTGGAGGGGTGCAGAGCGGAGCGGAGCGCAGCGGCGCCCCGTAAGGGTAGGATTTGACGATGGATTACCCTCCTTTCCGAATGCACACCCCTAAAATTGGAAACGTAATAGTTTACTGCCCCATACCGCAACTACACTTTTTAATGCTATTTCGAGGTTCTCTCACATCCCGGTTGCATTTATCCCGGTTTTCTTGATCTGTCGCGCTTCAAGTATGTTTAGCCTAGTAACCAGAGTCAAATCCGCCCTGGAGGGGTGCAGAGCGGAGCGGAGCGCAGCGGCGCCCCGTAAGGGTAGGATTTGACGATGGATTACCCTCCTTTTCGAATGCACACCCCTAAAATTGGAAACGTAATAGTTTACTGCCCCATACCGCAACTATACTTTTTAATGCTATTTCGAGGTTCTCTCACATCCCGGTTGCATTTATCCCGGTTTTCTTGATCTGTCGCGCTTCAAGTATGTTTAGCCTAGTAACCAGAGTCAAATCCGCCCTGGAGGGGTGCAGAGCGGAGCGGCGCCCCGTAAGGGTAGGATTTGACGATGGATAACCCTCCTTTTCGAATGCACACCCCTAAAATTGGAAGGCAAAAAAATGTAATTTTTTCACTTTTTTGGCAATACACGAGTTATTTTCCATTTTTTGATTATATTTATTACTAATATCTACTAATCACACCCCCATCTATCCGAATTTCAAAGAAAAATTCAAATCGGAGAGAAAAAATTTCACTCCATTTGAAATTTTTTGGATTATCGCAACATTTTAAGTTGGTAATAAATTTTTACTATATAAATGAAACAGCCTCATATTGTGAGTGGGTTTGAAATCCCAAAAAAAATTCCCATAGGTTAGGTTACAATTTGTTCTTCTTCTAAAACTATTAATTTTATTATAAAATTTTATAATAAAATTTTAATTGTAACTTTTGATTTATATTTTTTAATTAACGACGGCGAAATGGGCGACGGCGAAACGGCGACGGCGAAACGGGCGACGGCGAAACGGCGACGGCGAAACGGCGACGGCGAAACGGCGACGGCGAAACGGCGACGGCGAAACGGCGACGGCGAAACGGCGACGGCGAAACGTCCTAGACCGCTAAAAAGCATCATTTAGCTCAACAATTGGCACTTTTTAGCTAATGATGAAATTTTACAGTTATTGGCACCTGAAAATGAATGATGAACCATTGGCAAATGGTTGAAATTTTAAATAAAAGAAACAATAAAAATATATACTTAACTGCGAATGTATTTCACAATTAATTATATTATTTTAACAAAAATGAAACGAAAAGTAAACAAAAACATAATAAAATATTGTAAATTAAAACTTGATTTAAATATGATAATAATCTCAATACCACTATTTTTAAACCTTTAACTTTAACTTTTGGGAAAGGAAATCTACAATTTTTAAAAAAAAGCGTAGTAGTTTACTGGGAAAATAACTGGACGGTAAGATAAGTTACACAACAATGTAAAAATAGATCAGAAATGAGCTGGGCTAAAAAATTGATCTTATCGCATCATGGCAAAGAACATCCTAACGATCTTTGTAATTGAAATTGAGTGAAATTTCCCACAATTTATTTATGCCGGCACCCTGTTTGACAAAAACAAAAACAGACAAATTATTCAATATTACAAGAATCATCGCAGAAACCAAAAATTGAACAAAATTGAAAAAAAGAAAACAGATTGAGTTCAGAAGAAATCAAGATCAATACATACCGAAGGATCGAATTTTCGACAAGAAAAACAATAAAATTTTGTGTCAGTACCCCATTATCTCATCTATTTGGTTTTACGTAAATGGTGTGAACAGTTTAAAAAAAAATTTTAATTAAATTAGCAATAAATATTTGATTATATGGTAATTAAAGCAGATATTATTATACAATGAGATGTTACAAGACTAAAAATAATATACAATTCGTTATAAAAGGCAAGTTATACTATTTTAACAATATTGCATCCCAGGGGTTCTAAGTGTATCAAACAGTGTATTTTATAATAATTAATTGAAAATGATGTCTTTTATTATTATTTGTTTAATTTTCATCACCAAAATACAATTTTCTTATCAAGATGAAGTAAGTGTTTTTATTACCTACTAAAATTCCTTTATTTTACTATCTTGAAAAAAGTACGTTTTTACACTAATTTTACTTGTAAAATGTTCATCTTTATACCTTAATAATTGTTATAGTCGTAAACGAAATTGTAAGCGCCATTTGTACACGTAATGCGAGTTTAAACTGCATATAATTATTACTTCCCTATAAGGAAGTATTGTAATCATGAAAAAATTCGATGTCGATATTTTAACGGAAATATCCGTTTTGAGCATTTCTGAATCCGTTTTGACTACTTTCGCAATGATGTCTGTATGTATGTATGTATGTATATTGGTTCATCCGTCGCTACCAGGCCCGATACATTGCACAGACAACCTCAAACCCACCACAAGTTATTATTTTAAGAACGTATATGTTATTAAATTCTGAAGTGATCAAATATAACACCATGCGCAACTCTTGAGGGGAAACAAAATCTTAAAAATAAAAACTTGCCAAACTCAATAATCGTTAACAATCCCGATACATTGGCACATCTTTGTCAAGCCCGGTATATATAATTTTTTATAATAAACCGACGTTTCTAATCCCAGCAACGTTGTCAATTCTAAGGAACTGATAACTTCCTTCCGTTAATTCTTATCAGTCTTTCTACTGCTTTTATACCAAGATTGCATTGAATGTGATGCGATTTAAGCTTATAATAATTAGTCAAGGTTACAATTTTTTAAATTTACAAGATCAAAATTTTTTTATATAAATATGCACCTGTTTAGAATTCTGTTCAAATTGTCTAATAAATAAAATTAGGTTTTTAAGTTTCCTGTGTTATTATTATTTATTGTTTCTAAATTTTTTTAATAAGGTAATATTACATTTTTTATAGCGCGTGGACCACAAAACTGAAACTCTTGCCCAATCGTTCAAAACGATTATCATAAATTATTTATATGAAAAACAATAAAATATTAAAATGTCACGTAACGCAGGCATCTAAAAATATTGGATAAGGAAAAAATGCAATGGTAAGCTCCTCAAGACTACATTGCATGTGATGTGTTGTAAGCTTATAATAATTAGTCAACGTTACCATTTTTTAAATTTATAAGATCAAAAACTTAACAAGAAAGCATATTGTATTTTAATAGAATTAATCGAGGGGTAAATATCTTGGAAGCCTCTGGAATTAATTTGAAAATCCCTAGAATTCATTGGAAATCATTAGTTTTCGACTAACATACATATTTTTTCAATGATTAGTTAAACTCTTAATACCTTTACATCACAAATCTTTCAACGTAAAACAATGAATTACTCAAGCATGGCGGAAATTTAATCAACCATATTGTGAATTAGGTACGATGACCACCCCAAATATAATTTTTGAGTAGGTAATAAGGAGTGTTCATTTTACTAACATAAGTGGACAACTTGAATTACCTGTAATAAATACAATTGTCAGCCCATATTTGATCTAATAGGCATTATTTATAAAAGAAATGTTTTTTTATCACACATCACCTTTAGTTATTAGTTTTGTCAAATATGTAACGCCATAGAGCGCATTTAAATTGACACCCGGAAGGTTATCTTGCAATAGTGTTCAGAAAAATTATTCCTAAGAAAATATTGTTAAATGCTTAAAGCTAGCGGTTTTCCGAATTATTAAAAAACTTGGGGAGTATAATACACTTGATGAATTACTTAAATCTCTTCATGGATAAGGGTCTATAAATGGTGTAGCTCAGGGATGAGCAACACGCGGCCCGCCACACTCTCTCGTGTGGCCCTTCCAAGATTTTACATTTTGACTTTTAAGATTTAGGTTTATAGGTTTGTTAATAAAGAGATCATTTTAGTTCATCATTCAATATTTGTATGATCATAAGTTCCTTACATGCGGCCCACACAACATTTTTTAATTTGTAGCTGGCCCGTTGTAAAAAAAAGGTTGCTCATCCCCGGTATAGCTGAAGAAAACGTTTTGAAGCTGTTAAAATCCAAAAAGTTCTTTTCTGTACAAAAAGGTGGCAGTTAAATGTCAGTACGGTGCAAAATATTAAAAAAGACTTAATATTAAGACTTGTAAAATAACGAAAAAAAGCCTAAAAAGTCTGCGAAACAACGGTAAAGTTAAAAAAATTGTCCGAAAAGTTGTAGACTCTTTTATTGCAAAAAAAAAAGAATCAGTGCATTTTAATGGATGACGAAACTTACGTAAAAATGGACACCAGGACTACAATATTATAACGCTGTTGTAGGAGAAGATGTGGCTAACGAAGTGAAGATAATTCAGAGAGAAAAATTTGGTAAAAGAGTTCTTGTGTGATAAGCGATTTGTTCTTGTCGAATGAAAGTGGAACATTTTTTTTAAACTGGGATAATTTGCGGTGAAAATTATAGGCAAGAATGCTTACAAAAACATATTTTAGCCTTTGTATAGTAAACACAATATCTCTCCGTTGTTTTGGCCAGATCTGGCCACCGTTCATTATGCTGATGTTACACTTGAACTTTTGTGTTCGAATAATGTCGTTTTTGTAAGTAAAGAAATCCTCCAGATTCTGCTGAACTCCGTCCTATTGAGAGATACAGCGCTTTAATTAAAAGATATGTAAAAAAGAAGCCCGGGAAGCTGAAATTCTGAAAAAATTTAAAAAATTTGGAATGGAGCAAGTCGGAAAGTGACCGCAGAACCGCGCAAAACTTGTGCGAAAGCTTATGGGACGCGTCCGTATAAAAATTCGAAATTACTGCCGTACGTGAACTTACATAGAATTTTATAGATGAAACATGTCACACAACTTGTATTCTTAACTTGAAGTAAATATTGTAAAAATTAATTCAGAATAATTTAGTAAAATATTAATTAGTAAAATGAACACTCCTTATTAGTGTCAATGTTTGCGTATAGTAGAGCTTCCAATGTTTATTCTTGAAAAACAATTTTCCAGTTTTTTCCAATAGTAATGGTGAGCTCCATTTCCCCGGCGCCCCCACCACAAAATATTCAAATCGGACTTGGTGGAATCGTTTGTACTTCGTTTGTATCGGGACCATAATGATGGATATTAATATTATTATTATAATAAATAATAATGTACAATCTATATTGAAGAAAAGTTTTTACGAAGTTATGAGTATTTCAAATTTTAGAGAACTCCGAGCAAGTTACGCTTGGTTACATTTCATTCGGCAGAAAAGATGAACAAGAGTTATTTGAAGTAAATAATTTTATTATGTTAATATAAAAGAAAACAAACTAAATAATTAATAAAATGTACAATTATTAATATATTAAGTTAGTAGTATAAATCAAAAATTGACAATTAGTTGCTACTATTGATTGTCTCAGTATTTTGGACCGATCTTGTAGGTCGTCATAACGTTCCCATTTTCCAGAACTGTTACGCCAACAGTAACAGAGGTAGTGACCAATTGCATTCACATTCTTTAATGTTGGAGGTAGAAAACTAATATTGTCTTTCTTATTGGTAATAATACCGATTAAAAGGGATTTTATGCAACGTTTTCGGTAATCGGATAATCTGATAACCAACATTAAAAAGCCTACATAAGTCCAAGCAGAGATATACAATATAAATTAAATCTACAATATAAA
Source organism: Podabrus alpinus (assembly GCA_932274525.1). Lineage (NCBI taxonomy): Eukaryota > Metazoa > Arthropoda > Insecta > Coleoptera > Cantharidae > Podabrus > Podabrus alpinus. Next base: position 68,748,096 of record OW026454.1, read on the forward strand.
TTAAAAACCCAAATTGGAAAACATCGATTTATTAAATTAACAAGGTGGAACTCGGATGACCGTATTCTTCAACATTTTCTTCTTTTTAAAATATAAGGTTGGTAATCCCTTATGCAGAAAACGTTCTGTAATTTCATTGGCTATTGGTTAAAAACAGAACATCACTAATTTTATTTGAAATTTTCATAATGCACAACGCACAAACATATCGTCCCCCTTATGCCGAAACCACGAATGTGCATTTTCTAGTTTTCAGTTAAGTGTATTTGAACTAAATTATGAAGTAAATGAAATTAATCAATTTTAATTGTAATTCAGACAATTTTTTTCATTTTTATTCGAATATATTGTATATCGAAATCTAACAATAATTTAAAAACAAAATTTTCTATCTTAGAAAGAAAATGCACTTAGGTCAAAATGGCAATTTTTGCACATTCGTGGTTTTGGCATAAGGGGGACGATATAGGAAGCGGGCTTCTATTTTAATCGGTATTATTACCAATAAGAAAGACCTACCAAATAATCACGTCGAAGTGGATGCTGCAAGTACCGCGTATTACTTATGTAATGCATTATTCAAAGATAATCCATCAGTTATAGAGGGTTAACGTGTGTTAAATGTAAGCATAAAATTGAAACGCGATATCCTTCGACAGTGGTAAATTTTCCAGATAGTAGTGTACTAAACCTTCAAGATGCATTAAATTTCAAGTTTAATGAAAATAATGGTAACCTCAGTCAGTACAAAATGTGCAAATCCCAGTACGAAAAAGGTAGATTTTGGTCAACAAGTATTGTTTGAAATATGTGGGCCATCTACATCAAATTCACCAATTGAATTAAAAAATATTCCTTTAAAAGAAATTTCCCTTCAAATTGTGTTCAACGATACGGTTTACCATTTTCAAGGTGCTATTAGTTTTCTATCTCCAACATTAAAGAATGTGAATGCAGTTGATCACTACGTCTGTTACTGTTGGCGTAACAGTTCTGGAAAATGGGAACGTTATGACGACCTACAAGATCGGTCCAAAATACTGAGACAATCAATAGTAGCAACTAATTGTCAATTTTTGATTTATACTACTAACTTAATATATTAATAATTGTACATTTTATTAATTATTTAGTTTGTTTTCTTTTATATTAACATAATAAAATTATTTACTTCAAATAACTCTTGTTCATCTTTTCTGCCGAATGAAATGTAACCAAGCGTAACTTGCTCGGAGTTCTCTAAAATTTGAAATACTCATAACTTCGTAAAAACTTTTCTTCAATATAGATTGTACATTATTATTTATTATACTAATAATATTAATATCCATCATTATTTTCCTTAATAGAGGGGGGAGAAAAGTTTTTTATTGTGTACTAAAGCCACCTCTGTAAAAGCGGCGTATGCGCGTTGGTCTCGAACTTCTCTGCTTAACTTGTTTTCAGCTTTTCATCTTAGTCTTTTTGCTACAAACGAAAATTTTTGCGGTACAAACCGATACAAACGAAGTACAAACGATTCCACCAAGTCCGATTTCAATATTTTGAGGTGGGGGTGCTGGCATTTCTTTGGCACCCCCACTTTGAAAGTGCTGTAACTTTTTTGTCTTTATGATACAAACGAAAATTTTTGCGGTACAAACCGATACAAACGAAGTACAAACGATTCCACCAAGTCCGATTTGAATGTTTTGTGGTGGGGGTGCCGGGGAAATGGAGCTGTAATGGTGTTACTTTTTACCGAATTAAATCTTTTTTATCATCTGGTAATCTAATTGAATATTAATATTGAATTAAATTAGCGGGACCGAACGTATGAGGCTCGGAGCTAAAAGAAAATTTTAAAAGTTCATTTTATTCAATCTTAATTTTAATAAATATTCAGTCAATTTTAAAAATTGGCAGTATATAATGATTATGAAAGCTTAAATATTTTCGAATTTGTTATAAAATGTCTACCTACCACTAAATAAATTCACAATAAATTTAATTAATATAAATCGGTGGCATAAACAGTTTGGCATATCGGATACCGGACAAGAATATTTAAAATTACTACCCGAAGTTACAATAAAATTGTAACCCGACTCAAGAAAATTTTGAATTCAAATATTAGGTAACTATTTTAAGAAATAGTTACCTAATAACACTAGTCCTCACTAGCTCCTACTTAAATTTGTTGCAAAATTCTTCTGTTTGGGTACTAAAAAGAATTTGATAGGCTTCATACTTCAGGAAATAGTACTGCATACAACTTAAATGATTATAAAATTTTAATTTAAATTAAAGTTTTAAATCAAACATGCAAAAAAATACCTTCTATTTAACAAAACTTGTCAGCTAATTAACTTTATAAATAGCCTTAATAATATTAAGTTACTGAAGCGATGTTGCAAAATTTAGGGATTGACAACGTCGAGTACATGTATCGGGATCAGCAACGTTGTATATATTATATACGCTACTAATGGCGCGCTCCCTGCCGAGAGAAACGGTGAACTAAATATGTATGTAATTATACGTTCAACTATCCTTACCAGACCCACCTTAAATCTTGCCAAATGACACCTAAAGGTATAGGGAACCCAAAAAACATTGTAAACGTTACCAGACCCGAAGCCGGGTCTCGTAACGTCGTTTTTGGCCTCATAACGTCGGTTCTGTATGGCGTTTCGGGTCTGTATAAGCGGTTGAATAAATGTATGTATGTATGTATGTATGTATGTATGTCTGTATGGATGTATGTAACGCAAAATGTCTGTAAGTTCTGTATCTCTGGAACGAATTGTTATATAGTAACCAAATTTCATATTTAACACTTTAATCGGTATACAAAGGCACCATTTGATTTTGGAGGAAATCCTTAAACCGGAAGTAGCACTTCTCTTGAAGGACGAAATGGTTTTTCATAAATATCTCAGGAACGAATTGTTATCTAGTAACCAAATTTCATATTTAACACTTTAATCAGTATACTAAAGCACCATGTGATTTTGGAGGAAATCCCTAAACCGGAAGTAGCACTTTACTTGAAGGACGAAATGGTTTTTCTTCAATATCTCAGGAACAAATTGTTATATAGTAACCAAATTTCATATTTAACACTTTAATCAATATACGAAAGAACCATTTGATTTTGGAGGAAATCCCTAAACCGGAAATGGCACTTTACTTGAAGGACGAAATAGTTTTTCTTCAATATCTCAGGAACGAATTGTTATATAGTAACCAAATTTCATATTTAACACTTTAATCGGTATACGAAAGCACCATTTGATTTTGGAGCAAATCCCTAAACCGGAAGTAGCACTTCACTTGAAGGACGAAATGGTTTTTATTAAATATCTCAGGAACGAATTGTTATCTAGTAACCAAATTTCATATTTAACACTTTAATCAGTATACTAAAGCACCATGTGATTTGGAGGAAATCCCTAAACCGGAAGTAGCACTTCACTTGAAGGACGAAATGGTTTTTCTTCAATATCTCAGGAACAAATTGTTATATAGTAACCAAATTTCATATTTAACACTTTAATCGATATACGAAAGAACCATTTGATTTTTGAGGAAATCCCTAAACCGGAAATGGCACATTACTTGAAGGACGAAATAGTTTTTCTTCAATAGTTTTTAATAATTTAATTAAATAATAAAGTAAAATTTAAATAATATTTCTGCGAATCTTTAGATGAACGATGAAGGAATGATTCCTTATAGGGAAGTCATGTGCTGGCCACATCAGATTTTTTAATAAACGATTTGAAATGGTTAATTGTACTTTTAATTGGTTGGATTAATTAGTTAAAGTTATATCAGTTAAATTAACCAAAGTTTAAACTATTAGAAGTTGGCTTAAAAATTTTGATTATTTTGAAATATGATAGATTTACCGTGAGTTTTGCGCCATCTAAGAAATAGTTTGCATCAAAAAGCATTATTTCGCTTAGCGTGCTTGCAGTACTCGATTTCATCTCGATCTACAATTCTACCACGCGCGATAAATATGTACTTTTCGCACTAGATTCACAAATACCTGTCTATACGATATAACAACATGTACTAACAATAAATTTTTATTTTATCAGGCTACTGCAGCTGCAATAAGAAATTATTTTTACACACACGAAGAAATAAAAAATGCTTGTTTGACCGAAATCCACGTTGATAAAACATTTGAAACGAAGTTTGAACTTACTGGAGACATCGAAAATGATGTAAACTTTGGATGTTTTTTAAAATGTGTACTTTTAAAAGCAAAGGTCATTAATGAAGCAGGAGATGTTTCGATTGATGTTATAAAACAAACTATGAAACTGCCGAATAACGATTTGTTGAAGGGATTGAAGGAAAAATGCTTCGGATATGATAAAACCGATTTATGTAAAGGTGTACTGAAATTGGAGTATTGCATTCTGGATTTTATTCAAACGAATATTTTACACTGATATTTTAAGTAGTTTGTAGAAAATCGATTACAATAAATTGTGTATATATTTATTTTTTTTTTTTTATGTTTATTAGTCTTATACTCCCCGTAATTTAAAGTAACATTAGCCCACTTTTAGGCTTCTATACAAAGTATAACAAGAAGCCTTATGATCTAGCTCCGTGTCCGTCTGTCTGTCTGTCTGTCCGTCTGTCTGTCTGTCCGTCTGTCCGCATAATTCAAAATCATACAGAGCGTTTCAAATCGTGTTGGAAATACTCTGTGTGTATAGAGGTCTAAGAACTGGGTAGCCAGTGCGCTACTTTTAGGCTTCTATACAAAGTACGATATAACAAGAAGCCTTATTTAGGCTTCTATACAAGGTATAGAAAGAAGCCTTATGGTCTGGCTTCGTGTCCGTCCGCATGTTTCAGAGCCAATCATAACGTTGATCAACTGATACGTTGTTATATTGTAAACTAGATGATACCCCGTCCGAGGACGGGCAGCTAGAAGGACGGGCAGCTACCCAAGGTCATATGGCTTTTGGATTGCACTGAGAGCTTTCCTTAATCTTCATTCAACTTAAGTTACCTTGGGTAGCTGCCCGTCCTTCTAGCTGCCCGTCCTCGGACGGGGTATCATCTAGTTTAAAATAAGTAAAAAAATTTTAAATATTGATTAAGTTTAATTTAATTTAAAAAAATATATGTAAGTTTTTTGTTTATTTATTTAATGTTGTTCTCATCTCTTATTATAAAAGGCCAAGTCCTTCCTTCCTTCTGTCTGTCCCACGGAAATACCCGAAGCAAACCGAACCGAACGCATAACGGATAATTTCATAACCAATCGGATAAACGTATCATCGTATCATCGGATCAACGTATCATCGTATCAACGTATTTAAATTTCCTATATAGGTGAAAAATCTCTTATTATAAAAGGCCAAGTCCTTCCTTCCTTCCTTCCTTCTGTCTGTCCCACGGAAATACCCGAAGCAAACCGAACCGAACGCGTAACGGATAATTTCATAACCAATCGGATGAACGTATCATCGTATCAACGTATCATCGGATCAACGTATCATCGGATCAACGTATCGCATGGGACCGAGCGTCAGCAGCTTGCCGCGCTTGAGTTTCTTCTAAAGTTTCACGTTGTTGACGTATCGCATGGGACCGAGCGTCAGCAGCTTGCCGCGCTTGAGTTTGTTCCAAAGTTTCACGTTGTCGACGTATCGCATGAGACCGAGCGTTAGCTTGTCGCTGTGATCGAAGCTGTTCTTCTGTGTTATTAGCTCTTGTACGTGCTTTTCTCTCACGATTCAATCGTCGTCGCTTTGCAGCAGGATTTTCAAAATTTTCATTATCCATTATGGAAGTTCACATAATGCTTTTTTGGAAATAGACTTACCTATATAGACAAAATGATACGATGATACGTTGATCCGATGATACGTTGATACGATGATACGTTGATACGATGATACGATGATACGTTGATACGATGATACGTTGATACGATGATACGTTGATCCGATGATACGTTGATCCGATGATACGTTGTGCGTTCGGTTCGGTTCGGTTTGCTTCGGGTATTTCCGTGGGACGGACAGAAAGAAAGAAAGACTTGGCCTTTTAGGCTTCTATACAAAGTATAGCAAGAAGCCTTATGATCTGGCTCTGTGTCTGTCCGTCCGTCTGTCCGTCTGTCCGTCCGTCTGTCCGTCTGTCCGCATAATTCAAAATCATACAGAGCGTTTCAAATCGTGTTGGAAATACTCTGTGTGTATAGAGGTCTAAGAACTGGGTAGCCAGTGCGCTACTTTTAGGCTTCTGTACAAAGTATAACAAGAAGCCTTATTTAGGCTTCTATGCAAGGTATAGAAAGAAGCCTTATGGTCTGGCTTCGTGTCGGTCCGCATGTTTCAGAGCCAATCATAACGTTGATCAACTGAAACGTTGTTATTATATTGTAAATACTTCGTCTATATAGTATTGCGTTAATCTGTTAATCCGTTGATTAGATTCGCTAATGCAATTTATTTTAACATGTTTTTACGGTCGTTTCCTCGCAAAAATCGACACCAAAAAACCGACACCAAAAATCGATACCAAAAATTGGCACCACATGTATAATTCAAATTTATAGTTTATAATTTGAATAGAGTAGATTATCGAATAACATCTTCCCATTCACAATAATGAATTTTCAATAACAAAATTTTCATTACCAAAAATTTAAATCCGAAACCGATCGCAAAAAGCAAATCTGCTTATATAGTAAATTTTTTATTACCAACACAAAAATTAAGGGATTATCCCCCGTGTAACACAACTACGTGTAATACACGGTTACACAACTACGCCGCACTTCGGAAAACAGTAAAAAGAAGAAAAAACGAGATAGGCGCCACTCCCGCGGCACCCCTAAATCTCGAGGAAAACTATGATAAATGGTTTGGTACCGAAAAACAGGTTCCATGATAAATCTTCATATTTAGCGAACGATAAAGCCCTGTTTAGCGCCCCTTCCACAACCTTATTTAATTCTCGCAAAGCCATTTTTTGTAAAGACAGTTTTAGTTCACGTTCAACACATTTAAGTCATAATAAGTCATTTGGTTTATATAGTATTTTTATTAAATATTAACGGATTAACGTATTAACGTTAATCCGTTAATCCGGATTTAAGTTAATCATTAATAACCGTTATTTCCTATCTCCTCGATTTTTGTTTCTTCTTTTCGTTCCGTTCAGATCCTTCCCCTTCCATAACTTCGATTAGTGCTTATGTTGGTAACAAATTTGGACCAATGAGATTAGGTTTTGACACGCCGCAGGAGCGAGCTGGCATTTTAGGCTTCTATACAAAGTATAGCAAGAAGCCTTATGATCTGGCTCCGTGTCTGTCTGTCCGTCCGCATAATTCAAAATCATACAGAGCGTTTCAAATCGTTTTGGAAATACTCTGTGTGTATAGAGGTCTAAGAACTGGGTAGCCAGTACGCTACTTTTAGGCTTCTATACAAGGTATAGAAAGAAGCCTTATGGTCTGGCTTCGTGTCCGTCCGCATGTTTCAGAGCCAATCATAACGTTGATCAACTGATACGTTGTTATATTGTAAATACTTCGTCTATATAGTATTGCGTTAATCTGTTAATCCGCTGTTTCGATTCGCTAATGCAATTTACAAATACGCAAATGTTCGAAAGAAATTTACTAAGTTAAAGATATTTTCAAAGAGGTCTCCCTATATAAACTACGTGTTAGGCTTCTATACAAAGTATAGCAAGAACCCTTATGATCTGGCTCCGCGTCTGTCCGTCTGTCTGTCCGCATAATTCAAATCTAATCAGAACCTTCGAAATTGTGATTGTGACCGTAAAAATTTAATTAGTGCAGATTATCTGATATTACATTATAATAATATGGCGACCAAAAATAACAACTTTTTTTTCAATGCAGACCAAATATAAGTTATATTTTATTTACATAATTTTTCACCTATATAGGAAATTTAAATACGTTGATACGTTGATACGATGATACGTTGATACGTTGATACGATGATACGTTGATACGTTGATACGTTGATACGTTGATACGTTGATACGTTGATACGATGATACGTTGATACGTTGATACGTTGATACGTTGATACGTTGATACGTTGATACGATGATACGTTGATACGTTGATACGTTGATACGTTGATTCGTTGATACGTTGATACGTTGATCCGTTGATACGTTGATCCGGTTTTATTGTAATCACAGCAGTGGCTTGATGTGATTGGTGAAGTTAAGTTGTAAATAAAAGAGAAAGATTAGGATTGATCGACCTTAAGAAATGGATCGTACATTACAGAGAAGTAAAGTTCCGGATGGAATGGAAAAGTTTGCTTATTATTGATTATATAGTAAATGATAAATACCAACCGCAAAAATATATTTAGTGCAGATTATCTATTTTCAATGCACACCAAATATAAGTTATATTTTATTTTCATAACTAGATGATACCCCGTCCGAGGACGGGCAGCTAGAAGGACGGGCAGCTACCCAAGGTCATATGGCTTTTGGATTGCACTGAGAGCTTTCCTTAATCTTCATTCAACTTAAGTTACCTTGGGTAGCTGCCCGTCCTTCTAGCTGCCCGTCCTCGGACGGGGTATCATCTAGTTTTGAGGTGGACCAATCCTCTCCTTTCTCTTTTATTTACAACTTAACTTCAGTAACCACATCAATAAAAAATTATTTTTTCACATCAAAGTAAAATAAAAAATCAGTTCTTAGACCTCTATACACACTGAGTATTTCCAACATGATTTGAAACGCTCTGTATGATTTTGAATTATGCGGACAGACAGACGGACACGGAGCCAGATCATAAGGCTTTTTGCTATACTTTGTATAGAAGCCTAATAAAAAAGTTGTTATTATCTGGTTATTTTTGGTCGCCATATAATGTAACATCACATAATCTGATAATCTGCACTAATTAAATTTTTGCGGTTGGTATTTATCAATTACTACATAAGCAGCGATGCCAACCCGTACTATAATTGTAGTACGCATACTATAATTTTACCTTCTGTGCTGTACAATAGAAGGTACAAATTACGGCGACTGTTGGGTTAATAATGTAACCACTCGAAACAAAATTTCTTCAGCTACACACTAAAGAATAGGCTTATTTTAGGCTATAGAAAAAATAACTTGCAAGAAATTTTGAAAAATAACCAAAATATCGAGTTTTGAAAAGAAGGGAAAAGTAAATTCATGTAGCCGGTCGAACCCGGGGTCTGCACATATATCCGGTTACAGTCCCTTGAAATGGAGTGAAATTTTTTCGGTCCGATTTGAATTTTTCTTTGAAATTCGGATAGATGGGGGTGTGATTAGTAGATATTAGTAATAAATATAATCAAAAAAATGGAAAATAAGTCGTGTATTGCCTAAAAAGTGAAAAAATTAAATTTTTTTTGCCTTCCAATTTTAGGGGTGTGCATTCGAAAAGGAGGGTAATCCATCGTCAAATCCTACCCTTACGGGGCGCCGCTCCGCTCCGCTCCGCTCTGCACCCCTCCAGGGCGGATTTGACTCTGGTTACTAGGCTAAACATACGAGAAGCGCCACCGATCAAGAACACCGGGATCTATGCAACCGGGATGTGAGAGACTCTCGAAATAGCATTAAAAAGTATAGTTGCGGTATGGGGCAGTAAACTATTACGTTTAACCCCCAAAAAATCGCTTAAAAACTAAAAATTACCTATGTTGCATGTACGACCGTCGACCTGCATCTGACGCTCCGAAATTTTCTAAGTGTAAGAGTATATCAGTCTGCACGTACCGTCAACAAAATGGGTGAGATTCCACCCGCGCGTCAGTGAAACATGTAAAATTTACGATTTTCAAAATCGATTATTTCAAAATTTTGATAACAAATTCTCGGTTCATATTTTGAGAATTTGTTATATTAACTGTGTTCTTTAGTGTGTAGCAGAAGAAATTTAGTTTCGAGTGGTTACATTAACCGTACAGTAACCCAAATTACTTATAGAATGCCTACTATAATAAATTATAGTACGGTTGGCATCGCTGTACATACATAAGTAATAATAATAATCAAACTTTTCCATTCCATTCGTAACTTTACTTTTCTGTAATTTCCGGTCCATTTTTTGAGGCCTGACCGTCCTTCTAGCTAGTAATATATGTTTTGTTAATTAGTTGATTTTGTTATGTCTTGAGCCTGAAGAACGAATTTTTATATTCATTTAATACGTCACTTACTAATCTAAAATTCTCCCGCATGGTGGCGTTTGCTTAATGTAAATTGCGAATAGAAGCCTAAGAACTGCCGCTAAAGCGAGTTCCACCTTGTTTAGCATTATTATAGTACATACTGTAGTGTCCTGGTGTCCTTGACAAGTATCCACGAGAACACACACAATACCTTTTGGTCACCTACCTTAATTTGACTCAATACTTTCTCAGGGTAAATACGTCGGGGTTGACTCTAATAAAACGACACTATTGTAGACGAGCTTATGATTGAACGAGTTTTCGTTACCAACAAAGAGTAAACAAGATTGGATCTAGTTAACAGTTTTTTTAATGGTATAACAAAACTTAATCATTCAACTAACAACGCAACTCAACAACAATCTTCAACATTCAATAATTCTAACTACGCACTGGGTGAAATAAATAATAAACGCTAACCTTTCTATTTCGCACAGTCGCACACAATCTTCCTTCTTCTCTCTTGAAGCCAACTCTGCTCTAGTCTTCTTTAGATATGGACTCCAAAATCCACACTCGTTCCAATGTTTTCCAATAATTTGGAACTCGACCTGATAGATTTGATCTGGATTTATTCGCGTACGTTAAGCGCCATTCACATCCACTTTACGTAACGTAAGACATAACGTAAGGAATGTTGGTGCGCATGGTTTCTTATGCACCCATTTTCATTCAAATAAAACATGGTAGACATAACATAACTTAACATAAGAAAAGTTGGTTCAACTTCAACTTTTTCGTTATGTTATGTTATGTCTTATATCCCGAACAAACTTAAAATTACCGAACGAACAAAAAAAACAAACACATGACAACATGTGCTTGAAACCACCGTTTCCAATCTGTTGTTCGCTCCTTGTTGGTTATCAACATATCCGTAACGCGGATGGAGCGTATCACAACAATACATATTATTAAGTATGCAAAAATTGTTTGCACTAGTATTCTTCTACTTCAATTTTGCCACTGTAATAATTTAATATGGATGTTTAAATTTTTGACACTTTCAATTCCACACAATAATTCAAAAAAGTAAAAACCGGCGGCGGTCATCGCCGGTCACATCGATCGATATTAACTGCTCTTGCAAGGTTATTATTCAATATCTGGACCGTCTCCATGCTTCGAAGGGCAGCTAAAGCCGTCTGTTCCCCTGGTGTTAATGATTTGCCATTATAATCATAAAAACAGGGTATAGGCACATCAAAGGCCAGCCTATCAAGCTACGCAAGCTACGCAAGCTTGCTCTCTTTACTACAACTTTAATTGTCTGTTAATGTTATAATGTTGGGTTGTATAATTTTCATGGAACTTTTTTAAAAATTTATTTAAGTGCTTTAATAACTAGATCATGGCACTAAGTGAGAATGAAGTAACAGTTTACCTTTATAAATTTGGAAATTAAGCCGGCGCGGTTCAGAAAACTATAAAGTAATTGAATATTTTTAGGGTGATTTGCCAGGATTTTCCTTAAGGTGTGTGGTAGCTGCAAGGCTTTCCTTATTTGGTCATATTTCTTACATCTTGAGAGGATGATGTGGTCAATCGTTAAATCTTCATCGCATGCTGTGCAATATGTGGGCTCAGTTTTATCAAATAGGTGTACATGGGTTAATATGATGTGTCCTATTCGTAATCATGCCAGAGCTACCTCAAACCTCCGATTAGGTTGATTTGCCGTATTCCAGCTATAATAGGTTTCTTTGACGATTTCTAATTTATTTTTCTGTTTTTGGTTCCATATATAGCAGTCCAGGATGCCACACCTAAGCCTGTGAATATCCAAATAAGTTTTGGAACAGTATGTCTTCTCTTCTAAATCCCTATTAATGGCGTTATCTGCACGATAAACTTGCTCAATGGTGGCATGGTGTTTTGTGAACCCCAACTGGTGTTCAGGGATCACCTTTTCATTGTGATTAAAGACTTTTGATGTTATTGGAACAAGACCGATTGGCTTGCATGAGATGGTGTCTTCAAGTGATTTATCATGTTTATGGATTAGGATGAGCTGAGGCATCTTCCACTGAGTTTGAGTAATTCCCATCCGGAGCACTGCATTAAAAATAAAAGTTATTAATTTTCCACATTTTATTAGGATCTCGTCCTGTGATCCTTTTCCTATAATCAGATCATAACCAGGCGATTTCTTAGGATCCATATTGTTTTGAATTATAGAAAAAGTACCCGTCTTTTATTTTAAATGGCTTAATTGGTAATCGCATTTGAAGGGATGATTCGAATGCTGCATAGATTTCCACATCTGTTGTTGGAGTTTCTGTTGAAAATAGTTAGAAATACGAAAGTATCAGCCTTTTGTTTATGGTTTCTTGCCCAGGTCTCATCAGTTTTGCCTAGTGGGGAAACCGCTGTACACGCGCGCTTTAACTTTTTTGTCGTCTTTCATAAGGAATAGTCAGTGCTCGCAGTAGGCGTAAGATTTTCTAAATAAGTTTAAATTGATAGGTTTTTATGGTTAGATAGCAAATTTTTTATGGATCTTGAGACTTGGTTTAGTATTGTTTTATCGTTTGGATGTCTAATATTGTGCCAGGTTCTTCTCAATTTTTGTTTTTCGCGATTGCATTTTTAATATAATCGGGACATATAATTGCATTTTCAAACGCTTTTGGTGTAAGAGTGGAGTTCCATGTGGCGCTCTGTGTATTGTGCTATTTAAATGTTCGATTGTTTGATTAAATCCTTCTCAGCTTTTAAATATATTTCGGTATGAATATTTCCTCAAATAGATATTTACAGTTCGTCCTATTTGTAATCCAATTAGAAAGAAATGGTGGTTTTTGTCTTGAAATTATTTTTGAGCTCAAATGGGAATGATCTGAAGATAAGTCCAGTCAAGATTCCGCTTCTCACATCTCTTATTGCTAGTGCTCTCTTCTTGTTTATGAGTCGTGGTCAGTTTGTTTGCCTTTCTCTCCACTATCGCCTGGTCACCCACATTATTTTGTAAATCTTTTTATGCTGGAATCTTGTACTGCTCACTACCATGTTCGTTACCGCCGCCAAACCACACAATATTGTAACTTCATGTGCTGGGTGTTAACCACATATTTCCTTTATATACTCCTATTTTACAATTTGTGCGTTAAAATCTCCCAATATGGTAAGTGTTTAGTGATTTTTCTAATATTGTAACGGGAGTCCTGTATCTTTCTTTTTGCTCCTAAGTACAGAGCTCCTTTGTACCTGAACTTTAGTGCATGGACAATAAGCCTGGATTTTCCAGGATTTAGCACGCAATCAATGTAATTAGTTAGGGTTTTCATAGACCGTTAACATTTAAACGGTAACGGTCCAGGTGCCCTTGTTCGGCAATTCTAGGAAAACCCTCCCTTTCTTTATTTGTGTATATCTACTTTAAAATAGTTAACTTTCGAAGTAAAAACTAAGACTAAAATTGAGTCAAGATTGTGAGCCAGTCAAGTACACATTGTAAGTGCAAGGTTTCGCATCGCAAATTGCTCCACAGTGAATATTTGTGAACCTGCAATTACACATATTATAAGTAACAAACAGTTTTCGGACATTTTGCTCATTTTGTTATTCGTCGTTATTAGTGTGGTGTTTTGTAAATAAAATTGTTATGAGCGATTCTATATCTCGTCTGCTCTCCTGCCACTTCTTCCTGTTTTCCCGATTTCAGCAACGTTCGCACGTTCTACGTTACTAACCTTATAATTCCCTTCTTTCTCTTCTTTCTTATATTTCTCCCATTTGTATTTCTTCTCTCATCCACATCTTCCATTTGAAATGGAGTTATCGGGAGCACTCTCGTGATTCTGCAAGGTACGCTGATCACCCGTGTTAAGCTCGAACCCCCATTAAACAAAACAAACAAAATGTATGCAGAGTCTGTTACTACTTTGTTGCTAATTTGTTGCTCTTACTGTTCTTGAGTTACGGCCATCTCAAAGTGGGGGTTGCAGCTTAATATTAAGCTGGAACCCCCACTGAGATTAGCCATTTTCAATGTTATAAACAAATACATTTTTAAGTACATATTGCAATGTTGGGGTATCACGTCAATAGAAATACGTTTATTTTAGATTCAGAGAATTTGTTAATAACAAAAAGCATGGACTTGTCTGAACAAACAGATAAATTTTCGTCCGACACCAAGAATTTGAGTTCAGTATCATTTAATTTGAAAAGCGAGGCTTGAAACAGGTTAATAAAAAATAATTTATAATGTAACGCTTAATTAATTCCGTTGATATAAAATGTTTATTAATAATACAAAATCAAAATTGTTTAGTCATAAGAAAGGTAATTCAAAAGTCAAAATATTGTTAATTGATTAATTAATATAAAATTTGTGTTAGCATTAAAAATTTAAATAAGTGATATAAAAATATTACGCAAAGTTCGGAGTGTTTCGAATTAGTGCACCAAAAACGGATAATGCATGTCCATAAATTTCATGAAACCAATCACGAGGCAGCGATGAAGATTAATCCAATCTAAAAAAAAAATTATTTTATTAAAATTGTAACAAGTCACGATGAGCTGAATACAGACATGTAATCTTAGAAGGTCAAAATTATGGTATTGATTTTTGCATCGACCAATAATAAATAATGACGAAAAATCAAGAGGCTATGATTTTCGAGGCGATGAAAAAAGAAACAATTGGGATTGCTCTACGTTTTGATTAACGATAAATGGCGTTGTGTTTTATCACTGCGAGTAAAAATAATTAAAAATACAGAAAATTTAAGTAAAGTCGACGAAAAGTAGTGAATATTAATATAAAAAGTGTACTTACCTAGTAATAAATTGTTTTCCAATCGAAATTATAAAGGATTTAGAATATTTTTACAAAAAACGAATTTCAACTACACGTAGTTTTATACGAGGCACCAAGAAAGTGATCCGTTGATATCAAGATAAGAAATAACCATCGGCGTGTCGAAGTTTAACAATCTCATGGTCAAACATCTTATGAATAATAAAAACCCTAGAGCTCTTAAAGGTAAATTAACATTAAACTTTATTTTCGTAATAAAATTAAGTGAAAATTTCGGACAACATAAATGCGTGCTTTTCTTCGTTAATGTTAAGAATTTTTATTAATAGGATTAATATTAAGAACTGTTTACTTGATAAACCATTTATTTACTTTATTTTGTGTAATAAAAACATAATTGTCTTTGCAAAGGAAGATATTTTTTTTGATCTGTTCAGAGTCAAAAAATTTGATTTAGCATTACAGTTATTGGTCCCGGAACGAACCCAGACTGAGAGAGGTAAGTCCATGCACTCCGAGACATTAAAGCCGAGGTATTATTATCACATTATTTGTAAATTGTGTAAAAGTTAAATATTTCTATCGACGGGGTACATTTACGTGAACCCGTACTAAAGCATTTTATAAAGAGACATTATTAGTAGTAGAGGCATCACACTCACACGGCAATTTGGCTAGCCCAACGTGAGGCTACGATATCACAGCAATTTGGAGCCCAACGTGAGGCTACGATCACATAGCAATTTGGCTAGCCCAACGTGTGGCAGTATTAGGAGTAACCGTACACAGCAATATATAGACTTGTTTCCATTTCTGAAGATCCTACGCAAAAACGTCAACTAGTATATTACAAATCTAATTCGAAGTTGCTATTGGACGATCAGTGTGAAATTAAGGTTATGATTCATATCATCTAATGCTTGAGCCCATATAATTACTTTGTGGTTTAATTTTAAATGGATTTTGAATTTTTTAAATTGCCTTTTTGAAGTCCCATTGAAAACTTTTGTACAATGTCTTGATGTTTGTCAATTTTTAGTCTGATTTGTTGTATTTTGCCTCTTACCTTTTTATTTTCAATTTTTTCATTTTTCATTTGTTTACTTATAATTTGAAATTATTTTATTCTATTGTCTTCGTGTAAGTTTTTTGCTTAAAATTTTAGTTTTTCGTTAACTTTTGTTTTTTAAATTTCTAACAAAGTTTGTTTTAATATTATCTCTAATTACCATTTAATCTTTTAATTTTTTATTTGTTTCCTTATAGTAATTTGAATTTACTTTATTCTATTGTCTTCGTGTAAGTTTTTTGCTTCAAATTTTGGTCATTTCGTTAACTTTTATTTTTTAATTTTCTAACAAAGTTTGTTTTAATATTAGCTCTAATTACCATTTAATCTTTGATTAAGCTAACCTGACGACTGAATAATGATACCAAAACATCAATCTGGTAAGTTATAATTTTTTATATTTTCTTTATTAGTTTTTCGATCATTCTGGTTTTTATTAATTTTTTGGATTTGTGTCAAGAATGCATGCATTTCTACTAATAATTAAAATTTAAAATATTTTATTTATTCTATTGGGCAGAAATAAAAAACATTGTTATGCAAACGGCTGAGTAAACATACGTATTTATTGGTTACTATTAATTTTAATTGAAGAGTTTTGGTGATAAATCAAGTCAACACCTCTTGATGAGTTTATAATTATTTAAACATTATTTTATTCGATTCGTATATTTAGAACAAAAAGGACCACAAAACTTGTTAATCTTTGGAATTATTAGTGAATTTTGTGTTTTAGCATTATTTCAACCAATATCAATGAGTGTAATTATTTTTACGGCTAGTAAAAGAACTGTTAACAGGATCTCGAGAACTGACATCCAGTTTGACCAAGACGATTCATAATTGGTATAGTGTAGTGAAAATTCACTCCAATTTTTAGCATATATGAGTACGTACGAGTATGTGATTAACTGTGGTTTGGTTTGGAATTTATGAGTAAATAAAATTAACTTTGTGATCAGAATTTTCCCACGTGTTTCCGCGCATTATTTTGAATCTAACTGCAATTTAATGGAAATTGCAATGTATTTACCTATATATTGCTATGTGCCAACCTCTTATGGTGGGTCACATACATTTTTAATTGAAAATTTTTTTTAACCTGGTATTGAATTTTACCTCGTGCTAGCTCTAACTTATTTTTGGTTCTTTTATTGAGCATGAAATCTTTTCTCAGGAGTAGATTCCTCGACGTCTTACCTTTTTGGTGCACTTTTATTCTAATGAATAAACTTATTGAAGTCGTCGAATTCAAAGAATAATGATACCAGATACAACGTAATAGATGAATAAATAAATTTTATTTTTTAACAGCAATATGAAATTATGAATTATGAACATCAAATGTATTTATTCTAAAAATCATTAATAACAAACTTAAAGTTACCCCAATGTTTTCTTTTAGTCTCGCGAATATTGTTTCTATTTGAACTCGTAGTATACGCGGCACGTTTAGTTAAATATTTATAAAGCAGGGTGAGCTCACCTAATCTTCTTCGATACGCCTACTGTTATAACTGCTGACCAATTCTTTTGTAGCTGCTCCAAGTTAACCTCCAAGCTGTTCTTGCATAATCGTGTTGTTTTTGATTGCCAAATCCAATTATTGATCATCGGTCGGTACGATAATCGTGAATACGTTCTTCATAAACCGTAGTTTCTGATATTCCAAAAGGTAAGTCAAAATTTATTGTTATCTCCAAATTATTAATTCCTTTTTTTCTCACGCACGTGGTTTGATCCCACTTATAACGTTTATTTATTTTTAGTTGCTTCCGGATTAAATTAGCTTGGCTAATTCTACCATTACACGGCACACGAAATTCAAAAACCCGTTTTTACCGTTTTTACTTTTCCTGGAAGAACCCCGTTATTATTCCGTTACCTGGGATATCTACCTACATCCCGACTTTTACATTCCTGATTTTTAATTTTTTTTAATTGGATCCATTTTCCCATTGGTAAGCTTTATCCGCCGTGTTGATAATT
The DNA here is from genome assembly GCA_932274525.1 of Podabrus alpinus. Taxonomy (NCBI): domain Eukaryota; kingdom Metazoa; phylum Arthropoda; class Insecta; order Coleoptera; family Cantharidae; genus Podabrus; species Podabrus alpinus. The sequence goes on from OW026454.1 coordinate 68,766,163, forward strand.
TTTTAATCCTTTATCTGTGTTTCAAAATTGACTAACGCACTTTTGATTTGTTTATTTCTAGTTGCGCTACGATACACACCTGTCCGATCAGTGACGTACCACTTGCCTCATCGGTGAACTATTTGTTTGGTCCCATCGCGGGCCTCGGATATCGTACCGCCGCACTATGTCATTCCGATTTTAACATTACGTAAAATATCTTTTTATTTAACCTTTATTCGGCACATCTTAAGTTAACAAATTTATTTAATATTACAAAAATTCTTACAACTAACATTCTTATTTATAAATTATGAACATGTTTTTTAAAGAAAATAATTTGTTTTCATCTGGTATCTTTTTCTTTTATTATTCTTTGACCTGTTTATTTGTACATACAAATTTATATGGCATTATTTTTATAAGTTCCCGTGACTTCGAGAAATCTTTCCTTTTTAAAAGAACTTTCATTTTTTTTTTATACTAGCCGAAGAGTAATTTCTTCCTTGTCCATTTGGATCATAGCAATATTCATAAATATTAAATATACCTATACTTATTCAGTTGTTACCATAAGATATTATTATATAACCATTACACATAATTAATAATTAATGCAGTTATTTCAATTTTTAAAAGCTTTTATTTAGCTCGTACAAAATTGACCTCGCGCATATCCTATACGCGCAACTTCAATATAGTTTAAATACAAAGAATTTCTTATTACGGTTGTCATAGCAACGGACAGCATAGGAATCTCTTGGAATAATCCTTATTACGGTTACCATGGCAACGGAAAGCATAGCAAATGGTTTAAATACAAAGAATTTCTTATTACGGTTGTCATGGCAACGGAAAGCATAGGAATCCCTTGAAATAATACTTATTACGGTTACCATGGCAACAGAAAGCATAGCAAATGGGTTAAATACAAAGAATTTCTTATTACGGTTGTCATGGCAACGGACAGCATAGGAATCCCTTGAAATAATCCTTATTACGGTTACCATGGCAACGGAAAGCATAGCAAATGGTTTAAATACAAAGAGTTTCTTATTACGGTTGCCATGGCAACGGAAAGCATAGGATCCCTTGAAATAATCCTTATTACGGTTACCATGGCAACGGAAAGCAGGTCTCATCGTGTTTTTCGAACACTATACGCATCGAAATACGTCATTTAAAGAAATTAACTCTGTTCATTAACTCAATAAGGCGTTTCCAAATACGTCACGTGTTTAATGACTAGCTGTCAAGCTGTTGGCGGACTAATACAAGTTTGTGATAAAAAGTATTTTTTTAATAGTTAAAATTGAATTTTTTTACATTTTATAAACCGTAGAGAGTGTAGTGTAAAATTATTACTGTAAGTAGGCTTCCGTTTATTTTATTTGCCGAATAATCGTAAACCTAAGCTAAGAATTTTACACACATAAAAGTGTTCGTGACGTCACATGGAAACGCTGCATTCAACTTTGATGGTTTGGAACGAATATTTAGTGCCTTATCGAAGCTTGCCCCAGGTCTCATCGTGTTTTTCGAACACTATACGCATCCAAATACGTCATTTAAAGCAATTAAACGTAGACATAAAATTTTGACAGACTTTTTTTTTATAAGCTTATCCTATACGCGCAACTTGAAAATGGCTTCGCGAATATCAGATGTTTCACAAAAGCGCGCTTTCTGTAAGCCGTTGTTATAATTTGGTGTATTGTCTTATAATTTGGTGTATTGTAATAATTTTTGTGTTAAAATCAGATAATCAAACTAGTTTTGCGGCAAATATCTATTTTTTATTTTGTTTTATTATGGTTATGTGATAAACTGTTGTGACATTTGTTGCTATCTCTTTTTATTATTAGTGGTCAACTCAAATAATCCCATAGGCGTAACAGTGGTTTTGTTTGTTAAGGAACCCACGCAGGAATATTTTTCAAATAAAAACATATTACCTATATAAAAATTTTTGGAAGACTAAAAAGAAATAAATAAAAAATAAATAAAAAAAATTTTTAAAAAAAGCTTTTATAAAAAAATGCACTAAAAAGTTAAAAATAATTTAATCTTTAAATAAAAAATAAAAATAATTAATTTAAAAAAAAAATAATAAAGTCACAAAAAGGAATAAAAGCGTGCGGCTGTTTAGCAATTACTTAAATTAAAATTAACAGCCGCACGCTTTTATTCCTTTTTGTGACTTTATTTTTTTTTTATTAAATTAATTATTTTTATTTTTTATTTAAAGATTAAATTATTTTTAACTTTTTAGTGCATTTTTTTAAAAAAGCTTTTTTTGGATTAGGATAAACCATGTAAAGATTAAAATAGCTTTTATATTAAAATATTTATTTATTATATCATCATAACTAATATTCTGTTCCACCACCTTTCGCTTTAATCGCAATTTTAATTCTATGATTAATACCAACAATATTGAATTATTCTTCATTTTAAATAATTTCCATTCTTCAAAAATCTCTTATTTTAAAATCTTTTTTGAAGGTGTATTCTGTAGAACAATTTTTGCTTAAATTTGTGCCATAGATTTTCAGTAGGTAACAAAACTGGTGACCGGGAGGAATCTTTATGGAATATGATTTTGCTGAAACCAACCCATGCCTCCCTATGATTTGAAACATGGTGCGTTATTTTGTTGGAAGATATTTTCAGGATTGTCCTCTGAAATTAATTTCAGAATAAAAACTGGTACCACAAACTCTTCTAATGCAGCAAGCCTAGCAACTGCACTCTAAACTGCACCACTGCAAAATAATATGGTTTTTCATTTATTTACAAAACTAATGTATATAAATAACTTTTATGTTAGTAACTAACCAAAGATCGTTAAGAACTGGTAATTTTATTATAAAAACAATCCAGATTTTAATTTATTGATTTTTGAGAAAAAAGGAAATACGATGTTTTCCATAACTAACGTATTTTACGTTACGAACTAACTAACGTAAAATAATTAGCCTTCTACTGTTAAGTGTAAGTTTTTCGAAAACGTAGGCCATTCGACGGTGGCGCCTTCTGAATTATTACCTTGTTCCAACGGAGAGCGGTTAGGTAGCAAAGCCAAAATGTGATCTGGAACCCGATGTTTTTAGAAGGCATTTTCAATATACATATTTAAAAAAATCGTGTTTTTAAGTGATACGGTTCAACCAGTAGAAATAAGTTTTGAAGTTCCACAAACCAAATTTAGCTATTTTTTGAACGAGAAAATTAAAGGGTCACTTTAGGGTCAAATAGAAAAATATGTTGTTTATTTATTATAAAAAAAAACCAAAAAGGATTATGAAAAACTTAGGCTAATTTGTAATCGATTGACCACAATACACTAAATATTAAGGACGAATTTTTGCATAATGCTGTAAGAAATCGAGATTCTGTGAGAGGCTAACTGTTTGGAAGAAATAGATGACAAATTATAAACCCAATTAACTGTCTACATGGTGCCCACAAGGGAGAGTCCAAATATCCTAAATGCCTCGCTCATTTGGAATAATTGAGGGTGTAAAGCGCACATTACACGCGGCGTTTTTGTTATGCGATCGGTTGCAGCAGCCACCTAATCAGCTAATCGCATAGGCAACCCATTCAGCAATTGATTGCCATGCCTTCTTAGATCGCATGGCTTTAAATAGAACTCGTTCTATTTTATATGCGCTTTCTCATGCAATCTAGTGATTTATATTAACATTTGATGTTATTGAAGTTATAAAAATAGATAAAATTGACGTAAAAATATTGTACTTTAATGTTGTGTGGTTAAATTTGTTAATTTTTTTTTGTGAGTTAAAATTTGTGATAAATTGTTAAAATACGAAAATCGCACCACGGCTGTGCATCGCATAGCCATATGCATTCGGTTGCACGTGCATTCGGCTGCTGCGATGGTTGCGGCGATCATCGCATGAGAAAAAGGCCGCGTGTAATGTGCACTTAAGAAACATTTACTATACCATCATTAAATAATAAAACTTATTTTATGAAAAGTAAGTAAAATATCACGTACCATTTATTTACTAAATACCATTTCCAAAACACCAAATGGTACATTTTCAGCAAAATATCAATAATTATTCGGTTTTTTTTGTAAAAAGTATCTTCGAAACCATTCGAGTTAAACCGTTTCAATTAAGTGATTTTTATCCAGCATTTCTCGTCTCCATTTTAATTTTTAAGCTTAAGCGAATCTTAAATAAAAACTTCACTTGGAACCTTAACCATTTGCAGTGCCGTCTTTAAGCAATAGGCAGACTAGGCACGTGCCTAGGGCCCCAGGCCTGAGAGGGGCCCCCAAATTCGAATAACATTTTTTTACACTTAAAAAACTATTTGACGACTGAATATTGCGTGAGAAAATCACATATATATTGTTGTGATATAAAGGGGCTTTTCGCTTTTTGCTCCCTTGATAAACACAATCTTACTTACCACGACTAGCTCCAGCACTTGAGACTCTTTTATTATTATGATGTGTTGTACTTGGATGAATCGCTCCCACAAAGACAACGTTTGCTCAGGATTATTTAATTGAATTAACCTGTATTTCCAGGTACAAATGCTACTATGTTGATAAGCTTTGATTACTTTAATACAGCTTTCTAATGCCACTCTATTGATGTAGCCCCCTTTGATGAGATTCAAATAAAAAATCAATTCGCAGTAAACAATAAACGTGGTTTTATTTACAATACCAAAGAAGAAACAAATATGATGGTTATTAAAAATTGATAAGTTCAAACTTACTATCAAATCTAGCAAATTAACACTCTTAATAATGTACAAAAATTGTTCGCCAACAAGTAATAAGATAATGTCTTCAGAAAATTTTAATACAGTTTTAAAAATAAATTTATAATGTAGCTCACCCAAATGTACGTCACTGCTTTTAAGTAGATAAGTTACGTGTTGAAATGATGACGCAACCTCGTAGGTAAGTTGCACAAACACGATCAAACAGGATGCCCCAATGTGATCTGCCGTTGATCCAGGTAAGTGAAATAAAATTTCCAAATTGTAAATCGATACTTCAACGGAGTTAACCAAGTTTAATATTCCAGGTATTATCAAATTTTCGTCATCGACTACCATAAAAGAATACGACATAACCTAGCCGAGATATTGGTATAAACAATGGTAAATATTTCCCAATACAATTCTTCAAAATACAAATCGGATCCAAAATCGATAATCGTTTTCCAATTTAACCAAAAATTTTTCATCAAACGTCAAAATATCTCAACAGGTTAGAAAACTTTTCCAATTTCCAAAATGTTGCCAACCATTAAATTCAAAATTTCCAAAAACAAAACCAATAACAATTTATCGATACGTATTATTACAATTCTTGACGACGAATGCTCGAGAGTCGATAATTTCACCCTCTTTTATAGGTTTTTCGGCTAGGCACCGGAAATGACGTAGTCCAAATTCAAATTATTCAAGTTCGCATGAGATAAAACTGCTGATCTGGTTGCGAAACATATTGGGTAAATCCTTTTGTTAAATTTTCAATTTTATGGCACTAGTCATATAATTTTTAAACACTAATTTTAATTTTTCAATCCACAGTCTATAAACATGAAATCACTTTGGCGAAAAATGACCCTTATTAACAAAAATACTTGTTGGCGGCAAAAACACTGCAAAATACAGAAGAACACAAAGCAATCGTATTATGAAAGTAAGTCTGAACATTATTTATTCTGAAATATAAAATTCAAAGAGAAAATTAACCATCAAATTTGTTGCAGGTCATTGACCCTTATGTTACAATTCCGGGTCTTGTTACTGTTTACTGGTGATGATTGTCAGATTACATGGATCTGGATTGACAATTGAAGCAAAGGCTACTAAATGATCAAAAGAGATGCACCAGAAATTATAAATTTAGTTCGCATCCGAACAAACAACCTCAACGTCCTGCGACTGAGCAAAAGTTGCATTAACAAAAAGCGAATATCCAGTTCAATATGTATGTCATGCATCAGTTTATTGCATTGACTAAAAACGCCGTATGTATCGATATGCGAACAGTCGCATCCATTTTTGCGCGCATGCAAAAATGCAAGAGTAAATAAATATTAAATAACATGAATGAAATGCGAATGCGAAGGGTATCAGATTTCTTTATCGACCTTTATGCTTCTTATTTTTATTTTAGATGCTGGTGTCTGGTGTCTTGGAAGTTTTATCACGACTGCTAACTTTAAATTTGCGAACTTATGCATTTGCAATTTTGCATTGCTACCTATTTATTTAGTTACCTATTGATAACTTTTTATTGTAATTTTTAATTCGTTCGAGCTCTGCGTTGCTGTTTATTTATACTGAAGTTTAGTGTTAAAGCTTAACGCAACTCGTAACGTAAGCATATTATATAATATTATTACCGGCGAATACTGTTCCTTCTGTTATTCTGTAATTTCGCCGAGTCACCTGACTCGAGTAAAAACTCGAGTTGAAAATATTCCGAATACGAGTTACTCGAGTACAAAAAGTATTCGACTCGTCACATCGCTAGCTATCGAAATCACTCAGCACAGAACGACGTAATAAAAACACCGAAAAGCTTCGCACGAGCTCGACTTGTTCTCAGTAGCGGGAGTCAACAGTGCGCCTGGCGAGCTTCGCAGAAGTTTCGCGCCAGCGTCGAGTTGCTCCGCGAATTAGGCATTTCCAAATACGTCACAGTGACGTCACACCGAACAGCTGATTTACTACAAGTTGTTAGCGTGTTTATAAAGTTTGTGATAAATCGTGTTTTTATTGGTGAAAATTGAATTTTTTTACATTTTATAAACCGTAGAGAGTGTAGTGTAAAATTATTACTGTAAGTACCTTCCGTTTATTTTATTTCCAGAATTAATCGTAAACCTAACCTAAGAATTTTACATACTGCTTTAATGCTTTGTCCGTAAATTAATTTGCACATTTCAGTTTCATTTTGAAAAAATACTGCATAATATAAAAGGTAATTTTATTTTTGAAATGAAAATTGTGTTGTAAAAATGCTAATCTCAAAATAGCCGTCGTATATCAGCTGTTGTGCGAGTGTTCGTGACGTCACATGGAAATGCCTAATTGACTTGATGCCCTCTATTCATTTCGGAGCATTCCGTCGTGCTTCGAAAGACGCAATCGGTTATCGCTAAAATAAGACTCAAACGCTTGAAAGTGAAAATGTCATAAGATTCCATGATACTACGAGTATAACTTTAGAGATATGATCACTTAGTGAACGAATTTAGAACGCGGCCACGTATCGCGTCATAGTGTGCCCCATACGCGAATTTCGCCCTAGAAGACGCCGTATGATTCATGCCGATGTGATCGTGAGAATATCTCTAAAGTTATAGTATCATGATAAGATTCAGTGTAAATTTGGAGTTATTGCATGTAAAAACTTTTAATTTTGTTTTACATGATAAAAAAATAAAATATAATGGTTACGTTATACAAAGTAATTAAAAGGGCCCCCAAAACTCGGTAGCCTAGGGCCCCATGCTCGTGAAAGACGGCTCTGACCATTTGATCAACAATCCCTGCGGAATCTCATTTAATAACGACGTTGCTCTTCAAAACTGGCTCGACGACTTCTTCATATCCAAGCCACCGGATTTCTTCAGGCATGGAATCGAAAATCTGCCAGAACGTTGGTAGTCAATCATAAACAATGCAGGAGAGTATATTATTGATTAGTTTATGTATATTTTATATTTAAAAAATTAAATTGTATATTTAAAAAAACACTATCAACTTATGCATCAACCCGCTAATATACGTTATTTTTACGAAATTCCGTTTTAATTGGTCTTTCGATTAACAGTACACAAAATTTTTTGCACTAGATACATACATAAATAACTATCCTTACGATAGAACAGGAAGTTACAATAAATTTTTTTTATCAGGGTACTTCAGCTCTAATAAAAAATTATTTTGACGCGCACGAAGAAATAAAACAAGCTTGTTTGCTTGAAATAAACGGCGATGAAAAAATTGAAGCTAAATTTGAAATTACTGGAGAAATGGAAAATAATGCAAACTTGGGATGTTTTCTAAAATGTGTATTTTTAAAAGCAAAGGTTATTAACGAAGCAGGAGAGATATCGATGGATGTTATAAGAAAAAATCTGAATGTTCCGAATATCGATAATGTATTGAATGGAGTGAAAGAAAAATGTTTTGGATATGATAGAACCGATTTATGTAAAGGTGTAGTACAATTCGAGTATTGCTTTCTGGATCATATTAGATCGATTGTCTGACATTGATCTTTTCGGAGTTTGTAGAAAATCAATTACAATAAATTTTTTTTTGGTAACTGGGTTTTTGTGTTTATTATTTTTGCAGTACCATACTTTAATAAACTAATAACGGTGCATTTCTGTACAAAATGGATGCCCTCATATTAAATCAGGCATATAAAGGACTTCATTTCGAAAGTCTCGATGAGCTTTGAGGGTAACCTCACTCATAACCCCATATATGTAGGGTTGGGCCAAAGCAACTTAACCGTTTCCATGGAATTTAACAATTTAAAATAGTCACAACAGGATTCTTCTTAATAAACACTCTGAATCTTTATATAATTTTCGAAACTCCAAAAGCAAGTGCTTTTGGCGTTAAAAAATGTTTGAACTCTTTCTTGTTAATTTATTACGAGTGTAATATATTCATCACAATTGCATGCATTTCAAATACGTTTGGTTTAGGCTTCTATACAAAGTATAGCAAGAAGCCTTATGATCTGCCTCCGTGTCCGTCTGTCCATCCGTCCGCATAATTCAAACCTAATCATTTTTGAATTGTACTAATTGTACCTAATCAGGTTTGAATTATTGAATTAAAATTGCCAGAATGGTAAAAAAACTACTACAAAACAAAGTAATTAACCTCCTACTGTGCCGTATTCGCTCAGCGAACGTTGGGTATCAATTTGACTGAAGTCAGGACTAGGGAAAGAAATTTAATGGGTTGGTTTCCCGTTACCTTCCCCATAGTCCACAGATTCCAATTGGGCTTGAGAGCACAGCAGTATACCCGGCACGACCAGTTATGGAACCACGGTTTCCCACTCATTAGCCTGCAGGTGTAATCTTAATGCCACATTGCTGGTTTACGTATGTATAATGTTTTAAAAACCGTAGGCCTGTTGCAATATTTCTAAAATAAACTACGCAATTTAACAAATAGTGCATACCTCCATATTAGATTCGTCCAATCAAAGACTTTCACTGAATCGTCAACTGCCAATAAGTCAACAATGTGGAAAGGAATGCAACCAGTTACACAGGTGTGTAGCAAGTATAATCCCAATCGTGAGTCGCTTCGGTCCTTAGTGTTAATAACCGTATTTCTTAGATTAAACCTGCATAATCTGATCGCGTTAACACGTGGAGTTTAGATTCAAGTTTATGTATGACGCATATTGAACTTGAACTTGAAATCGGTTATTTACATAATATGCAATGACGTTACCTTAAGGTAACAACAAATAACCTGGTTTGCGATGATAATTGATCTAAGTTGTTGAATTTCATCAAATCATTAGCGCCATTTGAAGGCTGACTATATAACTGCCTCCCCCCCGGTTGCAAGATTTTTATATTTAAATGATACTACCGACTATTTTTGAAAATGAAATATCTTTAGTATATAGAATATTATATATTATATTTATATAATGACACTACTATAAGTTACATGTTCCGATTAACATTGTAGAAAATCTAGGGGGGGGGGGGGAAATTAAAAACATTAATTACACGGACGGTCGGACACGGAAACAAAAAATATAGCTTCTCAATATACTGCATTATAAAGAAATTTCATAAAATAAATTCAATAAAATAGAATAAGCGAAAACATTCGTCAAATAAATTTGAACATTTGATACCAATTTCACACAAAAATTCTATTGGGGGTAAGTACTGCAATTAGACCAGTGCCGATAATTTTTGAAACCGAAAAAAATAGCAGTAGGATGAAACCCATTGGAAAAGGAAGAGAATATAACAAAAATGAAAGGAAATATAATTTACGGGCGATCTGAGGTCGGGAAGTGGAAGGGGGTGAGTTTTAAGGGTAGAAAACTGTTTTTCTCGATTTCCGGCAAAACCACAAGTCCTATGGAAAAAAGTTAAATGGAAAAGTTGTAGGTAATAAAAAGATCTACAACTTTTGTATTTACACTTTTTTCACATAACCTCAAAATTTATGTGAAAAATTCAAATAACCAAGTTTTTGGTTTTTAATTTTTATCTTTTACAAAAAAAAATTTTTTTTCACGAAATTTGGTGAAAACTTACCTTTCTATGTCCCAAACACACTGTAATTTTTTTGATTTAAAATATTTATTTTTTCACCTTATTTTGCTTAATATCGAAAAAGCACCCTAATTTTCAATCGAAAATTCTCGCGTCAAAATATCTGCTTTTTTAAAAAACTCGGTGGGCTTTTTGTTCGTTGAAATCTCTACCTACTTTTCGCTGGTGTAAAAAAAAATATACATTACTATGGTAAATATTCTCAAAAATGCAAAGAAACGAAAAAACTCGAATCCGAAAATTTTAAGCTTTGTCACAATTCTCTTAAAGTAACTCAGCCTGCACGTGTATTTTCATGAACGATGTTGTTTATTTCGACTTGCAATTTTTTGTTTATCAATGTAACACGGAATCTTACGTTTTTCGAGTAATTAAAGTATAAATTTTAATAAATAGCTCAAAATTGTACATGATGATTTAAGAAAAAAAAAATTTCTGATTCGAGTTGTTTTCGTTTCTTTGCATTTTTTGAGAATATTTACCATAGTAATGTATATTTTTTTTACACCATCGAAAAGTAGAGATTTCAACGAACAAAAAGCCCACCGAGTTTTTTAAAAAAGCAGATATTGTGACGCGAGAATTTTCGATTGAAAATTAGGGTGCTTTTTCGATATTAAGTCAAAATAAGGTGAAAAAATAAATATTTTAAATCAAAAAAATTACAGTGTGTTTGAGACATAAAAAGGTAAGTTTTCACCAAATTTCGTGAAAAAAATTTTTTTTTTGTAAAAGATAAAAATTAAAAACCAAAAACTTGGTTATTTGAATTTTTCACATAAATTTTGAGGTTATGTGAAAAAAGTGTAAATACAAAAGTTGTAGATCCTTTTATTACCTACAACTTTGCCATTTAACTTTTTCCATAAGACTTGTGGTTTTGCCGGAAATCGAGAAAAACAGTTTTCTACCCTTAAAACTCACCCCCTTCCACTTCCCGACCTCAGATCGCCCGTAAATTATTTTTCCTTTCATTTTTGTTATATTCTCTTCCTTTTCCAATGGGTTTCATCCTACTGCTATTTTTGATCACTTTTTATCATTTTCAAAGGCTTCTGCACTGGTCTAAATATGCACTTACAAAATTCCATTCGCTATATTTTCGTACTTATGATTGTGAATTTTGTTAGAGCCTTGCCCTGCCATGGTGTAGAAATTGCTGCCTTGTTGAATTTTACTAATTTGTGAAATGTTTCCACAAATATTTGTAATCGTATATTGCATATACGAGGCTTGTCCAGAAAGTAAGTACCGTTTTTAAATTACGCCGCCGCAGCGCTGCGGTCGCCGTTTAGCGCATGCGCGCCAGGTAGCTACATCTGTTGGGAAGCTACAGACGCCATTACGGAACCATCCGATCGAGTCTACATCTGTTTGCGTGATTTTTAAAAAGGCCGCACCTATTAAGAAGCCCGCCGACTGCGAAGTGCGTGCGTTTTCTCAGTACTAAAGGCTTCAAAGCAGCTGACATTCATCGCCAAATCAGTGATGTTTATGGTGAAAACATTATGAGTGCTGGAATGGTGCGGAAATGGGTTAGGGCCTTTAAAGATGGCCGCACAAACATTCATGATTAGGAACGATGATGAGACCGTTCCTCATCATGAATTTTGTGCGGCCATCTTTAAAGGCCCTAACCCATTTCCGCACCATTCCAGCACTCATAATGTTTTCACTAAACATCACTGATTTGGCGATGAATGTCAGCTGCTTTGAAGCCTATAGTACTGAGAAAACGCACACACTTCGCAGTCGGCGGGCTTCTTAATAGGTGCGGCCTTTTTTAAAATCACGCAAACAGATGTAGACTCGATCGGATGGTTCCGTAATGGCGTCTGTAGCTTCCCAACAGATGTAGCTACCTGGCGCGCATGCGCTAAACGGCGACCTCAGCGCTGCGGCGGCGTAATTTAAAAACGATACTTACTTTCTGGACAAGCACATAAAATTTTAATTGCACTGTAATTTGGTATTGTAAACTGGTAGGGTATAATTGTAAGGTATAAATAATGTAATGTATAACTGAATTTGTTTATTAACAATAATAACATTAAACTTGATGTAATAAAAATAACGCTCGAGACATGACTTGAGGCGCTGCTTGTAGTAATGAAACTTGACTTCTACTTCTGCTAAAGCGCAAGCGCGTGCATACAAAACATACACATTAAAATGCATTTCTAATACACTGCAAATAAAAATACATTTATATAAAATGCATAAAACGTCTAAATATAAAATAACACAAAATACGTCTAAACACATGGTAAGTTGGCCTCCCCCACGGTAAAACCTGAAGTTTTAAGTGAGCTTCACGTTGAATCTCAGCCGCATCAAAACTGAGTTTTTCCAAAATTTAAAAAGACGCAGAAAAAGAGGAAAAATGGTAAAATAGTATGACAGCTGGTATCTGGGGCATTTCTCACCATAAAATGGTGTACAGACGTAAAAGTAATTGTTAGATTGCATTGGGAAAATTACATCCTTGGGATGCCCTTGACCATGTGAAACCATCAGATTTTATTTTTCTCATTTACAGGTAATTAAATAAAAAAATTATTATTATGAAAATTATGAAATAATTTATATTTCATTATTTAATTACATGGAAATAAGTTGCTCTAAAAAAATTCTTATTTTATTACATCAAAAAGTTTTCTGATTGAAATTAAAATCGCACAAGTTATTAATGCTGAATAACAAAACAAAAGGAAAATAATTATTAAAAATTACAGGAAGACACGAAAGAACATACTAAGTTAAGAAGAAATCAAAACCCCCACCGATCGAAGGAATCAATTTTTGATGATAAAGTAACATTTTATAATTTGGTACACTATTATCGCTTTTTGGTTTTATATGGTGCAAACGGTTTTTTAAAGAAATATAATTTCAGTTACATAAGCAATAACTATTACATTGTGTTAATTAAGTACATATTATACATACGCACATACAATGTGGGGAAGCAAAAAGTCTATAAATATATACATAATTCAAACCACTATAAAAGGAATGTTATAGTGTTGATTATTATAGTGTTGTGCTAAGTGTATCAAGTACTACTATAAGACATCTCGATAACTAATTGAAAATGAGATCTTTCATTACTTTATGTTTGCTTTTCATCGCCACAATACAACTTTCTCATCAAGATGAAGTAAGTATTTTTATTTCTAAAATTACTTTATGTTGTGATCTTGCAATAAGTACGTTTTTACGCAAATTTTAAATATAAAATGTTCACCTTTATATCTTAACAATTTCTAATTGTTTGTTTTCTACTTCTTCGCGTGGGGTACAAATCAAATAACTAATTATAATTTACTTTGCTTAACAATTTTTACATTAATAATTATTGTTATAAATGAATTTATAAGTGCCGTTTTAATAAGTATTGAGAGTTGAAACTCCATCGTAAGTGGCTCTAAATTTATTTATTATCTTGAAATTTTATTTATTTCCTGCCAATTTTGCGCGATCTAACAAATAGTGTTTGCGCATCAAAAAGCATTATTTCGCTTAGCTTGGTTGCAGCACTCGACTTCGTCTCGGGCTATAATGTTCTACACGCGATAAATAATCTGTACTTTTTGCACTAGATACACAAATAACTTTATTTGTTTCTCATTTGTAAACGTCAGTTTCCAAAAACACAATATTAATCAAGAAAGTTTATTTTATCAAGTCACTAACTTGTAAAACTGACAGTTAACTTGCAAAATTTTTACAAGTTAGTAGTATTATTTACATTAGGAAATTTTGTTTTATCGTCATATATGTTGAAAATTATAATGATAATGATAATCACGTTAATTAATCTGATTTTCTAATTTTGAAATATATCCTATTGATCACATATTCTGTATGACTTAAATTGTTGGCTCACATGGCAGGTTTTGATTATAATTTTTAATTATAAAAATAAAAATAAACAGACATGTTCATGGCAACGCTTCCATAGCTTACGACATTTGCGACAAATTATTGAGATTTTTTTGGAATTTATCTAACCTTTTTACAAATGAGAAACAAATAAAATATAAAACAATGCACGCAAGGTAACGGGTTTTACTGGCTCAAGGAGGTAACTGACTCGCCTGCGGCTCGTCAGTTATATCCTCCATTCGCCAGTAAAAACCCTCTTACCTTGCTAGTAATGTTATATACTATTATACGATATAACATGAACTTATATATAAAATTTCATTTTATCAGGCTCTTTCATCTCTAATAAGAAATTATTTAACCGTACATGAAGATGCAAAAAAAGCTTGCTTTGTTGAAATAAACGTTGATAAAGCAGTTGAAACCAAGTTTGAACTTACTGGAGAAATAGAAAATAATGAAAACTTTGGATGTTTTTTAAAATGTGTACTTTTAAAACTGAAGGTCATTAACGAAGCAGGAGATTTTTTCGTTGATAATTTAAGAATATCTATGAATCTTCCGAATAACGATAGTATGTTGCATGGAGTGGAGGAGAAGTGTGCCGGATATGATATAACCGATTTATGTAAAGGCATGCTGCAATTAGAGTATTGCTTGCTGGATCATTTAAAACCGAAACTTTTACATTGATGTTTTCGCGAGTTTGTAGAAAATCAATTACAATAAATAGTGTATATTTTTTTTATAATTATGTTTATTGTCTTTACCGTCATTTAAAGGAACATTGGTCCACTATTTCGCATTATTATATTATATTTGTAATATATGGAAGTCAGAACTGCTTTGGTGAGAATAACCGTTCGTTTAAAGGTTTAAACGGAGTATTCATCGCCTGCGACTGACCTGCTGCCAACTAAAGAAAACAAAAAAACGGAGTCTCTAACGCAAGACACGGGGCAAAGAGAATTAAAACCAAACAAAATTGCAATTAAAAATAAAGGAATAATAATTTTTTTCCTGCAGAACAGCTCGAAGTGATGAGTTTCATTCAGATTAATTAAAGCGAAAATCAGCTATTCCAGTACAACCTTCGTAATCATGGTAATTGAATCCGCGGAATTAAATTAGCGGAGTTTTACACTTTACAGGTAACTTTACAGGTTGTTTACTTTACGACGATGTTATTTAATTAACCTTAAGGCTACTACTTGGTTACTACTTGACTATTTTATCAAAAATGATTTGAAAATTGTAATGACTTACTTAATATAATTTTTATCATTTATAATGTTATCTGCCTGCAGTCTTGAAATGTGCTCGCCCTCTCGTGCATTTATATCAATTTGCGGGTGATTAAAGTTGAACTTCTTTAGTTTATAATGTTATCGTGATAGCCTAAATTGTGTGGTCTAAAGGTCGCACTAAGGGAAACGTTAGCACAATTTGGAATTACAGACAAACACGACATTTCATCAAAGTTGCAGCGGATTCTAAGGGTTATCAATTTTTTAGAATTAAAATATTTTGGAAGTAAATAAGTAAATTTTTTATTTATTTGTTGTGACCCTACTCCCATTTAAACTAATACTTGCCGCGTCAGAATGAGAGAGAATAGTGAGTAGGTGTATCAGTTATCCTTTATAGTTTTGTAAATACGATTGTAAATCTATTGTAAATAAAGATGATAACTTTGTATTTGTACTTATTTAATAATATTAAATAAAATTGAAGCAAAAACGTATGCAAAAATTGTTTGAAATAATTTTTTTTTAGTTTATCGTTAGTACATGAACAATTTTAAATGGAAGTTTAAGCTATATTGACAATGTTCAAATACACACAAAAATGTTTAGAAAAATTGGGTTAAAATTTTGAAACCAAAAAAGACGACAGTCGTGGCCTGAATGTTAGCGAGATCAAATACTAAGGCATCCCCGGTACAGCCTAAAATCTTGATTATCTCCGAGCTTTGAAGGGTACGCAAAGACGTCGGTCCCCCCCCCTGCTGTTAATAATTTGCCATCATAACAAGAAAAACAGGGTGCAGGGACATCGAAGGCCAGCATAGCAAACTATCTAAGATGTAAAACCCAAATACTCAAAAAACTAATTAAATAGGCACATTAGTTACGGAACAGGTCATACACTTATACTAAGGGGCAGAAGGGTCAAAATTTTCTGCACTTAAGGTAAGTTTGGTCCACATGTTTAAATTCGTCAATGTCACCTTAAGAAATACGTATAATATTTGAGAAGATATTCTGTTCAAAATTTATGAAAGGAAGCTCATCAAAAATGGGAGTTTTCGAGTAATAAATAATATTAAAATGTAAATAATGTAAATTTTTAAATCCTTGAACGTTAAAAAGGATTCTTTTTATTTAAATGTTGGGTACAGCAATCTATCAAACGACAGTAAGCTTCTTTATGACAAATACTTGTGTGTGAGGACTCTTTATTTTGTCTGTATTTTAAGTTAGCTTCACTTTGAACCGCAGCCGCATCGAAACTGCGTTTTTTCCAAAACTTAAAACATAGTATGAAAGCTGGCATCTAAGGTGCCAGGGTATCCACCACAGTTGTACCATAAAATAGAGTTCCAATACAAAAAATTTGATATAATATTATATTGGGAAAGTTCTAGCTCAATTCCATGTAATTAAATAATGAAATTATTTGAACATAATTAACCCCGTGCGATTTTAACATAAATGTCCTCACGCGTTGTTCAAATGACTTTCTTTAACATGAATTTTATTATTTAATTACATGGAAATGAGTTGCGCTAAAAAAATGATCTTATGACATCAAGGATTATTGTGATTGAAATTGTTTGAAATTTTTCCTTCAGAACCAACAAGAAATGCTTCCTAGTGAGAACCGGCAAGGAATTCAAAGATATTGTTTACACAGCTAACTTTTGGGGGTGAAAAACACCCCCAGACCATTCCACTAGCAGAAAACCTCACTGCGTTCTTTGTGCACCAGGTCTACGTCTCACATATTGAAAACCATCAGGCCCCATAATGCTAAATTTAATTTCATTCGAAAACACAACCTTCCAATTCTAAGTCCAATTTATTTTATCTTTGACCTATTTCAATTATTCTTTCTTAATTTTTTCAATTATCATTGGGTTTTTGTGGATCTACGAGCTAACAAATTACATTCTCGAAAACAACAATGGATAGTATGTTCGGCCGTTTAAAGTCCAATCCTTTCCTGAAACTCAGAACAAATATCCACCGCGGTTTTAAATTTAGTTTTATACACTGCCTCTTCCACAGGCGATTATGAGCCTCTGTTGTTTTCCTTTTCGAGTCAGTGACTTCTTTGTATAAAATATCACTTTTTTTTCTTTTATCAACAGCGGCGAAACTGTAGAATGGCTACACTTATATAACTGTGCGACTCACAGCCTGCATAGGCATCTTCTTTGTTAACATTAATTTTACAAATACCTTGCGCAGTAACCAAATGTAAACTGAAATTTTCTCTTTTCAAATAGTCCCTGTCCTGAAACAGTTGTACAATTATTCAAGCCCTACAAAAAATGCCACAAAATTACCAAAAACCACTAATATTTTTAATAGTGCAAATTCCATGCTCGCATTCAAATGTCCTTCGCAGATTTTCATTTCATCGAGCCCTGTAGCGGTTATGCAGTCCCAAAGCATGACGCTACCACCCCCAAACTTTACACTGGGAACAATGCATGTACCTGTTTATAATTTATCTACTAAACTACTAAATTTATGTAATAATTAGTACTGCATACCTCTATATTAGATTAGTCAGACTGAAGACTTTGGGTGAATTGTTAACAGTCCAATGTTTGTATTTCTCTGCCCTTGAAAACTTCGCACTGTTGTGCTTTTCGCTAAGCAATGGGTTACATCATGCTCTTCATTAATGCAAATTAAACTCTGCCAAATGTCTACTTAGATTGGGCGCCGACTGACCAAAAGCGAAAACTTTAAAAGACAATACATTTTGTTACATTAAAAAATAATTTGTCAAATCTATAGAGCTGAAAAGCCGCACAATTCAAAATAACACCATTTATTGAATCACCCTTTATTTCAATGACTGGGCTACAAAATTAAGTCCATGATTGAAGCATCTACAGAACTTTCATTCGGGACGAATACATAGTGCTATGATAACTCCCCTATGTAAAACTTACACACGTCAATTACATTTTTGGGCGCCACTTTCAAATGAAAGAAAAATTATAAAAATGTAAATACTAAATTTGCGTGCCAAATTTTACTGGAAAGCTCACCAACTTGTCCCTCTTATATAGCTCAGCCTAAGGCTCTCTCAGAGTATTGCAGGTAGTAAGATTATGTTAAGGGATGCAGCTTATTGAGTTGAGAAAATTTTATTTTTAAGTGTTTAAAAAATGTTGGTTGATTAAGAATGAAATGCTTAAATGTTTGACCAGATAAAAATGATCCACTTTTATATATGAATGATCTCAAAAGTTTAGAGTACTGACCTGTAATAGTTGTAATGATAATAAAAAGAGATTGTTTTAACTCAGAAATAATTTTATATTTAAATGAATGTCGCAAGCGCAAAATAATGTTAACAAAATAAATACAGATAGCTTATCTGTTACCAGAATGTTTACAAATATCAAAAATTCAAAATATCGTAGGATGAAGATCCACTTCTTCCTTGAAATGCTTAAATACAATTTAAGTCTTGCCGTTGTCCAAAAACGGGTTAAATGTTTATTTCATAAAATTTGTTGCTCTTGGCGAAGCGTAGATAATGTAAATAATAAAAAATATTTTGTTGCTGAATGTTTATAAAATAGGGTAGCCAGAAATTCACCTGTTAGGGTCTTTTTCATCGCATCCTTTATGTTAAATGCTGAAGGCAAAAAGTTAATAAAAGAATAATTTCGAAATACCTTTAATTTATTCAATCCTGACTCATTAAAAGTCTGCGTAGATAATCACAATCTTCGTTATCACTTGCGCACAAATGCTACACTTCACAGCTGTTGATGTAGTGTTGATATGGTTGTTCCAAATCTGCTCCTGTTGAATCGAGTTGTTGTGGTAATAATCATCCAAATTTGACGTTCTAATTGTGTTATTTAATTAGATTATATGCTGGTAAGTAATTTCGAATGAAATAATTCTCAGATATTCGAGATTTGAGTTGAAATATAACATTTTTAATTTTCAGATTCGGCAACTAATATTCGCCATCTTGGATTTTGTATTGACCAAGTTTTATAAATTAATACGTCCGTCCACTTCGAATATCAAATTACAACTGTCTTAACTTGCGCAAAATACCATTTTGCGTTGATTTTGAACGACTTGGAAGTCAAATTTATTCCTTTTGTAAAATTTATTGTAATGGAATTTTCTATAATTTACAGGGTCGGTTCCATTATTGAAAAGATTGGTTGTATGCTGGTTTTCTGTTGATTTTCATCACAGTAGTCGATTTGGAAGCTATTTGAAGTAATGGATTTGAGTATTCTCGTTATCACATTTTTCTTATCACGTTTCAATGGATTTTGAGCGTTATTTACCATTTTACAAGTTTCGGAGATCAATTTATGGTTATCACACACAGTTAGATATGACATAATTTTTGTTGTAAACAGTTTTACACATAATAAGTTATTCACAGAGATATTTCAATTTAGAGTTTACAAAATGTACAGGTTATGTTTTACAGATAACAAATTGTATTGAATTTCATCATTTCTGATTTAAAGTATCATTTTGGAAGATTTTGACATGGTCATCTTCAAAATGAATCTATTTAACAGGTTGTAATATAGCATTCTTATCTTTAAAGATCTTAATAAGTCTACAATATCATGAAATAAGGTGGATGTGCTTATCTGTTCAATATAAAGTTTTCAAATTAGGTCAAATTTCTTAAATATTGCAATTAATTGAGAATTTCAACTATTTGCGTTGTGTGGGGTCATTTTAAACCACAGCAAGAGGTAACTAAAATAACAGCGGTGGTTAGACAAATGTTCAATCTTAGAACAATGATATTTTGGATACTCCTGTACCAAAATACATATACGAAAATTGTACTGATAGCCGTGAAATTCTATAAGCTACAACATTGCCGTTGTGACAATTTAGTTCATCCTTCATAGATTTGGTAATAATTAAGATTTAGTGCCCATTCACAATGGACGTAAGCATAAGAATTACATAAGCATAAGCATAAAACATAAACATAAACATAAGCATAAGATGGGACCGTTCACAATGACCGTAAGAATTACATAAAAATTAAAAAACTGCGCAGGCGCTATGAAGTTTCAACACGAAACTATTTTGTGACATAACCTCTCCGTCGTTTAAGTAATTATATCGTTTGTTAAGAATGGATCTACTACCATCTGAACAATTGAAAAATTCAATTGAAAAATACCATCTGAAAAAATAACCCTGACAGCGTTTCTATTGGTTAGAAAAACGGAGCATCATTCAAATATATATTTTATTTTTATTTATAATTTATAAATATAAATATATTTATAATTTATAAATTTTTAGAGCGTTTACAAAAGAGTGTACAATTTTAGGTTATATTATTATTTGAACTGTCACACAAGAAGGTGTGTTCACTGCGTGAAAAACGGCGCATCGTTCAAATTAAGGTTAATTTCCATAAGAAATACGTAAAAGTTGAAATATTCCAACTTCTTATGTAGTTCTTATGTAGTTCTTATGTAGTTGTTATGGGCTCCCTAAACATAACAATTACGTAACTGCATTGTGAACGCTCCCATTTAAAACCAGGTATCCAACTTTATGTATTTCTTATGCTTATGTTATGCTTATGTAATTCTTATGCTTACGTCCATTGTGAATGGGCACTTAATCAGAAATCATCCATAAATGGGGGATAAATGAAGATGTCACAACACAGACAGCTTGCCTCCGGTAGATTTAGCATAGTAATATAGTAGAGTGATCTGCACGTGAACCAAATTTCAGGTTGGTATTCAGAAATATAACATTCTTATGAAATTTTTCTTTTTCCGGTCCCACAAATTTGCATTGCCACAATCAAACTAAAGTTTCCCCACTCTAAAATTCCGTTTAAAAATAGATACCAATCCTGTACTCGAAATAATATATTTCTTTTTAAATTCTGACTTACTTCCTTGTTCCGACGGAGGACGATGAGGTATCAAAGTTAAAATTTGGCCTGGAGCCGGGTCCGTTACTTTGCCCCCCCCCCGGTTAATATTTTTACACCAAATGCAAGCACTGGGATCCTTAGAGCTAGCACCAGCTAGCACCAGCTAGCACCCAAATATGAAAGCTAGCACCATTACAGTTTTTTCACAAATCGACTTTAAAACCGGGGGGGCCAAAGTAACGCTAGCCCTCCCCGGTTAATATTTTTACCCAAAAACCTAGCACTGGGATACTTAGAGCTAGCACCTAAATATGAAAGCTAGCACCATTACTGTATTTTCACAAATCGACTTTGAAACCGGGGGGGGGCAAAGTAACGCTAGCCCCCCCCCCCGGTTAATATCTTTAACCATAAACCTAGCACTGGGATACTTAGAGCTAGCACCCAAATATGAAAGCTGGCACCATTATAGTTTTTCCACAAATTAATTTTATTTATTTGCACCTAAACGCCTCTTCTACTGCGCACGCGTTGCTGGTTTTCGCCGCCATTTTTCAAAATAACGATCGAAATATTGTAAACAAACTTTGGTTATCCGCGGTATTTTATATTCTATAATTATTTTTGTTAATATAGCTGTACTAAATTTTAGATTGGTCTTCAGCACTGAAATATTCATAACAAAATTTTGATCTATCATACGCCGCGCCGTCAGTAAAACTTTTCTTTTAAAAATATTTTTCTCATTTTTTTTGTTTTGTTTTATTTATCTGGTGATCTAAATTAAATTTTTATCTAATAAAATCGAATTTTTAAATTTGGAGTTGTATGGGGCATCTTGCACGGAGTACTTAAAAATATCAATCATTTTAATTTAGACGTTATTATCGGGCGGAGTGATAGAATTATGAAGAGGTACTTGCCTTGTCCGTGTTTTATCGATATCAGTTAATATAATTTTCACGTAATAATTTTAAGTGGGAGATAAAATATAAAGTATGTTACTCATGTAACATGTAACTCCCCCCCCCCACTGCTCAACCGATTTAATAATAAATAACTTTATGACGGTTGAGAAAACGCAAAATTAAAGTATACATATTTCTAAAATATGTAGGAATTTTTGTTTGTTATAAACTTTTTTTCTTTTAGTAAATTTACCGGGTCCGTCAAGTCCTCCATTTTTGAATTTGATATTTTTTTTAATGTCAGTCGCCAATAATGCGAGCGAAATGCTGGCGAGTGCTGTCATTTTTTTTGAAAATGCTGGGCCCGTTGAATTTTTATTAAGTGTTGATATTATATTGACTTTTGACATAAACGTCAATTTGGCCCCTCATTCAATTTTTTTCGAAATTTCAATTTTTCTTTATATGATTTCAGAGTATTCGTGAAATGCTGGCGAATGCTGTAAATTATATAAAGAAGCTTAATCCGGTATGTTTTCCTTACTAATAAATCATATTCTTGAAGGAAATGAAGCTCCGAGCAACATACTGCTATGACCTTTTGTCAAAATAAAACCTAGACACGTCTTTATGTTTTAGGCGCCATTCTTTATTTAAAGAAATAATAAAAAAATTAAATGTGAAATTTTGCGTGCTAAATTTTAATTGAAAAAGTTCACCAACTTGTCCCTCTTATATAGCTCAGCCTGAGTCTCTCTCAGAGTATTGCAGATTATTAATTTAATTAAGGGATGCAGCCTATTGAGTTGAAATAAATTTTTTTTGTAATGACAAAAATGTAAATTGATTTAATAAAGAGTTGCTCAAAATGTTCGAATAGATAAAATGATCCACTTTTGTTTTTGATCTTGATCGCAAAAATTCAGAATACGGTTCTGTAATTGTAGAATTAATAATAAGATTGTTTTAAATCAGAAATAATTTTATATTTAGATAAATAAATTCGCAAAGCGCACAATATCAAGAATAACAAATAAACACAGATAATTTATCTGTTGGCAAAAAGTATACAATTATCAAAAATACCAAAATATCGAAAAACGACGATCCAATTCTTCTTTCTCTTCTTGATGCGTAGAAAATGTAATAATTATAAATAGCAAAAGGTTAATAAAACAATAAGTTCAAATACCTTTAATTTTAAATAAACCAACTTGTATAAAAAGCCTGCGCCGATAACACAATCTTGATTTACTTGCGCACACTGTTGAACTCACGATCAGCTGTTGTTGTAACTTTGTCGTGTTGATACCAAATATCGCTCCTGTTGAATGTGGTGGATGCGGTGTTGATTATCCAAATTTAACTTGCTAATTATTTGTTTTATTTAATTAAATACTGGTAAGTAGTTCGGAGTTATTTAGTTCTCAGATATTTGTGTTCTGAGTTGAAATATAAACACATTCTTATCTTCAGATTTCGTAACTAATGGTAGCCATTTTGATGAGGTTATACATCAAATTTTTAATAACAAATATTGGCTGCGTTACACGTCAGTTCAATTTGAATATCCAATTAAAACTGATTAAAGTTGCGCAAATTTCCAAATTTGCGTCCATATCGAAATACTTGTAAGTCAAATTGTTCCTTTTGTAATTTTTATGTTAACCAAATCTTTCATAATTTGCAGGATAGATTTCATATTTGGAGGGATGAGTTCTCCATAACTTTTGAAGAGTTTTTCAATACAGTAGCTGTTGATGTAGGCATATTTCGCAGTGAAGTTGAACACTTTGTTATCACTTAACACTTTATCACGTTTCGAAGGATTTTGAGCTTTATTTACCTTTTTATCGATTTCGAAGATCAAATTATGATTTACACATACAGTTAAATATGAGATACATTTTGTTGTAAATAGATTTTCACACAATAAGTTATTTACAAAGAAATTTCAATTTAAAGTATATAAATTGTACAGGTTATGTTTTAAAGATAACAAATTGCAATAAATATCATTATTTCTGTTTTAAATGTCTCTCTGTGAGATTTTGATTTGGTCATCTCATTAATGAATCTATTTAACAGGTTTTAGTGTAGTATTCTGATCTTTAGAGATCTTTGTAAGTTTGTAATATCATGAAATAATGTGAATGCTTTTATCTTTTCAATCTGAAATTTTCAAAGTAGGTCAAGTTTATAAAATATCACAATTAATTCAGAATTTGAATCTTTTGCATCGTGTTGGTACATTTTGAGTCACAGCAATACGTTGAATTTCAAATTACCGTAAAAGGGGTTTGTGCATTATTTGTAATGCGACAGATAACGCAGAGGGCATTAGGCTATTCTTATTATAATAATTACTTGTACTAATTGGTAGATTTATTTTGTAATTGCAATAACTTGAAACAAAATAAATAATAATATATTTAATTTATTCACGAAAAACCAGTTTACATAATGTATTTTACAAAATAAACTTAAATTTAGATTTTTAACAATAATATTAAAAATATTAACCGGGGGGGGGGGGGCTAGCGGTACTTTGCCCCCCCCCCGGTTTCAAAGTCGATTTGTGAAAAAACTGTAATGGTGCTAGCTTTCATATTTGGGTGCTAGCTGGTGCTAGCTCTAAGGATCCCAGTGCTTGCTTTTGGTGTAAAAATATTAACCGGGGGGGGGGGGGCAAAGTAACGGACCCCCTGGAGCCCTATGTTTTGAGAAGGCTTTTTCAGTATTCATATTTAAAAACATTCGCGTCTCTAAGGTCATCCTTAGGGCATCCACCACAATTGTGCTATAAAATGGAGAACCGAAACAAAAACTTTGTTATATTTTATTGCGAGAATTCTAAATGGAGGATATCCTTTGCTATGTGAAACCATCAGATGTTTTTTAGTGCAACTCATTTCCATGTAATTAAATAATAAAATCATTTAATAATATGTAATTCACGCCGTGCGATTTTAACATAAGTGACGTAAAGGGATATGCAAACTACTATATTTAATTTTAATTTCATTAGTTTTAATTACATGAAAGTCAGTTGCACTAAAAAATCTGATCTTATCATATCAAGCATTTTTGTGATTGAAAATAATGTGAAAATTTGCACAATTTATTAATACTGGCACCTTATTTGACAAAATCAAAAAGAATCAAATTGTTAAAAATTTCAAAAATCATGGCAAGAAACGAGCTAATAAGTTAAGAAGAAATGAAGACGCATATTGATCAAATAATCGAATACTCGATAATAAAACATCAACATTTGTTGTGTCTGTGCCCTATTTTCCCTTTTGGGCTTCAAATGGTGTGAACGGTTTTTTAAAGAAAATTAATTGTCAATTAAATAAGTAATAAATATCACATTATTCATATGTGGTAATTAAAGTAGGTATGTACATGTTATACAATGCTTTGATGCAAAAAGACTATAAATATATAATTCAAGTGCATTTAAAACGGAAAGTTACAGTGTTAACTACTATATTATACTGCTAAAATAGTACTTCTATAATACATCTCGATGTTAATTGAAAATGATATCTCTCATTATTGTTTGTTTTCTTTTCATCACCACAATACAACTTTATCATCAAGATGAAGTAAGTGTTTTTATTTCTAAATTCATTATATTTATGTCACTATCTTGCAAACAGTAGGCTCTTAAACTAATTTTAAATGTACAATGTTTATCTTTATAGCTTAATAATTTAGTATGTGCATCGAAAAATATCACAAGGTAATTATTAACAATATAATTTAAAATAATAAATAAAAAATCTGGCGACGGCACAATTATTCCATAAGTTACTGTAAAGCGTAGTGGATTGTTTTCAGAGACACCCTGTATATTAATTGACTTCCTTTGTATCGTTTTCGAAGTGCTTACTTAAATAAAAATATACTTTTCATTCTTTTTCGGTATAATATATCGGGTTGATGCATACATATAAGTTCGTAACATTTTTTTTTAATTTAAAATTCAATTTTTTAAATATACAAAATGCAATGCGAAACGGCCGATGTTGTTTACGAGCTAAACGATGACGAGCAAGCAAAGAAGCACAAATAGTAACACGTTGAATTTTGTTGTTTTCGCTCAAAGCGTATGGTACCCATACACCCAACTTTTGAACTTTGCCCATGGAATGCAAATGTGGTACGATAGTTGATTGGTGACATTCATCATATTGCCCAATTCCCGCGTTGATTGACGTGGATCATCACGAATTGAAGCATATAATCGGTTTTCATCAAAGCAGAATGGTCTCTCGGAAATCATTCATATCAAAATGCCCCTTTTTGAAACAGTACAGTTCGTGCAGTACTTTCCACGATGGCGTTCTCTCCGTAAACGGCACAAATGGTTCTAACGTAACGGTCTCCAATGCCTTAAATCCTCGGTTAAACTCAAACAAAAGGATATGTTCATTTTTTTGTACTTGACACCTCATTCAACGGCGCGAGAGCGTGATAAGATATTTCCGTTAATCTCGTGATGATTTTTAACCAATAGGAACGAAGTGCAGTGTGCCTTCTTACCGGGTAAAATGCAGTTGTTGAATGCAGTTGTTAACATCAGTTACCTTGTAGCTTCCGTGAAGTCCACAAGTGGCTTCACGTGGATGCCTTCAGCACCATGTATAAAACAGATTAAGATTACCGATTGTGACGCTCTCCCGATTTTGACAGTAATTTTATAATTCCGTCGAGTTATAAAGTAATTACGGTTACGCTTTGGGAAGTTAGATGTAAAACCATGTGACGGATCTTCATCTTGTTAAATTAAGTTACGTATCGTGCCATTTTTTTAATTTTTTTTTATTTTATCAAAGAACTGTTAACAATCTGTTAATAATAAAACATTGAGCAACACTGAGTGATGTAAATGATGACGTGCAGAGAGATTGCTCGGTAGCACTCTCCCTTATTAATAATGATACCGCTGCATGTTGACTAACGTCCAGCAGTTTACTCTATGACCCGGTATATTTCATTCTAAGGATCATTGATTAGATCTAGTGGATCGCGTCGCTTTAATCTTCTAAATTGTGGTGGATTTAGTAGATTTACTGCAAGTCGTTGGTACCTCTCGCTGTGGGTCACTATTTCCTCTTGGACTGTTGACACTTTTAATTGGTCGTGTATTACACAGTTGGGGTAATATATGGGAACACTAGTGATTGTTTTTAAAACTTTGTTTTGAAATGTCTGGATTTTTGCTATGTTTGTAGCGCTTGCAGCTCCCCAAAGTTGTAATCCGTAGGTCCAAACAGGCTTAAGAATTGTCTTGTATATTAACAGTCTGTTCTCTAACGACAGCTTTGAGTTTCTTCCTATGAGCCAGTACATCCTTGTCAATTTCAAATTCAGTTGTTTCTTTTTTGTTTTAATATGCTGCGCCCAGGTGAGTCTCCGGTCCAGAAGAATACCCAGGTATTTCACTTCATTGGACTGTGGGATTGGCTCATTGTTGAATGTGACTGGCGGGCAAGTACCTCTTCTCAGTGTGAATGTTACATCAACTGACTTGCTCTCATTCACCTTGATTCTCCGGATCTTGAACCAGCTGCAGATTTTGTCTAGATGGACTTGTAATACTTGTGAGGCCACCCCAGTCTCCGTATTAGATGTCATTATGACAGTATCATCGGCGTAAGTTGCTAGCGTAGTATTGTCATCGGTTGGTATATCTGCTGTGTATATAAGGTATAAAACTGGCCCCAGAACACTCCCCTGAGGTACGCCTGATTTGATGGGATATAATTCTGACGTGGCATCTTGATGCTTGACAAAGAAGCACCGGTCTCTAAGGTATGATGAGAGAACTGTATAATAGGTGTATGGTAAGCTCTTTTTAATTTTATACAGTAGATCATCGTGCCAAACCTTGTCAAAGGCTTGCGAGATGTCCAAGAAGGCTGAAGAGCAGTACCTTTTGGATTCCAAATCCGATCTTATTTTAGTTGCGATTCTATGCACTTGGTCTATGGTCGAGTGTCTTTGCCTGAACCCAAATTGATGATTCGGTATGGTCTCGCTTTCAACAAAGAGAGGATGAAGTTTCTTCAACAGAACTTTTTCGAACACCTTTGAGAGTAGTGGAAGTAAACTTATGGGTCTATATGATGATACATTATTCTCGTCTTTTCCTGGCTTTGGCACCATTACAATTTGCGAAATTTTCCATTGGAGTGGAAAATAACCCAATCTCAGGATGACATTAAATAGTATGGTCATCATTCTGTAACCGGAGTCGGGTAGTTCTTGCAGAATTCTGCCTGTGACTAGGTCAAAACCTGGTGCCTTTTTTGAAGAGACCTCGTGACGAATAACTTTAATAACTTCTCGTTTCTTGACCTTTTTTATAGGTAGTGCCATTTGGTAAGGTGCATTTAGAAGTTGGTAGATGAAGTATTCTTGGTTAGAATCGCAATCTCTGGGCAGTGGCTGAAATACACTTGAAAGATGTTTAGCAAAAGTGTCCGCTTTCTCTTTATTGCTTCTTGCCCACTGTCCGGTAGTTGTTTTGATAGGTGGAATATGTGCTTGCGGTCTTGTGAGTTTTTTAGTGACTTACCATAGTGAGTAATCTGTAGTTATTGTTGGTGTTAGTTCTTGTAAATGGTTTTGTATCTCACTGGTTTTGAGGCCGTGAAGGACTCTTTTCAATTTACTAGTGGCACGATTATATAAGGTTTTGTCTGCAGGGTTAAAGGTTGTCTGCCACTTTTTCCGTAGTCTTCGCTTATTTATGACTAATTCTTTGATAAAAATCGGACATGTACCCACATAGAGATTCTCTCCCGCGTCGGGTGTTGAGTTACATGCAGCTTCTTGGATAATTCTTGTAAAATATTCAACTGCATGATCGATGTCTTCGTCTTTCTTTAAAGTAACTTGCTGGTTAAGTGATTGATCAATTAAAATTTTGAAGTAGTCCCAGTTGGTGTTTTTATTATGGAGTGTAATTGGTTTACTTTTATTTTTGATCTGGATAGAGATAGTGACTATAATAGGCGTATGATCCGATGACAGATCTAAGGAAGGTTCGATATGGAGATAATTTGCCGCAATTCGTTTTGTTATGCAAAAGTCGAGTAAATCCGGAATTTTATTTTGATCTGTTGGCCAATATGTGGGATGTCCTGTTGATAAGTGATGTAGGTTGTGTGTTGTTATAGCGTGGTACAGCTGTCTGCCTCTTGGGTTTGTCAGTCTAGATCTCCAATGGGGATGCTTCACGTTGAAATCGCCACCTACGATAAAGCGCTGGCCAAGGGTGTTAAAAAATTCCGTATCGTGCCATTGTTGCAATTTTTAAATACCCAAGTTTGTGGGGATACCGTTAAAAAGTCCACATGCATTTTAAGAATTCACGCTTTAAGGACCAACATCATCTTGAACAAGTTTGCGAAGTTACATTTTTCAATTGCTTCATTATTGTTACGCTTACTAAGGCCCAGTTGTTCAGTTTCGGGTTATCTTTTAACCTGGGTTATTTTCCATAGAAATGATTGTTTCAAGAATTTATTCCATGGAAAATAATTCAGGTTAAAAGATAACCTAATACTGAACAACTGGTCCTAAGTGTTATATTACTTTTGAAGTATATCGAATATGTCAATTGATTAAGCTCATGTTTATTTTAATTTTAATGTCAATAACGTCATTTTAAATATTAGATGCATCTCGAATTAATTAATTAATAAGCATGCTGATTTAATGTATAAGTTAATTTTGTTCTGGTAATTTTACACCCAGGTTTTGTAATTATTGGTCATTTGTTCATATTATTTTATTTTGTTTCGATATTACCTTATATTTCTTTTAATCTATTTGATTGTGTTTTATTGTTTCATGTGTTATGTTTATGTACTAACGATTCAGAAAACCAGGTGCATTTTTTCTACAGTCGAATCTAAGATAAGTTCTTTCATTAAAGGTAGGTTTCGGTCGTCTACTAACGTCCGAACAAATATTACTATCTCAATTTGGTAGTGGCACCAGATCAATTATCGAAGCGACACGCACACTAAATTTTGAGTAGTGAACCATCCCGCTCGTTGCAGCGAGGCCGGTAGGTACTTTGTTTTCTACGAGGGTGTGCGTGATCGCGACGGATTTAACTAGTAAACCATTTTGACGCAATGTTTTAGGGCAGTTTAACCCCGTAACAAACAGAATCCTATCTTGAGAGTAAACAGCCGACAAGACAGAGTACAAGCAGACAAGACAGGCTAAAGAAAAAATGCTAGCAAGGATGCAAAACAATCAGAAGAAAATACAGGAAATTTGGTAAATTTTGAAATCGAGGTGCTGCAGTAGAAAACGGGTGCCATTCCAAAATAAAAATTACAAAATCTTCGTGAACAGTTGCCATATATCAACGAGAAAGATTGTTGTTTTTATGAGAACATTCTCACAACCGATCCTGCTCCATCAAAGAAAAAAACGCGTACAAATTACATTCATACATAATATAGTTACGAGTACTTTTCTACATATTACCTTAAAATAAATTTATTTATGCATGTTCTGAGTTTTATGAAATGGAAAATTATGTCCGAAACATTATTTTTATACCTTATATATTGTCGTGTTCCAAAATAAAACTCGGCAGCAAGATATTTTGCCCCCAATTTAGAGCGTTGGTTTCTAATCAATTCCCAAATTTTTAATCCCCAATTTTTTTTTGTTTTCGTTGTATTTTGAAATAGTTCTAAAATTTAAAATAAACTTCCAAATTTTTAAAATTGATAACTAAACATTTTTACTTTCCGAACCCCTAGGTAAGGAAAGTATTGTTTTATTTTATGACAAACAATATGGTATTTTTTTACAAATATTTTAAAATCTAAAAGCGTTTATCACATTTCCGAAATTCCACTATAATTAATTTTTAAATGTTCTATCTTATAATTTCTTGCGGCGTCCAATCCTTGTTTCCGTATTATTTCTTTTGTTTTCCAATTTACCAATATTCATCCACTTCTTCACAATTTAATTTCCCGTTAGCACAAAATTACCCTTGTTAGGTAATTACGTAAATCAATGTCGATTACTATATCGACGACTCAATTTTCGATCCTCCTATTCTGGAGATCGAACGGCTTTTTAATTAAATATCGACCCGCATTTTATGGCGGTCGATCGTGGACTCTAAAATTTGACCCGCACACTACGATGGTCAAATGTGGACTCTCTGCTCAATAATTTTTGTTCCAGTCTCGTTCTCGACGCAAAAACTTATAAAACCTACTCAGTTCACCATAATTTATCAAAATTGTTATACCTAGTGACACCAATTTACAAAACCTTTGCGCACAATTCTCAAATTTCACATACCATATATCAAGAAAGTTACAATTTTGATGCCATTTACAATATTTTCATGAATTTGGACGTTTAAAAAGTTTTTTATGATTGCAATGAGCATTAAAATATGTATATTCTAAATACAACGAAATTGTGTATGTTTACGTTTTAGCTTTAATCTAAATCTTCCTATTATTGGATTGTGATCGGAGTTTATAACCGTTCCCGGGAAAGCTTTTACTGATAGGCAGTTGTTTCTGAAACTTTGTTTATCAATACATAGTATCTCTAATTTGAAGTAATAAAATTAACTAGACAAGATACTGTTCGTTTGCCTAATTATAATCTCTTAAAACGTAAATAAAAAAAACTTTATCGGTGATTATCTCAGAAACTACCTTTTCGATTGTTTCGATTGGCAAAGTTCAATTTGTTATTTTTCCACTATATGGAGTACGTCCGCGAGTCAGCTGTCCTTTAAAAAGTAGATAAGTAAATTAATATTAGATAGAAAAAGCTATATAGGATTTTCTTATTCACCAGAAATAACTTGGTGTGATTGCTGGTTGAGTTACGCTGCGGAAATTGAAGGTTAGAATTCCGGACTTCACGAAATTTCTTAGCACGGCCTTCCGGTGAACATCAACACTATGTGGATGAGTAAGAGCGAACGACGAGATACCGGATAACACGGCGTTGTCTTCTTAGCGTTGAGTTGTAAAGTAAGGCATGGATAAATAAAATAGCATGTACGGTCTGTTGTGCTAAATTGTATAGGTATACAAGGATGTTTTTCATTGTTTTTAATCTATAAATAATTTTTCTATACAAAATTAAGTAATAGAATATTAACATCTTACCTAGTTTACTTTTTTAAATAAGTCGTTAATAATTTTCATTCAAGCATCGACCAACTAGTTTGTCCATCGTCCAACTAATATTAAAATCTTATTGCTTCATTACATAAATTTTGGTTATTAATTTTTATTTTTGATAAAACATAAAACTATCTCGTAATCACTAGATTTCAAATTTAGAAAATATATAAATTGTGAATAATCACTCGTTCTGCAGATAAGAATTTTACTTTGATTTAAACAAATAAGTAAAATTTTTTTGTAGCACGTGATACGTCTGCACAGTTCGTAAGTTCAAAATCCAATGAAACTGACCGATAGTCAAAAATGGCCGGCGTATGTTTTTTCCATCTGTTCCGTTACACCTCTTACCGTAAGATGTCTCCCCGTTCTTTTACTTTTTATTTTAAATTAAAAAAAATCGCGCTATTTCAAAAAAACTAAAATCCAATTATTACAAGCACTTTACTTACTTGGTTAAACGTAAGAGTTACCTTAAATATATATGTACGTAATTATTACTAACACAATAACACCTTGTAAAAATATGAATGCTGATTAATTTATTGCAACTATCATGTAACTATGACGGTTAACTAAACGCGACGCTGCGTTGCCAGGAAGACCCGGAAAGAAGAATCAGCAATTGGCTTTTTATGCTAAATTGCACGTAGAGTGTCAATCAAAATCAAAAACCTCATGTATACCCGAAGGTGTTGAGGGTTTTTTTTCGGACATATGTAGACTGCGCCGATGGTCAGAAATTAATCCTTTTTTTTGGGTAAATGACCATGGGCAACCTGTAGATTGCGCCGATGGTCATTAAGGGTAACATACAGATTGCGCCGATGGTGTACCTGAGGGATTAAAAAGTATTACTAAGGCATAATGGGGTTATTATTGTAAATCAGTTTATTAAATATTAATAAAAAATTAAATTGCGGTACCTAATTATCATTAATATGACAATACTTATTGCAATACTAAATAAATATTATCAAAAAAATGGAAAATAACCGGTGTATTGCCGAAAAAGTGAAAAATTAAATTTTTTCTTCTTCGATTTTTGGGGTGTGCATTCGATAAGGAGAGTTATCCATCGTCAAAACCTACCCTTCTGGGGCGCCGCTTCGCTCCGCTCCGCTCTGCACCCCTGCAGGGCGGTTTTGACTCTGGTTACTAGGCTAAACATACGAGAAGGCGCCACCCATCAAGAAAACCGGGATAAGTGAAACCGGGATGTGAGAGAACCTCGAAATAGCATTAAAAAGTATAGTTGCGGTATGGGGCAGTAAACTATAACGTTTCACCCCCAAAATTATAGACCAACAGAATCGTGCACAAATTGTCTCGAAATTGCAAATTTCTCGTAGTTATAAATTTGTGTTATAAAAGTTTTTAATAATGAAAGAATCAAAATAATGCAGTTATTTAAAAATAACCTAATTAAAAATCGCATATAATGTATAGTAGGTACTCCTGTAATAAATTAAGTACCTTAATCCTCTAATGGGATTTTCACTCCGTCGTTACCCAAAAAGAGTACCTATTAATTGACCATCGGCGCAATCTACATACTAACCCTAACCGAACTCGGCGCAATCTGCATGCTAGATTATGAGACCCTTCAACCATCGGGCGCAGTCTACAACCTCCCTTTTTTCCCTAGTTTTTCTTCCACAATCTCTCCATATTTAGATTTTATTTCTGTGTCTCTCAACTGTAGTTCCTGACCACTTCTCTTGTTTCTACCTTTTGTCTCATTTCCTTCGTTGCTTCTTTAGATATTTTGGTTTTTATGTTTGCTATTACTAAATAATGGTCACTATCAATTTCAAAACCTCTATGTACTTTAACCTCTATTACATTTCTCCTGTTTTCCCTTTCGGTTATTATGTAGTCTATTATGGATTTTTCTTTTCTGCTCGGTTCCTCTCTTGTAAATTTATGTATATCCTTATGTTTGTATAATGAATTTCCGATTACCAAATTATTTACTACACAGAAATCTATCAACCTCTCTCCATTCTTATTTAAAGTGTCTTCGCCGTATTTCCCCATTGCTATGTTTGCCTTGTTTCCTATTCGGGCATTGAAGTCTCCCACCACATATATCGTACCTATTGCACTTTCTACTGTCAATTGTAGCATTTCCCAGAAGTTTTCTTTTTCTGCTTTTTGTGCGTCCTCGTTTGGTCCATATACTGCCACTATTGTTATTTGTTGTTCTCTTTGCAATGTTACCATTAATATTGTTTCCGATACAAAACTCCAACTTTTTATCAATTACTTGCATTCTTTCCCAATTATACAACCTACTCCCGCTGCCGCTCTTTCATTTGTTTTGACCCCGCTGAAGAACATCATCAATCCATCTCCGATCTCCATCACCCCATTGCTCTTCTTTTTGGTTTCAGTTATAACTAATACTTCGAAGTTGCTCCTCATAAATTTGTCTGCTAACTCCGTCTCTTTGCCATTTATCCCTCTAACATTCCACGCGCCAATCCTCCATTTATGTATTCCATATTCGTTTGTCCTTTTACTCGCCGTATTCATTCCTTTTCCTGTATTGGTGTTTCTCCATTGTCCTTTTCCTCGCATTTCCGTCATATTAGTTTCCAGTCCGTCATCTTTCAATATTAGTTTTTAGATATAGGAAGTCTAGAGATTTTCACTATATCTTCTCCTTGCTGGTTCCAGTACCATCGTTCGCCATCTATGTATATCCTCCCGTATCCCACCTTTGCCACCTTTCCCGTTCCTCTTTCCCGCTTGGCATATTCTCTTAGACTGGCCTGCATCTTTTGCTCTTGTTGGGTTAGGTCGTCATCGATGAAACAATTTGTGCCTTTCAGTTTGGTTTTTGCTCTCATGACAGTCATTTTATCCTGCCATGTATCCATCTTTGCTATTACAAATGCCTGTGATGCCTTGGGTTTTATTACTTCAGCAGTACCAATCGTTACGTCTACCTCTAGTTTATTTTTGAAAAAAGTCTCTAACTCCCTCTTGACGTCCTTTCGATCCAGATTTATTCCTTTTAAAAGTATGTTGTTTTTTCTTTCCCTCTTTTCTATAAGGTTCACCCTGTCCTCAAGTGTGACTATCTTCTCCTTTAGCATTTTATTTTCTTCTTTTAGGGTCTTAATCTCGTTTTCGAATATTTGTTGTCCTGTCTTAATATCTTTTATTTCTTTTAGCATTTGTTTCATCATTTCTTTTAACCCCTCCATTTCACCTCCTGCCCTCGACGTTTTCTTTGATGGCGATCTAGCTATCTTTTTGCTTCTGCTAAAAATCTCATAGGCAGCTTGTCGCTTTTTGGAGTATTCCTCAGTTGTTGAGTCCTCGCTTTCGTGTTTTCGATCTTCAGCGGACATGCCGTTCATGTAACAATTACAAAAATATTTTACTTTTGCACAAACGGTACTGTAATTATTTATTTACAGAGAATTTCAATGTAAAAATTACAGTAGAAATCTTTGTAATTAATTTTTAACATCTTGATGTAGTAAAATTTTGATCGTTGGTTGCTTAATAATTATAGCATAAACAATCTTTCAAAAAAGGGCCAAAGTTACCATTAAAGGGCCTCTTATCTTATCTTACGGTATTAAATAATATTATTACGGAACTCTCGTTTCTTGATCTGTCACACTCAGGAAAATGTTTTCCAAGTTTACCGTAAAAAGCTAGTTACTATTTACTACAAAGTCAAGGTGGGGCGTGGCCTAAGAGTAGCAATAGCCAATGGGAAACCCCTATTTCACTGCAACTTGAAGGGCTGTTTTTGAGGGTTAATACTTGTAGTCTCTGAAGCAATTTTTGTTTAATTCTATTATATAATGCTTCAGCTTTGCGAATATCTATAGGGTATTTTTAAAATTGTGGTTGAGTATATCGTGCTATCGCCCATAATCAATATAAAGACAATTTACTCCAATTTTTAGCATATCCGAATATTAACGAATAAAATTAAATTTTATGAGCAGAATTTTCGCACGTGTTTTCCGCAAATTATTTTGAATGTAATTTTAATTAATAGCAATTAAATGTAAATTGCATTGTATGTACATATATATACATAAATATTAAATATACCTACTTATATATACAGTTGTTAACGTACATTATGTATTGCGTAAATTTAATGCATAATTAATTATGCAGTTATTTCAGTTTTTTGGATTAGGAAGAACCAGGTAAATATTAAAAAAGCCTTTATATTAAATTATTTATTTATTATATCATAATTAATATTCGGTTCCACCACCTTTCGCTTTAATCGCAACTTTAATATTGTTATTAAATAATTCCTACAATATTGAAGCATTCGTAATTTTAAATAATTTTCATTCTTCAAAAATCTTTTACTTTACAATCTTTTTTGAATATGTATTCTATAGATAAATTTCTGCTTAAATTTGTGGTACAAGTGTGAAAAAGGCATAATTCTCGCACGCGCGCAAGAATATGCATTTTCACACGAGTTGCATACAAAATTTTATCTACTACCGAATTTTTTTCAAAATCAATGATTTACAATGTAGGTACTTGCTATTTTCCATAATAGTGTGTTTGCGTTATTTCTCTGTTATTTTAAAAATGTATATCCAATATGTTAAAAATCTACTTTTTGAACACATTTGCGTAATGTGTTCGAAAAGTAGGTGTTTTCGCCCGGTAACGTCGTCTGTAGGTTCCGCTTCCTCTAAATTTTCGCATTGAATTAAATTCGTTAATTTCTTGGTAATTTAATTTTTTTGGTATCAATACCTTTAAAACGATACTTTTCCATTTTTAACCGATCAAATGCAATTTATAGAGATTGTAACATATTGCCATGATTCAATCGTCAATAAAGATTGATAATCATAAGTGATGCAAACAAGCAATTACAGGTCGCATGAAAATTCTTTTACGATTTAGAAGGTTCTCCGACATTACGTGAGACTCGAAAAAAGAATACAATAAATTCGGTTAATAATAAAGACAGGTAAGGAATGGGAAAATCCAAGAATGATATCGAAAAGTTCAATCTAATATTCACAAATTAATTCATTAAAAATTGTTAAATGTTAAGAAATTGTTATTAAATAAAAAAAATGTATAATTATGTTACCTGGGAGTGCATGTAGATAGAAACGGTGGTAGGCAACAGGAAATAAAAAAGAGGATACAAACAGGAAACAGAGCTTTCTATGCAAACAAAGTACTCCTGAAAGATAGCAACCTGAAGAAATTCACTAAAATGAAAATTTATAAAACACTGATACGACCGGTTGTGATGTACGCGGCGGAGACACTATGTATGACAAAAGCGGAAGCGGAGCAGATGAGAGTGTTTGAAAGGAAAGTGATGAGAACCATATTGGGACCCAGAATGGCAGAAAATGGAGAATTGAGAGCACGAATGAACAACGAAATAAACCAGGAACTGCAAGGAGAAGATATAGTAAGGTATGCGAAGTCGCAGAGAATTAGATGGCTGGGCCATATAATGAGAAGCAGCGACAGCTCTCTCGAAAAACAAGTAACGTTATGGAGGCCTGGAGAAGATAGATCAAGAGGCAGACCCAGAATACGATGGTGGGACCAGGTAACGGACGATCTGAACAAGATGGGCGAAAGAGACTGGATGACGAAGGTACAGGATAGGCAGAGATGGAGAAGTGTAGTTATGGGGGCTACCACACATATGTGCTTATAAGTTTATAGGTCTTTCGAGAACGTGAGTAGGACACTAAAGCAATGTAGTTGAAATGTATAGAAATATGTATTAAGAGGCCTAATCCTCCTCTAGAAAAGGATATGTAAAATCCCTGAAATGGGATAGCAAAATTCTTAAAGAATGTAATGCTAATAATAATAATAATAATTATGTTAGATTAAGTTGTGCGTCAAAAGAAGAAATTACGTGGGTTTTTAAAATCGGTTGAACAATAATGCAACGATAGTTGTCCGAGACGTTCGAAATATCGCAGGCGGACGATGATCGCAACGGCAGACGAATCGAACGATGAACGCTAAAAAGAAAAACAAAGGTGTACATAATTTAATGACACTTAGTAAATTAATCAATTATCAAAAGTGCAAGGAAACTTACCAGGTAGAGAAAATATCAAGTAGGAATAAAAGGGATATTTTTCCAAATAACCTAGCAACGAGTAGGTAAATGAACGCTTCTCCCAAGAACGCCAAAGCGTGGAGCACGTATTAATTTCGTCTCCGAAAAAGTGTGGTAATTAATTATAAATTAATATGCAAAGAGTTGAGATCTGAAAAGAAGTGATAATTAACACGTGTACAAATAAAAATAAGTGTGGTTAGAAAAGAACAACAAAACTTACCTGGAATTATTTGGAATAAATGGTATGTTGATTGGATGAAACAATCCTATAAAAATAATGGGAATCTAGATGCACAAAAACTGGAATCAATAGTAGAGGCAAATTTCTGGATCCTTTCGAACACTTTTGGATCACGAGACAGAAGGCGAAGTCGACTACGCAAGGAGCGACATCTATGTGTGGTAAGAACAATAAAAACTTAAATTTTATAACGCGGCGTGAGTTCGCGAGTTCAAATAACATTAAACCGATTCCGGGAAAGAACTAGAGTAATTTTGGGGCAGAAGGATAATTTAATAATAAGAATTTGTATTAACATAGTTAAAATTGTTTATTACGTTAGATGTTATAAAGGTCAATATTTCTCTTAACAAATGAAAATAAAATTAAATTACAAATTGTATAAAACCATAGTCGTATCATTCGGGGATTTTTCTATCCCGTCAATAGAGATTCAATTTCAGAATAAGAGCGAAGGAGCAAAATCGCAGAACCGACTACTAGAGAAAAGGGTTTTCATGCGAAAGGGAATTATACAAAGAGCTAGCCGTGGTAGAACTACAATAATTTAAAATTAACAAAATTCAACACAACAATAAAAAAATATCGAGTGTATCCCCGCCGGTCACCGCAATATGAATGTGTCATGTTTTTTAAGATACCCGGTACATGTTAACTTTTAAAATAAGATTTAATAGTTTTGGTTTTAACGTAGAACTATTGTTTCAATTTGGGTTGTCAGTCAGATTCAATTTTTCTGAAAATGTTCATAAAATTTATTGTTTCCGTATCGTAAAAATAATTCTTAAAAATGTACGTTATTTTAGACAAAAATACGGTCCAAGGTGATGATTTAATCTATTATGCCGCCTCATTTTCTAACTTTTTGGATTGTCCAGCTTAGACGTAATGTTTTATACCATTTGTCCATGCTTGAAACGAAAGTGTATAAATTTGCATGCTTTTCATTTTTCAAGGAGTTGATTACCGTCATCTGAATCACTCCTTAGCTTATTTTTCTGAGTTGATTGCCGCCATCGAATCACTCCTCAGCCATTTGCTGGATTTAAGAATTTAATATTTTTGTTTTGAGTTAAGTTTAGTGTTGTACCTAATGAATGAGGATTTTAATAGAAGTTCGGCATAAATTGAACCGCTCTTAGTAACGCTCTAGTAACGTTATAGAGTGAAATATCAATTTTTGACAATTTTGAAAATAATTCAAAATTAGTTCCCGTTTATTGGTAACAGCAAGTGTCTAGCAAGACCAAGATTTCCAGATTAATTAATTAAAACCTCGTAGAAAACAGTCAATTCGGTTACCCGTTCATCTGAC
This sequence comes from Podabrus alpinus, assembly GCA_932274525.1. Classification (NCBI taxonomy): domain Eukaryota; kingdom Metazoa; phylum Arthropoda; class Insecta; order Coleoptera; family Cantharidae; genus Podabrus; species Podabrus alpinus. The sequence continues at coordinate 68,806,303 of OW026454.1, forward strand.
CGCAATATGTTAATGTGAGTTTTTATATATTTTCTATGATTTATTTGCGTCATTTATGATATTGTACATTTCCAGTTTTAAATAAAAGAATAACTTCAATAATTATTGTTCGATATTCAACTTTATGTTATTATGATGTCATTCTGGTTGAACTCGCTCAAGTTCATTATTATTTTATCACCTAATTAAATTTGTACTTCGTTAAGAAAAATTTTTTTTATTTGTAAATTCAAATCCATAGTATACTTAACTTTAGCAGAGACGGTACCATTAGCTTTCATACAGTTTCTAATTTTTTTTTATAGAAATAACAATTATCGTTTATTTGTACACAAGGAATTAATGATTTATTTGGTTTTCCAAATTTTCCTGAAACAACAAAATAACTTCCAGTTCAGATTTTACGCCAAATTTACTTAATTAAATACGGCAGAAAGAAAATTTATAAAAAATGCTAGTAGGAAAATCACTAATCAATAAAATGTCTTAAACCAAACTATAAGTGCATAATAACAATCTACTTATAACTGCAGCAATTAGAATCATAATATTTGAATGAAATTGTATTAAAATTTTTTTTATTATTATACTAATGAAGCTTTATACTTCTTCAATTTTTAGAAATTCGAAAATTTCATACATAGTTGACTATCAAGATTATAATTATTATAAAGACCGATTCCTCAACTGAGAGTAATTTTATGAGTCGGTGGCAAGACAGTAAAGTGGTACGCTCAGAAACTTTAGCAAGTTTTGTATGTGCCTGAGAAATTTTTGGTGTACGGCAGTCGGTGACATTATTGGTAATTTACCTATCACCGAGGTGGGAGATATTTGTTTTGCTGTTTATTTTCCTGAGCTTCTACTGGTTGGCCATGTGGCGAAAAATTTTGTGGAGAAGTGCCATATTTCTTCGTTAAGGGTGGATAAGATGCACAATATTTTTTTGACCACGCATGCATAGAGGAATTCGTTGCAGTCCTACCTAATATTCGGCTTACTAATATGGAGGTATTTTGTATCATTTTAAATTTTAAAATTACATTAATTTATGTGGAAATTTTATTTGAATTAATAAATTTTGCGTGGTATACATAAATATATGCAAGGTGACGAAATCGTTCGACCATCTTGGTTGTTAAAATTTCTTATCGCTCGCCACATTGTGCAAGTTACGTTCAAGTTAATTACCTTGAGAAAATTATTTGATTCTAACAACAAATGGAGAAATTGCTTGCCTTCCTCTCGGAAGGCAATGGCAAACCACCGAGGTGTAATCTGTAAAGCTAGTCAATGATCATGCATTGGTCAAGCAAGTTGGTGCTTGACCAATACCTGGGCATGATTGTGAATACGAACGGTATAAGCAAACAAGAGATAAAACTTAGAATACGAGAAGGTCGAAGGATTCTAGGTTGCTTGAACTCACTATGGTGGAACAAAAATATATCGATAAATAACAAGAAGCGTTTGGGAGACTTCATGGTGGATCCGTCCTGTGCTGCGAAAGTGAGGTATGGACCGTTGGTGCAGGGCTGAGAAAAAAACTCAGTGCTACAGAAATGGACTACTTGAGAAGAGGGGCAGGAATATCGAAAATGCAACACATTTAGGAACGAGGTCGTCAGAGAGCGTATAGAAGCTAAAGACACTGTAAATGACAGAATTGAAAGATGAGGGCTGAAGTGGTTTGGCCATTTAATGAGGATTGAAGAGAACCGATGGCCTAAAAGAATTTTATCAATGGACACCGCCCGGAAAGAAGAACGGGGAAGACCAAGAAGATCATGTAATGATGGAATCCGGCAATCAATGTCAGATAGGGACCTGGACGAAGAATAAACTCATAATAGAGAGGAATGGCAAAGGATAACGGGTAAACGGTTTTTATCGGTATAGTAAATTACAATGTAACAGTATGTATTGTTGTGATACGCTCCATCCGCGTTACGGATATGTTGATAACCAACAAGGAGCGAACAACATATTGGAAACGGTGGTTTCAAGCACATTGTTGTCATGTGTTTGTTTTTTTTTGTTCGTTCGGTAATTTTAAGTTTGTTCGGGTTATATAAAACATTATGTACAGCATCTAGAAATCAGAGGTGCATATAACAGGCCGACATCCTTGAAAATAAACCGGAAATATAAGAAGCTCCATATTGGAAACTAAATGATTTTGGTAACGGAAGTTACGGAGCGTAAACAAGAGAGTAGCATCGAAATTACAGCAAGTGGCAGTCGATCGTATAATCACTCCACAGTTACGATATAATTTTTTTTTATTAACTCCTGTGAATACAAGCAATCTGTACAAGTACAATAAGCTTTTCTTTGAAGATATTAAATAACATGAAGAGTCTTACTTCAATAAGTAACCTCTATAGATAATATAAATATAAATACATTTATGTTATTGTGAATCTATGTGATAGATCTTCCGGCGTGAATCTCTTTAGTCTACGCATTTCAATTTCGTTGTTCGCAAATAATGTTGTTGCAAGTGGATTAGGATGGTCGGAGAGTCTTTGGCGATATTTCATACTAAATCTCTCGATCTCTTCTTTGATTGTCGGCAGTGGTATGTCATGATGTATGATGCTGTTGGATACAAATCTCGGTGCGTCAACAATCATGCGGAGTACTTTATTTTGAAACCTCTGCAATATTTCGAGGTTGGAATTTGCTGCTGAGCCCCAGAGTTGTATCCCATAGGTCCAGATGGGTTTCAAGATTGTCTTGTACAGCAGTAACTTACTTTCTATAGAAAGTTTGGATTTTCTACCAATGATCCAGTACATCTGTCTAAGCTTCAGCCCTAATTGCTTCCGCTTGGCAAAAATATGCTTACGCCAGGTGAGTCGTCTATCTAAGTGTATGCCAAGATATTTGGCTTCTTCTGACTGTGGCAGTTGACAATTGTTAAGCTTGACCGGTGAACAGGTATCTCTTTTCAAAGTAAAAGTGACATGCACTGATTTGGTTTCGTTGACATTAATACACCACTTTTTCAGCCAGTGTTGAACTTTAGTTAGGCAGATCTGTAGGTTCCTGGATGCAGATGAGGGGTCGATGTGAGAGGCATGGAATGCTGTATCATCAGCAAAGGTGGCAGTTGTTGTGAGCCTAGTTGTTGGTAGATCATGCGTGTATATCAGAAACAGGACTGGACCCAGTACACTTCCTTGAGGGGCCCCAACATTGATGTTATGTAATTCTGTGTATTCATTTTGGTGTTTAACCAGGAAATGTCTATTACTCAGATACGATCGCAGTAGCAAGTAAAAGTGATGAGGAAGATTCTTCTTTAACTTGTAAAACAGGCCGTCGTGCCAAACCCTGTCGAACGCCTGGCTTACATCAAGAAAAGCCGCCGAGCATACACGTTTGTTTTCGAGAACTCTGTTGATTTCTTTAACGATTCTATGCATCTGCTCTATTGTTCCATGCATATTACGAAATCCAAATTGATGGTTCGGTATTAGTCCTCGGTGTTCTATTATCGGTTTTAATCGTATAAGGAGTAGTTTCTCAAAAACCTTCGTCATTAAAATCGTCTGATTTTTTACCCGGTTTCAAAATCATCACAATTTGGGCCACCTTCCATTGGTAGGAAAGTGATTAAGTCTGATTATAGCGTTGAAGATTTGTGTGATTGCTTTGTAGCATTTTTTTGTTGCCTCTTGTAGCACCCTGCCCGTAATCAAATCGAATCCTGGAGCTTTCCTTGGGTTGATTTCCTTGGTTATGACTCTCTCAATTTCCTTTCTTTTGAAGTTCTTAATGGGAAGGTCCATTTGAAAAGGGGCTTCTAGATACTCCTTTATTTCGTCTTCTTCGTCGATTGTTATTTCAGATGGATGAGGTTGGAAAATGCTAGATAGATGCTTTGCAAATAGATACGCCTTTTCCCTATCACTTCTAGCCCATTTATTGTTGTTATCTTTGATGGGTAGTATTGTCATTTGCGGCCGCTTCATGTTTCTTGTGGCCTTCCATAGAGAATAATCGGTGGTCTGCGTTGCTGTTAAATTTTCCAGGTAGTTTTGAAATTTTTGGTTTTCCATTTCGGCCATCGCTTCTTTTAGCTCTCTGGTAGCTCTGTTAAGGTTGGATTTATCGTTAGGATGCCTTGTTACTTGCCAGCCTTTTCTAAGTTTTCGCTTTTCTGAAACTTTTTGCTTTATTATTATTGGCACTGATTCTTTAATTTCAGTTGTGTAAGCATCGGGTGTGGCTCGCCAGGCAGCTTGTTGAATACTTACAATAAGGGCATTTGCGGCATATTCCAGTTCATGCTCTGTTTTTAGAGATATATTTAGTTCTATCATCTTGTCAAGCTCCTCTCTGAATGTATTCCAATCAGTTTTTTTGCTAAATAATGATGGTCGTTTTTCTTTATTTTTAACTTGCGCTAGTATATCAACAATTATCGGAGTGTGGTCTGAAGAGAGGTCTAGGCAGGATTCCGTTTTGATTTTTTTGTATCAATACCTTTTGTGATACAAAAGTTAATAACGTCTGGAGTCTTGTCTGTATCGGTGGGCCAATATGTTGGTTCGCAAGTAGATATAATTTCGAGGTTATTAGTTTGTATGGCTTTCAGTAATTCTCTTCCCTTCGTTGTGATCATAACAAATCATAACAAAAAGTGGCAGAAGTATTGCAAACACGTTGTATTGCTATCACACGACCGACATATTATTTCAAGGATTACACTGATTTTGGGCAATAATTAGGAGAAAGGTTAAATTTATGAGAAGTATTTTATGATTAATCTAATAAATCTTTATTAACTGCAAAAATTTATAAATGTTGCACATTTTGTACTTCATCGGTATTTTTATTTTTGACACTTCGAGATTCAGCTCTGATTCCTTTGAAGCGCGTACCGAAACCATTTAGCTGTTTCTTTTTCCAACTCATCGTCAGTAATTGGAAATCTGCTTTTCACCGAATCTGTAATAAAATAAAATTTTAATTATTCCACTTGTTGCCTCACTAGTCACTAATAATCATAGTTTATAAATATTACTCACCAAATATGTAGGACATCATTACATACTGATCAAGTCTATGGTTTCCTTGTCTCGTGGATAAATTTTGCCTAAACTGGGATGCCCAAATGTTCATGTTTATATGGTAATATTAGCAAAAATATTAATAATTTTTGTTAATTTAAAATATTTTATTATATTCGAACCTAGGACCTACAGGTATTGAGTGTAACCCTGTAAGGGGACGTCCATAAATCACGTGAGGTAAAATGGGGGAGGTGGGGTCCGACAAAATCTCACCAAGGGGGAGGGGGTGGGCTTAAAGAAAATCTCACGTCAACTTTTTAATTCAGCGAGTATATTAGTAGCCTCATTTTTCTCCGCTTATTTCACAGAAAAAATGTAGTACATAGAAGATATCAGTATTAACGCTTAGGTAGTTATTAGTGGTATAATAAAGCAAAATACAATAACATATTATCAAGTAAATTTAATTATTGAAAAATTATAAGGAAAATCTCACGTGAGATTTAGATAGGGGGGGGGAGTCCTACGACATCTCACCAAATCTCACCAAGGGGGAGGGGGGTCAAAATTAAAAAAAAACACCTCACGTGATTTATGGACATCCCCTAACATCTGTGCTATCTAGGGCTATTGACTACTGTCATTTTAAATAGTCATAAAAATCCTATTTTACAATCCGAATTTTAAATTATAAAACATAATACAGGGCATCCTACGACGACCCCTAATTAATGTAAGATTAAGAGAGAGTGCACATAAAAAATAAACAAATGTAAAGAGAAAGTTTCTTGTAGGGCAAGAATTTTATTTGCAAAATTTATTTAATGCGCCCCTCCTGTTAAAATATCACGAGCCGCTACTGCATAAAGTAAACAACATGTGTGTTCTAAAAGCACATGTTTGTTCCAACATTGGATTATTAAATCTTTCCAAGAACGGTAACGCTTATTGCACAAAAGTGTATCTTATTATTGTTTCTTAAGGGCTCGCCACATAGCCTGTGCTGTGCTATGCTATGCTCTGTGTTATGTCAACACAAACGTTGAACAATGGCATGGTCCATTTTGCGCATGACCATGACATTGTTCAACGTTTGTGTTGACATAACACAGAGCATAGGCGATTCAAGATAAGCGATACGCCACCAACGGTCGCCGGTTGAACTAATTCCACAGACATGGTTTAGTTTGTTTACATTGTTTTCAATGCGAATACATACATGTTTTAATAAAATTTTTGTGATTTAGTGGAAGTAATAGTTTTTCAGTGTTGATGCTAAAATCATCGTATAATCTTAAACTTATTAAACACCTTTGAGGTTGGTACAATATCTTTTTCTAGTTATAACCTATATAAAAGGACATTATTTTGTATTTCTAGGTTATCACAAGTTTGTCAAGTTTTCTATGAAGTGAAAGAAAACAATTCATCTGACGAGGCATTTATATGTGACAATGAAGAAGAACTTGAAGATTTTCAAAATGAAATTCGAAATCCAGATGAAATACAAGCAGCCGAGAGTTTACTACAGTTACTCAATTTGAAACCCGAGATGCTACCGAACAATGCTGGATTGAGAACTTTCCGAGACTTTGAGGTGCAGGTTAATATGCCAGAAGTTAAAACAGTGTGCGATTTCATAACAACAGATCAAACTTTAAACAGTTTTACTGGCCTGAATAGTTTAAAATTTTTGGAAGTGTTAGTGCAAGGTGTCGAAAAGATATATACAGATAAGAGAACACATCGGTTGGGAATAAAAGAGCGAGTTGTTTTTTAATTTGTTTTTTAATTACAAATAGCATTTCTTTTGCAAATTCATAATTATAATCCACTTCAATAGTAAAAACACTTTTGTCGTATGATGCATACAATACAAAATATGTTTTGTATAAATTTAAAAGGGCCCCCTGGTAACCATTGTGAATATTCTTTCCTGCACCTAAAAAAACTTTTGTTGTAAGTTATTATTTTTATAGTTAAATAAAAGAACTTACATTCATATATGCATTTTATTTCTAATAATGCGGTTGGTTTTCCATTTTGTGTAGGTTATAACTAGAAAAAGAGATTGTACCAACCTCAAAGGTGTTTAATAAGTTTAAGATTATGCGATGATTTTAACATCAACACTGAAAAACTATTACTTCCACTAAATTACAAAAATTTTATTAAAACATGTATGTATTCGCATTGAAAACAATGTAAACAAACTAAACCATGTCTGTGGAATTAGTTACGATTCTTACCGCACTGGCGCTGCGATCTTAAATTCGATCGCCTATAGCATAGCACAGCACAGGCTATGTGGCGAGCCCTTTATTATTTCTTTTCAAATAACTTCTTTATTTCAAAAGTAAGGTTATGCAGGTTACAAAAACACGTGCAGAAATAACGTTCTAACAATTTGTTTATTAATTTATCTCATTTTGTGGATTAGGGGAATAATAACATGATCTGAACTTTCAAATTCATTATTAGCCGACATCGACACAGGGAATTTAATACATTTACAGATAACCTGTAATGCGGGAATGATTTCAATATCGGACAAATTTGAATCATTAACTAGCGATACACTAAATATTTGAGAATCACAAGGTTCCTTAAAATAGGACTCTTTTTTAATGTATCGTCGTGCTTTGAAATATAATATTTTTTCTTCATAAAATATATCATTTATGATAATTACGTTGTTGCCTTTAATAGTGCAGCAATTATCGGGTTTTTTCTTAGATATGCAAAAACCATTGTATTCTACAGTTTTAACAAATCTTGTAGAAGTCTCAGATGATGATGATGATCGATCAAAATTAATTATCGGGTATTTTACTCTTTCAAATTTTATATTAATTATTAGCCCGTGCTTTCATTATACGATTATATACTTGTTCAAGGGGTCGGTTACTTTGCTTTAACTGTTTTTTAATTTTTTGCATGTAGTTTTCATATTTAAAACCACTAAAATGGTATCACGTGGATATTACAGTGTGATATCACACGTTTGACACAAATGAGATATCACAGCGATATAACTTTGGTGATAAATTTACAACAATCATAAATAAAGTATAATAAAAGTCACAAAATATCGCACGGGAATCACATGGATATCACATTGTGATATCACACCTCTGACACAAATGAGGTATCACAGGGTATCACGCAGATATCACATTGTGATATTACACCTCTGACACAACTGAGGTATCACAGCGATATCACTTAGGTGATAAATCAGCAACAATCACAAATAAGTCACAAAATATCACATGGATATCACGTGGGTATCACGTGGATATCACAGTGTGATATCACATCTCTGACACAAATCAGATATCACAGCGATATCACTTTGGTGATAAATCAACAAGAATCACAAGTAAGTCACAAAATATCACATGTGTATCACATGGGTATCACGTGGATATCACTTTGTGATATGACACCTGTTACACAAATGAGGTATCACAGCGATATAACTGTGATACCTGCGTCTACTGGGATGTATGGTACTGTGTTTTGTTTTCATCCAACATCTCGATTACTGGCTTAAATTTTGTTACATCATTCAACTGGATCTTAACTTGCTCGTTTCCGACTACCTTCAACGTGTAGTTCTCTGCTGCTATTTTTCTAATTTTTTCATGCAATTGTGCGATATACTCTGCACCATAGATTGTTATTGGTGGCGGTTTTGGTGCCCGTTCTTCCACCTTCTCAGTATTCCCCTGCTCACCATTTTGTTCAGATTCATCTTGTAATTTTTCAAATCTATTTTGTGTTTCCACTGGATTTGATAGCCAGTAGTTGGTTAGTTTTGATTGCTTGCGCGTTTTCTGTATCTCGGGGCTTCTAATCCTTTTTTTATTATTCTGTACCGTTTGCCATTCTGTTTGGGGTGCATATTGTTGATGTGGAACAAATGATAGGTTTGTAGCCTGATCTTGAGGATTATTCCCAGTTTGACAGTATATCGACGGTTGCACCGGGGCGGCTGCTTGTAATTGTAGAAGTTGTTGATTTTGGTATTGTGGTAGTTGATAAAGGTTATCAGTTGGCTGGTAATAAGTAGTTGTTGGCATGGAATTTCCTGGCGGATTCAACAGCGATTCATCACGATATGGTTAAGCCACTTCGGGTTGATTAAAAATCCCTCTGTTAGGGGCTGGCGTACGATGCACCATTTCGCATCATAACCTCACTTATAGTTGTAACAAAATTAATGTGTGAACTTAAAGTTTTCCACTTACTTGGGGATTCTTCCTGTCTCCTTTTGACAATAGATTTATCATTCATAGAAACAATTCACTAATCAGTTCAATATTTCAACGAAATAAACACAGAAATTTACAGTATGTAAGGCAGTGTATACGTGTTGCTGTGATTCAATGTACCGAGCCAATGCAAAATATTAAATTTCTAACTTAATTGAATATATTAAATAAATTTGACCTACTTAAATCATTACAGATTGAAGAGATAAATAATTCACACTATTTTACAATATTATGAGCATATGAAGATCTCTAAAGATCGGAATATTAGATACAAAACTGTTAAATAAGTTCATTAAGGATATGACCACATCAAAATTTCATAAAATAGTTATTTACGATATAAGTGTTAAAAGTGGCTTTTTATTTTGTTAGTGGGGAATTTTGCGAAACGAGCGATAGCGAGTTGAGCAACCCCCACGAACAAAATAAAATCACTTTTAACATGTATATCGTACAATATTTTTTATACAACTGTTAATAGGTCTTGTTTGATGAGTAAATTTTTTTGCGAATTGAAACATGACTACATACGACATGCTGATTTTTGTGACTATCGCATTCACATATCATGTGACGAACATCAACCAATTTGATTTACAAATAAATTACTAAAACAAAACCAGAACCTGCGACAAATTAATTAATGACATTTGTGTATATCAATGCAACCTAATATTATTTTTTTTGTAAATGTTTTGAATTATAGCTATAACTCGGGAACGACGCTAGATATCGAAAAACTGAGCAAAAAATCCCCCCCTCGCTCTATTCAGCCGATTTGTCGGTAGGAAGGCATATGCAAAAATTCAGGGCGAATTGTTCTAATTCTAATGTGTATGTTACTATTTATAAATAAATTATATAAACTAATTACCACTAGTGTTAAAAAGCTTTATTTTACTAGTGTTAAAAATATTTTTAACATGCTACCTTATAAAATTGAATTTCTAACCTGGGTAAATTGAACTAAAAGTGACATTTTTAATGTCAGTTGTATAAAAAAGACATTTTAGATCAGAAATAATAAATTTTACTGAAATCTGTTATCAGTGAAACATAACCAATATTTTTGTACTATTTAAATTGAAATTACTTTATGAATAACTTATTATGTGAAATACTAGGCACATCAATATGTATTAAATAATGTTTTAAATGTAATGTAATGTATTAAATGACTGTGCGAAATAGAAAGGTTAGCGTTTATTATTTATTTCACCCAGTGCGTAGTTAGAATTATTGAATGTTGAAGATTGTTGTTGAGTTGCGTTGTTAATTGATTGTTAGATTGTTATTGAGTTGCGTTGTTAGTTGAATGATTAAGTTTTGTTATACCATTAAAAAACTGTTAACTAGATCCAATCTTGTTTACTCTTTGTTGGTAACGAAAACTCGTTCAATCATAAGCTCGTCTACAATAGTGTCGTTTTATTAGAGTCAACCCCGACGTATTTATCCTGAGAAAGTATTGAGTCAAATTAAGGTAGGTGACCAAAAAGTATTGTGTGTGTTCTCGTGGGTACTTGTCAAGCACACCAGGATACTACAGTATATTATTATTATTATAATTTTTACTGGACCTAAAATATATACTATATAATAATTTCTCTACACGTGGCAACGACTTGCTGGTAGCCATTTCGGACAGCTTTCTGGCAATAATCTGTTATAGCTTGCTGCCAGCAACCTGACAGCATACTGGCAACCATGTCATAAGTTTGCCACGAGCTTGTTGTAGTAAGTCCTTTACCATGTGAAACCATCAGATTTTATTTTTCTCATTTACAGCTCATTCACAGGTATTTAAATAATGAAATTACTATTATTTATTTAAATAAATAAGTATTTAATTTAACTTAAATAAGTATTTAAATAATGAAATTAATATTATTTAAATAATGAAATTATTTAAACATATTTCACAGTCTGAGATTTTAACACCAGTGACGTCACGCGCTATGCAAACGACTTTCTTTAATTTGTATTTAATTACATGAAATCACGTCAAGGGTTTTTGTGATTGAAATCACATAACTAATTAATTCTGAAAGACAAAACAAAAGGAGACTAATTATTAACAATTACAAAAATTATCACAAGACATGAAAGAAGGGACTGAGTTATTAAAAAATCAAGACTCCCACTGATCGAAGAATAACATTTTTTTCAATTTGATCATTTTTCAATTATGACCAATTTTTATAATTAAATAACAACATTTTATATTACGTTTTTACCCTATTATCCCTCTTTGGTTTTAAATAGTGTGAACTGTGAACGGTTTTTTAATGAATATTAATTTTAAATTATATATTATACAACAACAATTACATTACTCATTATGTGGTAATTAAAGTACATGTTATATAAAATCTTGAGATGGAAAAAGACTATAAACATTTAATTCAAATCCACTATAAAAGAAAAGTTATAGTGCTAATTAGTTTAATAAAATTGCAGCCAAAGGGTGCTAAGTGTATCAAGTACTACTATATAATACATCACGATAATTAACCGGAAATGAGATCTTTCATTATTATTTGTTTTCTTTCTATCACCACAATACCACTTTCTCATCAAGAAGAAGTAGTAAGTGATTTTATTTCTAAAATTAGTTTATGTTGTGATCTTGCAAAAAGTACGTTTTGGCACTAATTTTAAATATAAAATGTTCATCTTTAGATCTTAATAATTGCTAATCGTTTGTTTTGTACTTCTTCGAGTGGGGGAGTGGGGTATAAAACAAATAATTAATTAATATTGCGTTTATTCATATAAATGAATTTTTAAGTGCCGTTTGAATACATATTGCGAGTTTGAACTCCACTTAGCTTAATCAACCATTTCAAGTACGAAATTGTACTTTTCATTGTGTCGATTGCTTAGCTAAAGTAGATTAGATTGAATGAAGTTTAAACTTGTATGAATTTTTAACCATTCAAAATCCGAGACTGCATCATCCTGAGTTAAATTTCAGTCACACGCTAACGCAAACAATTTGCACCCTGAATGTGCGTCCTTAAGCTTCGGTTTGCTAGAAAGCGATACCGCTGCCGTCATTTTTTTCTGGTTATGAGCATTTTTTGACGTCTAACCTAATAAACACAATAACAATTCCGTCCTAACTTAATAAGTTATAACTACTTATTATATAATTACCTTATATTTATTAAATTAGGACGGCACTGTTCAAAAAATAATGCTATAACGCTTTCGAGTAAACCGAAGATTTAGCATGATTTCGGTGGAGTATACACAAAATTATTAATCCACTTTAACACGCGACGTCCAGTACGGTCCATAAAATCGATCATCTTTCGGTTAGTACAGACATACTTGCAGTTGATAATTTTTGGATTAGTGCAATAGTGTTTGCATCAAAAAGCATTATTTCGCTTATTGTATTTACAGCACTCGTAAATAATATGTAATTTTTGCAGTAGATACACAAATAACAAACTATCTATACGATATAATTGAAACTTATAACAAAAATTTTCATTTTAGCAGGTTATGAAATCTCTAATACGAGATTTTTTTAACGTACACGATGATATAAAAAGAGCTTGCGTTGCTGAAATAAACCTTGACAAAGCAATCGAAGATAAGTTTGAACTTACCGGAGAAGTAGAAAATAATGTTAACTTTGGATGTTTTTTTAAATGTGTACTTTTAAAACTAAATGTCCTTAACGAAGCAGGAGATATTTCGATTGATAATGCAAATAAAGCTTTGAATTTTCCGAATAACGATATGTTGGATGGATTGATGGAAAGATGTGTCGGATATGATAAAACCGATTTATGTAAAGGTATGCTGCAATTCGAGTATTGCTTTCTGGATCATATGAGATCGAAACTTGTACATTGATGTTTTCGCAACTTTGTAGAAAATTAATTACCAGATCAAGTAGTATATTTTTATTATAATTTTTTTATGTTTATTGTTTTTACCGCCATTTAAAGGAACATTTGTTCGCTACTCGTATTTCGCATTATTATGCATATTTGTAATGTATGGAAGCTGGAACTGCTTTGCCGAGAATAACCGATGGTTTAAAGGTTTAAATAGAGTATTCATCGTTTTACGCCGATCTGCTGCCAACAAGAGCGAAGTCCCTACTGCAAGATACGAGAAAACGAGGATGAGGGTAGTGAGCAGGTGTACCAGTACCTATATCTTATAATTTTGTAAATCTATTGTACGCAAATAAAGAGAGTTAGTAACTTTATATGTGTAGTGAATACTTAATAATATCAGCGTTAGCATTAGCTAATCTATAGCAGCCTTATGCATAGTCGTATACTAGTGGCCACTAACTTTTAGTAGCTACTAATTAGACATTTTAAGAGTAGGTATGTACCTATTCCAAGGCACATAATATTTTTTTTTAAATTGTTGATTTTATTTTTGCATTTTACATTATAATTAAAGAGCAAAATATTGAGCTTTAGGTATCTTTCGATGCGGAAGAAAAATCTCTTTCGATTGGTATCATTTAGTTTTATATCCAAATGAATAATTAAATTACCAAATAAATAATAGTAAACGTCAGAATTAGTAATTTACGAAAATGACAGTACTAACTTTTTAATTTAAAAAAACCATGGATAACTACATATTATTAGTGGCTACTAACTAGTAGCCACTAAAGTACGACTATGCATGCTGTAGATGTTTAAATTTTTGATAATGTTCAAATCCACACAAAAATGTTTTGAAAAATTGCTCTACAATTCAAAAAGACGACAGTCATGGCCTGAACGTTAGAGATATAAATGCTAATGCAAGGTTCGCCGGTTCGATTCCGGGTACAACCTAAAATTTCTTGACTGTCTCCGTGCTTCGGAAAGCACGTAACGCCGTCGGTCCCCTTACTGTTAATGATTTGCCATCATAACAATAAACAAGGTGGAACTCGCTTTAGCGGCAGTTCTTAGGCTTCTATACAGCTACCTTTCTGGTGTGGAAAGTTGTTATTATCTGGTTATTTTTGATCGCCATATAATGTAACATCACATAATCAGATAATCTGCACCAATTAAATTTTTTGCGATTGGTAATTATCATTTACTATATAAGTAATAACAATCAAACTTTTCCATTCTATTAGAAATTTTACTTCTCTGTAATGTATGGTCCTTTTTTTGAGGTGGACCAATCCTCTCCTTTCTCTTTTATTTATAACTTAACTTCACTACACATCAATAAAAAATTATTTTTTCACATCAAAGTAAAACAAGTAGTTTATATAGGGAGACCTCTTCGAAAATATCTTTAACTTAGTAAATTTCTTTCGAACATTTGCGTATTTATAAATTGCATTAGCGAATCGAAGCAACGGATTAACAGATTAACGCAATACTATATAGACGAAGTATTTAAAATATAACAACGTATCAGTTGATCAACGTTATGATTGGCTCTGAAACATGCGGACGGACACGAAGCCAGACCATAAAGCTTCTTTCTATACCTTGTATAGAAGCCTAAAAGTAGCGCACTGGCTACCCAGTTCTTAGACCTCTATACACACAGAGTATTTCCAACACGATTTGAAACGCTCTGTATGATTTTGAATTATGCGGACGGACAGACGGACACGGAGCCAGATCATAAGGCTTCTTGTTATACTTTGTATAGAAGCCTAAAACAAGGTGCAGGACACATCGAACGCAAGTCTAGGAAACTACTTCAGATGTAAAAATAAAATGCTCACAGAACTAATGAAATAAATTAGTTCAGGTCATAGATTTATGTATACTAAAGGGAAGATGAGTGAAAATTATCTGCAGTTAAGGTAACTTTAGCGCACATGTTGAAATACATCAATTTTACCTTAAAAATTAATACTTTTAGAAGATATTTTGTTTAAAATATACGAAAGGACGGAAAATCAAAAATAGGAAAATATGAAACATTTATTTAAATTTTATAAATTATTACGCTGAGCGTCGTAATACCCAAAAAAAAAATTTTTCTTCGGCTAGCTACTTACGGTAAGACTTCCTTCAGGTAGGGTTGCGAACTTAACTTACGTTGAGTGTAGAGGAAATCAAAGTCAAGTTCAAAATATACATGTATTATAAAATTATTGCAAATGGATACATAAATTACACCTGGCATAAAATATAAATAGCAAATGTTCTTAAAATTAAAAGATTCGCTCTCTTTCATTCAAATTAAAATTAATATTATTTTTAGCAAATTCTAGATTTAAATTTTGATTTAATTAAAATATAATTACTAAACGTTAATTGAAACATAAAATGTAAATTGTGATTTAAATAAAATATGATTATAAAACGTTAGTTGAAACATAAACGTTAAATGTAATAATTATTAACAAATTTCATTTTGTACATAAAGAAAATGGTACCTGTTTTTCGTACTTAACCAATCGAGAGTAAGCTTGGTAGCGTATGGCCGATACAAATGATGTGCGTGGACCCTCAGTTGGCTGGCAAGATGAATTATGTGGAAACCTTGTAGGTTGATGCATAGACAACAGCTGATCGAACACGATTGAAGTCAAAGTAATTTCCAGAATTTATGTAGCATTGTCTTTATTTAATTATTTCACAAATGTTATAGTAAATAAACTCGAATGTTCGTTAATAATAGATTAACCGCAAATAATCTCGATTCGCACTTTTAGGATTGTTCTTTTATTATTACGTTCACGAGGTGATTTTAATTCAAATTGTCATAATTAACAGGATTATTTTGTATTGTAATAATGATATTTATCAATATGATTTCACTTAAAATTGTTCATAATTACTTGAGTTATTTTGTATTTTAGTAATAATATTTGCTCGAATTGATTTCACTTAAAAATTGTTCATTGTTAATTGAATTATTTTGTATTATAGTAATAATCGATGATCGAATTGATTTCACTTAAAAATTGTTCATTGTTAATTGAATTATTTTGTATTATAGTAATAATCGATGATCGAATTGATTTCACTTAAAAATTGTTCATTGTTAATTGAATTATTTTGTATTATAGTAATAATCGATGATCGAATTGATTTCACTTAAAAATTGTTCATAATTAATTGAATTATTTTGTATTATAGTAATAATCGATGATCGAATTGATTTCACTTAAAAATTGTTCATTGTTAATTGAATTATTTTGTATTATAGTAATAATCGATGATCGAATTGATTTCACTTAAAAATTGTTCATAATTACCATTAAAACTTGATAGTTAATAACTGCATTAGAGAACGGTTGTTTTTGCATAGTGTCATGGCGGTTGACCTTTCATCACATTAAATTACCACAAATTATTTATAAATTCGAGATTCAATAGATCCAGTATTGATTTTTGATTTCACGTAAATTATAGGAAATCACACTTCGTTGACACTTTGAGATACATTTTTGTAATAAGATAAAAGATAATTGTTAATATTTTTATATTTTATACGATAATGGAGAGTGCAATGTTTGATGGTTCTAATTACACTGTCCTCCTTGCATGTCCCCACTTAATTACTAGCAGTCGAAGTGGTTTCCTTTAAAATCTTCGCGGGGAGTTTAAATAATCCAATGAAATTAATTCAACCGGCGTGATTATCTGTTTTTTACGACAAGGAGAAAGACAACCACAAAGAAGATGCAAGGTGACGCGCTCAATTCTTTTGTTGTTACCCGTGTCGAAGAAATGTAATGACATCATTTTCTTATTATGCAGTTTAATGCGAACGTTTGGTTTTATATACAAGGTGCTTAATAATTAATCATCATAAATATTAGTTTATTTTTTCTACTTTTATTAATTTTTTAACTTATTTATTACGATTTCGGTTGGAAGCCGTAACAAAATATTACTCAGATGCATGCCCCAGGTGTATGCCCCAGATATAAGTAAAAGTAGGCAAGAAAAACAAGATTTCTATGAACGCCTCCAAGATGTGATGAACTCGGTACCTACCACAGACAGAACAATTGTCCTGGGAGATCTTAACGCACGAGTTGGCGATATGCCTATTAACGGAATTAAACAAAGATTCAACGAGCAAACAGTGAATGAAAGTGGGGAGGATCTAATACAATTCTGTTCAATAAACGAACTTAGAATCAATAATACCTTTTTCGACCACCCTATACAACAAAAGATTACATGGTCAAACACAAGGGGTCAAAATTCCATAAAAGACTACATACTAACAAACAGAGCTGTTCATCTTCGAAATATAATAGATGTTTGCACCCTTACCTCTGCAAACTCCATATCGGATCATGGCCTGGTACTATGCAAACTCAACCTAGAAGTTAAAGTTAAACGACGAAGTCCGCTTATAATTGAAAAAATTAACATCGAAAGCATGGAGCAAGAAAGCACAAAACTTCTCTACCAAAAGAGACTGAATACTTGAATAAAAAGCTTCCCCTTAACAAAAAATCAAACAGTGGACGGAATGTGGAAGACATTTAAAAAAAACATCCTGACGGCGGCTGAGGAAGCATTAGGAAAAAGATATACCAACGTAAATAAGACTGGTAACACGACCCCATGGGTTGATGAAAGAGTGAAGGTATTTGCGGAGGAACAGAAACGAGCGTTTCTCAAATATAAGGCGGAACAAACAGAAAGTAGCCGCATTGCATACATGAACACTAGAAATAGAACAAGATGCGAAATAGAAAACATCAAAGAAGAGTACTGGGAACGGTACACAAAGAGCATGGAATTTGACTTCTATGGTGCTCAGAGAAAAGTATGGAAAACAATAAAAAATTGCGGCAGGAAACCAACGAATGTATAAGAATATGCAATATTAGCGAATAACAATGGTCCAAGTATTTTGACGAACTATACAACAGGGACGGGGAAAGCGAACATGTGGATAAATGTAACATAATAGACCAACCTATAGCAATAACAATAGAGGAGTTGCAAAACAGCATAAAACACCTGAAGAATCGAAAAACACCTGGTCCTGACGGAGTGTACAACGAAATACTTAAGTATGGTGGAGAAATATTGCACAGAGAATTGCACTTGTTGTTTAACAATGTAATGCAAAATGGAAAGATCCCAAAGGAGTGGAGAGTGAACCATACGATACCTATATTTAAAAAAGGATCCCGACAATTATCGTGGGATTACCCTCTTAAACACCACCCTCAAGCTGCTCACGTTCATTCTAAAAGAAAAATTAGAAAAACAGATAGCTATCGCCGATGAGCAGCAGAGATTTCGAAAAAACAGGAGCACAATATAGGATGCCATTTTTATAGTACGACAAATCACGGAAAAGGCAATAGAATACAACCTGCCAGCATATATTTGTTTTGTAGACCTTAAAAAGGCTTTCGATAAAATCAGGAAAAGCGACATAATTGAAATCTTAAAAGAACAAAATGTAAATCAAAATCTCATTAACATTATATATGACACTAGCTGGCACGGGCGGCATTCGCCGCCCTTAGCCATCTAGACCCAGAATAGATCCGAGAAGGCCATAGTTGTTCGGCCTTCGGCCTCACAGGGGGAGGACCATAATAGATCCGCGAAGGTCATAGTTGTTCGGCCTTCGGCCTCACAGGGCGGACCATCTTAGATCTGTGAAGGCCATAGTTGTTCGGCCGTCGGCCTCACAAGGCGGACCATAATAGATGCGTGAAGGCCATAGTTGTTAGGCCTTCGGCCTCACAGGGCGGACCATAATAGTCCGAGAAGGCCATAGTTGTTCGGCCTTCGGCCTCACAGGGCGGACCATAATAGATCCGTGAAGGCCATAGTTGTTCGGCTTCGGCCTCACAGAGCAAACCATAATAGATCCGTGAAGGCCATAGTTGTTCGGCCTTCGGCCTCACAGGGCGGACCATCTTAGATCTGTGAAGGCCATAGTTGTTCGGCCGTCGGCCTCACAAGGCGGTCCATAATAGATGCGTGAAGGCCATAGTTGTTCGGCCTTCGGCCTCACAGGGCGGACCATAATAGATCCGTGAAGGCCATAGTTGTTCGGCTTTCGGCCTCACAGAGCAAACCATAATAGATCCGTGAAGGCCATAGTTGTTCGGCCTTCGGCCTCACAGAGCGGACCATAATAGATCCGTGAAGGCCATAGTTGTTCGGAATTCGGCCTCACAGGTCGGACCATAATAGATCCGTGAAGGCCATAGTTGTTAGGCCTTCGGCCTCACAGAGCGGACCATAATAGATCCGTGAAGGCCATAGTTGTTCGGCATTCGGCCTCACAGGGCGGACCATAATAGATCCGTGAAGGCCATGGTTGTTCGGCCTTCGGCCTCACAAGAGGAGGACAATAATAGATCCGTGAAGGCCATAGTTGTTCGGCCTTCGGCCTCACAGGGCGGACCATAATAGATCCGCGAAGGCCATAGTTGTTCGGCCTTCGGCCTCACAGGGCGGACCATAATAGATCCGTGAAGGCCATAGTTGTTCGGCCTTCGGCCTCACAGGGCGGACCATAATAGATCAGTGAAGGCCATAGTTGTTCGGCCTTCGGCCTCACAGGGCGGACCATAATAGATCCGTGAAGGCCATTGTTGTTCGGCCTTCGGCCTCACAGAGCGAACCATAATAGATCCGTGAAGGCCATAGTTGTTCGGCCTTCGGCCTCACAGGGCGGACCATAATAGATCCGTGAAAGCCATTGTTGTTCGGCTTTCGGCCTCACAGCACGGACCATAATAGATCCGTGAAGGCCATGGTTGTTCGGCCTTCGGCCTCACAGGGCGGACCATAATAAATCCGCGAAGGCCATAGTTGTTCGGCCTTCGGCCTCACAGGGCGGACCATAATAGATCCGTTAAGGCCATAGTTGTTCGGCCTTCGGCCTCACAGGGCGGACCATAGTAGATCCGTGAAGGCCATAGTTGTTCGGCCTTCGGCCTCACAGGACGGACCATAATAATAACTGCAAAATTCGGTTGAGATCGGTCCAAGGGTGTAGGAACGTTCGGCCAGCCCGGCCCTGTAAGTAAGTAAGGGTTTGTTAACTGGGTTAAGTACCCAGGTAACTGGGTACTTAACCTAAGGGTAAAGTATACAGCGTATCAATAAAAAATCGAAAAACGCGAATAACTTTGCTCCCCGCGGGAATTTCTTCTCCATTTATGCACGAATAGTTGCGCCTGGACCTACAGAATAACTGTGCAAAATTTGGTTGAGATCGGTCAAAGGGTGTAGGAACGTATAGCGAACAAACAAACAGACAAGCTCTTTTATATATATAGATTAACACAGATAACAGCACAAAGGTTATAACCGACACAAAGGACTAAACAGCGCCAATACCGATAACAGCTGGAGTAAGACAGGGAGACTCCTTAAATCCGTTATTATTTAATCTAATAATGAATAAAATCATTGCAAGTGTGAGAAAACTCAATGGATATAAAATAGGAAGAAAAGTTATTAATATCATATGCTATGCGGATGACGCAGCACTGATAGCCGACAATGAAGACGACTTGCAAAGGCTGCTACACCAGTTTTAACATCACTGCAAAGCAACTTAACATGGAAATCTCTGCAAAAAAACCAAGGCTATGGTAATATCAAAGATGGCATCCCACTGTAAGTTGGAATTGGAGGGTTCTATGATTGAACAGGTCATGAGGTTTACATATTTGGGAGCTGAAATAACTTCATCCAGAGACCTAAACGAAGAAGTGGACTTACAAATAACAAAAGCTGCCCAGATTGCTGGATGTCTGAGTCACAGTATATGGAGTAACAGATTGTTAAGCCTATAACAGATAGATTAAGGTATTTTATGTCATAGACGAAATTAGCTCCGTGGCTTTGCTCAGTTGGACAGGTAAACTTCCGTACTTCTTACTCTTATCTCAGGTGTGGTACTTTTTTAGAAATTTGCTTATATGTTTTTAAATTCGTAAGAAAAAAATCAATTTGTCGAATATACTGTTGTGTCCACAATATATCTTAAGAGCCGCGATCAACAACGATCGACGCGGACAGGATGTGGTTTCAACATGTCATAATTTTAGTTTAATTATCGTAGTATTGTTTAGATCGTTTCATAGGATTGTATTGTTAATTTTTAAGTTGTTGTTTATTGTTTCGTTGGCATGTTTTTAAGACATGCACGTTTTTAGTAATGTTGATTAAAAATAAAAACAAAAAAAAGAGGAGGTAACGGGGGAGATAAGAAAATAAACAAGTTGGATTGGAACGTGAGTTTCCACACAGAAAAGCGGTTTATTAAATTCGTTTAAAGAAAAAGATTAAAAAGTGAGTTTCAAAACAGAAAAGACGTCGATTAAATTAATCGAAATAAAACAAGAGATTCCGAAGTGTGTGGCGTCCAGATAAGACGTGTTTTGGAATTACAATTGGTAGCCTTTTAGAGAGCGTCCGGATAAGACGTATCGTGTCGCGAGTTGAACATAATCAACTATTGAATTAATTAATCTACATAATCGACAATTAATAGAGAACGGACGTGCTATCGGTTATTCAGACGTGAGGTGAATTAATCACCTAAGCAAATTAATTAATCTACAATTAATTCGGAAACGGACGTGGAATCAACGTGCTACAGCATCTCATACAAAGAGATCATTCCGTGGGTTTTCTCTACGGAGAAAGAATAGTCAGAGCCAGCATTTGGACTGGGATCGTGTCAGGTCTGGAACCTAACGAGTATAGGCGACAATTGGACCAGGCGATTACAAGAAGAAGGAAGATAGTGCATGTGCAATCGTGTTGTGCAACGCAAGCCACGAGTCACCACAAAGTAATCAAGGTTAGGATTAGATTTATTTATAATTTTAAGTTTTATTTAGAGTTGATTGTTATTGATTTGAGTGTTAAATTTCCAATTTTAGTTTAATGTGTTTCATGTTGTTAGATTTAAGTGTGTTCAATAAATATGAATTTTGAAATTGCATCTTTGTCTGTGTTGTTCTTTGTTCATCGTGACTCTTAAGCAAAAGACGAACCCTGAGATTAAGTCTACCAATAGGTAAGTCTGCTCATATAAGGCGCATAACGCAACAAATTGTCAGCACAACGTGTGGCAAGTGTGCATAACGCAACAAAGTGGCACCCAACTAGAGGGCGAGAAGTCACTCGGTATAACGCTACAATACATATATTATTTCATAAATATCGCAGTCAAATATACATTAGTTCACATAAATACACACGATAAAGACACTTAATGTTTAAGAAATTAATTGTTAAGATTGTTAGTGTTTAAATTAGGAAATTCTAATAAGTTTATGCGAATGTGGATTTTAATAATTAATAATTAAATTTTACTGAAGCAAAACACATTACTTGCATGACCTTACGGAATATTTCCAGTAAAACTCAGTATTTGAGTTAAAATATTTTACAAGGAAGAAAATTGACAAATTTGTTACAGAAAATTCAAGAATAGATACAATGATTTTGGTTAGACCAAATTTCTACCTTGAAATGCGACGTAATCCACAAATTAGTTGATTGGAGTACATCTAAAGATGTGATTGTTCCTAGATTTGCATCGCCGTAGAAAGAATTCAACGCTGTGTTGACCTTCTTGTTAATTGTAGTAACACGTCGCCGATTCACTTGTTTTATTAAATTGAAACTTCACATCGTGTTTTTAATCGCGTGTTGCACTAAATTTAGGATTCACTCACGTTGTTTCTATTTGGTATTTGTTGGAAATAAAATTCTTAAATGTTTATAGATTATTTCTTATATAATTTTAATTCGACGGAAAGTTTATTTTCTGCTGGGCATTTGACTACTTTTCTCGCTTAGCTTGAACTATGATCAGATGGATCATTGATAGCAATTTTGATTCGATTCACTTTCGTAGTACTTTTTAAGTTAAATTGTACTCGATCGTTACACCGAATTAAATGTATTTGTTGGTTCACCGATTTAATATTAATATTATTTGATGATTATTTCGGTAGAATCTCCGTTACTTGTGTCGACATTTTTTATTTAAAATTGTTCGAAATTTAGTTAAACGGATGTCTACGTTTTTGTAGTCACTAATTTAGGTGGTTGATCGATGATAATTTCTCGATACTACCGTAATAAATTATTTGATGATGGTATTATTCCGGATCGGAAAGTAAAAAATATTACACTTTGGTAGATAATAGATCAATTTTAGGTAGAAGTTATTTGGCTGGTTGATTTCGATAGACTGCCGCATTTTCTCATCCCTCCTTTCAAATTTCTTTCCCTTGATGAGATCATTTGGGTAGGAATTAATTTGTTATCTCTATATGAGTTTTATTTACAAAAATGCATATTAAACAGTTCCTTTGTTTCTTAGCGCGGTACTCGTTTGAATACGACATTATTACAAAGTAACTCTCTACAAATTAACTCAGTTTCAATAGAACCTAGTCATATGAGGATTTTATCACCTCGAAAATATAATTTTGTTGATAATAAGTTTCTTGCGGTAAGCGGACTGCGTATTTCATTTCATCACAGGTGCGCTGTATATCTTTGTACATTTGTTCTTCAATGTAATAATTTGTAGTTATCTTTTAATAAAGAATGTCGATTGGCATAATATTCATATATTAACCTTTACAATCGGAACCCGTTGAATCGAAATTATTTTCATTAAAAATTTAGATTATTTTTATGAAACTTTGGGATTTCCGATTTTTATTTATAATTATTGAAATGGAAAAGTTACGCTAGCCTAAAATACACGGCATCGCCGTAACAAGATATATGCTGCAGGAATGCAAGGTTAGGTTATACAAGACTATAGTGAGACCTGTTCTGGCTTACGCGGGGGAGACAAGAGCCGATACGAAAAGAACGAAACAAAAAGTAAGAACAACAGAAATGAAAACACAGCGAAGACTGCTGGGAATAAAATGGTCAGACAGACAGACCAACGAGAGCGTTAGAGACATGACTAACGTGCAGGACGTCGTGAAGTGGATGAAGACCAGAAGAAGAGAATGGAACGAGCATGTTGGCAGAATGAACGAAGAAACATTAACACGGGCGTCTAGAGATGGACGACCTCCGGGTAAAAGACTTCCGGGCCGACCCCCAAAACTATGGGCGCAAAGCTGGTTCTCCTCTTCGACAGAAGACAGTCCGAGGTCAAGGCAAACAGGAGTAACCTAGCCTAAAAGTAGAAGAAGAATTACATTCTTAAACGTTAAAAGGAATTTTTGTTTATTTAACTGTTGGGTACAAACGACAATAAACGTCTTCTATGACAAATACTTGACATGTACTGTATGTTCCTATTATGAGCACCCTTTTGTCTGTATTTTAAGTTACCTTCACTGTGAACCGCAGCCGTACCGAAACTGCATTTTTTCCAAAATTTAAAAAATCGAAGGAAATGAAAACAATTGCTGGATGGAGTACCGATACAAAAATGTACTATATTTTATTGGGAAAATTCGATCTTTAAGATGTCCTTAATTTTATATGTGAAAATATCAGATTTTTATTTGTGCAACTCATTTCCATGTAATTCTTCTTCTTCTTCTTCTTCTTACGCTAGGACTACGTCCTGTACTTCCCAACTATATGCCTCCGTTAGAGGCACTGTTGGTTCTGTGAGCAGTAATTGTAATTAAATAATGAAATTATTTAAACATATTTCACACCGTGCCATTTTAACAACAGTGACCTCACGGGTTATTCAAACGACTCTATTTAATTTAAATGTCATTATTTAATCACATGGAAATGAGTTGCGCTAAAAAACTCTGATTTTATAACATCAAGGATTTTTGTGATTGTGATGAAATATCACACAATTTATTAATGCTGACGCCCTGGATAAAAACAAACAGAGACTAGTTATTAAAAATTACAAATATCATAGCAAGAACGACACGGGATCGGACATTTCACCGCAGGGACATTTCACCGCAAGACATTTGACCGCAGGGACATTTTACCGCAGGGACATTTTACCGCAGGGACATATTACAGCAAAATGTTCATACTTTTAATTATTTCATCATTTACAAATGAGTCTTCAGCTTTTGTGTATTTTC
Source organism: Podabrus alpinus (assembly GCA_932274525.1). NCBI lineage: Eukaryota > Metazoa > Arthropoda > Insecta > Coleoptera > Cantharidae > Podabrus > Podabrus alpinus. The sequence continues at coordinate 68,831,613 of OW026454.1, forward strand.
TTTTGAATGCACAAAGGCAACGTCCGTTTTTGTATCTTTAGTTGTATTAAATTTTTGTTTAGTTTGAGGTTAACATTTTTCAATTGGGCGAATACTTTTCGAAAACTTTTCGATGATCGAAACGTTTTCGATTGAAGTTAGTGAATTAGGGGTGTCAGTTTAGCTTGTCACTAAGTCCTTGGACAAAATAATATGAACACAGTACAAATTAATATGAACGCTCAGTAAATCTACGAATATTAATTGATTTTTGGGTTTTAAAATAACTATTTTCGTATTATAATTATTTTTATTATAGGTTCTAAAATATTTTACAAAAATTAATATTTGATATTTCCACTTAATAACTGCATTTATGCATCTTAGCATGCTTTCGATGCAAGACTTGATCATTTTTTTAATTTTTACATTATGTGGCGAATTACCCTCTCTGGCCATTGAAAAAGAGGGATGTTTTAATTGCAGGTAACTTTGGACCTTTTTGCAGCGTTACTTAGGGCCCCCCTCTTGCATAAAAGAAAAAGACCTGCCACTTAACCTTTTTTTCAAATAAGGTAAAAGTACTTTTTCTATGACCTGTTGGTATTGTTCCTGATACATTGTGCCTTCAATAAAATATACCGGTTTGGTGTCTTTGCCTCTTATCGCACCCCAAACCATCAAACCGGGTGGATGTTTTACCACCCTTTTCACGCAATCTTCGTTATATTTATCCACCCTTGTTCTACAAACATATTTGTGGCTTTCGGTCAAACACGTAATCATAGATTCGTCATTAAGTATTACCTTAAATTTAAAGAGCAGGAATTAAATTAAGATATTCAAAAACAAAAGGTTAAAATGTTATTAATTGAAATATTATTTGGTTGTACCTTTTTCCAATCTACAACAGTGAAATGTTTATGCTGTTTTGACCACTGTAATCTATTTTTTTCAAAGTTGGGGTTTTTTTCCTGTTTCCTCTCTAAGTTAACCACCTAGAGAGGGAGTATATTTATGCAAATGGATACATATTATGTACTGTAGCGTCTGATGCTTTGAAGAATGCACGAGTACGCACACAATCGGTTTATGACACCTACCTTAAATCGACTCTTACTTCTCAGGGTATTAATGCGTCGGGATCTGAATCAACCAACACTTCTTATACGAGCTTATTCTTGATTGAACGAATTCTGTATTCCAACAAAGATAAAACTACAGTTGGAATTCCGTTAACAAGTTTTTTAATCAAATCAACAAATTTCAACATATAACAAGAACCCAAACAATCAAACAATCTTTATAAACTACTATTCTACGCACTGATTATTAAAAGGTAGCTAACCTGTGATTTGTATCGTGCGCACTATTTTCTTTCTTCTAATATTCCACTTTCCAATCTTCACTCTCCAATCTTAGGTATCCGTATCTCCCCAACGTATCTATAAGACACGATCTCGAACACAACCTTCGTTGCCAACACCTTCTGTATCCCACTATCTTGCGGAATCTTAAATTCTCCAAGGAATTAATCTTCTTGGGTAGTACCACCGTATATCGTTCCCGAATATAATTTATTTCAGTATATTCTAATTGAATTGCAATTATTCGCACAACTGCATCTCGCAGTAACTAATATGCGACCGTCACGCTTCGTGATCTTCATGGAACTTCGCGAATATAATTTATTTCAATTATCTTTAATTGAATTGCAATTATTCGCACAACTGCATATCGCAGTAACTAATATGCGACCGTCACGCTTCGTGATCTTGATCGAACTTTTATTTACTTTTTATGTAACGTTCGTTACTATATATTTTGTTTTTTCAAACCGGAGCTTCTTATATATTGGTTTGTTTGTACATGGCCGACGGTTCTCTGCACGTTTGATTAATTTCCGCATGTTGTATATCCCGTTTACACAACATGTAACTCGAACAAACTTAAAATTAAATTCAAACGACACAACAAAACAAACACATGTAAACAAATGTGTTTGAACCTCCGGTCTCCAACTGTACTTCTCTCCTTGTTGGTACGACTCTATCCTCAACATGGATAGCGCGTATCACAACAGTACATATAAAAATAACAATATTAAACAATATAAAACTTAACAATTAATATGAATGATTGGTAAATGTTAAATGGGGGATGATGTAACAATTGTTGACAATTTAACGATGAATAGAATTGAACATTGAATAAGAATTTAACAGAACTGAATTATAATTGAATTGAAGAAAATATTGAAATAAATTTTTTTTAATTATATTAAGAAACTCGAACTTATTTTAGGGCATAAATCCACTAAATCCACTATAGACAAGTTAAGGGGTGGTGTTAAACTGTTTTAATGAGTTAATGATTAGTTTGCAAAAAGATATGTATAATTTGGTTATGAATTTATTAGTGATTATGTTCGAAATGGTAAAAGGTGTAACGTTGTGAAATTGACAATGTAGGGCGTAGTTGTGACGATGTTGGGTGTACTTTGGGCAGCAAGACAACAAATGTTGCAGAGTCTGCCTACTTTTTGAATCGCAGGGGCACACGTCACTAGGACTGATCTTAAATCTGTGCAGATACTCGCGCGCAAACGAGTGACCCGTCAATATCTGCGTCATTTCAAAGGAGGTATCAACGGCACTTCGGAACAAGCGAACATCATTTACCACACCACATTTCGTGGATTAATACCCCACGTGGGCCGTACGAACCGACATAAGGATTTAAAGATTTTGTTTGCTTTGACTATGACGTGTCGAACGTGTTCATTGAATTTCAAGTGTTGGTCTAAAATGATACCTAGAATTTTGATGTAAGGCTCGTAAGTCAAAACGGTGTTCCCGAAAGAAATTTTACAAAATTTTGTTTTTGGAGTGAAAGCTATTGCTTGAGTTTTTGGGGCGCTAAATGTTAATTTAACACCTGCGCCCCACTCACCGATCGCAAGCAGAGCCGCGTTGGCACGACTTTCCATCTGCATTACACTGGGCGAACTCACGATTAGAAGGACGTCATCTGCGAATGCTTGCAGATGGCATCCCTCCGGTAAACCCACGTCGAGAAGTTCGTCCAATATAATGTTCCAAAAAGTAGGTCCGCAAACAGAGCCTTGGATGCATCCTTTGGTCATGGTTTTGCGCGACTTTCCGTCAGCGTAGGCCAGCTCAACAGACCGATCGGTGATATAACTTTTAATTAGGTTATATATATTCCGCGGGCATGCAATGTTTCGCAGTCTGTTGAATAATGCTGGCCACCAAGCGTTGTCGAACGCCGCTTTGATATCCAAGGATACACCAAGTACTAGGCATTTACGACTTTTCTCATGTCGGATAATTGATATAGCATCGTGCAGGGCGTTGATCGTGGAGGTCTGTTCCCTGAATCCATAATGTTTAGGACTCCATGCCTGACGCTGAACACCAAAATACGTTAGACACTTAGTGAACAGCTTTTCCAGCAGCTTTCCGAAGACGGGCAAGAGTCCTATGGGCCTAAAGGCCGATAGGTCCGTTGGATCGGATCTATTCGGCTTAGGCAATATTTTCACATAGGCACTCTTCCACGGCTTCGGAAAGTGGCCGGTTGTCAGACAGGAGTTCATTAGTTTAGTAATGAATTCAGACATGCCCAGTACTGCCCCCAAACTCTGCTTGACCAGGATACAACTTTTGACTCCGGGTTTATTCAGGCGGTTCTTGTTACTTTGGAAGATGTGTACACCGTCCACACCTTTCATCTGATTAATTCGGCCTACATATGGCTCTGTGATTAGAGCGACATGTCTGTCGCTCTTCATGAAGTAAGAGAGAAATTCACAGTGAGAGACGTAGGAACGCCTCAAATTACATTGTACAAAATTTTTTGTCTTACCAACCATACTCTATTTTCTCCCTTAATTTGCCTTCCATTGCAATATATAAGTTACACTTGTACGACGTTGCCGAATGGCAGGTGTTATGTTTTGTTTTGAATTTTTCATTGCTCGAGCAACAGTTAATACAAATGGGTTCTTTTTTTGGTGAGTTACAGTCCTTGAAAGCGTGCTCACCGCCGCAGTGGGAGCAGGTAGGTAATTTATCCGTGCAAAATTTACGGAGATGTCTGAACTTGAGGCAGCCAAAACACTGCCTCACGTTGACATACTCCGCTACGTGTACCCTACCATAATCGATGTTTAATTTTTCTAATTTAATGATGATATTAAAAATTTTCGGTTTTGTTTCTAAAATTGCGTTATAAAGTGATTTATTTTTATTATTTTTCAACAATTTTATTTTTATATCATCTAAAGTGCTGTTAGTTTGTACGGTCTCATTTTGTACCAAAATTAGTTCAATGAGATCCCCAGGATCAACCTCCCTGGGAACTCCTTTTAAAATTACGCATGGGTTGAATTGGAGGGATTCTTCGATTTTTATTGTTTTAATGTCTGTTAGAGTTTTTTCAATTTCTTTTTTTTGTTCGTCGGTGTCGACACTTATTTTAATTTTGTTGTTTGCAAGTTTAACAATTGAATTTGGAGAATATTTTTTATTACGGAAACTAATCGAATTTTTAAATTGTTTTATCAGTTGGTCATGAGAATCAAAGTTGGGGTGAGTCGTGGCCGTTTTACAGGTCGATAGCATTTTACACCTTTTTCAGCTAATCGGTGTCGTATCGTCTTGGTCGATATTTGGATATTTTCGTGCCTCAGTTTTTCCTGCACATTTTTCGTGGTAGCAGTGCGGCTTTCCAAAACAATTTTTGTGATTTTGCGATCAATTCGTTCGGAGATTTTTCGTTTTCTACCACACCGTGACCGAGGTGCAACTGCATTACTTTGCTTTAAATGCAGAGTTTTGGCGATTTTGTGAACTGCACCCACACTAATTTTTTCTATAACCGCGATTTTTTTTGCATGATACTTTATAATATCGCGGTACTTTAGCTTGCGGTAAAATGTCCCTACGGTAAAATGTCCCTGCGGTAAAATGTCTTGCGGTAAAATGTCCCTGCGGTGATATGGCCGCGGTAATATGGCCGCGGTAATTCGGCCGCGGTGAAATGTCCTAGACCGAGAACGACAGATAATGAGGTAGCAACACTAAAATTCTGCTCACTACTTGTTCGGAGCAATGTTGGTAAAATCTTCAATTTCACAATCTTTGAAGCGCTCTAACTTTTTTACCTTTGGGGTACAAACGAGTTTTATGGAAGCTCTATCGAATGACACCAATTTTATACAAAAATTCGAGATGGGGGTTTGCAGTTTCTACATCCCCCCAAAGTTTCCGCGAATAACTTCGCGATGCGTGTCGTACAAACGATTTATATGGAAGATCACTGGAGCTCAAACGAAGCTCAAACCTTTGACACTAATTTCATTAAAAAATTTGCGATGGGAGAGGGCCGGCGAAACGTACCTCAATTCTTCCCATTCTTAAAGTACCCAATTCTAGTAAATTTGAAGAACTATGACCTATTAATATAGCGCCGGCTCTCTCCAAAGTGGTAGAAAACGTCATCCATTGTCAACTACTGTAACATGTCACAACAAATAAAGTGCTACCTGATCATCAGTCTGGGTTCCGGAAATCACATAGCACTTCAACGGCGCTGTTAAAAGTATCCGATGACATCTGCATCAATATGGAAGACTCAAAGGTACCAGTGCTTACACTATTCGACTTTAATAACACTTAACACTTGCATTGTACCACATCGACTACTGCACCTTACTATACCATGGTTTCCTCACGCAACATCTCAAAACTAGATTGCAAGTTATTCAACTCATTACACAGGAAACAAAGGGGTGATCTCTTCATGATCATCTTCTTGATTTGACACATTCTCCGACACGAGATGAAACTTATAAATTTTGTTAGCTTCAAATGGGTCATGCTTGGAGGAAACGTCAAGAATGACATTGAATGCCCCGAATGACATCTAGGGCATCCATGTCACCGATATAAAAGAAATTGTTATATTAAGTATTTATTAGGATGTCCTTGGCCTTGTGAAGTCGTTAGATTTTATTTTTCTATTTACAGGAAATAATGTAATTATTTAAACATACTTACTTCACACTATGCGATTTTAACACCGACGTCACGCGCTATTCAAATGCGCTACGACTTTCTTTAAGTTGTATTTAATTACATGGAAATGAGTTGAGCTAAAAATCTGACTTTATTACGTCAAGAATTTTTGTGATTGAAATTACCCAATTTATTAATGCTCAACGACAAACAAAAAAAGTAACTCTTACGTAAAACCAAGAAAGAACGGACTAAGTTAAGAAGAAATCGAGACCACAATGATCGAGAGATCAAATGTTTTATAATAAAACAACAACATTTTATATTACTATGTTTTTACCCTATTATCCCTTTTTGGTTTTAAATAGTGTGAACGGTTTTTTAAAGAATATTAATTTTCAGTTACATATACAACAACAATTACATTACTCATTATGTGGTAATTAAAGTACATGTTATATAAAATGCTGGGATTCAAAAAGACTATAAATATATCATTCAAATCCACTATAAAAGAAAAGTTGTTTGTTAATTATTTTAATAAAATTGCAGCCGAAGGGTGCTAAGTGTATCAAGTACCGCTATAATACATCTCGATAATTAACTGAAAATGAGATCTTTCATTATTATTATTTTTGTTTTTTTCATCGCCATACTACAACTTTCTCATCAAGAAGAAGTAAGTGCTTTTATTTCTCAATTTAATTTATGTTGTTATCTTGCAAAAAGTACGTTTTGGCACTAATTTTAATTGTAAAATGTTCATCTTTAGATCTCAATAATTGCTAATCGTTTGTTTTCCTACAAAGGAGTGGTCCTTGATTTATGGTTATCGTTCAGTTTCATTTCTTCTAGAGCCATAATGTGCCACACACGATAAAAAAAATATGTAATTTTTGTACTAGATGCACAAATAACAAACTAATCTATGCGATACAACAAGAACTTATAATAAATTTTCATTTTAGCAGGCTATGACAAGTCTAATAAAACAATTTTTTGACGTACACGATGATATATAAAGAGCTTGTTTTGATGAAATAAACTTTGACAAAGCAATTGAAGCTAAGTATGAACTTACTGGAGAGATAGAAAATAATGTTAATTTTGGATGTTTTTTTAAATGTGTACTTTTAAAACTAAATGTCCTTAACGAAGCAGGAAATATTTCGATTGATAATGCAAGAATAGTTCTGAGTCTTCCGAATAACGATATGTTGAATGGATTGCTGGAAAGATGTGGCGGTTATGATAGAACCGATTTATGTAAAGGTATGCTGCAATTCGAGTATTGCTTTCTGGATCATATGAGATCGAAACTTCTACGTTGATGTCTTCGCAAGTTTGTAGAAAATGAATTACAATAAATAGGGTATATTTTTATTATTTTTTTAATGTTTATTGTGTTTACCGTCATTTCAAGGAACATTGGTTCACTATTTCGCATTATAATGCATATTTGTAATGTATGGAAGCCGGCACTGCTTTGGCGAAAATAATCATTAGTTTAAAGATTTAAATGGAGTATTCATCACCTTAGGCTAACCTACTGCCAACTAAAGAAAGCTAGAAATGGCGGAGTCCCTACTGCAAGACACGAGGCAACGAGTATGAGAGCAGTGAGCAGGTGTATCAGTATACCCTATAATTTAGCAAATAGGATTGTAAATCTATGTATGCAAATAAAGATAGTTAGTAACATTGTAGGTACATAATACTTGATAATATTAAGTAAACTTGTGTGGCGAAAACCGTTCTATTTCCGCTCAAGTGCCTCTTTACTTGCCTGTAGATGGGAAGTACACGGCGGCCTAGCTCATAGGTATTAACCACTGTCGAAGGGCTGGGTTGTTTTTCAACTATCGTAGGTTCGCTTATACAAGTTGAGACTGCCTTACAGTTGATAACCGTATCCTTGGGCGCCAGATATGAAATAAAACTTTCAGAGTTAACTTAATCTTTTTATTTCGTGTCAAAATTAAAATCATAAACAAAACAAATTCTTGAGTACAAAACTGAGATCGAAAAACACAATGACGTGACAAAATTCTCGTTTATTATGAACAATATGAAAAACCTTAAATATAATAATAGATAAAATGTTTGAACATGTTGAAAATAAACTGATGGTGTTAGTATAGACTCCACTTGTCTCGATACTGGTATCTAAGATTCTCATTAAATTTTATTACTAAGTGGTTAGTTATTTGACACAATATGGTTATTTCAAATCTCACATAGTAAGGAATCTTCAATTACTTACAATTTGTGTAGCTGTGACGTAGACTTCTAACTGTTCGATCGATCGGACGAGCACAAGCCAAAATAGGTCGGAAATTATCTGCATTCCTCAAAAATGATATACTAAAAAATAATTGAAGGAAACACTTATACGAGGTTGAAAACCAAAATAATATATCTCAAAAGATTGACATGCATAATAATTAATAAAAAATCTCAGATATCACCAGCTCGCTTTGTTGTACTTCGTGAAATACTTCTACACTGATAAATTGTACACATGTGATCGATAAATAATCTTGGGGTTACAGTGGGCGTACTATTTTCGCTCCTGCTTATAGCGGACGATTGATTTGGATTATTGCGGCCTATTCTTTTAAATACCATTGATCCTTGATGATACAAATGGCAAAATTATAGGGGCCTGGTTCGGATTTTCAAAATAGCGGAACTGCTTAGCACACACCACGAACCCGATTCTGGATAATTGATTATAAATCCTCGAATACAATAATTGGGTGTCGAAAACACCTTCACGATTCGTATCACTTTATGTGATAACTAACTCAAAACTTTTATTATTAAAACTTTGAAAAATATCGGTTGAAATAAATAATTTTTAACCGAGCACAAAATTTGCGTGTATTGTTTACCGTTCTTGGTTCGCCAACCCACTTGATTTTTTTAAAGAAATCGATGTTCCTTTATTCTAAAAGATTCTTAAAAAGGGAACTGTAATATTGATTATCGACCTTTACTAAATGACATTAAAGTAGCCTACCTAACAGGCGCTGTAACAGAAAACTGTTACACTTGATAAAATAACGGTATGCAAAAATTATTTGCAATTAATTGTTTTAGTTCGGTATCAGCATTAGCTAATCTATAGAGGTTTAAATTTGTGACACAAATATGTTTTGAAAATTTGCGTTCAAGTTCAAAAAAGTGAAAAAATACGAGAGTCTGCTAATGCAAGATTCTCCGGTTCGACTCCGGGTACAGCTTAAAATTTCTTGACTGCCTCCATTCTTCGGAGAGCACGTAAAGCCGTCGGTCCCCCTGCTGTTAATGATTTGCCATCATAACAAAAAGCAAACTACCTAAGATGTAAAAACGAAATTCTCACAGAACTAATGAAATAAATTAGCTCAGGTCATAGATCTATACTAAAGGGAAGAAGTATGAAAATTTCCTGCACTGAAGGAAACTCTAGCCCACATGTTGAAATACATCAATTTACCTTAACAATTAATACTTTAGAAGATATTTTGTTTAAAATGTACGGAAGGGCGGTCTTTTTCGAATGATAAATGATATAAAAATCTAAAATAGGAAGAAATGAAACATTCAATTAAATTTTATACATTCTTAAACATGTAAGAATTTCAATCTTCCCGCTGATGAGACGGTACAATTGAAGGCCCTTAACATCTGCCAAGTAAACAAATACTCAGCAGTAAATTTGCCGTAGCAGATAAACCCTGATGGACGGTATAAACTAGCTCACAGTAAATCTATATTTTGCTGTCACACACGTGGCAGATAGCTGGCAGGCATATTTACAATTTACTTGGCTATTGCTGTCAGTTTGTTATTATAGTGGTCTGGCAGGTACTCACTTACAGATTGTTATAAGGTTGTTTTTACATGTGCCTAACATGTACTCATTTACAGCTTACTATATGCTTGTTATTACAGGCGTCTGGCAGATTCTCATTTACAAATTACTGTAAGTTTCCAGTGATAAGAATTTGCCAGGGACTCTTTCACAGGTTATTTCACTGGTTATTATACATTTGTTCGGCCAGCAAACTGATAAGTACTCTTTTACAAGTTACTTCGCTATTGCTATAAAGTGTGTTCAGACAGTATCCCGCCAAGTTCTCAATAACAGCAAGTTGACAGGTTTTCATCTTTGCAATAACTATATATTTTGTTTCAACTCTTTTTATTTAAATTAATTAATTAAATTGGTTACAGCACAGTAAACTCCGTTGTACCAAATTAGTGGAAAAATCGTCAAATCCTCCCAATCTTAAAGTTCCCAATACTAGTAAATTTGCAGAATTACACGACCTATTAATATAGTGCCAGCTCTCTGCAATGTGTTATAAAACGTCATCTATTATGAACTGCTGGAACACGTCACAAGAAATAAAGTGCTGCCTGATCTACAGTCTGAGTTCCGGAAATCATATAATAGCACTTCAACAGCGCTGTTAAAAATCACCAACGACATCTGCATCACTATGGATGACTCAAATGTACCAATGCTTACACTATTCGACTTTAATAACTTTTAACACTTGCATTGTACCACATAGACTACCAGTAATACTCAGTATACCATGGTTTCCTCACGGAACATCTTAAAACCAAATTGCAAGTTAGTCAAAATGCATGCTTTCGGTTTGTCCATGGCATTGGTTATAGGGAACATTTTATACTGCATTTGGGTCTTCGACATGATATGCCATGAAACATCACAGAACGTAACAGCAACACCTAAAATTTAAATAAGTTAAATAATATTCAAATAGTACAGAACTCTACAAGTAAAACAGAATAATACATACACTTTTCATAAACATTTTCAATCAAACTCATTGCACAGGAAACAATGAGGTGATCTCTTGCTGATTTGACACATTCTCGACACGAGATAATATTTATAATTTTTTTAGCTTCAACTGGGTCATGTTTTGAGGAAACGTCAACATACGGTTTGGGTAGAATGACATTGGATTATTTTACTCCCACAATGACAGCCTTTGTGAAAGAAATCCTTATTTTGGGCAGATTTTAACGTAATGTTGTTTACGTTGGAGTGTGTCTGAAAATTATAAAAAATGTATTAGAAATAGTTTAGGTTTAAGATGTACATAATAGTTGTAAAGAAGTTTTAAGTGAAAATTGGAGAAAGCGAAGGACAATTATTTATATAGTGCATAGACACATTGGGGTGAAAGAAAATTAGATGGGGTTATAATACGCGGAATGGGACGCTTCGCCGTCGCCGTTTCGCCGTCGCCGTTTCGCCGTCGCCGTTTCGCCGTCGCCGTTTCGCCGTCGCCGTTTCGCCGTCGCCGTTTCGCCGTCGCCGTTTCGCCGTCGCCGTTTCGCCGTCGCCCGTTTCGCCGTCGCCGTTTCGCCGTCGCCCATTTCGCCGTCGTTAATTAAAAAATATAAATCAAAAGTTACAATTGAAGTTTTATTAAATTATTTTGATTATTTATAAACGATTATTTTTTGTTTTTACGCGATTTTTGGGGGGTGAAACGTAATAGTTTACTGCCCCATACCGCAACTATACTTTTTAATGCTATTTCGAGGTTCTCTCACATCCCGGTTGCATTTATCCCGGTTTTCTTGATCTGTCGCGCTTCAAGTATGTTTAGCCTAGTAACCAGAGTCAAATCCGCCCTGGAGGGGTGCAGAGCGGAGCGGAGCGCAGCGGCGCCCCGTAAGGGTAGGATTTGACGATGGATTACCCTCCTTTCCGAATGCACACCCCTAAAATTGGAAACGTAATAGTTTACTGCCCCATACCGCAACTACACTTTTTAATGCTATTTCGAGGTTCTCTCACATCCCGGTTGCATTTATCCCGGTTTTCTTGATCTATCGCGCTTCAAGTATGTTTAGCCTAGTAACCAGAGTCAAATCCGCCCTGGAGGGGTGCAGAGCGGAGCGGAGCGCAGCGGCGCCCCGTAAGGGTAGGATTTGACGATGGATTAACCTCCTTTTCGAATACACACCCCTAAAATTGGAAACGTAATAGTTTACTGCCCCATACCGCAACTACACTTTTTAATGCTATTTCGAGGTTCTCTCACATCCCGGTTGCATTTATCCCGGTTTTCTTGATCTGTCGCGCTTCAAGTATGTTTAGCCTAGTAACCAGAGTCAAATCCGCCCTGGAGGGGTGCAGAGCGGAGCGGAGCGCAGCGGCGCCCCGTAAGGGTAGGATTTGACGATGGATTACCCTCCTTTTCGAATGCACACCCCTAAAATTGGAAACGTAATAGTTTACTGCCTCATACCGCAACTATACTTTTTAATGCTATTTCGAGGTTCTCTCACATCCCGGTTGCATTTATCCCGGTTTTCTTGATCTGTCGCGCTTCAAGTATGTTTAGCCTAGTAACCAGAGTCAAATCCGCCCTGGAGGGGTGCAGAGCGGAGCGGAGCGCAGCGGCGCCCCGTAAGGGTAGGATTTGACGATGGATTACCCTCCTTTTCGAATGCACACCCCTAAAATTGGAAGGCAAAAAAAATTTAATTTTTTCACTTTTTTGGCAATACACGAGAAATTCAAAGAAAAATTCAAATCGGAGAGAAAAAATTTCACTCCATTTGAAATTTTTTGGATTATCGCAACATTTTAAGTTGGTAATAAATTTTTACTATATAAATGAAACAGCCTCATATTGTGAGTGGGTTTGAAATCCCAAAAAAAACTCCCATAGGTTAGGTTACATTTTGTTCTTCTTCTAAAACTATTAATTTTATTATAAAATTTTATAATAAAATTTTAATTGTAACTTTTGATTTATATTTTTTAATTAACGACGGCGAAATGGGCGACGGCGAAACGGCGACGGCGAAACGGGCGACGGCGAAACGGCGACGGCGAAACGGCGACGGCGAAACGGCGACGGCGGAACGGCGACGGCGAAACGGCGACGGCGAAACGGCGACGGCGAAGCGTCCTAGACCGTATAATACGAGCTGAGGGTATATGAATTGATATAATAAAGCTGTAAACAAGAAATATATGCAAATTTACAGAAGGTAATACGTATAAAAAGTGGGGTTACAATGCAAGAATGAAAGTAAGAATTATTTAAGGAAGAAGTCGTACAAGAAAAATAGAAGTTAGTAATTGTTTTATATAATTTTAAAGATTTTAGAATAAAAAAGAGTTACTTGTAGATTATAGGTTAGAATAATTTTAGTTTTATATTATGTGTTACAGTTTCTTTGTTCAACTATATTAGTTCAAATACATATTTTCAAATACATGGTACATTAAAGATAAATTTATTTGAATTTCATTATTTAATTACATCGAAATGAGCCGCTTTTAGAAAAATCTAAGCACATTACATGACAAAGGACATCCTAAGGATAGTATTTACTTAAAAAAACACTACTAAATTTTTTTGTCCGTACCCCATTTGGAGTATTAGTGTCATTTTTTTGAATTAAAGAAAAAATTCGATTATCAACATCAAATTTTGTTCCAAATTGTTCTGCGTAGTTCCTTTACGTCTACAAACTACCTGTGATTTGCATATACACGGCGTACAAGTATTTGATGTAAACATTTTTAACTTCTTGCCCCACTATTTGTGACCCCTAAATCGTTCGCAATTAACTATTTGGTGTGGTACATACCATGGGGCACTGCCTATTCGCTGTAATCGCTGTAATATTTCCAGGTTGGAGTTGCTGACCGTACCCAAATGGCTTTGTATGTAGACCAATATTTTGCTCTCCAGTGACAATTGGGATTTTCTTCCCAAGAGCCAGTACATTTGTCTAAATTTTATTTTCTGCATTTATGTAGGTTTCCCACGTCAATCTTCTATCCAAATGTATGGCAAAATATTTAACACTCTCCGATTGAGGTAAATGGTAGTTGTTAAGTTTTACTGGAGGATAAGTATCTCTCTTCATTGTAAATGTCACGTGTGTGGACTTGGCTTCATTAGCTTCCATTCTCTATATTGTTAACCATCTTTGATATTCATTTGGAATTCTTTGTAAATTCTGTGAAGCTATTTCGGCGTCGGCGTGAGAGGACAGTATGGCACCATTATCGTAAAACATGGCTGTTGTTGTTTTTGAGGTTGTTAGTATTTCCGCTGTGTAGAGTAAGGTAAGTATTGAACTTAATACACTTATTTGTGGCACTCCTGAGTTAATGGGATATAGATCTGTGTACCCATCTTGGTGTTTTACAAAGAAATACCTGTTTTGTAGGCATGAAGAAGGTATGAAGTAAGATCTTTTCTAACTTGTATTTCAAGCAATCGTGTCATACGCTATCGAAAACTTGGCTTATATCCAAGAATGCCACTGATTTGTTCAATCGTTCCCTGTTTACTTCTTAAACCAAACTGATAGTCTAGTATGAGTTTTTTTCCAGGATTTGGAAGTAGCAAGATTTTGTGCCACCTTACATTGGTTTGGGAAATATCCCAATCTGAGCATCGCATTGCAGAGTTTTCCTTGTCAGATCGAAACCTGGTGCTTTCTTTTCAAGTTTTACTTTGTTATTGTAGATTGCCTTTACCTCCCTCAACTTAAACGCTTTGATAGGCAAATCAATTCATCTGGGGAGAACGGCTGGAATACGTTTAATAGATGATATCGTCGGCATACAATCAAAAGTGACCATCTGCAAAACCCTAGTTTTACTTTAGAGCAGTTTTTAAGTTATACTTCGCCTGTAAATAGTCAATTTTACCAACTCTATAACTTATTCATTTAATTTCTAATAAAGATTGGCATTTTTCCTTGTAACCGTACTGGTTATTCAATCCCATTTAGTCAATTTTCTCATTTTCAGCATTTTGTAGTTGGTCACTTTTGCTTGTATGCCGACGATATGCAAATGGTGCGGCCTTATATTTGCTATTTTTTTTCAATTTTCGTTAGCATCCTTAAATTAGTGGATTTGTTTGTTTTGGTCGCTTGATCCCTTGTACAGAAATTTTTTGTATGTCCATCTCATACATTATGGAATCTCTCTCGTCAGTCTCGAATACTACGATTTTATTTTTCAACGCATTGACTTTGCAAATTTCTTTATTCTTTTCTTTGGGTTTTAAGCAGTGGCGGCGGGTACGGGAAGGGCGACGGGGCGCTGCCCCGTTTGTTTTGTAACCTAAGAAAGTTTAATAAAAGTTCTCTTGATTCAACATCGCAGCTCATCCATCATTATGCCGTCGGAGGAGTTCGTCAGAACTGAATATTGTCAGTGCTTTTGTACGATTCACTACCGCGACGCGTCGCCTAGTGAAAAGAAATTTTCTGTCACTAATAATCTTGTAAGACTTCACAGATCTCTTAAGTCCTAGTTATTTTTTGCATCTTTTCATGACTCAAGGTTTTCAAGTTGTCTTTTATACCTTGTTCTTCTTTATCTAGGTGTACATTTTTGAGAACTACCCCAAGATGCTTGTCTGTTTTTGGTTTTTATGTAAGGAGTTCTTTTCTTCTTTAGTTCGTAGAGGATTTTTGTGTATACGTCAACAGTCCTAGGTTTTATTTTTACTACATTATTATATAGTCTCTTTATATATTATACATATATGAATGAATGTCAAAGAATGAATTATATAAAGAATGAATAGGGTTGTTAGAGCTTGTGCCACATAAAAGTAGAATTGTCAATCATAATAGTTGGTAACATTATTTTTAAAAGGTTAGGAAAGACATAGCATTGTATTTCTATGAGTGCATATGAGAGAGTTGCATTGCCGCTTAATAAACAGTGGTTCAAGGTATGCAAAGAAACGCCCATAAAGTCAACCGGTGCAGGAGTCGCGTCAATCATTTTTAAAAAAATAACAAATTTGAAATGTTTATAATACGTACTATCATTGGCGTGGTAAAATGAATTTATTATATTTTTAATCACAATTTAGTCTTTCGCGTATTATTTATAAGACTGGTTTGTTTATAATTGTTTATTTAGATGATTTTATAATTTTAATCTACGCTGTCAGAACTAATCATTAATTCACTATCAGAAGAATAATATAATAATATTTAATAAGAAAACTAAGAAACGATTTAACTAACAAACAAGTTGCAAGAAAGCAACGGTGCACCACTGAATGACATAGTCTTCTTTGATTAGTTCGCGATATCTTGGAGGTAGGACCTACGATAATTGACAAGTCTAGTATTATATGGCATGAACTCTAATAATCCGATGGATTAAAATACTAAATAATTATATTTAGAACAAATTTTTGCACAATGATATGTAAGAAATCCAGATTATGTGAGCGAATAATTGTTTGGAAGAAAAAGTTTACAAGTTATAAACGAAATTATATGTCTATACTTAGTGCAAATGCCGTAAATGTCTCGCTCATTTTGAATTGACGGTGGTAGAAACATTTATTATTCGTATATTACCTAATAAAAATTATTTTGTGAAAAAGGTATAATTGTACAAATTTAGTGCTCTACAACATTACTTCAAAAAAAATCAATAACTTTTTATCAAATACCAAATTTTACGTTTTGAACAAAAATTCAATAATATCACTGCCCAACAGCCATTTTGGTGCCGGAGAAGTAAGAACTGAATTTAAATATGTTTGATGCCCTGATTTCAAAAATGTCTTTCTTTTTTTCGTAGCAGCTCTAGTTTTTAAGATATCTTAAGATAACTTCTATAGATTTCACGTTATTACTATTATTACACAGCCCAATAAAATGAAAAAAAAAATTTGGCGCCGGAGAAGTAAGAACTGAATTTAAATATGTTTGATGCCCTGATTTCAAAAATGTCTTTCTTTTTTTCGTAGCAGCTCTAGTTTTTAAGATATCTTAAGATAACTTCTATAGATTTCACGTTATTACTATTATTACACAGCCCAATAAAATGAAAAAAAAACATTTGGCGCCGGAGAAGTAAGAACTGAATTTAAATATGTTTGATGCCCTGATTTCAAAAATGTCTTTCTTTTTTTCGTAGCAGCTCTAGTTTTTTGGATAAGCGGTAATCGATTGTATAGTTTTAATAAAAGGTAAAAATAAGAAAATATTTTTACAGGAAAATTTTTCAGGTAAAATTAAAATCAAATTACCTTGTTTTAGGTACTCGGAAATCTCCATGATCGTAAAACTCACATTTCCGATACCTGCCGAACTCTCACGACCGAATTCACTACCTGCGGTGTACATATAAACCCTTACAAGTTTCAGTTTACCATTACGGTATGTTCATGGAAAATATTTAACGTAATTTAATTTAATGTATTTTAATTTAAAAAAGCTAAATGTACGTAACCACATGCTTTCCTTTAAGGAATCTCGATAACCCATTCATGCGCGTCCCATATATTAGTAATAACGTGAAATCTATAGAAGTTATCTTAAGATATCTTAAAAACTAGAGCTGCTACGAAAAAAAGAAAGACATTTTTGAAATCAGGGCATCAAACATATTTAAATTCAGTTCTTACTTCTCCGGCGCCAAATTTTTTTTTCATTTTATTGGGCTGTGTAATAATAGTAATAACGTGAAATCTATAGAAGTTATCTTAAGATATCTTAAAAACTAGAGCTGCTACGAAAAAAGAAAGACATTTTTGAAATCAAGGCATCAAACATATTTAAATTTAGTTCTTACTTCTCCGGCACCAAAGTTTTTTTTTCATTTTGTTGGGCTGTGAATTATTAGGTCTTTTTTTGGAAAAACGTATATCCCAAACCATCCGAGGTAAACCAGTTTTATTATTTCAGCTTTACCGAACGTTTCTTGTCAATATTTTAAAGTTAGCTATATTTTGAACCTCAGCCGCAACGAAACTGAGTTTTTTCCAAAATATAAAAAGTCGCAGAAAAGGGATAAAATGATAAAATACTTTGAAAGTCGGTATCCAAGGCATCCACCGCAGTTATGCTACAAACTGGAGTACTGACCAAAAAAATGTTTTATATGTAGTTTATTGGGAAAATTCGATCCTTAAGATGTGACTTGCCATTCGAAACCATCAAATTTTTTATTACTTCAACTCATTTCCATGTAATTACATAATGAAATTAATTAAGCATAATTCACACCGTACGATTTTCACACCAATAACGTCACGCGTTATTCAAACGACTTTCTTTAATTCAAATTTCAATATTTAATTACGTGGAAATGAGTTGCACTAAAATAATCTGATCTTATCATATCAAGGTTTTTTGTGATTGAAATTGTATGAAATTTTACACAATTTATTTATGCTCGCACCCTATATGAGAACGCAAAAAGGAACAAATTACTGAAAATTACAAACATTATCTTAAGAAACGGAAGTCCGGATTAAGTCAAGAAGAAATCAAGACCGACACTGATTTTATTATTTTTTTTTCAACAAAATTTTATTTGTCGGTATCCCGTTATCCCATTTTGGTTTTAAATGGTGTGAACGGTTTTTTAAAGAAAATTAATTTTCCATTACATTAGCAATAACTATCACATTATTCATTATGTGCAAATTAAAGTAGGTACATGTTATAATTAGAGATGAGATTTTTAGTTTTTTACCTTTTTCTTATTTACGCTGCTATTTACATTTTATTAGAACTAAAATTTGTTTAATGGAAAAATACGTCATCTGAGCCCCATTTGTTTTTACCTTTTTTACCTTTTTTTAAACAATTTGCTAAAACGTACCTATTTTTAAATTTTTACAACCTATTTTAGAATTTTTGCAATCCTTTACAGATTTTTAGCTTTGAGAACGCTTTTATCTAAAAATAATTTTTTGAAACCAAAAACCATAATATACATAATATCTTTACCGGAAGTTCTACGGCGACAGTCTCCTTATGTCGCGATATGAAGGTGAATTTAACATCTTTGCAGTTTTTGCTTTTGCATTTATGCAGGATTTGCAGTCTGCAAGAGTCTCTTGGTACTAAGTAGATAATAAAATTCTGGTAATTTTTTTTGATAAAATATTATTTCAGCTATTCTTTGGCCCCTTGGAATCAAATACGAAAAAAATTTTGTACTCAGATGCAGCAGCCTATATGCTGAAATGTGCAACAGCTTTAAGGGTATTTTATCCGAACTTAAATCATTTCACGTGTTTGGCGCATGCTCTTCATCGTGTATGTGAATTTATTCGTGGTGAATATGAAGTTGTGGATGATTTAATTGCAAATGTTAAAAAAGTGTATCTAAAAGCACCTAATAGAATCGAAAGATACAAAGAAGTGCTGCCAAATATTCCACTACCCCCAGAGCCAATTGTAACACGTTGGTGCA
This sequence comes from Podabrus alpinus, assembly GCA_932274525.1. Taxonomy (NCBI): domain Eukaryota; kingdom Metazoa; phylum Arthropoda; class Insecta; order Coleoptera; family Cantharidae; genus Podabrus; species Podabrus alpinus. The sequence continues at coordinate 68,850,885 of OW026454.1, forward strand.
CATGGTTAAGTGCAGCAATTTTTTACTGTGACAATTTTGATGGCATTAAGACGGTAATTGTAGAAATATATTAAATTTCAGTATTTATTCAGATATTTTTGTTAAGGTTATTATGGAATTGAATAACGAATCGGCCAAATCAATCATAAAAGCAAAAGAATGCTTTAAAAATCCTACTTTACAATCTGACTTGACTTATGTATATTAAAAGTAATTTTAAAAACATTATTGATGTAATAAAAAAATTGGAAACCGTGGGATTGCTACTAACAACATCGTTTAATGAATTTTTAAAATTGAAAAATGAATTAACACTGTGCAATGGTACAATTGGAAAGAAAGTGGTAGAAAAATTAAATAAAGTATTAGATCGCAATCCGGGTTATAAACCTATTAACAATTTGTTTGATATTTTTACCGGCAACGGTAAAGATGCAATGTTACCAAATATTTCGACTGCTGAAGCAGTCTTGTATAAATATATACCTCTAACATCTTGCGATGTAGAGAGGTCATTTTCAGTATATAAAAACATTGTAACTGAGAAAAGACAAAACCTTAGTACTGAAAATATTGAAAAAATGTTAGTTAGTTACTGTTACTTTAATATTTTAAGTCAAGATAATATATAAGGCCATTAAAATTTTGTTACCTAATTGGTGCTTTTTTTACCTAAAACTGCTAAATACTAACCTAAAATAGCTTTTATTGGTACCTTTTTAGTTACCTTTTTTTGAATTTATTCTACCTAAAAATCTCATCTCTAGTTATAATATACAATGTTGGGATGCAAAAAGACTATAAATATATGATTCAAATTCATTATAATATGTTACGTATTTTAAGTTATCACCAACTACTATAGAACGTATCGACAATTTATTGAAAATGAAGTTTTTCATTATTGTTTGTTTTCTTTTCATCACCACAATACAAGTTTCCCGTCAAGATGAAGTAGGTGTTTTTATTACTGAAATTATTTTATTTAACTAGCTTGCAAAAAGTACTTTTTTACACATATTGTACATATAAAATGTTCATCTTTGTCTTTCAAAAATTGTTATAAATTAATTTATAGGTGCCGTTTATAAATATAAATATTAAACTTGATTTAGCTTAATCAACAATCAGTCCAACTATGTATCCAAAATGTTAAATATAACGTGCCCGTTACGTCAATTTTATCCAACTTGTTATGTTATTTATTAAATTCTTACTACGTATCTGATAACTAAACGTCTAACGTTATCGATAACAGGTAAAACATTGCAATCATTTAATAAATAACATTACAAGTTGGATAACCTTGACTTAACGGGCACGTTATATTTAACATTTTGGATACATAGTTGGACTGAATATTGGAAGTAAGAAATTGTGCATTTCATTGATTGGATTGATTACTTAACTATTGTTAAATTAAGCAAAGTTAAAACTCGCATTATATATTTGTATTGTCGTGTTCCAAAATGAAACGCGGCAACAAGATATTTTCCCCCAATTTCCCAAAATTTTATCCCCAAATTTATTTTTAATGCTCGTTATATTTTGAAACTTGCTCTTAATTTTAAAATAAATAAATTTCAAATTCATAAGTATAACAAAATAATGTAGGGTAGGGTGGTCGACAGTGGATCACCAATTTTTCAAACCCATATATATCTTGGAAAATAATACATGAAGTTTGTTGAAATTTTGGGTAGAGTAACATGGACTATAATCTTATCGAAATATGGTAATTTAAACTAAGTTGTACTACAAGCAAAACTATGAAAAAAATATTTAATTTTAAGTGCATAATGATTCAGTATTGACCAGGGGTGGTCCACATTGGATCGGCCTACAGTTAACAGTGGATCAGCCACCACGATTATTGCACATGTTTTAAAATGGAAAAACTAATAGATTTTCAAACTAAAAATATAGAAAAACAATATATTTTCGAAAAAAAAAAATTATAGACACAGAAAAAATACATTTTCGAGATAAAAATATAGGAAAATAACAAAATTAGCACATTTTCAATAGAGAACTGAGAACTTATAATAAGACCGTCGCCTAGCGGTACCGCTAATTATTGGATTCGGAAGAATGAATCTTACGTCCTGTTCTTTGACCATGTTTTGGTTAACCATGTAGCACTGATCCACTGTAGACCAACCCACCATTTAATTTTCAAACCGTGGTGTTGACAAAACAAATAGAGTAAAACCTGTTATTCAAGTGTCCTTACGTGCGTTAATTATTTCTTAAAACAATGAAAACATCCAGAACTCTATCATAGAAGATCTGATCAAATTACACAAAAAGTTCAACTTACCTGATAATAACAAATGGAGGCTTTAAAAACCACAAATGTAACTGGTGAACATCCGACCATCAACGGAACCGCTCAGTTGTGAAATGAGTCAATAAGGGATCACATTGGCTACCACGTACATCTCGCGGAAGCGCATGCATACAATGGTTTAACTAATAAATGAGTGATTCACTGTGTACCACCGATCCACTGTTGACCACCCTACCCTATTATTATTAAGCAAAATTTACAATAGTATCACCTCAATCAAAAAAATTTATCAAATTATGTACCTACATCTTGTCAAAAAAATTGTCAATTAAATTTAAATTCTCAATCCCGAATTTTGTACGTACGTCCCGAACATTGAAAGTTTATAATTCTTATCAATTTATTTATCTTACTTTCAAATTTCTGCAGGCATCCATCCAGTAAAGTCTCTAATTATTTCCTTTCTGCGATCATCCATCAATTTCCGTATCGTTTCCAAATTTCCTTTGAATTTTGCTTTATTTTCCAAATTTTTGTGAAATTTTTATGTGGACCTATCTTTCACTCTTGATTCAATTAAGAAAATCGCCCTTGCTCGGTAATTATAAAAATAAATTCGATCGACCTCTTGGTTAATCGATCGGCTTATTAACATCGACTGGCGTTCAACAAAGGTTGATTCACACACTCTCTGGCTTCAAATTTTCGTTCCAGTGTCGTTCTGGACGTAAAGACCCAGAAAACCCACTCAGTTGACCATAATCCATTAAAATTGTCACATTTGGTGATACCAACTCATATAAAATTTTCGCGCACAATTTTCAAAATTTCACTCAGTTACAATAATTGTAACAACTAGAAATAATTATTATTTCTAGTTGTACATAATCAAAGAAGAAAAATACAATATCCAATATTTTCGCCGTTACAATATATTGGCTTATAATCATTAGTTATAATTTTATGAATTTGGATATTTTAAAAGTTTTTGTATGACTGCAATGAGCATTAAAATTTATTTCAAAATACAACGAAATTGTGTATGGGTAAATTTTAATTTTAAATTGACTTTTGGGTTTTATAAAATATATATTCAAAATATATCAAAATTATTAACCTTCCTGAAATACAGTTCAATAAATTATTATCGTAACTGGCACTACAAATTTTAATTATTTTAAAATTTTATTTATTTTCTGTAATTTTTGCGCGATCTAAGAAATAGTGTTTGCATCGAAAAGCAGTATTTCGCTTAACGTTCCTGCAGCACTCGACTCCGTCTCGGGCTGTAATCTGCCACGTTCGATAAAAATATACTTTTGCACTAGACACACAAATAACTATGGATACAATGGGTATGTTTTTAAACTGTACCGGTTGCTCGAGCAATAATTTCTCGAACCAAATTCGAGCAGGTAAGGCACTACCTTACGATCCGGTGCATGAAAATTTGCTCGAGTAATGCGTTCGATCCGAGTGGGGGAGTTTTAAAACGACTGATGACAATTGATGCAGTAGTTTAAAAACACACTTTTTTGTTCGAGTACTCGAACAGCTGCTCGAGTAGTTTAAAAACACGCCCAATATAGCAGGAAGTTACAATAAATTTTTATATTATCAGGTTACTGCAACTCTAATAAGAAAATTTTTTGATACGCACGAAGAAGTAAAAACTGCTTGTTTGGTTGAAATTGACGTTGATAGAACAATTGAAGCTAAGTTTGAACTTTCTGGCGAAGTACAAAATAATGTAAACTTTGGATGTTTTTTAAAATGTGTACTTTTAAAAGTAAACGTCATTAACGAAGCAGGAGATGTTTCAATTGATAATGTAAGAATTGGTCTGAATCTTCCAAATAACGATATGTTGAATGGATTGAAGGAAAAATGTTTCGAATATGATAGAACCGATTTATGTAAAGGTATGCTGCAATTAGAGTAATGCTTTCTGGCTCATATGAGATCGAAACTTGTACAATGATGTTTTAGCGAGTTTGTAGAAAATCAATTAAAATAAATTGTATATAATTTTGTTTGTACTATTTTCTATGCTTATTGTTTTTATAGGACCATCATTTAATAAACTAACAGTACATTGTCTATTATATAGTGTCAAATGATGAGCATGTCACCGCTTGCTGTCTTATCAAATAGGGTTGTTAATAGTTTGATGGATTAATATACTACTAAATATATTGTCCTCCAAAACAACCCTTAAATTGCCCCACACTACTGGTGTGCCATTAAATGTCGTGATCTTGAGCCTCTAAATTTGACTAAGCACTTTTATAGAATAATACCAACAACCTATTTGCTCCGGTCCTAGCTCAGCTCCGTAAAACAACATAAGTGCAAAACTCAGAAATGTTCATACAAATAACTCACCCAATTGCTCAAATGGTTCCTTATCAATAGCTGCGGATCTCTGTTAAATTCTTCACTTTTATGGGACAAATAAAATATTGTTGCATTGAAAGATTCTATATTCAATTTAGTAAATTTCAAAATTACTCTGGTACCAGTCAAAATTACAAAATAAATGTTGTACAAAATTTTCTCCTGGGAAAATTCCCTTACAAAATAATAAAATTGTTGAATTAGTTGCAGCTTCCTCTTCTTTAATTCTTTAGGCTGTGTTAATGTAATACCAACACAGATATGGAATGTTCTTGTTAAATTCGCGTTAATTTTCTTGATTAAGTGTTTTTTTATTAAATAAAGGTAATGAAATTTTGTTTAAATTTTTAATGGTAGTTGCTATCAGTACCCGTAAGTTAGGTGCAACGCCGTAAAGTTCAAAAATGGTTTTAAAAAGTTCAAATAATAATGTTTAAAATACCTTATCGCTTTTAAAACTCGTTCACCTGATGTTTTACTATGATAACTCATGCTCAGCATCTGCGTAAGATCAAGGATTGATGATCCATCCAAAATTTCCTTCTTCATAGTCTCGAGTCTTGTACACTTCAATTGCTCACATCGACCAAAATTCTCAACATTCCTCTGGGTTATCACCTCCAATTAAACGAAGTGCTACTATTTAAAATAGCCAACTGATAAATTTACTAACGACTTGTCTTTAAAGATGCCAATTTCATCTACTTCACCAAAACAATGCATTCAAAAAAAAGGATATCAAGTAAAGTAGCAAGGTATCTCAAACGTGAGTGTTGCCTTTGCATTCCATCCACGAAGTCTTATAACAAAATGTGCGGTCAAAAGTTTCATAACCTCCAATTATAAGGATCCAAAATCAATATTGGTTAAAATTTTACCGTTACTGAACTTCATCGGTTGAGCGCCCAAGGCAAACTAAATTTCCAAGTCACGCAGGCTCAATTGGCGAAATTTTGTGTCTAATGTACCACTTCTAAATCTTAATCATATCCAAATTTTCCAAATTTCACGCTATCAAATTTATCAAACGTCCGAAGGTAAGTTTTTATTTAATTTTAGAGTTTTAAATTACTTTAAAATGTTTTACGTTTCAGAATTCACTGGTTTTGTTGAAATATTGTGTCGAGACTTGAGTCACTTCCATTTAGATAACACACACACCGAATTATGGTCTTTATCACTAGATTACACAAACCAAGACCCTTAATACATTAAAATGACTCTGTGAAAAATTCCAGAGAGAATACAATATCTCACAACATACAAAATTTGTTATTTTTACAATAATCCACCTTTTTAGAACCCATGCAATTTTAGGTCAAAGATAATAAAACCTTCTTACAAAATTTTAATTTTCATTGCAACAACATTGTTTCCTTTGAATCTGATATGACAGATTCCTTCATGAGATCAAGTAGTGAGCCTAAAATACATTTTCAGAGTTCCACAGCTTTATCCGGTTTCCTAGCACTAATTGTGGGAAAGTGAAACTTACCAAAGTTAAGTTATTCCTACTAAAAATCCCTGCATCCTGCTACCAAATCATGTTAACATGGTGATATTGAATTACTGAGCTTAGCCACCCAAAAACAAAACGCTTGCTTGCATAAAATACAAATTCTATCGCATGAGAGAGAAACCCCTTTACGATTCAAAAGAAAGAAGAGTGAAGCTTTTCACTTATGTGAAATTTTTAAGAGGCCAGCAAAATACGACAATATTTAGAACGAATTATTGCACAATGCTATTACAATGTTTCAATTATGGGGTAATCGATTCAAAAATACATCCACTGTAAAATAAAATTGAATAACCACAATATTAAAATTTGTTGACAAAATTGTAACTGGAGCTTGACGAGTACTTTCTAAGTTTAGCTGTTTTGTCTAATTAACTGAGCTACTGAAATAGAATTTCTTCACCAGGTAGTCTGTTCCTAAAATGTGTAATTATCAGAAGCAGAATTATGAAGTATTTTATTTGATCAAATGTAACAATAACAAATTAAGTAAACAAAATTTGTAAATTAGATAGGCGCGTACAATAAATCAAGTAATTGTGGTGCTGAATAATAGTGAATCGATGGAACTTAAATAAAAAGGGAATGTCCATTAAATCCTAAGTTGGAAAACAAAAATTTAAATATTGCAAGTTTAAAAATTTACGAATTACGCCGGCTCCACAGCCCAGTAGACGAAGGTATTACAGTGATATCGCTGTGATACCTCATTTATGTCACAGGTGTGATATCACAAAGTGATATCCACGTGATACCTATGTGATACATATGTGATATTTAGTGACTTACTTGTGATTCTTGTTGATTTATCACCTAAGTGATATCGCTGTGATATCTCATTTGTGTCAGAGATGTGATATCACATTGTGATATCCACTAATACCCATGTGATATCCATGTGATATTTTGTGACTTATTTGTGATTGTTGCTGATTTATCACCTAAGTGGTATCGCGGTGATACCTCACTTGTGTCGGAGGTGTGATATCACAATGTGATATCCGCGTGATACCCATGTGATATTTTGTGACTTTATTACTTGTGATTGTTGTTGATTTATTTCCAAAGTGATATCGCTGTGATATCTCATTTGTGTCAAAGATGTGATATCACACTGTGATATCCGCGTGATACCCATGTGATATCCATGTGATATTGTGTGCCTTATTTGTGATTGTTGCTGATTTACCATCTAAATTATATCGCCGTGATACTTCACTTGTGTCAGAGGTGTGCAAACAAGTACCCACGAGCGATGTTTTCAGGCAATTATAACAAGTTGCGATGAAAATTCCGACAACATTTTTTTCTCTTTTTTTCACTTTTTTATTTTACGAATACCTGTACAATTACATTTCAAACAATTGGCGATTTACCCTACCGTTGGTGGCGCCACTAGAATGTAAACAATGGCCGACAAGCTACGTATTCGTGAAATAAATTTGAAAGTAAACCAACAATTTACATTATTTACTCGTCTATTATTCATAATATCACACAGTAACATTTTCTTTAAATTATAAACACACGTTTTAAACGTTAACAACTGACAACTGATCGCATGTTATACGTAGCATTCTAACTTAAAATTTTACCGCATGGTGACGTGTTGCTAAATGTAAATCGCCAATACTGTACAACGATTTTTTTTTTTGCATCAAAATTACTAATTTTTTGACGTATTTTATGATTTGAACCCACGTGTTTGAAAAACATTTTTTTCGCTTTTTTCCATTTTTTATTTCACAAAACACTGTAGAATTACATTCCAAACGTTACTGTAGAACGATTTTTTTTTGCATCAAAATTACTCATTTTTTGCCATAATTTCCGATATTTTTGCGATACATTTTTTAAATTTACGAAAAAAAAATATTTTTGGCTTCTTCTTTGTAATTCTTGTTAGTAAGAAGTAAGAAGACAAAAAATCATTGAAAACACACGAAAATTAAGAAAAATGTCATGCGATTCACCGTTGTCACCGAGTACAGCCTTCCGCGAGTTTTATTACAAGTTACGATGAAAATTGGAACAGTATTTTTTTCGCTTTTTTTCACTTTTTTATTTTACCAATCCCTGTACAATTTATTACATTTCAAACAATACTGTACAACGATTTTTTTTGCATCAAAATTACTAATTTTGTTGACGTGTTTTATGATGTCGAACCCACGTGTTTGAAAAACATGTTTATCGCTTTTTTCCATTTTTTATTTCACGAAACACTGTAGAAGTACATTCCAAACGTTACTGTAGAAGGATTTTTTTTGCATCAAAATTACTCACTTTTTTGCGATGTTTTCGGATTTTTTTGCGATGAATTTTTTACATTCATGAAAAACATATTTTTTTGCCTTTTTTTGTAATTATTAGCTTAGTAAGAAGATTTAGTAAGACAAAAATCATCGAAAACACATGAAAATTAAGAAAAAATGTCAATCGAGTACAAAAGATCGAGTACAAAACTCGAGTACAGCTCTCCCCGCTAGGCAATTATTACAAGTTGCGATGAAAATTAGAACGACACTTTTTTCGCTTTTTTTCACTTTTTTATTTTACCAATCCCTCTACAATTACATTTCAAACAATACTGTACAGCGATTTTTTTTTGCATCAAGTTTACCAATTTTATCGCATTTTTATTATTTATTTTGCGATGCAAATTTGAAAGTCATTTTTTTTCGCTTTTTTCAATTTTTATCGAACCATCGAACGTTACAATGAGACATCTACGAAATTAGATCCGATTAGAATTTTTTTTCTTATAAAATAATTCACTCGACTTATAATTTTATCACAACTAAAATAAACAGTTCTTCGTGGCTGAGACGTCAACGCGGTGGTACATGGAAGGAAAGGTCCCAAGTTCGATCCTAGGTAACGGTAAGATTTTATTTCAAAAATTCAACATTTAATTTCAGATTTTTCAGACTCCAAGAACAAAGAGGACGACAACGCATATCATCAACCAACAAAGGTCCCACAAATATTAAAAATTGGGTAAAATAAAAAATTATATGTTGTAGAGTTAAAATTGTTAAAATTAGCAGCTGAAACGAAGAAATAAAATAAATGGTAAATTAAAAAATTCAATTTTTTTATTTTGATTTTCAAAATTGATTATAGTAAATTAAATTTAAAAAAATAGCCGTAATGCACTCGTACAATCTCTTCGTATATTGTGCTGACGAGAACAAATAAGTTCGAAACTAGTCCACATTTCGAATTTGATTGTACGATTTTTTTGGTATTTTAATACACACTGGCTTGAGCCGAGAACTTTTTGATTTCATAAATTAAATTTATTAATCCATACTGGTGATGCTACGGTGATATCACAGTGATTTCACTATGATATAACAGTCATATCTGTTATGACATGTGATACACATATCACAGTGAAATCACTGTGATATCACACTGTGATATCACTGTGATATCGCTGAGGCGGACATTATGACATACAGGTGATGATACGGCGATATCACTGCCTCACAAATCTATGTCACAGTGATATCACTGCGTCGACTGGGAGTATTGGAGGGGAAAGATAAGATGGATTTAACGAGAGTAAGAAAAGAGGATTCTAACCAAGACGAGCGAGTTGAGCACACGTATTTTTGAAGTGCGAAGTAAAATTTTGAGTACCGCTGACGAGCGATTTGTTGGTTAGGAGATTCCTGAAGATAAAATTTATTAGTAAAAATCAAGAAATTAATTAAGTTATTACCTGCGATTGTTTTATATAAAATTTGGAAGACGTCTAGAGAAATATTTATGGTTAGTTATTTTCATTCTTGGGGGTTTTATTTAGATTAGGTATTTACCATAATTTATGTAAGCTTAAGTTGTTAAAGATTATGATTAATAATTCTGTTTCGCTAAGGATTTGTAAATGAATAAAGAAACAGTTTGTGGATGGAGAAATTTTATTTGATTTAATTATTATAAATTTATACAGCATTCCAGGGTACAAGTAGGCTCCAGGTATACGCTATTTGCATTTTTTCATTGGCATAATTTACAAATTATTTTTTATAACAGTAGAGTTTGTTTTCGAATTTCGACTGAACCCAATTTACGTCCATACAAGAGTCCTATTTATGAGCTAGTCGGGGAAGAAAAAGTGCCGTTAGATTCTTCCCGCTATATATAGTATATTACATAACAATTTGCTAAAGCAGGCCAATTAATCTCGCGTGCGAATTGCGAACCTGCGGTGGTGGGGTAGCGATAGCTACCCCCACCTCCAAGGGGTCGCAAGCACCAGAGATTTAATGGCGCTTTAGCCATGAGTTGTGTATAATATTTTATGCAAGCCTAATAACTACCGACAAAATAGTAGCCGAAAAGAAAAATTGAAATAAACAGGTACAAATTAAATTATATAAATTGAAGTGGCAGTTAAAAAACGCATTGCAAAAGATAACAGTGTATACAAAATTACTTTGTAATTATGCAATTTATAAAATTGTCTATTAATGTATACCATTACAAATGATAACAGTGGTTGTATGATTAAAAGAAAGAGCGCTTACGTATATGAAGCTTTGGCGGCATAAAACGCCTACACGTCGAAAGAATATCTCATTGCAATGTGATAACGCATTCCTTTCAAGGAAGCGATAAATAATTCTAACGTAAGATAAAATATAGCATGTAGACTTTTGTTAAGTCAATAATTATGTCATACTATGATCCCTTGGGATTAAATGACATCCCAAGAGACTAAATTTTAACGTGAGACTGAAGAAGGTCATTACGAACCGCAAAAGTAGTCATAAATCCACGATAAAGACGCAAGGATTGCATAAAATTAATTATTTTTTATTTCACGGCATTATATAAGAAATTGAGATTATGTGAGGGAATAAATGTTTAACCATGTGAAATTATCAGATTTTTTACTAGTGTACGCCGTGCGATTTTAACACCAATGACGTCACGCGCTATTTCAACGCCTTTCTTTAATTTGAACTTCAATATTTAATTACAATGAAAATCTTATCATATCAAGGTTTTTTTGTGATTGAAATTGTATGAAATTTTACACAATTAATTCATGTCGGCACCCTATTTGGCAAAAGCAAAAAGAAACAAATTACTGAAAATTACAAAAATTATTGCAAGAAACGGAAGTCCAAATTAAGATAAGAAGAAGCAAGACCGACAATGATCGAAGGGTCGAATTTTCTACAATAAAACATCAAAATTCTATTTATCAGTATCCCATTATCCCGTTTTGGTTTTAAATGGTGTGAACGGTTTTTTAAAGAAAATTAATTTTCCATTACATTAGCAATAACTATCACATTATTCATTATGTGCAAATTAAAGTACGTTATATATTATACAATGTTGGGATGCAAAAAGGCTATAAATATATAATTCAAATTCATTATAAAAGGAAAGTCATAGTTATTTTAACTATTTTAAGTTATCAAGTACTACTTACTATAGAGTATAGAGCATATTATCGATAATTGATTGAAAATGAAATTTTTCATTACTGTTTGTTTTCTTTTCATCACCACAATACAACTTTCCCATCAAGATGAAGTAAGTGTTTTTATTACGAAAATTATTTTATTTTACGAGCTTGCAAAAAGAACTGTTTTACACATATTTTACATGTGAATTGTTCATCTTTGTATTTCAAAAGTTGTTATCAATGAATTTATAGGTGCCGTTTCTTTACCTAAATATTGCGAGCTTAAACTCGATTTAGCTTAATCTAGCTTAAAGTACGAAATTGTGCTTTTCACTTTTAATTTATTTAAATTTTATTGACTTGCTGTAATTTTTTGCGCGATGTAAGAAATAGCGTTTGCATCGAAAGGAATTATTTCGCTTATCGTTCTTGCATTACTCGACTTCATCTCGGGCTGTAATCTGCCACATTCGATAAAAAAAATTACAATAAATTTTCATTTTATCAGGTTACTGCAACTCTAATAAGAAAATTTTTTGACATGCACGAAGAAGTAAAAGCTGCTTGTTTGGTTGAAATTAACGTTGACAAAACAATTGAAGCTAAGTTTGAACTTTCTGGAGACATAGAAAATAATGTAAACTTCGGATGTTTTTTAAAATGTGTACTTTTAAAAGTAAACGTCATTAACGAAGCAGGAGATGTTTCGATTGATAATATAAGAAAAGGTCTGAATCTTCCAAATAACGATATGTTGAATGGATTGAAGGAAAAATGTTTCGGATATGATAGAACTGATTTATGTAAAGGTATCCTGAAATTAGAGTATTGCTTTCTGGATCATATGAGATCGAAACTTGTACAATGATGTTTTAGCGAGTTTGTAGAAAATCAATTAAAATAAATTGTATATAACTTTGGTTTATAACGTTTTTTATACTTATTGTTTTTATAGGACCTTTATTTAATAAACTAATAAGGTGAGTGAGGGTAATTACGCCACTGCAGCTAATTACGCCACCTTCAAAAATCTCCAGTAATAAATGAAATTTTCGAAATATACCCCACGCTGTACCTTTAGGCACAACATTCTTAGTCAATAAAACAGAAATGATCCGATTTTGATGGCTAATTTGAGTTTGTCAACTGTTTTTGTTGTTAATGGCGGTGTACGATTTTGTTGATGTAAGTAAGACAAGCATTTACTTTTGTATGCATGCATTATTTTTTACGTGGTAAAAATTTTGCATATACTTGTTTTGTTGTAAATTTAATGCTCTTCAAGAATATGTATCACTTTCTGGTGATAAATAATTTCAACGCACAGAAAAATTGGGGTAAGGTAAACTGCACCCCAAAACCACCTGTTAATGGTAAACTGCACCCCGGGTAAACTGCACGAAATTTTTAAAACTGGTAAACTGCACTCCGAACATTTTTCAGGTAAAAATAAAAATGGTAAACTGCACTCCAAACAAAAATTATTAAATTTTTTTATTAAAAAACAAATCTCCGCGTAAAGTTAAATCTGCCACAAAGAGAGGTGGATCTGCCGCAAAGAGGTGGATCTGCCGCGAAGAGGTGGATCTGCCGTTAGGTTAGTGTTAGTTTTCGATATTTCTTTAGAAAACTAATTAAAAACAAATAAATCTTCACGTAAAGTTAAATCTTCCGCAAAGAGGTGGATCTTCCGCGAAGAGGTGGATCTGCCGTTAGGTTAATGTTAGTTTTTGATATTTCTTTAGAAAACCAATTATAAACAATTTAATCTTCACGTAAAGTTAAATCTTACGCAAAGAGGTGGATCTTCCGCGAAGAGGTGGATCTGCCGTTAGGTTAGTGTTAGTTTTTGATATTTCTTTAGAAAACCAATTATAAACAATTTAATCTTCACGTAAAGTTAAATCTTCCGCAAAGAGTTGGATCTTCCGCGAAGAGGTGGATCTGCCGTTAGGTTAGTGTTAGTTTTTGCTATTTCTTTAGAAAACCAATTAAAAACAAATTAATCTTCAGGTAAAGTTAAATCTTCCGCAAAGAGGTGGATCTTCCACGAAGAGGTGGATCTGCCGTTAGGTTAGTGTTAGTTTTTAATATTTCTTTAGAAAACCAATTAAAAACGAATTAATCTTCAGGTAAAGTTAAATCTTCCGCAAAGAGGTGGATCTTCCACGAAGAGGTGGATCTGCCGTTAGGTTAGTGTTAGTTTTTGATATTTCTTTAGAAAACTAATTAAAAACAAATAAATCTTCACGTAAAGTTACATCTTCCGCAAAGAGGTGGATCAGCCGTTAGGTTAGTGTTAGTTTTTAATATTTCTTTAGAAAACCAATTAAAAACAATTTAATCTTCACGTAAAGTTAAATCTTCCGCAAAGAGGTGGATCTTCCGCGAAGAGGTGGATCTGTCGTTAGGTTAGTGTTAGTTTTTGATATTTCTTTAGAAAACTAATTAAAACAACAATACTCTGCGTAAAGTTAAATCTGCCACAAAGAGATGTGGATCTGCCGCAAAGAGGTGGATTAACCGCTCCCTCGAACTCGTTACTATTTCGGGTCCCCATGTAACCTTACTTTACATTAAAATACTCTTTTGCCGGCTAAGCCTGAGTCGGTTCGCAAATATTCAAAAAAAATATCGGGCGTAGGCTGTGTTAGCGATACGTGGAAAGAAAAACCAAAGAAACACACAAATAATTGGAAAACATATAATTAAAGTCCAATACAATATTTACACAGAATGACTTAACACTAATCACAAAAAAGTACAAAAATACGGAGAAATAAAAAACCTAAACTACTTTACAAAACTTAATAATAAAACTAAGAGCTTACCCAAACATTTATCAATTTATATACACAAATGGTTTACTGATGATCGATTCAAGTTAAAATTAAGACTAACATAAGACACATAAAATAAAAAAATAACTCATATAAATCGCACAACACAAAAAGATAAGAAATTAACACTCTTCGATAAGGTAATCGTCGCACCGAATTTTGTGCGAGAATGACCCTCTTTCTACCTAAAACCTTTCTTTTATCCCTTAGTTACTCACAATTTTAACATCTTGTGGTAACGGGATTCTAAAAATTAATTTACAAAATTTTATTGCTTTACCTAATTTTAGGGCTTTACAAAATTTTATTGCTTTACAAAATTTTAAGGCTTTACAAAATTTTATTGCTTTACAAAATTTTATTGCTTTACAAAATTTTATGGCTTTACAGAATTTTAAGGCTTTACAAAATTTTAATCTTAAAAGCTTTTTTTTTTTTAAAAAATCTGTTACGGATTGGGCACCAAACGTAACACATCCCTTCAAACACAAAAAAAAAGAGAGGAAGTTTTGGGTAGACATAATAGAACGGGAATCGAGATCACTTAACTTAGATAAAAAATTTTATGAGATATAAAATCAAAAGGACGATATGGTACAAGACTATTAACTATGATTTTCTCTATGAGAAACAAGATGTTCGCGGGCAGGCGAATAAATATCCAAATTCAGATAAGGTAAGCAAAGACTTGCTAAAACATTAGGCAATTCCGTGCGAAAAAAAAAAGAGACATCCAAACTTGCGTCAAGGAAACTTAAATTCTGGCTATTTGTACTTGGTTAACGAAATAGAGAGCGATACGAATTTCTTTTGTCAAAACACAAAAAAAGATCAACTTTAGAATAGAAATATTACTAATTATTGAACCAAACTCGAATAGTAGTTGATTGGTTCACGTCACGAAATTCTTTGTTAGGCGCCATCAATTTTATCGTAATGATTTTGGGAAAAAATTGAAAACCCTTAAATCATTGACTGTGTACATAAACTGATCGTTGGTTGATATGGGACAACACATTGGTTTTCGCGGAGGGAACGCATATGATCAAGACAGCAATAAATCTACAGGAAAATAATATACATAAATAATAATTTGAGAGACGGCAACAATGCTTTACATGGAGGGAAAAATATGTAGTGGAGACAGCACTGGGCTTACACGGATAGATATAATTAACAATAAAGACAGCCGTTATTAACGATAGAAATTCGTTTAAATAATAAGCTTTCACGGGGGATGTTGAACGATAGTGCATGACACAGTTTTTTCAAAACTCGTACTGAAGGGTAAAATAAGCATTCGAGAACTAAGAAATCATTAATCCGGGTCATAATGGCTTCTGGACTAGTACAAAAATACTAAAAAATACCGTTACAGGAGAGTTTAAGTACAAAACAAAGTGTTTTGAGGAAAGGATCATATTTACAATTATTAAAACTAAGTAATTAAAAATTAGGGGTAGTATACCTAGTCTCGATTGGACTCCTTCTTAATCATCCGACAAAGGTTATTTTTTAAATTGAACAAATTAATCAAAGTTAAAGAACAATGTAAGATTTAAAGAAAGAGACAAAATTGAATAGGGATAACAAAAAAGTCATATTTACACTGGGGGTTCAACGTATACTTTTTGAAACCCAAGGAGGAGCGAGAATCGATGCAAATTATTCGAATCTAGTCCCAAGGATTAATCATTAAAATGATTTTGAATAATTTTAAATATTTAAAATTATCTGTACGAATTATGTAAATTACGTGATAATGTGGTTACTACGATTAGACATAATACTAAATTACTATCATGGTAGCTAATACATAATTAGCGCACGAAAAGGTAGATATTGTAGGAAATAAAAATTAAATAGGTAAATGGCAGTAATTAAAATTATAGAGACGGGAAAAGAAAATATGAATGGTGCCTTTTTACGCCGATGCCCAGGGCGTTAAAAATTAAATTTCAAATAAATGGGAGTGAAGGAGTGGAATCAAGTTACCTGAGGTTAACATACGAAACTTTGTAACTGGCTTCATTAAACTTTTATCTTCACAAACCGTCGACTGTCTATGAAGGAAAAATTCAACAATTATAAGCCATCAATTCGGGAAGGCATAAAAAACTGAGATAACTTGAGTAAGGTACAAATAAATAATATGGATAAAAATTTAAACAAAATATAAGAAACAGGAAAGAAATTATTAACGGAAATTAAATTTCGATATCATCTTCAGGTTCGATAGCCGTACCTTTGAATGATTTTAAATCTTTGACGTGCCACCGTCCAACATTTTGACCATCTGCATTAACTAATTCATAAGTTAACTGACCAATTTTCTTAAGGATGGTACATAAAATATATTTTGGAGCTAATTTTGCGGCAAAATTTTTACTTTTATCTGAAAGTACCATATTTCTTTTCCAAACTTTATCATGGACTTCGAAAGATAATGGACGTTTCCGTAAATCGTAATGCTTTTTGCTAGTTTCATAGGATCGTTTAAGATTTACGCGAACTCGTGCATATAACTCCGGAATGGCTTGATGATCTTCATCATTCAAAATCTTTCGTTCGATATTAATGACTTCATTGTCCTTGGGAGGTTCGCCAAAGAAATCTCCCGAAATAGGAACAAAACGGTTAAAAACAAGGTAAGATGGGGTAAATTTACTCACATCGTGTTTTGCGGTGCGAATTGCCTGCGCAATTTTATGGATGTTTTCATCCCAACGGTTGTGTTCGGTTTTAATATAGGAAGAGATAGCGGTAACTAGCACACGATTTACGCGTTCCGTCGGATTAACTTGTGGATGGTATTTGGCATTGTACCAAACTTTTTGAACGTGATAGGTCTCGATGAGTTTCTTAAACTCCTTAGATATAAATTGTACACCGTTATCACATAAAATTATTTGAGGAACTCCAAAGATAAGAAAAACTTGGTTTTCTAAAAACTTAACAACACCTGCGGCAGTGGCTTTTGCCATAGGATGCACAAGAACAAATTTTGAGAACCAATCTGTGACAACGAACAGATGTTGGTTTCCTCGTTTCGATCGAGGTAATGGTCCTAAAAGATCGACGGAAAGCAATTGAAAAGGAAACGAAATGTTTTTGTATTGGCCCATGAGGCCTGGTCGAGCTAAATTAACACTCTTTTGAGCTCCGCAAATAAGACAATCATTTACATAATTTTTGACATCACGGTACATTTTAGGCCAATAATATAATTCGCTAACGCGTGACATGGTTTTTGAAATACCAAAATGTGCTGATGTTGGTTCATCATGGCATTGTTTTAATACTTCTGCGCGATTTGCGGTTGGAACAATCAATTTCCAATCCGGAATATTCGATTTAACAGGGAGGGACGTAGGAATATATTTATACAATCTATCCTCGTGGATTTTAAAATTAGGATAACCATCAGGTTCTCTTCGAACGTGGTCTAGCATTTTGCTATACCACTCATCCGGAATTAAGGTCTCAATTTGAAGTAAAGCGATATCACGGGATAAAATGTCAGGGACGATATTAAGTTTTCCGGGGCGATGACGAATTTCGAAATTATGTTGCGCAAGGGAAAGTGACCAGCGAGATAAACGCCCGCTCGGATTCTGAATTCTATGCAAAAATTGCAATGCGGAACAGTCGGTAATAACAACAAATTCGGTACCCTCGATATATCCTCGAAACTTATTAATAGCGAACATGACTGCTATTAATTCACGCTCGGTGGCAGAATATTTTTGTTCCGCGGATGTTAACGCGCGACTTGCATAAGCAACAGGATGTTCTAGTCCTCCTTGGTCCTGAAAGAGAATAGCCCCCACCCCGACCAAGGACGCGTCTGTCTGAATATAAAATTGTTTAGTAAAATCGGGGCTTATTAATATAGGAGCGCAAGTAATAAGTCGCTTGATTTCTAAAAAGGCTAATTCAGCTTCGGGACTCCATTGGATGGTTTGACCCTTTTTCTTGTTTTTGATTAATTCTGTAATTGGTGACGACACGGTCGATAAATTCGGGAGGAAGATACGGTAATAACTAATTAGCCCGATTAATCGTTTGACTTCCGTGGTGGTTCGCGGAGTTTTGAACTTACTAATTGCAGAGACTTTTTCTGGATCAGTACGTAAACCGAATTCATCTACAATAAATCCCAAAAAGGTAAGGGATTTGCAACAAAATTCACATTTATCGAAATTGACTTTAAATCCCGCGGCACCTAAGCGTTCATAAATGGTATTTAGGGTAGTGATATGTTCCTCGAAAGTTGAAGAAGCGATAATAATGTCATCTAGATACACGAATGCTTCTTCCTTGTGTAATACGGAACCTAGCGTGCGTTCCATAGCGCGCTGTAGACATTGAGGGGAATTCGATAAACCAAAAGGCATTCTTTTGAATTCAAAAAGCCCTCTTCCAGGGACGCAAAAGGCTGTCTTGGGTCGCGATGACAGTTCTAGCGGGATCTGCCAAAACGCCTTTCTTAAATCGATAGAGGAAAGAAATTTAGCATCCCGTAACCGATTCAAAATGCTGTCGGTACGCGGTAAGGGATATGAATCTTTTATTGTCACGGCGTTTAATTTTCGTCCGTCGAAGCAGGTACGAACTTCACCGTTTTTCTTTTTAATTAACAAAAGAGGACTGCACCATGCCGAACAACTTTCTTGGATGACATCATCTTTTAACATCTGATCAATTTCAGCATGCACTTTCGATTGCATACAGGGACTCAGGGGATATTGTTTCTGTTTAACAGGAGGTGCGGCTCCTGTATCGATAAAATGCGAAACATTTTTCACGCAACCGAGTTCTCCCGTAGCCAGAGATTTAAATTTTCCGATTACAAGATTTAATTCTTCCTGTTGAGCAGGATTCAATTTAATAGAATTTGAAACACCTTCAACGGAAGCGATATCGTTAGGGACTTGTGAGGTAAAGGAAAAATTATTAAAATGTAATGATAATTGAAATAGTTTGCAAAAATCTGACCCAAGTAAAAAACCATAAGTTATTTGAGGTACAACAAGAAATTTAACGGTTTTTTCTAAACCGTGCAACCTAATTCGTAATAACAGTACACCAGACACTTTACTCTTACCTCCATTGGCGACTTTAATTTCGTCCACTAAGGTTGGTTGAATTTTTCTTAATGTTTGTAGGTTTAATAACTTAAGACCGTTTTTCCCGATTAAGGAAGACATTGCTCCGGTATCTAACAGTGCAGTCACTTTAATGTCCCCGATATTTAGTTCTAGATGTGGTCTGTTATCAAAAGGTTTTTTTATCATGACCGGTGACACATTTTTTAAGGGTTCATGAAAAACACGCACTTTATTAAGCCACTTTTTCCAGTCTCTTGGGTCGTGTAGTTGTTGAAGAATTTTTGTTCTAAGACAGCTGGAGGAAATTAATTCTGGCGAGACGAAATTTCTTGGGAAGGACGATTTTCTAGATTCAAGTTGCTGACGTCCGGAATTGATGCAACTTGCAATCCGTTTCCCGATCGATTATCAGCAAATACCTTCGCTGCACACACGGGACAATTTGTTTTAATTGTGTTCTTAAGTCCACAGCCGAAACAAAATTTATTTCTGTTATTTACACAGTTCGTATAAGTATGTCCAGAATTTCCGCAATTCCAACATTTAAATTTAGTATTGTTCGCATCACTAATTAATTTATCCGAAACTTTTTCCGTAGCACTAGGAAAGTTTTTATACTGAACGGTAGAAATGTTAGTTACCGGCACGTTATTATTCCTAAACTTACACTTTTGAGATGCAAAAGGGGTTTTGTATTGTTCATGAAGTTGTTTAAGTTCCTTCACTTTTTTACAACGTTCCCTTAATT
Source organism: Podabrus alpinus (assembly GCA_932274525.1). NCBI lineage: Eukaryota > Metazoa > Arthropoda > Insecta > Coleoptera > Cantharidae > Podabrus > Podabrus alpinus. Next base: position 68,871,221 of record OW026454.1, read on the forward strand.
GCGTTAAGGTATTGTAGACATCTAAACTTATATGGGAGGCAAAGAACGGATTTAGGTTTCTCAATATTTGCTTTATGATGTCCTTTTCCGAAACGTTCGCATCAATTCTTCGGTACATAAATTCAATGTCCATAATGAACGAGGAGATATCTTCATCGATGCCTTGTTTACGGTTTCGTAATTGTTGCGTCATCTGGTATTCGAAATCGCTCGGTAAAAATTCTGCTTTTAATTGTGTAACCAATTCATCCCAAGTAGATATGCTTTTCTTAATTGCTCGAAGCCACTTAGATGCTTCGTCCGAAAACAGGTCGTGAGCGGAAGTAAACAATTCCTCGACCGAAATACATCGCGATTCACGTAAGTCATCTATTTTATCCAAAAAATCTAGGATATTTTGTGGATCCTTGTGTCCACTAAATTTAATGTTCCATTTGTAGATAGTCGGAGGTTTCTTGACGGCCTCTTTATATGGAGTTGGGTTATCGTTAATTGGATGACTACCAAAATCCATTTTAACATCTTCTCTTGATTCGGGTATCTCCTCCAGAACCCCAATCATCATAGCTAATTCCGCTTCTAGAACTGTAATCATCAACAACAGTTCTTCTTGACTTGTGTATTTTCGTAGTAGGCTTAAACGATTTTCAACATGATTAATTTGAGAAGTTATTTCGCGACGTTTGTTACCAGAGATTTGTTTAAGATTTACTTCAATTAGTTGCGCAATTCCATGTAGCGATAAAGTTAGCTGATCTTCAGTTAAATGCCAATCGATATCGGTTAACGATTGTATAATAGAGGTATCTTTTAGAACTCTTTCAAGTTGCGCGACTTTTTGCAATTTCGAACTTTTAGGTTTTTGACCGCGACTTGTAAGTTCAAAAATTAGTTGATCTTCAGTTAAATACAAGGTCTCCATAATGTTTGTAATTATTTAACTCACAAAAATTTATAGCGTCGGTACGAAATTTAAAGTTTATGCACAAAACTTTATTTAGGTACGCGGCACTTAAGAAGTTTATTAACTTGAATCGACATAGAAAAATTACTAGAAAGGGGTATTTGAAAATATCTACATACGTTACGATAATTTTGAATAAGGAAAATTTCTTAAGTTTTTCTTTTCAACACATAAAGCTTTTACAACTCTGTCCCACGATGGTTTCGCCACTTTGTAACCTTACTTTACATTAAAATACTCTTTTGCCGGCTAAGCCTGAGTCGGTTCGCAAATATTCAAAAAAAATATCGGGCGTAGGCTGTGTTAGCGATACGTGGAAAGAAAAACCAAAGAAACACACAAATAATTGGAAAACATATAATTAAAGTCCAATACAATATTTACACAGAATGACTTAACACTAATCACAAAAAAGTACAAAAATACGGAGAAATAAAAAACCTAAACTACTTTACAAAACTTAATAATAAAACTAAGAGCTTACCCAAACATTTATCAATTTATATACACAAATGGTTTACTGATGATCGATTCAAGTTAAAATTAAGACTAACATAAGACACATAAAATAAAAAAATAACTCATATAAATCGCACAACACAAAAAGATAAGAAATTAACACTCTTCGATAAGGTAATCGTCGCACCGAATTTTGTGCGAGAATGACCCTCTTTCTACCTAAAACCTTTCTTTTATCCCTTAGTTACTCACAATTTTAACATCTTGTGGTAACGGGATTCTAAAAATTAATTTACAAAATTTTATTGCTTTACCTAATTTTAGGGCTTTACAAAATTTTATTGCTTTACAAAATTTTAAGGCTTTACAAAATTTTATTGCTTTACAAAATTTTATTGCTTTACAAAATTTTATGGCTTTACAGAATTTTAAGGCTTTACAAAATTTTAATCTTAAAAGCTTTTTTTTTTTTAAAAAATCTGTTACGGATTGGGCACCAAACGTAACACCCACTATTTCATGATTATAAAAATAAATATTTTTATTTTATTTTTACCTGGAAAATGTTCGGAGTGCAGTTTACCAGTTTGCAAAATTTCGTGCAGTTTACCCGGGGTGCAATTTACTACTTTTTTTTTCGGCTACCTGCAGTCGGGGGTGCAATTTACCGTCACCCGAAAAATTAGTTTATTCATGAAGTAGTAATAGCTGGAAATTACGCCATGCATTATTATTATTAAGTTCTTACGTATTTTGGGATTTATTTTTGTGTTTACTAGGATTGACTATGTCTCCTCCACGCAATAAATTGGTTGAGGATGATCTTAAAAAAGCATTGGCCAATGTGAAATAAAATACCATGTCGGTGAAAAAAGCATCGGACTCTTATGGCATTCCAAGAAGGACTTTGCGTCAATACCTACATTAAAAAAATAAAGGTTTTTTTTCATAAATAAGCCTATATATTACAAAAAACTCGTAACATATTTTATTTAAGCATTTATTATAGTAAACTTGCTGTAAAATTAATTTATTTTAATACTTTATTTGGGTGGCGTAATTGCCTGCATAGGTTGGTAAATACGCCAGTTTCCCAACTTTTCGAAAAACACATCTTTTGGAATTGAAAAGACAGCTAAAGCTCTCAAATATTTTTTTTCTTGTACCCAAAAAGTTCCTCTTGGTGGTACCTATTTTTATTTATTTTCTCTATCCTCGGAAAAATTTAAAAAAATTGACAAAGCTTAAGGTGGCGTAATTACCTTCACTTACCTTATTTACAAACGACATTAATTAGATGAAAATTCGTTGTATTAACGACAGTTTGGTAACTATTACTAATATTCTTAGTATCAATATAAAAATTTTTATGTGTTTTTTTTTTTTAAGGTGCATCAACATCTAGGTTATTAGCACCTGTTGTTTTTTGTTGTTATGGGTTCATTCGCTATTTTTTGGTAGGATTTGTTTTTGTATGGTTTGTTTTTTGTATGGTTTTTGATCCACAGTGTGCAAGATGCATAGCGGGGAATCGAGTAAGCAATTCCGCGAGGTCCGTTATTCGAACCCGAAATTACCGCTCCGAATTCAACCAGTATGCACTCTAGCCACCGCTGTGAACTATAAAAATTTTTGTATACATTCCAAGTTTAAAATTACCTGTTTCGTTTGCACTTTCTAATAAAAAGTCGTTTAGTGAATGCTTGTGCAAATTAATCATAATTACCAAAAATACAAGTGATAAATTCGAAGTATAAAAATAATGATATCTGATAAGAATAGACAATTTAAATAAACTGCAACAGTTTATATGTATCCAAGATGAGTGTAATTATCATGCTTTTACAAATACAAAACTGGCTTTCGCTCGTGCAATCTCCTTGCGAAAAACTCGCCTACAAATCTTCGATGATTTTAAGATAAATTCATACATTTTAAGATAAAATGTGTACAGACCATTTCTGTTGGCTTAATTTTTGTCTTAGCGATAGTATAATTTATTTTCATTTTGATACAAAACTAAAAAGGAATAAGTAAAAAAAATTTTGTCACACGGCCATGACGTCAAGAATGATCCACCTTGGCGTATGAAATTTTTCAAGAATACGGGCCCTGGTCCCTCCCGTTTTTGCATTTTGTTTTATAGTCTTCTTAAAATTTGGTTAAAATTGGTGTGCCATGACTGATTTTGACAATTTCTAAATTTGTAATTCCTTCTAATCCCATTGTGACTGGTCTTTAAATAAAGCGGATTTTCTCCTTATATTTTCTAGGTAAGTAATTTTCTCCGTTTATTTTTCTTGACTTACCAATTTGATTTCTTAATTCTGACATTAGCATATGTTTTTATCCGTTTTTCCAAATGTCGATATCTATTCAAAATTTGGGTTTAATTTTGTTCCATTATTAGTTATTGACATATCGTTTTATTCAGCGATTGTCTATTGTCACTGAATTTGCTTCATAAATTTACCTGGTAAGCCAAGACTATCTTATCGTCATATTTTATTTTTCTTGAAATTCTGCACTTCGACTTATTAATGTTTCCTTTCTAATGTTAATCCATGTCTTAATCCTACTTAATCCTAATATATTGATATGAGATTGAAAGGGATTGAGAATTTTCACTGATTTCCGAAATTAAAATTAATCTTTTACATCTAAAATTTCGTTGCATTTTTGAAATAAATTTACATGCTCATTGTAATCAAACACAAATTTAAAAATACCAAAATTCTCGATATCATCAATATTAAGGGTATTCACCAGGCCCGTAGCCAGGGGGGGCACCTGGGGGCACGTGCCCCCCCCCCCGAAATGTTAAAAGAAATAAAAATTTTTTTTGGAAATTAAAAAATTTAAATTTCGAAAATGAAATAGCTGTATTTTAAAGTGGGAAAAAGTTTTTTTCCAAGTTTATTTGCCGTAATTCATTGTTATTTACCTTGTCGGCTTATAGGTTACCCTGCTTATCCCTTTTTTTACCTGAAAGCCATGGAATTAATTTAATATAAAAACCATGACAAAGTTGACTTGTAACCAATCAAAACATTAATTTTTAACCTTCTGTACTACGACGCTAGATGGCGATACCCTTTTCGGGGAGAAAAATGATGCACATTTTTTTGTATGGCATTTCTTATCTTTACAGCTCTTATATCTTTGGTCATATATACTTAAATATATTTATAAAGGGCCCGGTATCTCAAATAGCTTAGGGCCTTATCAAGTCTAAATCCGGCGCTGGGCCTGACTCTGTTTAAAATTTATTTTTGGAATTTTCCACATTTTTTGTAATTATTTGGTTGGTATTTGTAACATTATAATATACTAGCGCCTGCGGCGCTAGACATACGTATAGTAAACAGAACCAACACATTATGAACAATTTTTTTATTATTTCAACTTTAAAATGACTGTGGGCATGTAACCGACGTTGGAGAAAATGTTTGTTGCTCCGAATGAAGTCATTTGAAAGCATGAGTTGTACTTGCGAATGTTTAGCAGGAAGTGTTTTGAAATTGCAGTGGTGCCAGTAAGATAACTTAGAAGCGGCTCAGGTGGATCAATCAGCGGTGGCAAAACAACTTTGCCGTTCGAACAACACATTCCTGGTGATTCCTTAGCGAACTTCGAAACACGACAATGCAAGCAAAGTTTGTTTATAACACCTATTGCTACATCCTCGTGATTCATGTAATCGTAGTTTTTGTCGTAATTAAATGCTTCCAATGTTAAATTCAATTTTTGTCTTGATGGAACTAATCCCAAAAACGGTTTGCCCGTCCATTTCTGGCGTAAATAAGAGCGCTACATACGTCCAAAGTTTTTACACAATTTTCACTTTTCAATTAATCTTCAGGTAAAGTTAAATCTTCCGCAAAGAGGTGGATCTTCCACGAAGAGGTGGGTCTGCGTCTTCTTGCACAATTCCGGCGAGTTTTTCTTTAGAAAACCAATTAAAAACAAATTAATCTTCAGGTAAAGTTAAATCTTCCGCAAAGAGGTGGATCTTCCACGAAGAGGTGGATTTGCGTCTTCTTGCACAATTCCGGCGAGTTCTGCGACCTATATAAAGTCTTCCTCACAGGGGGAAGACCATAATAGATCGGTGAAGGCCATAGTTGTTCGGCCTTCGGCCTCACAGGGTGAAACCATAATAGATCCGTGAAGGCCATAGTTGTTCGGCCTTCGGCCTCACAGACCGGACCATAATAGATCCGTGAAGGCCAAAGTTGTTCGGCCTTCGGCCTCACAGGGCGGACAATAATAGATCCGTGAAGGCCATAGTTGTTCGGCCTTCGGCCTCACAGGGCGGACCATAATAGATCCGTGAAGGCCAAAGTTGTTCGGCCTTCATCTGTCATCCGTCATCTGTCATCTCATCTGTCATCCGTCATCTCATCTGTCATCCGTCATCTGTCACCCGTCATCCGTCATCTGTCATCTCATCTGTCATCCGTCATCTGTCATCTGTCATACATACATACATACATACATACATACACACATACATACATAATCTTCACGTAAAGTTACATCTTCATGTAAAGTTAAATCTGTATGTGCAAAATGATTTTTAGGTTATGTAGTTAATGCCGTCACTTTGACACTATCGGGGGGCCCATGGGGGCTATTCAACACTATCAGGGTCACTCTCTAGGTTATGAAATGGGTCTTGCTAAAACGCGCACTATTTATGTTTTACCCTGTATATGCAAAATGATTTTTGATAATTTTAAAAATATTGTGCAACGCTACTGACTATAATATGTCAATGTCATTTTTAAGGTTAGTCAAAGTTGTGCCCCCTATTTTTCGAGCCGCTACTGACTATAATATGTCAATGTCATTGAATTAATCTTTTAGCGTCAAAATCGCATCGTAACTATGACAACGACTGTGACCTGAAGTGTTTAACTGCTGATAACCGTCTTATGGTGACGAATTACTAAATTCAAAGACGACGAAAAGTTTTCTATTGAATGTCGCCAGATCTCGTGAAAGTTTCAACGCCCACAGTTACGGGGTTTAGGCGTCTATGCGGAACATACATACATATATACACACATATATACATACATCCATTTTTATAGATAAGATATAAGTTAGCGCTATTACAACTTTTAGTTAAGTTTGACCGATTGACTTTTCAGCGACAAAATTATAACAAAAGGAAAAAATTTAACAAGGTGTGTGTGCGAAACGAGTGGAAAAAAGAGAGATGGTACTTTGTTATCTTTTTTTAGTAAAACCTCCAAAAGAATAAAATTAGATGACGACGTTAATACTAATAATGCAGTGCCTCTTGCAAGTGAGCACATCAGTGAAAATGAAGTGGAAGAAGTGATTGACAGTGGCCCTAGTTTTAGTGGAAATATTCTCAACCTTAATACACAGCGCGCAGAGCAGACCCGTAGCCAGGAGGAGGAAGTACAGCCAGAACCAGATCAAGTAAGTACTAATAAATATGATGTTGGTGCGTATATTGCTAAAGACACTGTAGGAAATCTGAATAGTGTTGAATTACGATTTGCTTAAAATTTGCTTAAAAATGTTTGGAAGCCTAATTCTGAATATAAATTTGAAGTTAAGAAGTTTGGAGTGAAGCAACGAAAATTTAATTTATCATGGTTAGAACGTTGGAAATGGTTGGCATATTCTGACATCGCAAAGGGTGCGTTTTGTAAATATTGCGTTCTATTTTGCAAACAAGAAGGAGCTGGAAAAGGAAAGCATTCGCTTCTTGCATCACTAGTTACTCAACCATTCAATTGGAAAGATGCAATTGAACTTTTCAACACACACGAAAAGACCCAATACCATAAATTGTGTACGATGAAAGCTATAGATGTCCAAAAAATAAATGAAGGAAAACAAAATGACGTCTATGTGCAGCTTCAAACCAGGAACGAAAATATAATTCAAAGAAATAGAGAAATGTTACGAGTTATTATGAAAACAATTGAACTTTGTGGGCGTCAAGGACTAGCTCTTCGCGGTGATCATGATTGGGGCGAGTTGAATTTGGAAACACCAGTCGATAATGATGGTAATTTTAGAAGTTTGTTGTGCTATCGGATTTCAAATGGTGACGAATTGTTTTTAAACCATCTAAAAAATTGTGGCAAGAATGCTACATATTTAAGTAGTGATATACAAAATGAATTAATCACCATTATCGCCGAGTACATTCAACGTCAGATATGTGATCGAATAAAGAAGGCTAAACATTTTACAATACTGGCAGACGAAACAACAGATATTAGCCGAATAGAGCAATTCTCTTTGTGTATTCGATACTTGTGCGCATCTGATGAAGACAACACCAACATAAGAGAAGATTTTCTGCAGTTCGTTCCGGTTCATAGTACAACAGGGGTTGATTTGACGAACACAATTATCAGCACCTTGACAATCTTAGGAATAAATATGGATCATGCGCGAGTACAAGGGTATGATGGTGCAGCAAACATGCGATCTAACTTTAGAGGTGTCCAGGCGATTTAGAGGTGTATTAACGTTGCTTCAAAAGTACAATAAATAAGAAACGCTTTAGGAACAGTGCAAGAAGTAAGTTCATGTTTTCGTATGTCCGCTAAACGATCAAACATATTACGAAGAAAGTTGGAATCTAAATCGTTCTCTGGTTTGAAAAAATTTTGTGAAACTAGATGGGTAGAAAGACACGAATCTATTTCAATATTTGTTGCAGGTTTCTTTGAAGTTGTAAGTGCTTTGGAAGAACTCATATCAGAAGAAAAAGATAAAGGTGCTTATTCTTTACATAAATCCGTGTGCAGCTTTCCATATTTTAATAACCGTTTGTATAATGGAAAAAGTTTTAGGAATAACGTATTTTATTTCAAAATTTTTTCAGACCGAAAATATGGACATAACGACCGCTATGAATTCGGTAGAAACAACAACGCAAAAATTGCAAAGTATAAGAAATGAAGAGGAGTTTGCGTTAATTTTTGACAAAGCATCAGAAATGGCTGAACAAGTGGGTGTATCTCCGATTGTACCAAGAGTAGTTGGGACACAAAGGCATCGCGCAAATTATAATGTACAAGACGGCGCTGGCGGTTGTAGTGCTTATTATAGGCAGTCAATTTTTTATCCATATTTGGGTGATTTACTTGCATCTTTTAATGAAAGATTCAAGTCTAATTCGAAAATTGTTACTTCTCTTTCTGCGTTGTTACCATGTCGAATTAGCAACTCAACATTTAATGATGTGAAACCAGCCTTTGAGTTTTACAGAGAAGATTTAAGTGGAGAGGCGGTATACCCAGCAATTCTTGAAGCAGAATTCGGTTTGTGGAAACAAAAATGGTTAAATGTGAACGATTTTCCAAAGAATCCATTAGATGCATTGACAAAATGTTCTGAACAATTTTTTCCCAATGTCAGAATCTCATTAAAAATATTTGCAATATTACCAGTCACTACAGCAACTGCCGAGAGAAGTTTTTCTAGTTTAAAGCGAATAAAAACTTACTTAAGAAATTCTACTGGTGAAGAAAGGCTAAACGGTCTAGCACTCATGAATATTCATAGGGATATAAATATTGATACTGATATTATAATAGATAATTTTGCGATGAAAAAAGAAAGGCGCTTAGAGTTTAAATTATAAAGTAGAGAGTGAATAAAGCCTTCATGTAATGTTTGTTTTAGATAAAAATAAATTTAATTTTTTTAAAATAAATTAAGATAAATAAAATATTGAAAAAATTTGTTTGTAATAATATAAATTCCCGGAAGGGGAACCCCCGAAAATTTTACTTTTAAAATTTTTTTTTAAAAAGTAGTTTAATATATAAATAAATAAAACTTAAAAAAAATTGCAATAAAAGGGGGAACCCCCAAAAATTTACTTTTTACAAAAGACTTTTTACAAGTGCCCCTCCCCCCGAAATGAAATCCTGGCTACGGGCCTGGTATTCACACTCCCTAGTATATTGAACTGGAAATTCGTTTTTTATATGTATAACTCTTTCTCGGTCACAGGACGCAGAGTTGATTGTTCGGATGGGAACACAATTTTATAATTTCTGGTACATCTCTCTTGATCATTGAGTAGCCTTGTTTTATTTGTCAGTCCAGATCCATGGGATCTGATAATCATCTCTCGTGGACAGTAATAAGACCCAAACTTGTAAATCAGGGTCATTGACCTGCGACAAAGATTATGGTTACCAAAACTTCGTTAATTTTATATTTCAGTATAAAGGAGATTCAGACTTACTTGTATAATGACATTGCCTTGTGTTATATTGTATTTTGCTATGTTTTTCCGCCAACAATTAATTTTTGTACATAAGGGTCAGTTTCGCAAAAGTGAATTTATGTTTATAACCTTTGAATTGAAAAATTAAAAATTAGTGTGTTTCAACTAAATAACAAGTGCCATAAAAATACATTATTAAAAAGAAGATTTACCTGATATGTTTCGTAACCAGATGATCAGCATTTTCGCCTACGAATTTGAATATTTTTGAATTGGAAAGACGTCATTTCCGGTATTTTGGCCAAAGCTATAAAAGGGGGTGAAACTTATCATTCTCTCTCATTCGTTTTTGATACTTGCCAGAATAAACATCGATGATTTTAATAGATTTGGATACTTTAGAATTTCATGGTTGGTAATTTTTTGAAAAACTGGATGGTTGGACAACCTGTCTGGATATTTTTTGACGTCTATGGAAGATTTTTGGGTAATTATTTCGATTAATATTATTGATATTGGATTCAAGTTATATTTTGGAAAATCGTTGTTGAAAATAGTAACTATTGTTGATATTAATAACACGGCTAGGTTATGTCGTGCCCCTTTATGGTAATTGATGTTCAAAGTTTGATAATACCTGGAAAGATAAGTTTGGTTAATTCCGTTGATGTACTAATCTACAAATTGGAAATAATATTGTACGTACCTGGATCAGCAGCAGATGAAAATAAGGCCTTCCGTGCAGTCGTAGTTACGAAACATCGGGCACAAATCTAATAAAAACCAGTGGCGGACTTTTAGGTGAGCGAATTTGTAAAATTATTTTTTTTAGAACTGCATTTCCTTTTTATAAAAACATTTTCGTTTTATTTGTTGGCGAACAATATTTGTACTTTGTTAAAACTGTGTATTTACTACATTTTTCAATAAGTTTGAATCTACCAAATTTAAATAGCCATAATCTTTGTCCATTTGGTATTGTAAATAAAACCAAGTTTACTGTTTACGACGGATTGATTTATTTTTGTTATTTCAACCAAGGGGGCAACATCGATAGAGAGGTATTAGAAACTTATAGTAAATTAAGCGGGGTACACCCACATATTAGCGTTTGTATCTGGAGTTACAGGTTGGTTAAGTTAAATATTTTAAAGCAAACGTTGTATTTATTGAAGCGATCTATCCTAGTTCAGCATTTCATAAATATAAGTACAAAAGAGTTTCAAAATAAAGTTAATGCTCTAGAGCTGGTCGAGGTGAAAGAGGTTGTGTTTGTGAAGATAGCAGCTGAAGCCCAAAGTACGCTTAATATCACAACATCTTTAGTGATTACCCAACGTGGGGCTTTTCACATATTTGGGCGATACAATCGTTACACCCCAAATATCACAACAATATTTACCATATTTGTATATTTACAACACTCAAATACAATAGCTGTGAACACACCTACTATGATATAATTTAGTAAACTATCAACCCGTCAACAACTTCATAACCTCACAACTATTATTCTTATTCTCCTTGATTCTCTACGTCATCTAAATTTTCGATTTCCATTTTTAAAATTATAAATTTAATATAACCTTACTATGTACGTTAATGCAACGTAAATGTAAACATATTTGATCAGCTGTAGTCGGCCATATTGAATTCTAATATACTACGCTAGAAAAACACGTTCAAGGGCTAACTAGATATAGGGTACAACACCGAGGTGTATTTGGCCTTATGGGAAATTTCTATGCAACCAAATACACTCTAGTAAATTTGTGTATATTTACTAGAGTGTAGAAATACAACGATATATACTAGGGAGTGTGAATACCCCTATTGTAATTTTTTTTGTAGTATTTATTTGTTTATCTATGCACACCATAGATGTATTATATTATGTACACTTAATAATTAATTGTAGTTATGTAAATATTTTGTAATTGTATGAAAATTTTGAATTTGGTGCGCGTGGTGAAAATGGGTTGGTACTGCAAGGATTTTGGAATTGGAAATGCGCAAGATTAAAGGAGAAGCTCTCGATTGCGAAAGCGTGAGGTCGATTTTTAATTACTAATAGGATAATTTTGGATCAAACGCGATTGAATCATCGATTTGGAATTTGTCGATAGGTCATCGACATTGAAATTTATTGTTACCGAATAGGGTAATTTTGTGATTGGAGATTTGTGCGAAGGTTTGGTTCGATTTGTGAAATTGGTTGGATGAAATTTGATAGAGAAAGTTTGGCAATATTGAAGTTTTTTTTATAAATACGATAATTTGGAGGTACACAGAGAAATTTTGTAAAATAAAGGAAATAATACGGAAGTCAGTAGATGCTATATTAATGGAAAGAATTGGAATTGGAAAATGTTTGAAGATTTAATGGATATTTGCGGAAAACAGGAGAATTGGAAAATTTCAAGATGGACACCTGCAGGAATTATAAGTGAGCAATTTTCTAAAATTTTATAACCATTTATTTTGATCATGAACTTTGAATATATCTGGTTTAATTGTAATTATACAGGGTATATGGAATTATATCATGATGAACTGTTTTTGAAATAAAAATTATCCTGTTATCAATAACATAAATTGTGCTGTTATTATTTTAAAGTTAAGAGCAAATTCAAAAGAACAACGAACACAAAAAAATAACTTTGGGGATATAAAATTTCGGAAAACCTCGGAGTTTAATTTTTAATATCTTTTAATATTTTTTACAACAAATTGGAAGATATTTCATTGACCTGTTTTGTAAGAGCTACCATGACTAAATGCCATTCTTTTTGTCCCGCGTCTTGGTGTTTCCTTCAAGCATGGCTCATTTGAAGAAAAACATATAATATATAAATTGCAAGTCTAATTTCAATTGAGGAAATGATTTTGAATAAATCACCCCCTTGCTGAACTGTTCTAAAATTGATCACGCCCTTCGAAAAATGCCACAAAATTACTAAAAATAACATATATTTTTAGTGGAGCAACTTCTATGCTCGCATTGGTCCGCCCCTCGCACATTTTGATTTCATCGACCCTTGTAGCAGTTATGTATCCCCAAATCATAATGCTACCTCCCCCGAACTTTAACGTGGAGAAAATGCATGTATTAAATGTATTGCTATGTCCACCGTGAACTTCAAGATCTGTGATAGCTTCTCACAGATTTCGGTACTGACACGACTTGCTCTTAATCTCAGGCTGGAGGTTCTTTGGACTTTTACGGTGGAATTAGTCTGATCACACAGTCAAAGAAAATACGCAAATCTAATTTTTAAGAACATATAATGACAAATAATATAAACAATTAACATAAACAATTAACAGAAACAATATAGCAACTCGACATAAATTGACAATAATCAAAGATTTAATGTTACCTTTTCTTCCTTCTTGTACGCACACGCACTGTATTCGCGGTCGCACCACACAATCCTAATTTCCTATGCTCGTTGTCTTGATGCAGGGTTATAGACACCCCTCGCCTTACACCTTATTTCTGTATCCCAATAAACAGCGCTTATCTTTTCCAATAAACAGCGATTATCTTCCTCTCCTATTTTATAATCTCCACTCCACTCGGCATTAACTCAATTCAGGCCAATATACTCTTGGTTATCTTTATTTTGTTTATCTCGACGCGCGTGATCGGTTTGCCGTTTGATAAACGACTTTATTTATTTCAATCACGCAAATTCTCATTAACTTGCCCGCGACTAAAATCCGTGTTTCTCAATTGGACATAGTTTTTTTACACGTGTGATCGGTTCTGCGTCTGATAACGTACTACTTTTTATCACCGTTGTTTATTCTCCTCAGTATTGCTATGGTTACCCGTTTTTTATCATTCCTAACATTTTGCCTACTACATTTTTATAACTACAATTCTAACATCTTTTTTTTAATTGTTTTTGATAAACTTTTCTCATGCCATATTTTCTCTGACTGCACGACAAACAATTTAATACCGCAACAGCCAAATATTGATGGACACAACAGTATAGAAAAAACGTAGGCCTGTGTATTCTATAAAACTACTAAATTTAATAGTAAATAATGCATACCTCAATATTAGATTCGTCAAGCCAAAGATTTCGACTCAGTCGTTCATTGGCACTATCACATGTATTATATCGTAACTATAAACACAATCACAACTAATTTGTTCTTTAAAAACAAAATTACATTTTACATTTTTAATATAAAAGCTTTTCTCATCCCTACCTGGGTCATCCCTACCGGTCATAAAAACGAACATTTTGGAATCAGTAGAGAATGCTCAATAGATAAATATGTAACGACTCTATATTTTTCAGTGTGGGGCGGAAAGGAAGAGAAGTTAATATTGAAATAATAACAAATTTACATAAATATAAGTTTTTTTAACTTTATGTATGATAATAGCACGTAATACATAAGTATAAGGTAGGGGATTTATAAGTCCTCAAATAAATTTTGTAGTTAAGGGATGCTTAGCACTTATGCCCCTTTTTACCAGCTCAGCCAATGACACTCTCAGAAGTCGGTTCCTTGTGATATAATTAGAGGTAAACGTTGAAAATGACTTAATTTGTTCTTTCTGGATTCGTAGAAATTGCTTTTATGAAGTAAAAAAATAAAAAGATTTCAATAGCTTGGAAATAAATGTTTATATTCATATAAAAATCGCAAAGCGCAAATAAACAAATGGTTGTACAAATAATTGCAGATCAAAGATCTACTATCAAAGAATGATTCACAAATAAAGTATCTAAATTTCATAAAAAACACAAGTCGAAAAGATCTCTTCTTTTATTCTTAATTGCTTAATTAATTTGCATTAATTAAGTCTTACGCTGTCCAATAGCGCGTTAAATGTTTGTAAATAATAATGTTGCTTTTGTTAAAGCTTAATATTGAAAAAGTAAATATTAATGTTTATTAATGAAAAACTTTTCAAATTAGGGTAGTCGAAAATGCACTTCCGTGAAAGTCTTTTTTCAACATCCTGTATTTTAAATGCATATGGCAAAATTTATAAATGTTAAATAATAATAATTCACTGTACCTTGAATATCATCAATGTTGCGGATACAGAAAAATAAAGAGGATATGTGTGTATGGCCACCTTTACAAACTTAACATAAGAAAAAAAAACACCTGCGCACTGTAGATGCACTTGAAGATTCGAGAAGCTGGATGACATAACCTGACCTCATGTTGTTGTTGACTTTTGTTCCCAAAATTTCTGTGTTCATCAAAGTTGTTGTTTACGAATTTTGTTGCTACCATAAATATTACTTCTGGTAAGTTGAATGAATCGATAATTACTTTTAATTACAGTGAATTGTGAGTTGATTACAAAAATTGCAATTTTGTAGAATTGTTGCAACTGTTGTCATCCATCTTGATTTTCTGACCTTCCAAAATTTTCATAAAATTCTGGATACAATGAAAACACGTCTACATGGTTTTAACTTTCGGGATCAACTGATTTTTGTATCGAAAATCGACAAATTGGTATGCCTGCAGCTCAAAAGTAAATCAAATTATTGTATTTTGAATTTTTAATTTTCTTAAAATAATTATTTTGTTTCAGGTTTTGGGTCCACATTGAAATTGAGTTATAAAGAGATGTCCCAGTAGACGCAGGTATTACACGTGATATCGCTGTGATACCTCATTTATGTCACAGGTGTGATATCACAAAGTGATATCCACGTGATACCCATGTGATATCCATGTGATATTTTGTGACTTAATTGTGATTGTTGCTGATTTATCACCTAAGTGGTATCGCGGTGACACCTCACTTGTGTCAGAGGTGTGATATCACAATGTGATATCCGCGTGATACCCATGTGATATTTTGTGACTTTATTACTTGTGATTGCTGTTGATTTATTCCCAAAGTGATATCGCTGTGATATCTCATTTGTGTCAAAGATGTGATATCACACTGTGATATCCGCGTGATACCCATGTGATATCCATGTGATATTGTGTGCCTTATTTGTGATTGTTGCTGATTTACCATCTAAATTATATCGCCGTGATACCTCACTTGTGTCAGAGGTGTGCAAACAAATACCCACGAGCGATGTTTTCAGGCAATTATAACAAGTTGCGATGAAAATTCCGAAAACATTTTTTTCTCTTTTTTTCACTTTTTTATTTTACGAATACCTGTACAATTACATTTCAAACAATACTGTACAACAATTTTTTTGCATCAAAATTACTAATTTTTTGACGTATTTTATGATTTGAACCCACGTGTTTGAAAAACATTTTTTTCGCTTTTTTCCATTTTTTATTTCACAAAACACTGTAGAATTACATTCCTAACGTTACTGTAGAACGATTTTTTTTGCATCAAAATTACTCATTTTTTGCCATAATTTCCGATATTTTTGCGATACATTTTTTAAATTTACGAAAAAAAAAATTTTTGGCTTCTTCTTTGTAATTCTTGGCTTAGTAAGAAGTAAGAAGACAAAAAATCATTGAAAACACACGAAAATTAAGAAAAATGTCATTCGATTCACCGTTGTCACCGAGTACAGCCCTCCGCGAGTTTTATTACAAGTTACGATGAAAATTGGAACAGCATTTTTTTCGCTTTTTTTCACTTTTTTATTTTACCAATCCCTGTACAATTTATTACATTCCAAACAATACTGTACAACGATTTTTTATGCATTAAAATTACTAATTTTGTTGACGTGTTTTATGATGTCGAACCCACGTGTTTGAAAAACATTTTTTTCGCTTTTTTCCATATTTTATTTCACGAAACACTGTAGAAGTACATTCCAAACGTTACTGTAAAAGGATTTTTTTTGCATCAAAATTACTCACTTTTTTGCGATGTTTTCGGATTTTCTTGCGATGAATTTTTTACATTCATGAAAAACATATTTTTTTGCCTTTTTTGTAATTATTAGCTTAGTAAGAAGATTTAGTAAGACAAAAATCATCGAAAACACATGAAAATTAAGAAAAAATGTCAATCGAGTACAAAAATCGAGTACAGCTCTTCCCGCTAGGCAATTATTACAAGTTGCGATGAAAATTAGAACGACACTTTTTCGCTTTTTTTCACTTTTTTATTTTACCAATCCCTCTACAATTACATTTCAAACAATACTGTACAGCGATTTTTTTTTGCATCAAGTTTACCAATTTTATCGCATTTTTATTATTTATTTTGCGATGCAAATTTGAAAGTAATTTTTTTCGCTTTTTTCAATTTTTATCGAACCGTCGAACGTTACAATGAGACATCTACGAAATTAGATCCGATTAGAATATTTTTTCTTATAAAATAATTCACTCGACTTATAATTTTATCACAACTAAAATAAACAGTTCTTCGTGGCTGAGACGTCAACGCGGTGGTACATGGAAGGAAAGGTCCCAAGTTCGATCCTAGGTAACGGTAAGATTTTATTTCAATAATTCAACATTTAATTTCAGATTTTTCAGACTCCAAGAACAAAGAGGACGACAACGCATATCATCAACCAACAAAGGTCCTACAAATATTAAAAATTGGGTAAAATAAAAAATTATATGTTGTAGAGTTAAAATTGTTAAAATTAGCAGCTGAAACGAAGAAATAAAATAAATGGTAAATTACAAAAATTCAATTTTTTTATTTTGATTTTCAAAATTGATTATAGTACATTAAATTTATTAATCCATACTGGTGAATCTACGGTGATATCACAGTGATTTCACTATGATATAACAGTGATATCACAGTGAAATCACTGTGATATCACACTGTGATATCACTGCCTCACAAATCTATGTCACAGTGATATCACAGTGATATCACTACGTCGACTGGGGTTTCCCATACGATTCCATTGGTATTTGCTTTTTTTTTCGTTTAATTCGGAATACTTTTGACTCACTTGCGACCATTTTAGGGTCATTTCCAAATGTATGCGATTTTCACCCTTATCCACAATTTTGACGATTTATGTCACGAAAATAGTTGAGTTACATAGATGAAGAGATTACATAATTTTTGATATGAACAGATTTGCACAAAACATGTTATTCAAGAAACAATTTGGTATCAAAGTTTTACATTTTTAGGTTATTGTGACATCCAAAATAACAATATAATATTAATTAATTTCCAGCTAATTAAATCTTTTAGTAACATTTTGATGTGACAATCATCAATTTAATTATTCTCAGCAATATTTCACATGTCCTTCTTATCCCGAGAGATTCAAATAATGTCATAAAAATGAAAATTGAGAAGGTTTTGTGATGTTCATTATCTAAAGTTTTTAAGATTGATTCCTACTTAGAATTTTGTGTTCTTTTTGAATATATTATTCATTTTTAAATTTTATGCCTCTATAGAGCATTTTAGAACACAGCAGTATGTACCTAAAACATTTTTTTATAGAGGTACAGCAAGATTTATTATATTGCATTCGAAGTCGTCACATGCTCATATATTTAATAGAAGGGCTAAGTTTATTATTATTTTATGTGAATAAAAAAATTAATAAGCAAAAATGCATCGTAATAATTTTCAAACCATTGAAAATCACTCAAAATTGTATTTAATTAACACCATCTAAAATTTTAGCCTTGTTAAAATATTAAAGCAAAAAGTAGTTATGCAATAATGCATTATTAAAACTATAATAAAGTTTTTCAAAAATGTTATTTAATTTATATATAAAAAAACATTCTCCATGTTAAAAGTAATTAATTCTGTGCTAAATTTTTATTCGATGCATAATTTCAACATCATCATTATTTCAAGTACATTTTTCAAAATATGCAAGATGATTTATAAGTGAGCAAATACATGGACTCTCTTATTAGATATAAGCATACACCTCTTCTTTAGTATTATACCTTCTGTAAAGCTTAGCTTAAGTATAGGGACTTACTGTTAAGTTTCGATTTTGAAAAGTGGCGGATCTAGGATTGACTTAAGGAGGGTGCCGAGTCCCCCTGAAAAAACAGTTTTTTCGAAGGGGGCGTGACCATTGAAACTAAAATTATACGTGACTTTATAAAGTGTTTAAAACAAGAAAGCCATTATGAATTTCCATCAAATCAAATAATATACTTACAAATTAACTCTAAAAATTGATTTTAATAGAGGTCGTAAAGGATTCATTTTTTCTAAAATAGGTGCAAGAGGTACCTACCCTGTACCCTCTACCCTGTACCCTCTACCTGTTTTTAAATTTATCTGTATAAGGGTAAATTGTATTGTAAAGAGATTAAAGAATAAAATAAATTTTCAAAATTCAATAAAAAAACTTTTTATAGTTTAGAATTTCTATTCTGAAGTGAATTATGTATATTTTGTTTTCTGAGCCTAGGGATAACGGGAGCTTAAATCCGGTCATACCTTACCACACGGATTGGCAGAGGAGCACTTTAAGCAAAGTTCTTCAATTGGTCACCCATCCAAAGTCAAGCCGCTAACAACCTTTCTGGAAACACGTAATCTAACGTGACTAGCAATTTTTCACGACTGCCATTATAAGTTTTAATGTGAAGAAATCACAGTAATTTTAAGCAGTAGGTCCCCCTGTGTTTGTTACAAATATTTAACGTGCAACAGGTGGGTAAAACTGCAAACTGTAAACTGTAGAAAAACCGAAATTTGGTCATTTCGGTTTGGCATATTTCAAATTAATTTAATGATTAAATTACATAAAAATTTAAATGTAAAATCTACTACCTTTACAATTTACATTTTAATCCCAGTAATTAATTTAATATAAATATAAGAAAATACTTCGTTAAAACACTTGATAAAATAACTAACAATTGAATATCATCTTTAAATAGTAGATATTTATATATTTTTCGATTTTTTGAAAAAACCCGTTTCCTGAATTCATTAGGTATTTTCGTTAATGAAAATTTAAAATAATCAAGGTCTGCATTAAATTTCTTTCTTTCGTACAATTATTTACAATATACTAATTTAGCTTCAAACACAAAAGAGTTTGAAAAAACTGAAATCCTTGAAAACTTTGATCCTACCTAATTTAATATATTGTACTTGTTCTTCTTCCTCTTATCTAAGGTCTGGAACCTGTTTTACCAATGTTTTCAAATTAGTTCTGTCATCATAATTAGGTTTAACATCTTAGATAGCTTGCTAAACTGGCACGCGATGTGCCTGTCGAAAGGCAAATCATTAACACAGGCGTACCTATGGCTTTACGTGCCCTCCGATGCACAGAGGCTGTCAAGAAATTTTTAAGCTCAAATACCGGGAACTCTAGCAGAAATCACTGCAATTGCAGGTCTCGGATATTGTAAACATTTATGCAACAGAGAATTTGTGCATGCATGATTCTTTCTTTTAAAGTTTATTTTTGGCCAACGTCTGCAAGGATGGCCAAAACCTGGAAGCCAAATGCTGATCTAATATAAAATCCTTGTTGGTTATATATTTTTTTTTATTATAGTATTTACTAGTTCAACAAAATTACATTGTTATACATAGTAGTGATAATAAATTAATATAATAACTTTAAGAATAGCCTAGTGAGGTCATGTACCTCGATACAATATTATTGTTTACAGATATTTGTCTTAGGGTAGACGTCTTTTAAGCCTCTGATGTATTCCCTTCTCGCCCAATGAGTAGTGATGTACGCTTGAGCATGTGTGTGAATTAGCATGGAAATTAGTAGTTGTTTTTTTGATAAATTCATTGATTGTTGGGCAGTTGAGTTCATTATGCAAAGATGAATTTCTTACGAACCATGGAGCATTTACCGCTATCCTGAGAATTTTATTTTGGAGTATTTGTAATTTGTTTATTTTGGTATTGCTTGCGTTGCCCCAAATTGAGCAAGCATACATTAGTGATGATCTAATTAATGATTTGTAGAGAAGAATACAACATTCATGCTTCATAGATGATTTTCTATTAATAAGTGGATATAAGAGTTTTAGTTTCACATAGCCCTCTACTATTTTTTTCTGGATGTGAATACTCCAATTAAGTTTTGAATCTAATTGCACTCCTAGATATTTAACAGAGCTATCCACCGGGTTCCAAGGAATAAGTTCACCATTTAAGGACAATTTTGTGGGTTCCATAATTTTTCTTAATGTGAATATTTTAGCTACACATTTTGAGTAGTTAATTTTTAGATTCCACTTGTTGAACCACTTTAATATAGAGTTAGTGGCTACTTGAAGGTGTTCTATGCTGTTTTCGATGTTTTTTCTAGCTGTCAGAACAAAAGTGTCATCAGCTAACGTTCCAATTTCACTTGTTGATGAAGGAATATCATGAGTGTATAGGATGTATAAGTCTGGCCCCAATACATTGCCCTGGGGCATAGTTATATGTTTAGATATGTACATTTTCTCAGGTAAAATCCATTGTTCTACTATTGAGTACCAACTTGGAGATATCACCAAAACAATTTGTAAACATCTTCTGATTTTAGGACATGATAAGGTATATAAATGAAAATATATGAAAATAATTTATTATATTTAGTCACCTACACCCAAACTCAGAAAAGAATTATTATAACAAATGCGATTGAAAATATTCCATACTGCAATTCATATATTCCAGCATACCTTTGCATAAATCAATTTTGTCAAATTGTGAACAATTTTCATGCAATGCATTTAACATCTCGCTATTCAGAAGTTTAAGATATTGTTTAACATTTTCTATTAAAATATCTCCTGCTTCGTTCATAAAGTTTTCTTTTAACGCTATACACTTTAGAAAACATCCAAGGTTTTCATTATTTGTTAGGTCTCCATTAACTTCAAAATTTAATTCAATGTTTTTATCAACGCTTATTTCAGACAAACAAGAATTTTTTGAATCTTTGTGTGTTTTGAAATAATTGTTTATTATTATTGTACTCAGCTGGTAAAATCAAAATAATATATTTTAGTTTATATAGAAGCACTTTTAATAATAATAAAAATACGTACTTTATTTTGATGAGAAAGTTGTATTGTCACAATGAAAATAAAACAAGTAATAATAAAAGACTTCATTTTCAATTAAGTATTGAGATGTGACTTGAAATTTGGTATACACCTGTAATTAAACTAAAAACTATTAAAGTGATTACAATAAACACCAGCTTACCTTCTTATATTTTTAGATTTGTATCATGTTTACAATAATTTGCACATAATGGATT
This sequence comes from Podabrus alpinus, assembly GCA_932274525.1. NCBI lineage: Eukaryota > Metazoa > Arthropoda > Insecta > Coleoptera > Cantharidae > Podabrus > Podabrus alpinus. The sequence goes on from OW026454.1 coordinate 68,893,050, forward strand.
ATTAAATAAATAAATTAAATTATATAAATACTAAAAAATTAAAAAATAAACTTTATAAAAATTAGTAAATGTCGGTACTTGAATATATTAACCAAAATAATAATTAAAGAAATGCTTTAATACATTTTCGGTATAATATTGCTTAAAGGGTTTACATTCTACAATGGATACGGAAACACTTAAGAACGAGCTCTCTGAACTAGGGCACACCGTTGATAACGTGAGTAACATCAGAAATAGAATTAGCGGGAATCCAATGTCAATGTTTTACATCAATATTAAAGCAAAAGAAAACAATAAAGAAATATATAAGATCACCCGCCTAATGAATTCTATCGTACAATTTGAAGCACCACATACTAAAAGAGAAATACCGCAATGTGCAAATTGCCAACGATTTGGACACACCAAAAATTTTTGTAATAAACCCCCAAGATGTGTTAAATGCACAGATAATCATTCGACAAGCGATTGCCTTAGAAAGGTAAAAGATTCCGAGGTAAAATGTGTTAATTGTGGAAATGCTCACCCTGCAAATTATAGAGGATGCATAGTGCACAAACAAATACAGCAGCGATTGTATCCACCTCTCAGAGAGAAAAATAATGTAAATCAAATTACCACCCAACACCCAAGAATCACACCGCAAATGGTACATGCAGGAATCTCGTATGCGCAACAAACAGGTCAACCTAAACAAAATCAATTTACCACGTATCCTAGTCAAATACAACAAGCCGTTCCAGTACAACAACCAAACGACATCAATAAGCTCAAAATCATGATGAAACAACTAATGGAACAGATGGGAACAATGTAACAAAGTATTAAATTAATTCCATGGCTTTCAGGCAAAAAGGAATATGCAGGGTCGGCCCATAAGCCGACAAGGTAAATAACAATGAATTACGCCAAATAGATTTGGAAAAAACCCTTTTTCCAAAATATACCTATTTTATTTCCGAAATTCAAATGTTTTACTTTCAAAATTTTTGTTTCTTTTGAACATTTCGGGGGGGGGGGGCACGTGCCCCCAGGTGCCCCCTCCTGGCTACGGGCCTGCTGTCGTATACTACAGAATAGACGATCCCCTAAACGCTGTCGTTAAAGTTACCAACTACAGGTAAAATTTTATTCCTCCTTGCAAACAAAAATGTAATATTCTAAAATTTTAGTAACTCAACTCGACTTTCAGTCCACTTTACCACTTTAAGAAATATTTTGGGAACCAGAAATCTTGCCGAAATTTTATCTGATCGCGAAGCGATTTCTAACGCTATGCAAACGACGCTCGATGTCGCTACCGATCCTTGGGGTGTTAAAGTGGAAAGGGTGGAAATGTACCCACAATCCATATTTAAACCAAAATTATTATATCTAATTTTTTTCACAGAAAAGATGTAAGGTTGCCTCATCAGTTACAAAGAGCTATGGCGGCAGAAGCTGAAGCTTCGAGGGAAGCGAGGGCCAAAGTTATATCTGCTGAAGGAGAAATGAAGGCGTCCCGAGCTTTGAAAGAAGCGGCCAATGTTATGAGCGGATCATCACCTGCAGCACTACAGGTAAAATTGAAACAAATTGGAATTTTTTGTTTTATTATATATTTAATTTTTAGTTGCGATATTTACAAACTCTTAGTACCATATCTGCGGAGAAAAACTCAACTATTATTTTTCCATTACCGATGGATATTATTTCGGCTTTTATGCCAGTGGCACCACGTAATAATTCTTGAGTTGTTTTTTTAATTGTAATCTAATTTTGTACTTATTTAATGAAACAAATTTAATAAAATTTGTATATTTTTAGTATACAATTTGTATACAATGGATACGGAAACACTTAAGAACGAGCTCTCTGAACTAGGGCACACCGTTGATAACGTGAGTAACATCAGAAATAGAATTAGCGGGAATCCAATGTCAATGTTTTACATCAATATTAAAGCAAAAGAAAACAATAAAGAAATATATAAGATCACCCGCCTAATGAATTCTATCGTACAATTTGAAGCACCACATACTAAAAGAGAAATACCGCAATGTGCAAATTGCCAACGATTTAGACACACCAAAAATTTTTGTAATAAACCCCCAAGATATGTTAAATGCACAGATAATCATTCGACAAGCGATTGCCCTAGAAAGGTAAAAGATTCCGAGGTAAAATGTGTTAATTGTGGAAATGCTCACCCTGCAAATTATAGAGGATATAGTGCACAAACAAATACAGCAGCGATTGTATCCACCTCTGAGAGAGAAAAATAATATAAATCAAATTACCACCCAACACCCAAGAATCACACCGCAAATGGTACATGCAGGAATCTCGTATGCGCAACAAACAGGTCAACCTAAACAAAATCAATTTTCTACGTATCCTAGTCAAATACAACAAGTCGTTCCAGTACAACAACCAAACGACATCAATGAGCTCAAAATCATGATGAAACAACTAATGGAACAGATGGGAACAATGCTAAACCTACTGACAACTCTAGTCAGTAAAATGGCTTAATGGCTGAAACACTCAAACTAGCAATATGGAACGCCAACGGCTTGTGCCAGCATGCGCAAGAAGTTAAGCTATTTCTCGAAACGCATAAAGTAGATGTGATGCTAATCTCGGAAAGCCATTTTACCTCAAAAAGCCACATAAAAATCCCTAATTTTACTTTGTATAACACTAACCATCCTGATGGAAAAGCTCATGGAGGGGTAACAATATTAATCAAAAGTGATCTTAAGGTGGGGAATTGACAAACATCGGGGAAATGGCCGCCAACGTCGCTACTGTCGAAAATATTTTTAATTTAATTCAGTTTCACACCTTTTGGAATAATCCATTTGTGGTATTCATTTCCAACAGATGTCGCACCAATATATACTTTTGTGTCCTCTTACGAGTGACTTCTCGCCCTATAGTTGGGCGCCACGTTTTGTGTCCTCTTCCGCTCTCAGGTCGCTTATTTTTGTAGATCCTTCAGACGTGATACACAATCAAAACACGAGACAGGACATATTTAACACAATTTATTAACAACATTCACCTCAATCAACAACCAACAATACAATAAAATTACTAAATAAAATCAACTATAATCAACAACTTAAAATCCCTACTTATTTTCTGTTATAATATAGTAAAGCTTTACCTTTTCTTTTCTTTCCGTTTAACGCACTTAATTTTTCCACACGTATTTTTCCGCACTGACGAACTTTCGACAATTTCTTCGTTCACCTATATTCTTCCACGTACTGACTTCTACTGCTATCAATTTGCATCAAAACCCACTGGTCTGATACTCCTTTTACTTTATAACTGCTCTACAATCAATTCTTCTTCTATCTATGTTATTCAAACACTATCTTCTTCCACGTACTGACTTCTACTTCACTCTAATTGCTTCAACACAATTGATCTGAGACTCACTTCATCAATTCTTAAATGCAACTGGTCTGCAAATAATCTATTTTGCCAGCAACTGCCTAACACGTCTGGTACGCGTGTACTCTATTCCGCAACTGTCCAACCGCCCATTATTATCTTGGCATGGTTACCACTCGCTTTTCCTGCTTATGTTTTATCTTCTAAGAATGCCGCACTATCCTACGTATTTTTTATTATCTCGTTACAAACAAAACTTAAATCTAGCAACATTTTTTTAATTTTTAATAATCACATTCATTCTGAACAAATTTTAATTAAACAATGTTGACATATCCTCCCTCTTATCTTGATTGTGTATCCCGTACACATTTCTGAGGGAGCTTGTAGTGGACACAACAATACATTAGTGACAAAGACAAAAATTATGTTCATAAAAATTGAACATAATAGAGGAACTCAGGCCCGTAGCCAGGGGGGGCACCTGGGGGCACGTGCCCCCCCCCCCGAAATGTTCAAAAGAAATAAAAAATTTTTTTGGAAATTAAAAAATTTAAATTTCGAAAATGAAATAGCTGTATTTTAAAGTGGGAAAAAGTTTTTTTCCAAGTTTATTTGCCGTAATTCATTGTTATTTACCTTGTCGGCTTATAGGTTACCCTGCTTATCCCTTTTTTTACCTGAAAGCCATGGAATTAATTTAATATAAAAACCATGTAACGGTAAACATAATAGCTGTTAAGAATAAAGTATAAACTCTACTCAGGCCTGACCAGTGCAGGATTTACGTAAAAAGTTTTTTTCCAAATTTATTTGCCGTAATTCATTGTTATTTACCTTGTCGGCTTATAGGTCAACCCTGCTTATCCCTTTTTTACCTGAAAGCCATGGAATTAATTTAATATAAAAACCATGTAATGGTAAACATAATAGCTGTTAAGAATAAAATATAAACTCTATTCATGCCTGACCAGTGCAGGATGTACGTATAAGCTACACAAACTATAGCTTAGGGCCGGCCCCCACTTTCTTGGGGGCCCCCAAAAAAATTTTTCCGAGTGAGCAATTGTCATATCAAAGATATAAGAGCTGTAAAGATAAGAAATGCAACACAAAAAAATATTCATCATTTTTCTCCCCGAAAAGGGTATCGCCATCTAGCGTCCTAGTACCAAAAGTAAACAATAAGTGTCCTGATTGGTTAGGAAAACAGACAAAGTTGACTTGTAACCAATCAAAACATTAATTTTTAACCTTCTGTACTACGACGCTAGATGGCGATACCCTTTTCGGGGAAAAAAATGATGCACATTTTTTTGTATGGCATTTCTTATCTTCACAGCTCTTATATCTTTGGTCATATATACTTAAATATATTTATAAACGGCCCGGTATCTCAAATAGCTTAGGGCCTTATCAAGTCTAAATCCGGCGCTGGGCCTGACTCTGTTTAAAATTTATTTTTGGAATTTTCCATATTTTTTGTAATTATTTGGTTGGTATTTGTAACATTATAATATATATAAGTTAGCGCTATTACAACTTTTAGTTAAGTTTGACCGATTGACTTTTCAGCGACAAAATTATAACAAAAGGAAAAAATTTAACAAGGTGTGTGTGCGAAATGAGTGGAAAAAAGAGAGATGGTACTTTGTTATCTTTTTTTAGTAAAACCTCCAAAAGAATAAAATTAGATGACGACGTTAATACTAATAATGCAGTGCCTCTTGCAAGTGAGCACATCAGTGAAAATGAAGTGGAAGAAGTGATTGACAGTGGCCCTAGTTTTAGTGGAAATATTCTCAACCTTAATACACAGCGCGCAGAGCAGACCCGTAGCCAGGAGGAGGAAGTACAGCCAGAACCAGATCAAGTAAGTACTAATAAATATGATGTTGGTGCGTATATTGCTAAAGACTCTGTAGGAAATCTGAATAGTGTTGAATTACGATTTGCTTAAAATTTGCTTAAAAATGTTTGGAAGCCTAATTCTGAATATAAATTTGAAGTTAAGAAGTTTGGAGTGAAGCAACGAAAATTTAATTTATCATGGTTAGAACGTTGGAAATGGTTGGCATATTCTGACATCGCAAAGGGTGCGTTTTGTAAATATTGCGTTCTATTTTGCAAACAAGAAGGAGCTGGAAAAGGAAAGCATTCGCTTCTTGCATCACTAGTTACTCAACCATTCAGTAATTGGAAAGATGCAATTGAACTTTTCAACACACACGAAAAGACCCAATACCATAAATTGTGTACGATGAAAGCTATAGATGTCCAAAAAATAAATGAAGGAAAACAAAATGACGTCTATGTGCAGCTTCAAACCAGGAACGAAAATATAATTCAAAGAAATAGAGAAATGTTAAGAGTTATTATGAAAACAATTGAACTTTGTGGGCGTCAAGGACTAGCTCTTCGCGGTGATCATGATTGGGGCGAGTTGAATTTGGAAACACCAGTCGATAATGATGGTAATTTTAGAAGTTTGTTGCGCTATCGGATTTCAAATGGTGACGAATTGTTTTTAAACCATCTAAAAAATTGTGGCAAGAATGCTACATATTTAAGTAGTGATATACAAAATGAATTAATCACCATTATCGCCGAGTACATTCAACGTCAGATATGTGATCGAATAAAGAAGGCTAAACATTTTACAATACTGGCAGACGAAACAACAGATATTAGCCGAATAGAGCAATTCTCTTTGTGTATTCGATACTTGTGCGCATCTGATGAAGACAACAACAACATAAGAGAAGATTTTCTGCAGTTCGTTCCGGTTCATAGTACAACAGGGGTTGATTTGACGAACACAATTATCAGCACCTTGACAATCTTAGGAATAAATATGGATCATGCGCGAGTACAAGGGTATGATGGTGCAGCAAACATGCGATCTAACTTTAGAGGTGTCCAGGCACTTATAACCAATAAATATCCAAAAGCTTTATATACCCATTGCTTTGCACATTGCTTAAATTTATGTATTAACGATGCTTCAAAAGTACAACAAATAAGAAACGCTTTAGGAACAGTGCAAGAAGTAAGTTCATGTTTTCGTATGTCCGCTAAACGATCAAACATATTACGAAGAAAGTTGGAATCTAAATCGTTCTCTGGTTTGAAAAAATTTTGTGAAACTAGATGGGTAGAAAGACACGAATCTATTTCAATATTTGTTGCAGGTTTCTTTGAAGTTGTAAGTGCTTTGGAAGAACTCATATCAGAAGAAAAAGATAAAGGTGCTTATTCTTTACATAAATCCGTGTGCAGCTTTCCATTTTTAATAACCGTTTGTATAATGGAAAAAGTTTTAGGAATAACGTATTTTATTTCAAAATTTCTTCAGACCAAAAATGTGGACATAACGACCGCTATGAATTCGGTAGAAACAACAACGCAAAAATTGCAAAGTATAAGAAATGAAGAGGAGTTTGCGTTAATTTTTGACAAAGCATCAGAAATGGCTGAACAAGTGGGTGTATCTCCGATTGTACCAAGAATAGTTGGGACACAAAGGCATCGCGCAAATTATAATGTACAAGACGGCGCTGGCGGTTGTAGTGCTTATTATAGGCAGTCAATTTTTTATCCATATTTGGATGATTTATTTGCATCTTTTAATGAAAGATTCAAGTCTAATTCGAAAATTGTTACTTCTCTTTCTGCGTTGTTACCATGTCGAATTAGCAACTCAACATTTAATGATGTCAAACCAGCCTTTGAGTTTTACAGAGAAGATTTAAGTGGAGAGACGGTATACCCAGCAATTCTTGAAGCAGAATTCGGTTTGTGGAAACAAAAATGGTTAGATGTGAACGATTTTCCAAAGAATCCATTAGATGCATTGACAAAATGTTCTGAACAATTTTTTCCCAATGTCAGAATCTCATTAAAAATATTTGCAATATTACCAGTCACTACAGCAACTGCCGAGAGAAGTTTTTCTAGTTTAAAGCGAATAAAAACTTACTTAAGAAATTCTACTGGTGAAGAAAGGCTAAACGGTCTAGCACTCATGAATATTCATAGGGATATAAATATTGATACTGATATTATAATAGATAATTTTGCGATGAAAAAAGAAAGGCGCTTAGAGTTGAAATTATAAAGTAGAGAGTGAATAAAGCCTTCATGTAATGTTTGTTTTAGATAAAAATAAATTTAATTTTTTTAAAATAGATTAAGATAAATAAAATATTGAAAAAATTTGTTTGTAATAATATAAATTCCCGGAAGGGGAACCCCCGAAAATTTTACTTTTAAAATTTTTTTTAAAAGTAGTTTAATATATAAATAAATAAAACTTTAAAAAAATTGCTATAAAAGGGGGAACCCCCAAAAATTTACTTTTTACGAAAGACTTTTTACAAGTGCCCCCCCCCCCGAAATGAAATCCTGGCTACGGGCCTGGAGGAACTACCTCTATTATGTTCAATTAAAATATGCTCATATAAAATATTTTAACTAAAAATATGCAGGTAAATTCCGATCCGACCAGTCCGACTGAGTACAACGCCATCACCATGACACACCGTGAATTATTTTTCGCAAAAACTGCCTAAATTGGTAGTAATGATAAACGAAACTGTAGATTGATTATAACTGTTATAAATAAACTTTTATCAATTTAATTTGATAATCTGTAAACTTCACGAGTGTATTCGTGTTTCTAGAGAAAGACATTTTGGTTTGGAAATTTTTTTTTTAGGTTAGAGTTTTTATTTTTATTACTATATTTTAGGCACAATTTTTATCATTCATCTCTAGAAACACAGATCATAGTTTTTTCTACAGGAACCTGATTTGCTAAATGTCATATATGATATAGTTTTTCTTAGAATAGCGAAATTCAAAGGGTCTGTATAGCGTATATATTTTTGTGTCCTCTTCCGCTCTCAGGTCGCTTATTTTTGTGGAGATCCTTCAGACGTGATACACAATCAAATAAGAAACAGGATACATCAAACACAATTTATTAAAAAACATTCTCCTTTTATAACACACAACAACACAATTAAATTTCTAAACAAATCAACATATAACTAAACTAATTAACATCCCTTCTTATATTATTTAATGATAGTGTAAAGCTTTACCTGTTTGTGTTCTTTTTGGCGACCGACCTTTTTTTCGTCGCACGTTATCTACCGCACTGACGAACTGACTACACTTTCTTCTATCTTCTTCAAGTACTAGCTTGTCGCGTTCCGATACTCAACTCTGAACCCAATTTGCTCCACGTACTAGCTCTACACGTTCCGTTATCCAATCATCTCACTTCAAATTGATCCAATTATCCAACACTCCTTTACTCTCAAACTGCAACACACTTAACTCTTCTTTTATCTCACACCAATCAAATTCTTCGAATATAGCCAGTCTGCGTATCATTTATCAATTACAATATCCAAACATAAATGGTCTTCATATTCTTTATCGACTCACTTCTGTACACGACTGTTTTGCATGTCGTTTTCTATCTGACTAGTGACTCTTCTAAACACTCCCGTACACGTATTATTTATTTATTGAATGCCTCTAAACACGACTGTACAAGTATTATTTAATTACTGAGCTCTCTAAACTCAACCGATCTGCGGGTCATCTAATTTGGAACTGCCCTACCGCTCTTTATTATCTATTGGCCTGGTTACCACATGCATCTTACTGCTTCTGTTTTATGTTTGATCTTCTAACGATACCGCTTTGTCCTACGTGTTTCCTTTTATTATCAGCATCAACAAAACTTAAATCTAGCAACATTTTATTTTATTCACATTCATACTGAACAAAATTTCATAATTACAAACAAACCTCAAATCTAGTAACATTTTATTTTTAATTCACATTCATACTGAACAAAATTTCATCAATAAATTAGACATATCCTCCCTCTTATTTCGATTGTGTACCCCGTACACATTTATGAGGGAGCTTGTAGTGGACACAACAATATATACATTCATTCGCACCCTTAAACATTATGAACTAAATAAATACCAACATGATTACCTCCAAGCAATTAGCATAACTATTGAAGACCGATTAGGAAATCTAACAATTTCGGCGATATATTGTCCTCCGAAACATAATAACAAAAGAGAGCATTACCAGCAATTTTTTAACACAATTGGAAACAAATTTGTTGCTGGAGGTGACTTCAATGCCAAGCACAAACAGTGGGGTTCAAGACTTACCAATACAAAAGAAAAGGAGTTGTTTGCAACGATAAAAAATAATAATATGGAAAGCTTATCAACAGGGCAACCAACATACTGTGGCCAAGTGACTTAAACAAAACTCCGGACGTGATTGACTTCTGCGTTATAAAAGGCATAAACACCAAGAAAATCAAAATAAAGTCATCACTGGACTTGTCATCCGATCATACACCAATATTATTAACATTTAATTCACAAATCATCTACAGATAGAAACAACCCTCGCTATATAGTAAGAACACCAACTGGGAAACTTTTAAAGCAACACTAGATGAAAGCATACACTTGAATGTGGTTTTAAAGACGTGCGAAAATTTAGAAAATGCAGTTGAACACCTTACAAAATCTATCCAGAATGCGGCTTGGTTTGCAACTCCTGACTCCAATACAAGCTTCATTAAGGAATCGTCACCAATAACAATCAAAGAAAAAATTGCAAAAAAGAGAAGAGCTCGCAAACAGTGGCAAATAACAAGATCTGTAGAAGACAAAAATAAATTTAATAAGGAAATTAGAGAACTAAAGGCATTACTTCGTAGCCACAAAAATCAATCATTTAATGAATATTTTGGTAACCTGTCAGCAACAAAAGCAAACGATTATTCCTTGTGGAAAGCTACAAAGAATATTAAACGACCACAACAACATATACCACCAATTAAAAATGACAATGGAGAATGGGCAAGAAGTGGTAAGGACAAAGCTTACGTTTTCGCAAAACATCTTTCAGGGGTATTCAAACCATTTCCTTCTACTCTCAGAGAAGAGGAGACTTCTGAAATTCTTCATTACTTGGAAGCACCATTCCAAATGGATTTACCAATCAAAACTTTCAAAGTCAAAGAAGTTAAACGTGTCTTACTATATAAAATAAATCCGAAGAAAGCTCCTGGGTTTGATCTAATAACAGGAAAGATATTACAGAAACTCACACCAAAATGCTTAAAGCTTCTAAAATTTATCTACAATATGTTATACGACTACAATACTTCCTTAGCGAATGGAAAGTTGCTCAAATTATCCTCCTACCAAAACCAGGCAAAAATATGGAAGAAGCATCATCGTATCGCCCTATCAGTTTGCTACCTATTCTTTCTAAAATATTTGAAAAACTTTTGCTTAAACGTCTTAAACCGATAATAGAAAAAAGGAAACTTTATACCTAGCCACCAATTTGGTTTTCGAGGTCAACATGGCACTATCGAGCAAGTGCACAGAATCACTAAAAAGATAAGTAATGAATTGGAAAATAAAAGATACTACTCTGCTGCGTTTCTGGACATACGTCAGGCCTTTGACAAGGTGTGGCATGAAGGATTGTGTTACAAACTTAAGAAGAATCTACCGTACCACTTCTACCAAATATTAAAATCCTACTTAGGTGATAGACATTTTTTGGTAAAACATCATGAAGAATATACCGACCTTCCCCAATGAACATTTTTAACCTGGCAGATATCTGCTAGGTATCTGGCAGAGAAATCTCACAGGGCCCTGTCTCTGTTATCGGATTGTAACAGGGCTCTGCCACATAATATGAGGCAGAGAAAGTGGCCCACTTTCTCTGTGGCCAACCCTCTGTGGCAAATTTGTAGCAAACCTGTTACAGACCTGCCACAGGGTACCTGTTAGAGACCTGCCAGGTCTCTGTAACAGAGTCCTAGCAGGTCTCTTTAACAGAGTCCTGGCAGGTCTCTTTAACAGAGACCTGTCAGGTCTCTGTAACAGAGTCTTGTCAGGCCTCTGTAACAGAGTCCTCTGTCAGGTCTCTGTAACAGAATTAACTTTTATCGTAGGTACCACGTGTAAAATAATATTAAATATATTCAAAATAATAAATTTTTGTCACAAAATACAAATCAATGTATTTTTTACTTCTTGGAATCCACTTGGGTGTATTGAACTAATTTAATTCTGGGGGTTACAGTTTTAATTATATATTATAATGAACGGAGTCCTTTAAGAGAGCCACACGTTGGGCTGTCAAAAAGTGCTATGTACCCTCGTAGTTACTAATAATGCCTCACGTTGGGCTACAAAAAGTGCTATGTGGTCGTAGCCTTACGCTGGGCTAGCCAAAAGTGCTGTGAGTAACCCTCGCTAATTTGGTTACACGTTTTATTATTGATGTTTGTACGAGTGTACAGAAATGTACCCCGTCAATGGAAATGTATGCGAAATTTAGTAGATACAAATAAATGGAAATAATATGCCTCGGTTTAGCTGGTTCGTAGTGCATGTGTCTTACCTTGTACAGGGTGAGTTCGTTCCTTGACCAATACTGTAAATAAATTTATGTCGCGGAACAGGTCAAAATAAATATCCTTCGTTACAAAAATAATAATGTTTTTATTTAGCACACAAATGTAAATAAAGGTTTTGTTATATTTAAAAAGTTCTATTATTAAATCTAATTATCAAAATTCTGAACGTTAAATAAAGAAAAACACGTGTCGTATGGATTCCGAAAATTTCACTTAGTTATTTTAAAATTGTACTTTAATGTGCACGTTACCTTAGTAAATTCAGGGATCTTTTCGTTACTTGAACTGGAGCTGGTACAATTGCGCACCAAAATACACTCGATGGGTTTATTACCATGAAAAAGTTCACACTTGCAGTTTGTTAACCTCGTTTTGTGTTGATTTCTAATTCTCCAGAAATATTATCAATCCTTTACTTTTTCAACTTATTTTTAGTTTTACGTAGGTAAGTTATTAATTTCTTGATTTTTACACTCGTATTTTATACTTTCACCAATTATTTTTACTATCAAATTATTTTTTATTAGGACGATTAAAATTCGCCACCATTAACGTGTGAAATCTCACAAGGACCTCTTCGATTCTTTTTAATTTTTCTATCTCGAAATTCATAGCCATCTCGATGTTTGAATAAACGCATTTGTATTGGTTGATTGGAAAATCAATATTATTGAAGTTTTCAGGTTACAGGTCTGTACTAAGCCAAATGTGACTCGTTGGAATTTTATAAGTAAAATTTTTATATTTTCAGATTGGATTGACTTCTTCCTAAGTGCTTCGTAGTTGAATAATTAAAGATGCTGGACATGAAATTTCCATTCACAGTTCATTAACTTGTGACACGTCGAACTCACGTAATGATTTAAGAACTTATTTAAATTTAACGCTAACATAAATTTTTACATTAATCAATTAATTAACAAAATTCTAACTTTTGAAATACCTTTCCTATTACTAACAATCTTTCATTTACTATAAATAAACATTTTTCAACAAAGACAATTATTAAAAGTTACAATTTAAATTTATTTTATTCAAACCTGCTTTATGTCCTTTTTTACAAATCATTTGACTTTGAACTAAATTTCTTGGTATCGGACGAAGTTTTTCTGATTACTTTGATAAGTCACATGCTTTATTAATAACAAAATTTTCACGAATCTTAAATAACGTACTTCCATTGACGTGGTATCTCGATATCGCAATATGTATATGTAGTAATTCTTATTAATGTGATTTATTTATTTGCTAAATTCCATTCTGTCCAGACCGTTACTTATCTGAAACTAAGATTTAAATTTTCCTCAATATATTGTTGATGCTGCACCTGCCTATCTGAAAATAAGATTAAATTTTATAATTTTTTTTACCATACCCAGATTCGAACCTATGCCGGCATCCATTGATTGTTTAGTAACTTCTCGCTTTAACCATTTACCTACGGAGACCTTACATATTTATTTTGAAATTATTGGTAATATGGTCACACTTTGACCATATTGACAATCTTCTCTCTTACATATTTTTATTTCAAATTGTGAAGAAAATAATAAGTCACAATTATATTCTATCACACAGAAAACAAATGTCAAATGGACGCTGTTGACTACAAAAATATAATAAGGTTTTTATACCATTTACACACACTTTAGATTTGTGTGCATAAAATAATTCACGTTATTTTAATAAAAAATGTATTAATAATTAAAAATTAAAAATAAATAAAAAATAAAATACATATAATATGTAATAAGTTATAAAAAAACCTAACTATCGCCTTCACTTTCAATATTGTTAGAATAATCGTTTGCTGGTTCCTTTTGTTTATTTATTTCGTTTTTCATTCTGTTAATGATAAAATTATGATTAATTAAATTGTTTAATTGAAATGATATTTAATTTACTTACCGGCTTGTGCTATTATTGAAAATAGTTGTGCAAATTTAATATTAATTTTCAAAAAAATCTCTTTAAAATTTGAATTAACAATTTTTACCAATCAGAATGAAGAAAAATTTCAGCGTTAACAAAATTTTTGATTCTGATTGGTTAAAATTATAAAAGTATGCATTATTATGTAGATACCTTATCTGCTGTAATAATACTATTAAAAGTATTACTATATGGTAATGAAATTAAATGAATTGTTAAAATTGCAATTAATTAATTATGACAAATAAATAAGTATAATATTGGAAAATTGTAAAAAAGACCATTTTTATGAAAACCACGTGGTATAAGGGCCTTCTTAAGGAATATCTGCATTTTTATAGTTTTGAGATATTTAAAGTTGATTTTAAATTATTTTCATTGGTTGGTTTGAAAAAATTGACCAATAAAAGTTTATTTTAACTAAAAATTAATTTTAACAATTCTAACCAATCAGAATGAAGAAAAATGTCATCGTTAACAAAATTCTTGATTCTGATTGGTTAAAATTATAATACGCATTATTGTGTTTATCCGTAATACTATTAAAAGCACTACCTAAATCGTATTGAAATTAAATGAATTGTTAAAATTGAAATTAATTAATTAAGACAAATAAATAAAGAAGTATTATATATTGCAATGACTCAAAATATAAATAATTTTGAGAAAATAAATAAGCACTTTAAAAATCATAAATTGCATGAGGACTCTTAAAAACAAAGAAGAATTCCAACAGATAATTTTAAAAGCTCTAATAAAGTCAGTTATTAACAAAATAAGTGAGAGGAAAGATTCGTTCAGCAATAATATAAAAATTATGAACTACAGATAATAATTTTTATATTCATAAAAAATTTGTTCAATGTATAATTAAATTTTAGAATTGTAAAGGTAGGTTAATTTTTAAGAAGTGAGGTAAATACACAAGAGGTTTACGTAGTTTGGTGTGATTACGGTAACGACAAAATGCAACGATTCGTTCATCCGGGACTAACACGTATTGAATGTGACCAGACGGTGGGTTGTTATGACGATTCTAAAACAGAGATAAAATTAATTAAAATGACATTTGGTTAAAATAAAATGATATCAAAGATGCGTGATACTTACTTGTTTTCTTGTACTCTGGTCCTAAAAGGTGATAATTTGGATATAAAAATCCAAATCAATGTGTTTTAACCTAAAACAAAGAAGAAGTTTTAGATGGTTATAAGATTTGTATGCAGATTGATATATTAAAGAAAATTTAATTTGATAAAACTGAAGTCTTGGTACTTACCTTGGAACAAAAATAAAGTGAGTGTAAATGATTGGAGCTGATATTCAGATAAAGAAATCTCTGGAACACAAACACGTGTTGGGAACAAAGAAAAACGATTCAACAACCGTTTGCAGTTTTGATTTTGCTAAGAAAACAAAAGGAAGTGTATCGACATCTATGTTCGGTAAGAATAAACTCATTTAACTTTTACGTGGTAAAATTGGACGGTTTAAAAATTTCAAAGGTTCGAACGATTCGTAAACGCGAAAATAAAAACATTGATTCACGCGATTTAATTAATTATTTGATTGTTGTTAACTGTAATTTTAGTATAAGTCGGGTTATTCGTTATCTGTTAATGTTATTGTTTGAAAATAAATTGTTTATATTATTCAATATCTTTTTGAGTATCATTGAGGGACGAATTTCCATCCTTTTAAGTTATCTTTCAGGAAAAGCAAAAGAGCACACCCTCGAGGAATCGACTTCTGTGATTAAGAGTATTTCATGCCAAATAGTGTTCACAAAAGCAGAGCTAGCAAAAAGGGTATTAAAATCATAAAAGAAGGTTAAAAGCAAGTTCACTTAAAATTTTCATTTTTATTTTTACATGTGTCCCTTCTATGAGAGAAGTGATACATAGTAATATGTATGAAAAATTGTAAAAAAGATAATTTTTATGAAAACCACGTGGTATATATACGAAGTTCTATGCATTTTGCAAATAAATGTCACAAAAAAAATTATCTGCAACAGAGTACCTAGCAGGGCCCTGCCATAGATATTTTTCAGGGCTTTGCAAATTACCTGCAACAGAGTATCTGCCAGGGCCCTGCTACAGATACTTTACAGGGCTTTGCAAATTACCAGCAACAGAGTACCTGCCAGGGCCCTGCCACAGATATTTTACATGGCTTTGCAAATTACCTGCAACAGAGTACCTGCCAGGGCCCTGCCACAGATATTTTACAGGGCTTTGCATATTACCTGCAACAGAGTATCTGCCAGGGCCCTGCCACAGATACTTTACAGGGCTTTGCAAATTACCTGCAACAGAGTACCTGTCACTGCCCTGCCACAGATATTTTACAGGGCTTTGCATATTACCTGCAACAGAGTACCTGCCAGGGCCCTGCCACAGATACTTTACAGGGCTTTGCAAATTACCTGCAACAGAGTACTGCCAGGGCCCTGCCACAGATACTTTACAGGGCTTTGCAAATTACCTGCAACAGAGTACCTGTCAGTGCCCTGCCACAGATATTTTACAGGGCTTCGCAAATTACCTGCGACGGGGAACCTGCCAGGGCCCTGCCACAGATATTTTACAGGGCCGTGCGCATAATTCCTTATAGACACGTGACAGGTATCTGTAAGAGGTCTGCCATAAGAAACCCTGTTATAACCGCCTGGCATAAATTTGCCAGGGCTCTAGCAGAGAAATTTTAATTTCACCAGGGAAAAATGTTACTTGGGTCACACAATCAGTTCGGGAGTGCCGCAGAGTAGTGTATTGGGACCGATTCTTTACCTATTGCATACGTCAGACTTACCAACAACAAGACTAGCAATGACAGCTACGTTTGCTGAAGACACAGCTATACTAGCATCTCATATCGACCCTAGGTTGGCTTCTAAAAATCTTCAAGATAATCTAAACAAAATCCAAGATTGGCTCCACAAGTGGAGAATAAAAGTCAACGAAACAAAATCTACTCATGTGACGTTTACAATGAGAAGGGAAACTTGTCCGCCGGTAAAACTGAACAATTGCATATTACCTCAAGCTGATGATGCCAAATATCTTGGTATGCATATCGATAGACGACTAACATGGAGAAAACATATTTTTACGAAACGTAAACAACTCGGTATTAAGCTCAGTCAAATGAATTGGATGGTTGGCAGACATTCCCAGCTATCTCTTGAGAACAAACTTCTAGTCTACAAATCCATAATTACACCGATATGGACATAATACGGTATACAGCTTTGGGGGAGCTGCTAGTACGTCGAATATTGAAATCTTGCAAAGGTTCCAAAACAAATTTTTGAGAATGATTGTCAATGCTCCATGGTATGTGCCGAATTATGTCATCCAAAAAGATTTACAAGTAAAATCAGTTCATGAAGAAATCAAAAAATCCCATGAGAGATATGCAACTAGATTGGAGGCACACCCCAACAAATTGTCCAATAAACTGATGGACAGTACCAACGAAGTAAGAAGATTGAAAAGATTCAAACCTAACGACCTATACTTACTCGATTCATTTAACAAACTTGGTAATAGTCATAATTAAACTTTTGAATAATTTTTAAGGAAACATTTAATGAAATGTTTCTAACATGACTTGTATATTATCATCACATTTACTTATTGTTTAATTTGAACAGATTGTAAATATTAATGCAAATAAAAAAAAATTGCTTAAAACAGGTAAAAAATTGTAAAGGTGAAGAAGTTTAGCATAATTTTTATGCTAAGAAAATTAGTCTTAAGAATTTTCAGCAACGCATTATTATTTGTTTACATATGAAACTAAACTATAATTGAATCTATAGAATAAATCATATACAAAATAGTAAATAACAAAAGACAATCAAATATACATATAAGAGTCAATATACTATGTATATTTTATTAGCATAACTCAAGTAAACATCGTTTAAAAATTCAACAATTAACTTATTGTTCTATTAATAAATAAGTATTGTTGCTGCAAGCAAAAAATATAATTTTTTGTTGCCAGCCATAAAATCTGAAATTACCGTACATAAGATTAAATTTACCAGCATTTATAATGTAACTACAATTTTAATTTCAAATACAAAAAGTTAACTGAAATCCTTGAAAATTTGTTTGTTAGAGAAAAATAATAACCGAAGGAGTAAAATATTATCGTTTGTGGAATAAATAATAATAATTATTTCATCCAAAGCGTCACGAAAATTTGGAGAATACTGAAACTGAAAACTGCGAAATTACATTTTGAAGATCATGTATCTTTTGAGTTTCTTGAGGCTCACAACTTGCCCGAAGAAAGAGAATGAAAAGAAGAGGCGTTAGTTCTTGTCGCTAAATAACACAAGAAAATGTGCTACCAAAAACTTGGCATGATTAGATTTGCTGCGATCAGAATAAGACAGAACATTTGAAGTTACAAAAGTCTATGGAGAGCATCTACGTTTGAAGTGTTATTGGGCTCACATTATACTGATGATGACATAAATTTATTGTTTATCACAATTGGAGGAACTTTCGATTGATACGGTTCAATGCAGACAACAGGGCGAAATAGCAGATGGCAAGAGACTTATCCATACTAAAGATGATGTTGATCATGGAGCAAAAAAAAATCATTATTTGCACAGTAGATACTGATGTAGTTGTTTTGTTACTCATCCTTTCTTCACGTTTTCAAAAATACTGGTTTTCGGAATATGTGGATTATCTTACAGATAAAGTTATCACGTTGAGGATTGTAGTAACCACAAAAAGGAAACAAACTGCCTGGAATGTTTACAAATCATTACCCAAAGCTACGGAAACCTTCCAAGCTTTCTACCTCAAGAGTGCATATCTGATAAGACTTTTCAAGTTCTCGAGAAGTTTACTGTTCTGCTTTATACTTACAAAGTGGCAAAAAGTTTCTTAGTCAATTATATTGGAAAGCATCTCTTTAGTTTCACTTTAAAAGTCGCAGTCTACAAAGTTCTCTATCAATTAGAAGGACACTAAGGCAGAATTTTCTCCCTCAGCATATTAATCCAAGGTATCATCTTACTGTCAATCTTTTTTTATACGAAGCAATTGCACAATAGAGAAGTTATTTATCACTTATAATATATTAAGTGCATTTTTGATTATCGGTAACAATTTGACTACGTTGCTATGAAAACTTTGTTGTCAAGTAAATGTCCGAATGCGAAGCATGAGGACATTTACTAATGACAACAAAGTTTGAATATAGCAAAGTAGTTAAATTGGACGATAATCAATAATGCACGTAATAAATTCGGCAAGACTATTGCACACATTTGAATTTGGAGGTTAAATATAATTGAAGTAGTGTTTCTATGGTTATTGTGTAGCAGATTTGACAATTTAAAGCATTACTTTGTATGTCACCCGCTGTGGCGAAATGGTGATAGTACATGAGTACATGATTAGCAATGAGAATATCCGAGGTTCGAATCTTGCCGACGGCGAATTTTTATTTCATATAAAAAATGTATCACATGATATAAAGTAAACGTACACAATTATCAAAAAGAAGCATATGTGCAATTATCAAAGCAACTTGAACAATTATCGCGTAATTCTAACTCCATTGGTTAGAATTGATCGGATCCCTAAATATCATTGGTTGATGTTAGTCATGTGACACATGTGTGCAATAGTCAATGAAATTCGTGAGAAAATCGACATTTTCAAAACTTGGAAAATTGTGCGGAACTTTAAAGATAAATAGTATATAATGACCATAAAGTTGCTTCTTAACAAGAGCTAGCGAAATCAAATATAGTACTAGGAATATACCTTATTGCTCTGTAATTCAATACTATTTCAAATATTTCTGCATTCGCTTATTCGTTATAAATATATCGTTCCTTGCATAACTAGTTTTTGTTTTTTGGTTTACACTTTTTTGCAGTCCTTTTTTCCTTCAATTGTTGTATAATTTTATTCAATCCTTTTTTAGTCGGTTTGTATTTTATACGTCGGGAATATAATATGTACCTACTATTTTCAATTTTAAATAATTTGAAGGTTATACACAAAAAAAGTTTCTTTGAGGATAATTGATTGTATCGCAACTCCAGTTTATCAAAACTTCCATAACATTAGAATTGTAATTTTTCCCAATCTAATAGGTGCACATCAAGTTGGTCGGTATATGGGGTCTGATCAAATTTGTATCTTCCCCCTCCCAAATAAGCTGCAATAAAAAAAAAACAAACAAATAAAAGCAAAATTATTTCATATTTTTATTTTAATATTTAACTCTTGACCACGCGGTATAAGGTTTTCCATTTAAAATACATGGGGTTTTACGGTTTTTGCAATTAGAATTTTTTGACGATGGTTACGTGCTGCATTTTGGTGAGAAGAACTGCTAATGCAAGATTCGCTGGTTTGACTCCAGGTGCAGGTGCTGGTTTAACTTTATGTGCCTCGGAGGTCACATAAAGGCGTCAGTTCCCCTGTGTTAATGATTTTCCATCATAACAATAAAAAAAACAGGGTGCAGGCACATCGAAAGGCAAGAACTAATTAAATAAATTAGCAAAGACAGGACTAATCATGACCCTAAATATTTGAACTTATAAAAATTCATATCCTATATCAATATTTTACTTATTAATTTTTTAAAGTTCATTTAATGTTGCTTAAAAAATTGTAAACATGAGTTTATTGATGATTCCCAGTTTCTTTACGTTTCATGAGAGATATTCCATCACTAATAATTAACATCACAACCATGACGAAATAGGAAGTGTGTTTTCTAATGCAACAGTTGACTTATAGGGTTATGGGATACGGAAGTCAGATCGAACAAAGGCGATTATGAGATATAATTTGCAATGAATTTATATCTGGGATAATATGTACATATTCCCAGTGAAACTAGGAATAAAAATCGGAAAAGTTCATACCTGCCTGTATGAAATACCCTAAAAACTATCCCCAATGGGAACGTGGCGCTGCTTTTTCACTTTTTTCCGAACCGCTAGTTGTACGAAAAAAATGTAAGGGAAAGAAAATATTTATTATTCAATTTTACGTTAAAAGTTTTTATTAACCATTCGGCTAACCCAACTCTCGCGAATAAGGTTGTAGTTTTCCGCTGTAAAAGCCATTTGGTATAAATTATATCGTCGGCCTAAGAAGAAAATGGCCTAAGTCACATAAACACAATTTTACAGGAGACACATAAAACCATGTAAATGTCAAAAAAATTACCTCACTAGTTCCAATTAAAACAGGTGCAAATCTCTTCTTTTAAGTCTATTTTTGATTAAAATACGACACACGTACTGCACTACACCCACGAACTACACTAACAATCACATAAAAACAATGGTAATTAGGCAAATCGCGTTTGAATCATAACGGTACTGGTCTTAGGCAAGTTTCTATTTTATTTATTTCAGCTTCAGCTAATTAAATTTGGACATAGGAAAACTTCTAGGAGGTGACTTACGTTCTAACCTAACAGATGACACCAAAATCTCATTTTAGGCTAAAGGTAGACTTAGGCCATTTTCTTCTTCCCCACCCTCCACTTTCAACCTTTATACCACTGAAACTGTAGCTTTTATGCCAAATTCAATAATACTATTTTTGTTCCTATTAATTTTACCCAATACATTTTTTTTTATTAGATTCGCCATTTTCGAGATAATTGCAAAAACCACACATATTTGAATTTTAACGAATGAAGCCGCTACAGGAATTCGGCAGATATTCAATTTGTGTCTACCAAATTTGAATACTATATAATTTCTTCTTGGTCTTATTCTAAGACGACGTTATGTATTTCCCAACACGGTGCCAAATAGTTCTGTCGTTCCTAGGATTCCGATGTCCAGCTATCATACCATCGTTTTGGGGGTTCTTCCCTGTAGTCTTAGGGTGTTTAGCTTTCCCGCTACAGCTACGAGTACTTTTGGTAGTCGGTCTCCGTCATTTTTCTGACATAGTCCCTCCACTTTCTTTTTCTACCTCTTGTCCATTTCACTATGTTATCTATCTCGCATATTCCATTTCTTTGCTTCTTTTCTATCCAACAGTGTATAACCAGTTATTGCGCGCAATAACTCTACGGTTCTCATCCGCTATTTTGTCTTCATTCTCGTCGCCTTTGTCTCCGCAGTGTATGTCATGATGGGTCTTACGCATTTTTTGTAGTTCCTTGCGTTGCTTCCAGTGCTCATTATTTTGTTATTAATAATTTCATTATTATACTCATTATTTCATCCATTATTAAATTAAAGAGTATGGGGCTCAGGCTATCGCCCTGTCTTATTCCTTTTACAACGGGGACACTTTCAGTTAATTTATTATTAACACTGATATTCGTGCCACTACCCATTTCCATTCTTTGATAATGGTTATAATTCTTGGGTCAATATCTCCTTGTTTTAAGATTTTAACAAAAATATTGCATCTATGATGAACCGATTTTGTCGGAACTGCTATTGCTCAATCTCATCCGATATCAGTTTTGTCAGTAGCTTTTGTATAGAACTTAGGCATATTTTCTGATAGTTTCTCGGATTTGTTTTCTCCCCCTTTTTCAATATAAGGATGGTTGTGCTTTTATTCCATCGTTTTGGTATTTTTCCACTTTTTATTATTTTACCAAATATGGTCTGTATATTATCAGTTCGGCCGCGGTTGTAATCTTCCTCGAAGACCACACGTAAATTATTAAATTTACATTACATTCAAAATCAGCTTCTCAAGCACCCGGTGAAGAAGAAGAGAAGAATATTTTGCTCGCAAAATATCCTACAATCCCACCTAAAGCAAGAAATCAAGCCATGGTCTATAATTCTTTTGTTAGAGCACTTCTGCTGTATTTTATCATCTCATTAGTGATGTCAATGTCAGGAAATTTTCTGTTTTTTAATTTTGTTATTGCCTGTTCTAATATATCTTTAATTGATAACCTGAAGATTTGCTACGTGTTGAGTTCTTCCTCATTTGTTTTGTCGGTATCTTGAGTATTCTTTAGCGCGTCAATAATTTCTTGACCGTCTTCTTGGGAGGGTATGTAAAGCCGTCAGTCCCCGTGTGTTAATGATTTGCCATCAGAACAATAAAAACAGTGTGCAGACACACCGAACGGAAGCCTAGCAAGCTACCTAAGATGTAAAAACCACTGCTCAAAGAACTAATTCAATGAATTAGTTAAAAAACAGGTCATGGACCTACAAATAAGAAAAGAATCTTATATTTCCTTCATTCTATTAGGAATGAATTATTTTTCGATCTTATCTGGGCTAGATCCGTCGTGTTTTACTAGACAGGGGTACCTCGAGTAGGGTGTGGTTCTTCACTACTCACGATGACCTTAGGTAGGGAGAAGCTAAGAACTTTGTAGCTCTAATTTTTAGCAAATTTAAAACTTCGCAATCCCCCGCCGTGAGCACCGAAGTTCAGTGATCCAAAGAAGTTCCAGCGAAGTTCCGAAGGAGCTCTAGAAACGCTGGCCCGCGGTATCCTGGGGGATCTCCCGACTTCGCTTTACCTGCGTGGTAATTTTCAGCTGATGTCATTTGATATTGAAAAATACTACCTCGAAGGACTTCGGCTTTCAATGTGTTTTTGCCTTTATTTGGTTGCTTATGTAAACATGATGTCATCCATGTCGGCACCCTGGGGCTCCTGTTGGCTATGCTGAGTGTATCTGAATGCCCATAGCCCTACTATTGTGCCAGAAACCCCAAAATTTAATTAATATCTTTGTACACCAAGAATTAATTGAAAAGCACCGCAAATACACTAGAGAGATTTATGTAGTCTTTGTGGACTTTGAGAAACCCTTCGATAAATTAAATAGACAAAAGCTTTGGAACATTATGGCAAGAAGAGGATACCCACAACATCTTATAAACAACTTTAATAAAATATAACATCAATAACACTCCGACTTGAGGAGAGACTTACTGAAGGAATATCAACCAATCAAAGCGTTCGGCAAGGATGTGGTCTGTCTCCAACGCTTTTCAATTATTGGAAAGCTGAGGTGGACAATGTACACAAGAAAGAAATTCAAGTTAACAACAACGGAAAACTAGCTACAGTGGTTTATGCTGATGACCAAGTGGTGTGAAACGGTAAATGATCTCCAAATCATTCCCATACTACGTCGCCTATGTTCGGAACGTATGATAATTTTAAAATATCAATAAAGAAGACAAAAACGATGGCTTTCGCCGGAAAAGATCCAATAAGGACAGATATTGTCATATATAACAACATAACTGAACAAGTTCGAATTTTTATTTAAAAATGGAAAAAACAACAACAGACAAAACAAACTAAACAGATAGATTTAGAGCTATATGCGACACAATTCTGCAAAACTGCAACAATACCAACATTGACCTGCGGATGTTTGGGTAAAAAAGACGAGAGCAGACTTCAAACTGCAGAGATTCAGTTCCTGAAAGCTACAAAGGGCTGCACCTAAATTGGCAGAATACGAAGCGAAGAACTCGCTACACGAGCTGAACATTAAACCACTGCTAAAGTTTATTAAGACTTTCCGACAACGATGTTGTGAGCATATGGACAATAGTGAACCAGAAAAATTGATAATGGGATACCATCCTAATGGAATAAGGGAAGTTGGGCGAACGAGGAAACGATGGACGTCGGAACAGGCTTTAGCCTAATCCAGGAAGTTTAACGATGACTATTGCACACATGTGTCACATGACTAACATCAACCAATGATATTTAGGGATCCGATCAATTCTAACCAATGGAGTTAGAATTACGCGATAATTGTTCAAGTTGCTTTGATAATTGCACATATGCTTCTTTTTGATAATTGTATACGTTTACTTTATATCATGTGATACATTTTTTATATGAAATAAAAATTCGCCGTCGGCAAGATTCGAACCTCGGATATTCTCATTGCTAATCATGTACTCATGTACTATCACCATTTCGCCACAGCGGGTGACATACAAAGTAATGCTTTAAATTGTCAAATCTGCTACACAATAACCATAGAAACACTACTTCAATTATATTTAACCTCCAAATTCTAATGTGTGCAATAGTCTTACCGAATTTATTACGTGCATTATTGATTATCGTCCAATTTGACTACATTGTTATATTCAAACTTTGTTGTCAATAGTAAATATCCTCATGCTTCGCATTCGGACATTTACTTGACAACAAAGTTTTCATAGCAACGTAGTCAAATTGTTACCGATAATCAAAAATGCACTTAATATATTATATATGATAATGTCCTATAATTAAAATGAAGACGTATAAAATTATATTTATTTTCAAAAATACTTCTACGTTTTTGTTTTCAAAAATATTCGATTATCTTTAAATTTCTTAGAAAAAACGGTAAATAAAAAATTCGTTGAAATAAATTAAATGTGAAATAAATTCAAGAAATCAATTTTAATACGACCCTACGTAAACGGTTTAATAGTTAGGGCGTTAGGGGTGATAAATTACGAAGAGCAGGTGTTGACTGAGTTGCCCAGCAACACCAACAATAAAGTAATTTTATTCGGAAGTATGTCAGAGACGTTTATATACATTCATTTAATATTATACTAAACATCGAAAACCTTATACAACATTTTACAATTATTTTGTTAACTCCAAAATAGTGCACATAATGAAGAAAAATTGCTTTAATAAATCCTACATCCATGTCTAAGTGGTAGGTGAGTCCAATACGTAAATTATCTTTTTAACATTACCATTAATACATTCAAAAAGTTATCAAATTTTTCTTTCAGGCAAACTTCCACTGATTTCTTAAATAAACTCGTCAAGTCCAGTTGGCAGTCGCGAAATGATTCTTCAAGTATATCTGGCGTATTGAAAACTGAACAACATCAAATTTCCAAAAGTCTCTCGTATGGCGAAGATCGTGCTAGTGATGGTATGCAAGTACCGCTTTTAGTATCAAATGAATGTTACACGATTTATTCAAACCGACCAAGACACAGCTGCAGCAATTGCTATTGCAATAAATCGCCTGTTACGCCAGCTCTAATTAAAAAATTGGATTCAAGATACGAGTACAAATTGAATCCTTCAAGACGCAGGATGTTACATCGTATTAACAAATATAACGGTTACGATTACAACAGTGCACGAGAAAGATACGTCCCATGTGATTTTTTGACAAATTTTGTTTGTGATCAAATTTCAATAAAACCAAATCAACCCGAGTGTTGTTTACATGAAGATGTTACATCTTTACGGTTTACCACCCCCAGGCAAGTGTACGAAGAGTTTAAAGCTCCTAAAGGATTCGAGAAGGAATATAAAGATATATTGGATAGTTGTAGAGATAAACTGATCACCTTACGAAATTTAGAAACTGAACATAAAGGTGTCCAAGCTGATGATGTCATAGAAGAAGAACCGGTTCTTCCTCCTTGCTGTACGCGTAGATCCGATGAAAATCTGGAGATCCCAAAAACGTGTGAAAAATCCACGGCAACAAACACGAAAATGGATCACCTTCGTAACATTACTTTTTTGGATTTAAATATAGACACCGATGTAAATTTACAAAAACTTAATACCTTCCGCAAAGAAAACTATTTTGATTGTCATTCTACAACACCCAAAGATGACTCGAATATTCCTGAACATAAATGCGTGCATAAATTTATCCTCAATGAACGTTTAATTCCGAAACCTTTAAATGCGGATCCGTATGGTCAAAGCAGTTGTACAATTTGCAAAAAGAAAATTGAGACGGGGATTCCCCGAGTTCAAGA
Organism: Podabrus alpinus; assembly: GCA_932274525.1. Taxonomy (NCBI): domain Eukaryota; kingdom Metazoa; phylum Arthropoda; class Insecta; order Coleoptera; family Cantharidae; genus Podabrus; species Podabrus alpinus. The sequence continues at coordinate 68,919,635 of OW026454.1, forward strand.
TTCGAATACACAACTGAAGATAACGGTTTCTAATACTAAAATTGCTGCTGGTGATGAAATTAAAAATGAAACTAAAGTAGAACCAAAATTACCCAAACATGTTAAAATGGTCAATAAGGCCAACAAAATAGAAATTACTGTGCCGCTTTATTTAAACAATAATTTTAAAATTAGTAAGCCTCTTAAAAATGCTACTCCTGCGCCGCCTGTTGATAGTTTAGCTTTAAGGCATCAAAAAGGTGTTTCCAAAAAATGAAATGATTTTTAAATGTATATTATTAGTTTTATCTGTATTTTTAAAATTTCATACTAAAACGTTTGTGAAATTTTAAATTTGTTTTTATTTTAAGCAGTAATGCTCGAGTCGTTCACACTGAATTTCTCATAAAAAATACATTGGTAATTTTGCATTTGTTACTTCCTAATCAATTTATTAGATTTTTCTCATGTAAACTCTATTTATTATATGATTATACATCGCTTATTACAACATAGTAGTACAAAAAAATTAATTTTTGGTTCTAAGATATAATATAAAAAACACGGTTAAGCCAGAAAAATTAAGTATCACGTCTGATAAACGGAGATAATAAATCTATAGGTATCGGAAAAATAATAGTTGAATTTTTTTCTGCTGATATTGTATTGAGAGTTTGCAAATACCGCAACTAAAAATAAAATTCGTTATAATCAAAAGTTTTAAAGCGTTTTGGTCCAAATTTTACCTGCATCGCCGCGGGAGATTCACTGATAACGTTTGCAGCTTCCTTCAACGCTCGCGATGCTTTCATTTCTCCTTCAGCAGCTATAACTTTGGCCCTAGCTTCTCTAGAAGCTTCAGCTTCTGCGGCCATGGCTCTTTGCAATTGTTGCGGCAAACTTACATCTTTTCTGTAGAAAATATTGTAAAAAAAATCTTTTCAAAACCAATTTAGTACATTTACATTTCCACCCTTTCAACTTGGACGCCCCACTCCTCCGTTGCAGCATCTAATGTTGCTTGCATAGAATGAGAAATTGCTTCACGGTCAGATAAAACTTCAGCGAGATTCTTGGTTCCCAAAATGTTTCTTAAAGTTGTCATTGCTAGTAATTTGGTGGATGCGCTGGAAGTTAATTTTTAGATTGAAATTTTTGTCGTTTCTGTCTTAAAATTTAATTACCTAAAGTTGGAAACTTTAACAATAGCATTGAGAGGATCGGCTATTTTATAATAAACAACTGCATCCACGGTTACAGTTACAGAATCCTTTGTAAGGGCCTGAAAATATTATATTAAGTAAATATAAAATATGGAGTAGGTATCAAACAAGGATATACACACCTCTTGGGGTGGAACATTAAATGATATGGTTCTTAAATCTACATTCATGTAGGTATCCACACAAGGAAGGATAAAAAAAATTCCTGGTCCTGCTGCACCTCCTTCTTTTAAACGTCCCAATCTGAATATTACGGCACGTTCATATTCTTGCACAACCTAAAAAGAGTTATATGTAAAAATATAAATGATAATTTAAAAGTTATACTTACTTTGAAGCAAAAGAAAATTGATATGGGAAATGTCAAAATGAGAAAAATGAGAGATCCCAGTGTAGCTGTAAACTCTACCCACGACATGATGTGGTATGGTTAATCTGTAAATAAAATTTTATATATTATATAAATAGATGCAAATTTGGAAAACCTAATGCCTTAGGGAGGTATAGCAACTGTTGCCCATGGTGGAGTGGTAAAACATTTTTGGTGAAAAGGAAGTGTAAATCGCAAATTCTCTGCCTTATTCCTTTTATTTGAATCCATTGAATTATTTTGTCTGATAATTATATTATATTGTCAAAACTTAGAGATTATAAATTGAGCAAATTGGAACAATTAAAAAAAACATCATAAAAATTTGGGATGAAATGTCTATGCAATTTCTGCGTGCAATTCTTTTAACAAGCGATTGAAGCTGGTTAAAAAGCCAAGAGGTGGAATTATTCAAAAAAATTATTATGGGTTCAACAAAATTAAGTTAAGGTTAATTTCAAATAATTAAAAGTTCTATATTATTAAGCTCCATGTTTTTCAATTTTGAAGCATCATTTGTATTCGTACTCTCTATTCATGATGTACATAATATTATTATAAGCCGGAACCGCTTGGATTATTTCTAAAAATTGTATTCTGCTGAAACTTTAAAATATTATGATTGGAACCGCTCTTGGGACTTTCTTTTCGAAAAAATAACTTTTTTAAAATAATTCCTCAGATCATCTATTGTAAATACAATAACCTAAACAGTGGTGGCTTTAAGGTTGGGCTGATAGTACCCTAAAACTTGTTCCGCAACCCTATAAATAGGTCCCCATGGCAAAATAAAAATGTTAGATTTCTTGCTAGGTGAGCGAATGGCTGAAATGTTAGCGTGTTCGCTTTCAAGCCAAGATTCACGGGTTCAAATCCTGTGAGGTGCTATCTATAGAAGAAATTTTCGCTCACCAAATGTCTATCTGCTGGCCCCAGATAACATTATTTATGGCTAAAAAAACTTCCCTGATGGAGTAGGCGGTGTCAAAATCGTCTATTCCCTTGGTTCTAAATCCACGTTAAGCTGTAGGTCCTCTGTGCTCGTCCCACATTTTCAACACACAACGAGCAGAGACAGGGAGGTATCGGGAAAATGTCGAAAAACGTTCATAACCGAATATACATACAGATTTTTTTGCTATAAATATTATTTATTCTTAATTGTAGGTAAAATATTATTATTATTTTTATATTTATAAATACAAGATATCCTCACTATCCATGCTATGTTCATAAGCAATAAACTCTGAATCCAAACGCTTTAAAGTAACTAAAACAATTTTTTAATTAAACGAAACTATTCTTTATAAAAATTTTATATTACGTTTCGGGCCATTTAAATTTGAAGATAATTAATAGTTTATTTATTTTTTAGTCCAATTTAAAAATTTTATAATTAAACAAAAATAGTCAATTAAATCTACAAAAAAGACACACTATATTTTGTTTTTATCTTTTATCTAAAATCGGTGGTTTTTAAGGCATAAATGAAATTAAGTAATTTAAGCGAAACTCAACATAAAATGAAGGTGAGAACATTTTTACGAACAAGTGAAAAGAAAATTCATTGTCATTTGTAATTTAAGTACAATATGTCGAATTTTTCAATCTCGAGTTATTTTTAACCAAGGGATTATATTATTTCCACGGATAAAATTTTTGAAACAATTATTTTGATAGAAATAACTTTTTGGTTAAAAATAACCAGAGATCGAAAAATTGTGCCTTAATGTTCTCGGATTTCATAGTTCTCACTCTAAAAAATCAGTTTCTCATTGAGTCCTTTCGTTGAGAATGCCTTATAATAATAATAATTGTCATGATATTGTGTTATTGATATAAAAACAGGGTTTATTTATTATATTTGGTTTCGGGTAATTTACTTTCAAACTATACATTTTCCCCCCTCTAATTCCAGCTTTTCTGTAAAATAGATTGGTTTCTAAAAACTTAGCCTCAACTTCTAAATCTATTTTTCTAAAATAGGGGTATACTAAATAAACTAAACTATTAAAGATTTTAATAGAATATATTTTCCTGAAATGGATAGAGGCATATAACTCCTCGTTTAAATATACAGAGATTGTAAGAAACGAACAAAAAAGAAAACTTTCAATTTTTTTAACATTTTTTTACTGAATTTAATCCAGAACTCGAGGGTCGTTGATTTTAAAAAATAAATGATTATAATCTAGTTTGTAGATAATTTGGTGTTTTTTAGAAAGGCATTAAACCATTAATATTACAAATTAATAGCTTCGATGCGATGGGCGTTTGAATATAGTAAAAATTAAAGAAATTAATGAAGAACTTTATCCCACCCCCCATGATCACATTTCCTTACAAAAAAGTAGACCCCCCCTTCAAATATGACGTGACTTATCCTTGCATCCCCCCTTGATTTAAAGTTTAAAACTATAAATATTAACAAAATATAATCTAATTCTTATAATTAACATTGTGATGACATAATTTTGAAATTTGTAAATTTTTCGCGAAAGAATTCATTCAAGAAACTTAAACGTTTGATACAAATTTCTCACTAAAATTCTATTTGGGGGGGGGCAGAAATATGACTGTGACTTTCGTTAGAGCCTTGCTCTGCAATGGTAAGTTTGCCTCCCCCATGCTAAAACCTGAAGTGACACCCCTAGGTTTGATTCTGTTGGATTGTTTGTTGTTTGTAAAGACTTGATTATTTTGATATTCTGATTAGTCGACCATTTAATTTTCAGACGTCAGAAAGAAACGTCTTTTATGAATTACTTGTAGTAGGAAAGAAACTCAAGAAATATTAAAATATTTTTCAATAAGGAAATACATTGGAAAATTAGAATAAAAAAAAAAAACTTTATCTGAAAAACATGTGGTGTATTATTTGGTACCTACTAAGCATTTATGCAAATAAAATATTTATGGAAAAATAATATTTTTAACATAATTAAATTTTAACTTTATTTAGTACAAATGCATACATACTTTTAACATTATTAATATTAAGAGAGACGAGATTTTGTATTCTAATCCTATTATTAATATTAGTTTTTGAAAATATTTTGTTTTATATACCTACTGTAAATAAATGAACATTTTGCAGTCACCTTGAAAAAATAGCTTTGCAATAAAACACCGAAGGCATAAATTATTCTATCTTTTCAACAAGATACAAAACTTCTGAGAAATTCAACCTCGAAATATATTGCCATGATATTTTACGCATTTTACTTTTTTTAAATTTAATTTAAAAAAATGGATAAGTGGAGATCATATAAGATTACTTAAACCTTGGGTAATTGATAAAAAATGAAGTTGTTTGAAAATCTTGAATTTTGCAAATTGGAACGCAAACTAAAAACGAATTGATGTTTTAGTAAAAAAACAGAAGTCGCGACTTTTGAGAATTTTGGTTTCTCGTGTTCCATAAATTTTGGAGAGGAAGTCTGATGTACAAAAATTTTGGAGTTCACGGGATTCTTGCATTCTTTGGTAGTCTCTTGGCATTTTTTGTAAATTCCTGAAAGTCCCAATGAATTCTGGAGATTTTGACGCATTCTTTGGTAGTCCTATGACATTTTCTAAAATTTCGTGAAAGTCTTTGAAAATTTATTGCAAATTCTAAGGTACACTAAATTTTGATTTCGAACGTACTAACATGGATTCGATGGAGTTTTTTTACGTTAATTGAAATAAAATTCAGATAAAAATCCTGAAATATTAAAACTACAACTCATATTTTATGATTTCGACAAGAGCTTATCTTTATCTGAAATCACTCGGCAAAATTTTAGATCACATCGTAGAAAATTTTGCAAAAACTGAACTTACAAATTATATAGAAATTAAAGTACATACGTAAAAAAATTTAAATTGATGTTTACGTAGTGCTGTGTTTCAAGCTACCAGGGTCATGCAAATATCTTAATTTCTAACAAATACACAAAATTTACATAGAATTTGACCTCGTTAAAACTCAACAGATAACAAAGATGAACGAATTTAGCAAAATCAGGTTTAAAGAACCAATTAAGATCTTTAAGTATAGGGGAATGTTTTAAAAAGCTGAAAGATAAACTCAGAGAGGGTTTGATCACCTCAAAATTTAAGAATAAGGGATTGTTTGCCTCAAATATGGTAATATTACTGTGAATGTTATCACAAATATACATAACCTTAATGATAAGGTACAAAAATGAAATTTATTCCACGTACTACAATAATTGTGTAAAACCCATTATGTCAAAACTTGTTAAATAATCTATTCTATCAAATGTTCATAATTTCAAACCAAAAAACTCCAAAAGTGCATATAAAGGTCAATTTCGCTCAATGTGATAAGAAAGTTTGTGATAAACAAGAAAGGTATGGAACTTCGCTAAGAGTTGTTAACAAAACAGCTACCGTATTTGTGAGAGGTGAAAGAGACACACGGTTGATCAACTCAACATCGAGGAAACAGCTCCTGAAAGTTTAAACTCAATTAGAACACATAAAACACAAAATGGTGTGAAACTTCACTTACAGATAAGAAAATTTCGACGAATTTCGAGTACAGCGCAGAAAAATTAGACAGTCTTCCTCGAATGCTCAAAATGGTCGGACGTGCAGCTCCGTAGAATAAAAATCTTCTTTGAACGTTAAGTTTATCTAAAAATAGATAACAAAATTTGCAAATGGCTACCCTACAGTAAAAACAACTACACCATCAATGAAGTAAAAGTGACTCACCTTATTATAACTGAAGATCAACAACAACTGATATTCACTGACACTCAAAGAACGCGATTCTCAACATCAACAAGTGTCCACTAATAATTCAACGCCGTTAAATATTACCGAATGGAAGCTTCAAATTCCACTGACGCAACAAGCAACAAGTGTGTGCAACTTCGTAAAGTGACAGTGCGACGAAATTGTGTTTATGCGCAAAATCCTGCTTACATACAGGATGGATTAAAAATTAAGGTATTTGAAAATTAAATTTCTATTAACTTTTTATGTATTATTATTATTGTAAAATTTCGTCAACCCAAGAAGGAAGGAAGTTTTGAATTGATTTATTTAATATTTAATATTGTATATTTCTTTTAGATAAGAATTTATCTAAAAATTTGTGCGCATTGCGAATTTATTTAATTAATTTTGATAAATATAAAACCATTTTTGAAACAAACAATTTTTATTCGTCGACTTGATTTAACAACAGTAAGCATTACTCAATTTAAAGTTTCGTCAATGCAAGCTAGTAAGTTCATCTCAATTATCTTGAAATCAGCAATTTTAATATAAAAGAAATTCATTTCAACCCACAAGCATCCCTTAATTGAGTTAATTCTATGAACCTACCACACCCAGAGTGGAATCTCTAGACTGAGCTGGACAAAAAAGGGACAAGGATCGTGAATTTCTGAGTAATTTGTGCACCCTGAAGAATAAAAAATTCAATTTTATAAATTTTACTTTCACTTGAAAGTTGGCGCCTAACGAAACCCAGGGTGGTGCAGATTGCTCAAGGAATTACACAGCAGTAGTGTAGAACTGAATGCACATTAATAAATAAAACTGATCTGACTCTATCGAGACACATAAATTTTGATTCAAAATTCTGAATTTACGCCATGGTTATACAGTTTACAACCTTGTGAGCAAACTGATAATGTAAGACAGATAGGATGGAATGGATTGCGGTTAGTATAGGAAGAAGGATTATTAGACAGAAAATTTCGATAAGAGGGAATAATGCAAATACTGTAAGAACAAGGGAGAACTTGGGACAGCGCATAAAATACGAACTAATGTCGGAAAGGAGCAATAGAAAAAGACGTGGTAAGAAGGACAATAGACGCGAAAGAAAGAGGATACATGAAAGAAAGTACAGACTGCTATACGGTAAAGGAACAAAAAACAAACTCGAATATGAGAGGAAGAGCTGGGGAGAACGTAAAAATCGGACGAAGTCCATTCTTAAAAGGCCGTTCTTTATTTTTTTTAAGATAAAGGGATGAAATAGAAGCAGAAAGAAAAGCGGTTAACGGACGGAAGTGAGCCTGCAAGAAACGAGGAGCGAAACTGGGACGACCGAATGGAAGCACACGAGATACAAGAACTCTAATAGGTTAATGAAAGTTTAATCAGGGCCCCCATTTTGTGACCTTAATTATTAATATAAAAAAACTCACTGAAAAGGCCTCTTCAATATCTTCATTTTATAAAAAAATTGTGTCTTTAAGTGGTACGGTTCGGCAAGTAGAAATAATTTATTTCTTTTTTTTACAAAGCCAAATTTGAATTATTTTGGAGGGCTGTACAATGTAAACGGGCCACTTTAGCGCCGAACAAAAAAATACGGGTCCGTTTATTGGTAATAACTTAGAAGTATACTAAATTTAAGCAAAATCGAAAAGGGACATGAAAATAATTGCAAAAAAATTTGGTTGATTTACTATCTTATAATAATATATAGTAAATAATTATAAGATAGATGGTGTTACAGACTTCGCGTTAGGATATTATAATAATAATAATAATTCTTTATTTACGGAACAATTTCCTTTTAACTATAAAATACACACAATAAAAAATAAAATAAATAAATAATAACAATCACAAATTCAAAGCTGGCCTCAGCTGAAGTTTAAATTTCGCTAAAGAATAAGCGAAATTGTCGACCCCTATTGTGTTGGCAAGTTTTTGCGATCTTGTCATAGGCGAGTGCATTCCATAACTTGTCCTATGGAAATCAACCAGGAATTGGTCCGGATTACGGGTTACGCACGGGTGAGCCCAAAGATTAATCCTGAGCAGCAGATCAGGGCAATCAATTAAATTGTTCAATAATTTGAAAAGAAAGCACAAATCTAGGTACTCTCTCCTTTTAACCAAACGAGACAATCCCAAGTAGCCTAGCAACAAGTCGTAGTTAGAGTCCAAGGAGATGTGAAATTTAAAGCAGAGGAATTTCACAAATCTTCTTTGAAGTCTTTCAATACGGGTAATGTGCGTCAAATGGTACGGATGCCAGACCGTTGAACAATATTCGAGGTGCGACCTGACGTAAGCGACAAACAACAGGTTTAAGACTCTTAAGCTGGTGAACTCATGAGCATGTCTTAATATAAGACCTAGCATTTTATTCGCCTTATTTACGATTACATTTACGTGAGATGTAAAACCAAAGTTGGAATCCATAGTTACGCCTAGATCTTTGAAGCTACAAACGGTTTCAAGCTCGTTGCCTAACAAGGTGTACGTGTGATGCATACGGATTATCTTTCGCGTAAAGCGAATAGACTTGCATTTAGCAATATTTAATTGGATAAAGTTAGCATTACACCACGACTCGAATGAAAGTAAATCATTGGAGATCAGGTTGTAATCCTGATTAGAGTCAGCGATTTTGAAAATCTTTAGATCGTCTGCAAATAAAAGGAATTTGCAGTGCTTGAAGGCCCATTTGATGTCGTTGACATAAAGTATAAATAATAAGGGTCCGAGATGAGAACCTTGTGGGATACCGGATGACACTGGTATATCTCGAGAGAAAGTTTTACCAATTTTCACCTTTTGATGTCGATCGGACAAGTACGACGAGAGCCAATTAAGTATGTTAATACCAAAGCCAAGCTTACCCAACTTGAATATTAACCGTTTAGTATGGACGCGATCAAATGCCTTAGAGAAGTCTGTGTATAAGCAGTCAACGCTAGAGCCAGATTCCAGGTTGTTTATGACATATTCTGAGAAAGTGCATAAATTTGTTGCAGTTGATCGGTGTTTGAAGAATCCGTGTTGTTCTTCAATAATAACTCCTTTAACCACCCAATAAAGCTTATCAGTGATAATCCATTCAAAAAGTTTGGGGATCACTGATAATATACTTATTGGTCTATAGTTACCGACGTGGGAACGATCCTTGCCCTTGTAAACAGGCGTAATTGACGAAACTTTCCAGGCGCTAGGGAAGCAGGAAGTCTGCAATGATTTATTATAGAGCAGTGTTAAAGGCTTAATTAGACTTTCACTACAATTTTTCACGAATATTTCAGGGATACCATCCGAGCAAGGGTTTAAAGATGTCTTAAGTAAACGTAACTTATCAGCTACTTCCTCTTCACTGATCACGATATTCGTCAAATCCACACAATTCGCTAGGTAAGAGTCCCATTCAGTATTGGTAACGTTATCAGGGTGAACACAGTAAACATTCTGAAACGAGTTTGCAAAGAGGTTAGCTATGCCAGAAGAGTCTTCACAACTGACTGAAGCGTCGTGCATTTTTGAAGGAATGTCACTATCACTGAATTCAGACTTGCTTTTAATGAAGGGCCAAAATTGCTTGGGAGAATTATTTAATATCTTGCATTCAACATCGATAATATGGTTCTTTCTGTCGCATTCAATAGCCGACTTGCAGTATTCTCTTGCTTCGGCAAAATGTCGATATGTGTCCACATTCGGGAAATTCTTATATACCTTGTGAAGACGTTTCTTATTTAGGATTAATGACTTGGTACGCTTGCTTATCCAGATAGGGAAGGTGTCACGTTTCTTCTCGAATTTTAGTGGTACAAAAGATTTAATTACTGAATTAACGACATCGTTAAACGTGTTTACACAATCATTAATAGAACAAAGTTTGTCAATAAAATTCCAATTGACCTGGCACAACTGGTTGTTAATAATGGAGTACGGAGCATTTAAGAAATCTAAGTATTGACAGCGGCCTTCCGTCTTAAGGAGATCGATGGCAAGATCTGTGAAGGTGATAAGCAATGAGGGGTGATTTCTGTCAGCTGGAGTGATTAATGGCAAAGTCTCTTCAACCAGTAAATGGCTGCGGTTGTAGAAAACAAGGTCTAGAATAACATTATTAAGATTAGATATAGAGTTGAACTGTGAGAAACAGTTGGTGGAAAGCTCATCGCAGACAACTTCTTCAACTTGTGACGATACATTGATTGCTGATAGTGATGCACTGAAATCGTGTGACTGCCAAGATAGTTTAGGTAGGTTATAATCACCAATAATACAAATTTTACGGTTCGGAAATTGTTGAACAAACTTGCTAACCTGAGTAAGGTGACTAGTGTACACAAGTTCAGAAGATTGTGGAGGAATATAAGTGGCACAAAGTAGAATATTGTCATTACCCAGATTGATGGAGATCCAAACTTTATGACATAGTAATCATATTTATAATAAACAGAGATGTATTATTTTAATTTTGTACTACTTATATTAAACTAATTTCGCGATATTAATCATAATCATTAGCCAATAGGCAGTGGCGATTATACATAATTTTCAGTAATTATGTATAACCGCCAATTTGGCCAATTTCTCTGTAGCATTTATACAACATTAATTTGGCAATACTCGTAAATCAGCACTATCACGTTTTGCAGCACGACAGTTAAAAAAATAATTTCACATAATAGATAACATGTAATGAGGCAATTACTCTTTAATTTTTTGGTATAGTAAACATTCGGTAAACATTTGAAAAATTTTACTTTTTTTAAGAATGATCTTATTTGGATTATAATATGATATATATAATTTGGAATATAATATTCTAAAGTCAAGTCCATTATGCCTTCATGATGGAACCCCGCATATGGAGCCGGCATTTAAAGTTGCATAGGGTCACAATAAATACCTATCGTAAAAAAACGTTAATAAATCTTATGGGCGTATAAATTTGAAAATTTAATAGGGTAAGATACCCTATAGTTAGCACTGCACTAGTTATTGGCATGCTGGTTTATTTGTGTAAAAATAATTTTCAAGCTTGAATTGCTTCAAAAACTACTGGTACCACTAGATGGCAGCATTATTTTTTTTATGAGAAAACTGCATTGTGGACGGAGGCATTTGCATTGTTGTTTAATGCTCAAGTGCTTTTGTGAAACGTGTTCTACGACTGTTTTTAGAATTGAAAATCTGCCATTTTGTTAAATGCAGGGTATGTGAAAGACTGTTGTAATTACGTTGTTTTTGAAAGTTTTGAGTTGTAAATTGATTATAAGCTTTTAAATAATCTAAATTTTTAAGTTATTGTGCATAACCTAGAATTATTTGGCGGGAATTAATAATTTTGCGGTTGCCAACAATTGGATTCTCTAATGCGGTAAAACCAATGATTGGCACTGGGTGCCAATGACTAGGATTCATTATGAATTTGGCATTTTTCTAATTGTTGGCACCAATAGTGATATAAAATATGATAATGATTTAAACAAAATTAATAAATAATTTAAATGGGCACATAAAGAAAATGATTTGCCATCAGAAATAAAATACAATAAATAAATAAAAAATTCTTGCCGATTTCAGATGGCAAAACGAACATCAAATAAGTTAAATTTAAAATTATACACTGAAGAAAAAATCCAAAATGCTTTAGAAGAAGTAAAGCGGGGATTGCCCAAAAAGGCAGTTGCCAAAAAGTTTGGAATTCCCAGATCCACACTACAGTTCAAATTGAGTAGCAAGTTCAAAAAAATTAGGCATGGCCCTAAAACTTATCTAACTGAAGAAGAAGAAAACACTGTTGTTTCTTGGATGCTAGATAGTTTTAAGAAGGGGTTTCCACGTAGAAAAGACGATATTGTTGCTTCTGTAAAGAAATTTCTTGACGATAACCCTAGAAATACTCCGTTTCATAACAATACTCCAGGCAAACGTTGATTTCAAAGTTTTTTAAATCGTCATCCTACATTGACAAGTCGGACACCTGAGTCTGTAACAAGCGCAAGCAGCAATGTCTCAGAAGGTAACATACGCAAATGGTTTATTGATATCGAACAATATTTAAAAGAAAAAGGACACTTTGAAATACTGCAAGACCCCGGCCGTGTATTTAATGGCGATGAAACCTGCTTTCTGCTCTGCCCAAAAACGGGAAAAGTTTTAACTCCTAAAGGTTCAAAAAATGTATACGAAGTTGACCAGGGCAATGCAAAAAGCAACCTTACGGTTATGTTTACTTTTGGAGCTTCAGGCATAACAACACCCCCCCCCCATGGTTATCTATCCTTATAAGAGACTGCCCCAGCAAATTGCAGAGGGGGTTCCAAAGGGATGGGGTATAGGTAAAAAACAATATTTGATATTAATGTTATATTTGTCTACATGTAATTATTTTTAGGAATTTCCGACAATGGATGGATGAAGTCCGAAGTATTCTTCGAATATATTGCAAATATTTTTCACCCATTTTTGCTAAAATCTAAAGTCATATTTCCAGTTGTCCTCTTTGTTGATGGGCACAAAACCCATTTAACGTACCAAATTAGCAAACTGTGTTCACATCTCAAAATAATTCTAATAGCATTATATCCCAATGCAACAAGGATACTCCAACCAGCTGACGTGTCATGTTTTAAACCATTGAAAGCTCTTTGGAAACGTGGTGTATTGGAATGGAGAAGAAGCAATCCCTTTTGTCAACTTACTAAAATAGATTTTGCTCCAATTATAAACCAAATAATCTCTGAATTAGTACCCAAAACTATTACCAATGGTTTTAAGGCATGTGGGCTCAGCCCTTGGGATGTCAATTTAATTGATTTTACGAAATGCCTCGGAAAACAAGACAATCAAGACACTCGGTCGATTGTCTTATCCACAACATCTTTAGACTTTGAGAAATTTATAAACCTGTTTGGACCTGCTAAATTTGAAGAGTTACAAAGTATCTCCGTGGATGAGCTTCCTAATCTTTCTAAAGATTTTCAAATTCTCCATAAAATTTATCAATCATTCAGCTCCATAGAAAATAATGCAGAAAATATTGATTTAACATTCAGAATTCATAACGATTCTGTCGATTATGGCGGACATGTAATAGACGAAGACGACGTTAATCAATGTGACATTGCTGACAATACTGCTTCTATTTACGAGCCGAAATTATCTAGCAACACATTTTACAGAAGAAGAAATAATGGAGATGCCAATTTTACTTGATCTCAACGAAGACGAGAACAATTTTAATGATAACATAAGCAACTAGCTGGCACGGGCGGCGTTCGCCGCCCTTAACTATTTAAACCCAGAATAGATCCGAGAAGGCCATAGTTGTTCGGCCTTCGGCCTCACAGGGGGAGGACCATAATAGATCTGTGAAGGCCATAGTTGTTCGGCCTTCGGCCTCACAGGGGGAGGACCATAATAGATCCGTGAAGGCCATAGTTGTTCGGCCTTCGGCCTCACAGGGCGGACCGTAATAGATCCGTGAAGGCCATAGTTGTTCGGCCTTCGGCCTCATTACCACGACCACCTCGCCTCCAATTTAAAAAGTGTCGCAGGTCCCCCGGTACAAATATTACAAATTTTTGCACTTTTCCAAAAAGTTATTCACAGTTTTGCCAATGTTTTAGACAACCGAAGAAGAAGTTTAGAGTACGTTTTTGTGTTATAATTCCCAAAAACGGTTTGCCCGTCTATTTCCGGCGTTAATATATAATTATCGGAGCGTAATTTTTTTTAGAAAAATTTGCAAGGCCATTGAAAAAATAATTTTGATATTTAAATTCGGTTTAACACCTTCGGCGTTGAAAATACGAAGGAGTGTTCGGTAAATAAGAGCGCTACATACGTCCAAAGTTTTTACACAATTTTCACTTAAATGGGTCTCTCTCAAAGAAACGACGGATAATTAGAAAAAGCAATCGGAGCTTCGGATACGGTTATTAATTAATAACGAAAAACGACAAATAACGGCAGCATTTGCAAATTAGTGTCGACGTCAAAATTGAAAATCAAAATCGGAGGCGATTTCGGGCAAAATTTAAAATATGCAAAATGTGTATTTTCGTTGCAAAGCAAATTTTTTTCGAGAAAATTTCATTCGACATTTTCGATTTATATTTGTCTCCTCGACGTATTAAAGGCAAAAATAAATTTTTATTTTCCAAATTGCAGAAATCATTTCGCCCTTTTACCACGTCAAATATTGAACCAATTACATCGCCGCGTTATGAATTAATTCTTACAATTTGATGCCTCGCGTATTGCGATGCTAAAATTTCCAAGTTTCGAAAGATTGCTGCAGATTTTCAAAAAAACGCAATTTTAAAATTCTTCGTTTTTGTGAAGTCGGAAGAGATGGTTTTTGCTCTCTCTCCGTCGCCCCCGAACCCCCATCTCAAATATTTCGCCGTCAACGGATAGAATTCGTTTGAGCCGACATTTTAAGATGTCACAACAATTTTCACAACAATTTGATCGTTAAAAGCTCTTCATTTTTGAAAATTTACCGTGGAGTGCCGGTTCAATTTCAAGAAACTCAAATCAAACTTTGCACAATTTCGGACTTTCCGGGAAAGCAGTTCGATGAGTATTCACCGTAACATTTCTTAGTCTTCTTGCACAATTCCGGCGAGTTCTGCCGACCTAAAGTGCTCCGGTCTTATTCGCGGCATTCTGTTCTTTGTAATTATTTGTATTATATTTTGAGCGTTGAAATTACTAAATTCTAATATATTAATTTGTTAGTGGTTTTCATATTTCGAATTAAAGCCGCCATCCCGCCATCTGTTGACAGTATTTTGAATCACTGACAGTATGTCAGATTATTTCGATTTTTGACAAATTAAATTTTTTGTTTGCAAGACTTGTGATTTGATTTATCGAAAAAAGCGAATAACTTTTTTCCCCGCTCGAATTTTTTCTCCATTTATGCACGAATAGTTGCGCCTGGACCTACAAAATAACTGTGTAAAATTTGGTTGAGATCGGTCCAAGGGTCTAGGAACGTACAGCGAACAAACAAACACGCAAACAGACAAGCTCTTTTATATATTTAGATTATTTGTTGTGGCAAAAGACTCCAGAACGATTAGGTAAACGAAACACTGATAGAATGCCGTATGTAATAACTTCAACTGCGTTCAAAAATATTTGTGAAGAAAAAGTAAAAATAAAGGATGTGATTGAAAAACAAAAAGCAGATAAAAAAGCAGTTAAAATACAGACAAAACTAGAAAAAGTCAAAGATAAACAAATAAAAAGAAAAAGAAAAGATAAAAACTCATTTTCTAATAAAAGTGACAATTCAACTTTGGCAAAACCTGTGATTGAGGTTGAGAGTGTAAAAGCTGGTATCAAGAGAAAGCAGAATGATGAAAACTTACTTTTCAATGAAACTGGCAATTCGACTGTGGTAAAAGCTGTGACTAAACTTAAGAGCCCAAAAATTAATGTATTAGAAAATATTGTACTTAATAATAGCGAGGCTGAAAATGAACCACTTCTTCAAAATAATATTTTAACGGAAACGCTAGGTAACGCTAAAAGAATATTATTTATTGAAAGCCTAAAAGATGGTATCAAGAGAAAAAAGAATGATGAAAACTTACTTTTCAATGAAAATGGCAATTCAACTGTGGTAAAAGCTGTGACTAAACTTAAGAGCCCAAAAATTAATGTATTAGATACTATTGTACTTAATAACCAGGCTGAGAGTAAACCACATCTTCAAAATAATATTTTAACGGAGACGCTAGGTAACGCTAAAAGAATATTATTTACGATATTGAAAGCCTAAAAGATGGTATCAAGAGAAAAAAGAATGATGAAAACTTACTTTTCAATGAAAATGGCAATTCAACTGGTGTAAAAGCTGTGCCTAAACTTAAGAGCCCAAAAATTAATGTGTTAGAAAATATTGTACTTACTAATAGCGAGAGTGAAAGTGAACCACATCTTCAAAATAATATTTTATTGGAGACGCTAGGTAACGCTAATTTTAATAAAAGCGAAGATATACCATCCCGTTGTAAAACTGCCGCCATAAAAAAAAATAATATATTAGTATATTCAAATCTGTGTTTTATTTGTGTAACTAATATTTATAAGACCAAGATAGGAATTAAATGTATGAAATGTACCCGTACTTACCATTACAACTGTTTAGTGAAAAATAACATGTACAAATCAGAATTTTTATGTCCCACATATAACAAAATTAAATAAAAATCTTATTACATTACTAAAAATAAATTAATTTACCATCTTTTATTACACTAAATCAAAGACACAACCTGAGTTCCCTGAGTATTCTGGTGCCAACATTTGGATTGTCAATAATTGGATAGTGCCAATTACTAGTAAATTAGATGAGTGCCAATAATTAGAAAACAGTGCCAACAATTGGAAAAATTACATAATCTACAGTTTTATGCATTATATGGGTTTTAGACTTTAATCTGACAGATTTTACTCAGAAAACAGTAAAACTACACTCAAAGAAAATAATAGGTAAAATCAACTAAAAAGAGCATATGAAACGGCGTCTATCTAGTTTCATGGTTAAATCAACCACAAAATAATAGTTAAACCATTTTTGTTACCATACAATTTTAATGGTTATTTTGAACTAAGAAATAGTTGGTAAACAATTTTTTAAGTTAAGTAACAATTTTTTTAGTTCTACGACAACTTTATTTGTTCATATAAACCAATTAATAGTAGTTCAGTATATTATTTAATATTTATAATAAAAATATAATAAATAAAAATAATAAAAATATTTAATTTTTGTAATTAACCATATTTCTTCGTTTCAGCTGTTAAATTTTAACAATTTTAAACAATTTGATTAATTATTTTATTAACAACTCGACACTATTTATAATATTATTTAATCATTAATTTACCATAAATATTATGCTTCCATCCCTCCGTATCTGTGTATCTGGAAATAACTGAAAATTTATAAATCACTTAAAATTTACTTACATTTCTTTTGTCCAAACAAGATTCGAACCAAAGCCGCACGTGCATACATACAGAAAAGGATAACAATGTGGAAGCCTGCGGAAGAGAGGAAGAGAGGAAGGCCTAGAATTAGATGGAAAGATCAGGTGATAAATGACTTAACATTGATGGGAATAAACGGATGGAAAGAGAAGTCGGAGGACAGACAGAAATGGAGGGATATTGCCAGGACAGCTGTGACCCACGCAAAATTGTGATAAACAAAACTTGAAATGTAGATAATGAACATAATATGTAATAATGAGGACTGATCCACCTCAAAATATTGGATCTGTAAATCCGGAAGGATAGCGATATTCTCTTGAATGTAGAGCTGATAATAATAAAATAAGACTGTAATTAAACAAATTGCACGATCAGCACATTTGTGGATCATATTTAATTCATCACTAGGTGGAAAGAACTCAAAATTGCAAATGCATATTCAGCGCAGTGTACATAATATGTTCCTGGGGTCTTAAGAAAAAATACAATATCATAAAGGTCGGTAGCAGAACAATTTTATGTTTACATAAACATATCAACTAGTTGATTTTGCTGTAATACTTGTTTATATAACAATTATAAAGGTAAGCAAACTATTACTATGTTAGATTTAACCATTTGATAATAGTTAAATGTAAAATTGAACGCATTGGTAGTTTGATTTTACAAAATTTAACAAATTAATAGTTAGATGACAAAATAATAGTCAAATGTGCCTATTTTTTAAGTAGGTTTTCATCTTGTTGTGCAACAATTTTTTAGTAGTTGTAATAACAATCCACTTTGGTTTGAAAATACTATTAATGTAGTTTGATTTTACAAAATTGACTAGATTGTTAGCTAAACATTTAATTTAGTTGAATTAACCTATACTACTATTTCTTTGAGTGTACCCTATTTTCCAGACCCTAAAAATAAATTCTCATAGTGGGTCACTACAATATATTTTTAATTTGTACTAAAAGTTGAATGCCTTCTTAAAGTGCCAACTATTGGGTGTCTTACCCTAGTAACTCCCAGTTTAAATTTAAATTGACTTACCTATGGCTTCAATTTTTAATTTATTTATTTTGTATTTAATCAACGCAACGTAGGCATAACACTCAATAAACTTCTCTATCACTAAAGTAACTGCTCTATCGCTTAAGTAACAGTAATTTAAAATTTAATAAAATCGCAGTAAAAAATTAAAAAACCCCTAAGATATTGTATTATATACTATTCGAAAAATATGACATAAACATTAACCACGCGACGACCACACCAAACAAATCGAAGTCAAGGTTACTCCGCTGAGCGATCCCACACTCTTCACTGTTATTTAACAGCCAAACGAACTTTGTCAACTACGGAGCGTTATGTAGTAAACCGGGGCTGCGTTTTACAAATTTTTACACACAAAAAAAAAGAAATGGGATTCTCACACCAATCCAAGATAGCGTAAATAAGCGCCACCAACAAGTTAATTATAGGAAACTTGTATCCTCGATATTCGTAGCGTCTCTTCTTTTAAGGCGTAGGAATAAACCTCTCAGATAACAATGATAAAAATAAAAGAAAGAATGACAAATAATTACTTTAATTTCAAACGAAATAGAATTTGTACACCAGCCAAAATAAAAAAAAATACACAAATGAAATTTTATAACATGATTTCGCATGATTTCTTACTTGGTATAATGTAATATTCCTATGGTATATCCTTATAGTTTGGAGAGGGCGATGAGCGCTAGCACTTCAATATCTCAGTCTTTGGCACGTTAGTTAATTTAGGTTAATCGCAACCGGATTTAAATCACATTAAAATTGACATACACACACACATAAATAATACAAGAGAACACAAAAACGGCACTGGCCCGAAAACGCGACTGACCGGCGATTGACTAACTACTCCGTTAACGACTACATAACGATTTCGTTAACGACTTACTGACGGCTACATAACGACTACATAATGACAAAAGCGACTTACTAGCGACTTACTCTGTCGGCTCCAACGAATTCTATCCGTTGATGGCGAAATATTTGAGATGGGAATTCGGGGGCAACGGAGAGAGAGCAAAAACCATCTCTTCCGACTTCCCAAAAACGAAGAATTTTAAAATTGCGTTTTTTTGAAAATCTGCAGCAATCTTTCGAAACTTGGAAATTTTAGCATCGCAATACGCGAGGCATCAAATTGTAAGAATTAATTCATAACGCGGCGATGTAATTGGTTCAATATTTGACGTGGTAAAAGGGCGAAATGATTTCTGCAATTTGGAAAATAAAAATTTATTTTTGCCTTTAATACGTCGAGGAGACAAATATAAATCGAAAATGTCGAATGAAATTTTCTCGAAAAAATTTTGCTTTGCAACGAAAATACACATTTTGCATATTTTAAATTTTGCCCGAAATCGCCTCCGATTTTGATTTTCAATTTTGACGTCGACACTAATTTGCAAATGCTGCCGTTATTTGTCGTTTTTCGTCAACCGTCATCGTGTGTTAAATTAAAGACCGTTAATAACCATATCCGAAGCTCCGATTGCTTTTTCTAAATTATCCGTCGTTTCTTTGTGAGAGACCCATTTAAGTGAAAATTTTGAAAAAATTTTGAAAAAGTTTGGACGTATGTAGCACTCTTATTTACCGGCCGATCTTTAATTTTTAAGACACAACGGAAGCGTATCGCGACGCTCTATAATAGTTCGTCCATAAACATTCCTTCGTATTTTCAACGCCGAAGGTGTTAAACCGAATTTATATTTCAAAATTATTTTTTCAATTGGATAGCCTTGCAAATTTTTCGAAAAAAAATTACGCTCCGATAATTATATATTAACGCCGGAAATGGACGGGCAAACCGTTTTTGGGAATTATAACACAAAAACGTACTCTAAACTTCTTCTTCGGTTGTCTAAAACATTGGCCTTCACCGATCTATTATGGTCCTCCCCCTGTGAGGCCGAAGGCCGAACAACTATGGCCTTCACGGATCTATTATGGTCCTCCCCCTGTGAGGCCGAATGCCGAACAACTATGGCCTTCACGGATCTATTATTGTCCGCTCTGTGAGGCGCCGAAGGCCGAACAACTTTGGCCTTCACGCATCTATTATGGTCCGGCCTGTGAGGCCGAAGGCCGAACAACTATGGCCTTCACGGATCTATTATGGTTTTCCCCCTGTGAGGCCGAACAACTATGGCCTTCACGGATCTATTATGGTTCGCCCTGTGAGGCCGAAGGTCGAACAACTATGGCCTTCACCGATCTATTATGGTCCGCCCCCTGTGAGGCCGAAGGCCGAACAACTATGGCCTTCGCGGATCTATTATGGTCCTCCCCCTGTGAGGCCGAAGGCCGAACAACTATGGCCTTGTCGGATCTATTCTGGGTCTAGATAGGCAGCTAGTAAAATTTATAAAAATAAAATAAAAATAATTTAAAAAAAGGGGGGGTCGGATTACTACATTACCCCCTGCGAAAAAAAAGAAGGCGTGTTCTTAAAAGACGCATTTCTTTTTTAAAAAAATAAAAGGGAGGAGTATTATTTAATTACTCATTCCAAAAAACAATAATTACATAGGTTATCTTGTCATCCAAGACAGATACAATTTATTAAACTAAACAAATATTTAAAAAAAATATGTAAATAAAAAAAAATGTTTATGAACTATCCTTTTGTCATGACACTTTAAAAAAAAATGGGATAAAAGAGTTTGTATGTTTAGCGCGAGCAATAATTCACTTGAAAAAGTTTATGAGTTCGCCATGAAAGGTTTCACTGTCGATCCGTAATGTTCATTTGAGGATGTCTTCAGGTGTGCGCACTATGTCTTTATTTTTCACTACGAAGAAGTTTGTTGTTGAACCATTACACTTGTTTATGACGATTACTGGATATATACCTTCTGTCCATGCAACCTATGCTGCTTCCATCCTTTATACGAGCAAATTTTTGCTGTTGAACTTTTGGTTGAACATGATATTTGTTTACATCATTTTCTGACCTCATGCACTATATTTTTGACCACAAACTGTTTGAATTATTTTGACGATTGATTGCCTTAACTATTCCCTTATTTTGAATAGTTACCATAATTTAGCTTAACTTTGGCTTCATTCATGATCTTGGATGATTTACTTTAATTGGTTTTAGGCTTTCCTTCTGTTACACTTGTATGGATGTTCCAAGTTTTCGTGTGGTGATCGGATATTATTGTTGTTGATAGCTCGCTTCTATTTGATTGCACTGTTTGTTGGTTCTTTAGGTATTTTCCAGTGGGATACGCGTTACTGTCCTTGACAAAAAATTTGTGTACACACACTTTGTCTTTGGTTCGCGTAGGAGAAAATTTCCGCACTTTTGCTTAATAATAATTATTGATATTCGTGATTGTCATGCACTGTTTAAATGTTTATAATCGTTAGCGTAATTAAAAGAAAGAAGAATATAGTCCTTTGTATACACGTTCCGGAGGATAAGTTCATAAAAATATTAATAATAATGTATAACATATGACACTAAGCTGTAATGCCAATCAGATGACTTAAATAATGCATAATACATAATATACAAGCATCGAGGAAAAAAAAAAATTTTTGTTAATATTCTTCCTCACCCTTTTTACCAATTACTAAAATCTTACTTAAAAGATAGGCACTTCCTAGTTAAGCATCATGACGAATACACCAGCTTATATCCAGTTGACTCTGGCGTACCACAGGGCAGTGTTCTGGGACCGGTGTCACCGTGAATTTTTACCCCCCTGGGGTAAAATTTCACGGTAAAATATCCCTAGCGAAATTTTACCGCCTGTAAAAATTCTTTAGGGGGTAAAATATCCCTAGTAAAATTTTACCCCCGGTAAAATATCCCTAGTGAAATTTTACCCCCGTTAAAATATCCCTAGCGAAATTTTACCCCCGGTAAAATATCCCTAATAGCAAAATTTTACTCCTGTAAAAATTCTCCCCAGTCAGTCTAGCTCAGCGCTACTCCGCGAGGCCCACCGGCCTCCATAATTTCCAATGTCACTAATGTATACTTTCAGATGAAGGAGAAGGCCGGCTACGCCGGGATGCTCCATTGTGGTCAGTCCAGAAAATCGAAAAAAAAAAAAAAGTAAAAATTCTTTAGGGGGTAAAAATTCCCTAGTGAAATTTCACTAAGGAATTAGTAGTTTGTAATTAGTAATTTTATCGAATGAGAAGTGATGTAGTATGGGCAACAGAAGTTGAACTACATTTTACTGCGGCATTTATTTGATCAGATTTGTATTCATACACTTCCACAGATAATAATAAATCTTTCGGTTGGATACGTTTTCCTAGTACACTGCAATAATTATTAAGCGAACCCGATTACCAGAAGCCTGCGTTGTATTTAAACCATAAAAATGGAAATCATTTAGAGGTCGTAGTTAAGGTAAAAAAGACACAAAGAAAGAGAGTTGATTTTCAATTGATATGAACAATTTTTTTTTAATTTAATAAAAAAGTATTATTATTAATAGTCCACTTAATTTTAGTTTTTGCCTTGGTTTTTGATTCAGAACAATTTTTAACGTCGGTGAAATTTTACCTCCTCAATAAACATCCCTTGCTGCTTTGCTTAGGTTTTCCATCTGGGCTAATGCTTCGATGCGATCGAAATAGTACTCTGGATTGCTTACTCCGTTGTATTCATCTACGTTATTGGCTAGCATACCTAGCGATACGTACGGCGATAGAAATTGTGGCGCCATTTGATGTTGTGGTGTCGTTAATGGCGGTGTATGTCGTTGTGGTGTTGCTTGAAGTTGTGGTGTTATTTGATGTAGCGGTGTTTGGTGTTGCGACGTAGCTCTGGTATGATTAATATCAAGTGGGTCGTTTGGGACGTTACTATAGTGACCCGCACTAGTGACAGATCCGTCGTCGCTATCCGTATCAGACATTTTGCAGAAGAAGGAAATAAACGCAAAATTTTTGGGTGAAAAGCAAATTTAGCGCAGGGAAACACGAAGAAGAAAAAATTTGGCGTAACAAAATATAAGGGAAGAGAGAAAAAAAAATTTTCGCAAAAAAACAAAGGGGAATTATAAAAAGTAGTAAAAAAAATATTAATAGCGCGAATTATATACGTTGAACTTATACACTAATTTATTAAAAACACTTAAATTTTCTTGATTTAAATTTTTTATTTAACTTTTAATTTCCACAAAAATGATTATATTTCTTGAATTATAAAATGGACATAGATACACCTTAAATCTAGACTTATACAATACTAACTGAAATTTTATTAACATTGATTTTTATGTATTTTTCAAAATGGTTTATTTAGCGGAATTTTTATTCTAGAACATTCTAGACTTCCTTTTGCTAAATTGACAAATGGATAAACAATTACAATATTAGTATTTCCTGTTACATCATCTATCGGAAAATTACCAAGCTTATATAATTATTTTATTAGTTATTGGAATATATAACTGCGCGTAATAAAGATATAGCTGAAAAAAAAAAGAATTATTAGTAGCGCATTACTGAAAAAAAATTATTATTAGCACATAAAAGAGATATAACTGATAAAAAAATTATTAATAGCACATAAAAGAGATATAACTAAAAAAAAATTATTAATAGCACATAAAAGAAATATAACTGAAAAAAAAGAATTATTAATAGTACATAAAAAAAAGATATGGCTGAAAAAAAAAATTGTTTATCAAACATACAAAAATGGTAAAGATGGTAATGAAAAATCAAAATTTTCAATGCTGAAAGAAAAAGGTTCAAGAAATCTAAATTGCGATTTTGGTGTGTAAAAAAAAAGAATTTTTTTTTATAACAAAAAAAAGTTAGCGACTAATATTTCAAAAAAACTATGTGTGGAGATATCTTGTTCTTCTGTTTGCTCTGCTTCCAGACTCAAAAGCAGTGATAGAGAGTTTAGTCTTGCTCAGCAAGGAAAAGAACGAGATTGAATCCTCCCAAACTTAGCCAGTTATTGCCTTAATCCCACACTCAAGATTAATTTTGTGGTTTGTAGTCTTTGCCAGCAATAACAAGCAATAGATCTGAGGTTACAAGGTTACTTTACTGTTATGTTTAAATTTACTTTGCTATTACTTTACTGTTTTATATGAATTTACTTTACAATTACTTTCCTGTTTCATCTGAGGGTTTATTGTGGTTTCGTGAAAGAAACCTTGGTTTACCGTAATCCCGCCGCTATAGCCACCATTGTAGTAAACCGGGGCTGCGTTTTACAAATTTTTACATACAAAAAAAAAGAAAGGGGATTCTCACACCAATCCAAGATAGCGTAAATAAGCTGCCACCAACAAGTTAATTATAAGAAACTTGTATCCTCGATATTCGTAGCGTCTCTTCTTTTAAGGCGTAGGAATAAACCTCTCAGATAACAATGATAAACGTCCCATGTGATTTGTTGACAAATTTTGTTTGTGATCAAATTTCAATAAAACCAAATCAACCCGAGTGTTGTTTACATGAAGATGTTACATCTTTACGGTTTACCACCCCCAGGCAAGTGTACGAAGAGTTTAAAGCTCCTAAAAGATTCGAGAAGGAATATAAAGATATAGTATTGGATAGTTGTAGAGATAAACTGATCACTTTACGAAATTTAGAAACTGAACATAAAGGTGTCCAAGCTGATGATGTCATAGAAGAAGAACCGGTTCTTCCTCCTTGCTGTACGCATAGATCCGATGAAAACCTGGAGATCCCAAAAACGTGTGAAAAATCCACGGCAACAAACACAAAAATGGATCACCTCCGTAACATTACATTTTTGGATTTAAATATAGACACCGATGTAAATTTACAAAAACTTAATACCTTCCGCAAAGAAAACTATTTTGATTGTCATTCTACAACACCCAAAGATGACTCGAATATTCCTGAACATAAATGCGTGCATAAATTTATCCTCAATGAACGTTTAATTCCGAAACCTTTAAATGCGGATCCGTATGGTCAAAGCAGTTGTACAATTTGCAAAAAGAAAATTGAGACGGGGATTCCCCGAGTTCAAGATTCGAATACACAACTGAAGATAACGGTTTCTAATACTAAAATTGCTGCTGGTGATGAAATTAAAAATGAAACTAAAGTAGAACCAAAATTACCCAAACATGTTAAAATGGTCAATAAGGCCAACAAAATAGAAATTACTGTGCCGCTTTATTTAAACAATAATTTTAAAATTACCCAAGTAACATTTTTAGCCTGCAAATAGCCTGTAAATAGCCTGCACCTGACACAGGCCTGTGTCAGGCCTGCAATTTGTCTGTGCCTGCATTTAACCGGTAATTTAGCCTGCGTCAGGCCTGCCGTTGGGTTATTTATCTGGGCCTGTAATTAGCTAATAATTTAACCTGCGGCAGCCCTGCGTCAGGCCTGCCGTTGGGTTATTTATCTGGGCCTGTAATTAGCTAATAATTTAACCTGCGGCAGCCCTGCGGTTATGTTATTTATCTGTGCCTGCAATTTAGCTAATAATTTAACCTGCGGCAGCCCTGTCGTTAGGTTATTTATCTGTGCCTGCAATTTAGCTAATAATTTAACCTGCGACAGCCCCTGCCGTTAGGTAATTTATCGGCATAAAACAACATAACATTTTTTTGAAAAAAAATTTGATTGTAAAAATTAATCAAGGTAAATTAACGGTATCTTGGAATATATATTTTCAGCAATTGAAAAATGCATATTCATTATAATAACCTGGTATAAGTCTGTACACGTGTTGCTCGGAGCTGCATTTTTAAACATTTAATAATTATCGGCGTTTGTTCTTTTTCCGAATGCTGTTAGAAAAAATTCTGTTCACACATACAGTGGAAAGTGTATTTTAATAAATAAAATTTTTTAATAAATTACATATAAAACTTAATACACAAAAGTGTAAAAAAAATTGTGGGTTTCTGAGATTTGAACCCGGGGCCTCTCAGTACCAATAGTTTGGTTAAAATTTTTACAGGTTTACACTGCCAAAATTTTATTTGCGATTGATGACTCACGAATATTTTTTTCTAAAAGTTTCTGGAAAATTTAAATAATTTTTAATTGTAAAAATTAATCAAGGTAAATTAACGGTATCTTGGAATATATATTTTCAGAAATTGAAAAATGCATATTCATTATAATAACCTGGTATAAGTGTGTACACGTGTTGCTCGGAGCTCGATTTTTAAACATTTAATAATTATCGGCGTTTGCTCTTTTTCCGAATGCTGTTAGGAAAAATTCTGTTCACACATACAGTGGAAAGTGTATTTTAATAAATAAAAATTTTTAGTGAATAAGATATAAAAATACAAATTTTTATGAACACCCACGTGGTATGTCGAAAACAAAAATATTGTAGAAAAGAAAACTAATATTGAAATGTGAAAAATATTTAACATTAAAATATAATATATTATAAAATTAATAATTAAATAGCAATGAATTTTAATTCCGTCTTTTAAAACAGTTTTATCCAATCAGAATTAAGAAACATTTCACCGTTAACATAACGCTTGTTACTCATTGGTTACATGTTATTATAAATATATATTATGCTTATTTGTGATTAAAAGTATTTAAATTAAATTAATTATTGTTAAAATTAAAATTAATTAATTATGACAAATAATAAGAAGGTGTAATAGTGAAATAAGATATAAAAATACAAATTTTTATGAACACCCACGTGGTATGTCGAAAACAAAAATATTGTAGAAAAGAAAACTAATATTGAAATGTGAAAAATATTTAACATTAAAATATATTATATTATAAATAATTTAAATTTAAAATTGATATATCGAACCATCAAACGTTACAATGAGACATCACAACTAAAATAAACAGTTCTACGTGGCTCAGACGGCAACGCGGTGGTACATGGAAGGCAAAGGTCGAGGGTTCGATCCTCGGTAAGGGTAAGAATTTTATTTCAAAAATTCAACATTTAATTTCAGATTTTTCAGACTCCAAGAACAAAGAGGACGACAACATCATCAACCAATAAATATTAGATATTAGAAATATTACAAGGTCCTACAAATATTAAAAAAAACGGGTAAAATAAAAAATTATATGTTGTAGAGTTAAAATTGTAAAATTAGCAGCTGAAACGAAGAAATAAAATAAATGGTAAATTAAAAAAATTAAATTTTTTTATTTTGATTTTCAAAATTGATTATAGTAAATTAAATTTATTAAACGAAATTTAATCTATATAAATTATTTTTGTGCCAGGCGCTGCCTCGAGCCTGCGATAAAGTTTAATGCAGGCTTTTTTTTTGCCTACGATAAAGGTAACCGCAGGCTAACCGCAGGCCTGTGTCAGGGCTGCCATGAGGCTGCCATTAGGGTAATTTTTTACCTGCGATGAGTTAACCGCAGGCTATTTGGTGCCTGTAATCAAGTTTAACACCGGCTATTTCTTGCGCCACTTAAGCTGTTTCGTACCTGTGTCAGGGTGTTATTGAGGCTGCCGCAGGTACAGGCACAGGGACAGGCTGTACCTGACAGGCTGTTTACAGGCTATTCGCAGGCTAAAATGTTTATTGGGTAGTAAGCCTCTTAAAAATGCTACTCCTGCGTCGCCTGTTGATAGTTTAACTTTAAGGCATCAAAAAGGTGTTTCCAAAAAATAAAATGATTTTTAAATGTATATGAGTATTATTAGTTTTACCTGTATTTTTAAAATTTCATACTAAAACGTTTGTGAGATTTTAAATTTGTTTTTATTTTAAGTAGTAATGCTCGAGTCGTTCCACACTGAATTTCTCATAAAAAATGCATTGGTAATTTTGCATTTGTTACTTCCTAATCAATTTATTAGATTTTTCTCATGTAAACTCTAAGTATTTATTATATGATTATACATCGTTTATTACAACATAGTAGTACAAAAAAATAAATTTTTGGTTCTAAGATATAATAGATATACAAAAAAAAAGGTTAAGTCAGAAAAATTAAGTATCACGTCTGATAAACGGAGATAATAAATCTATAGGTATCGGAAAAATAATAGTTGAATTTTTTTCTGCTGATATTGTATTGAGAGTTTGCAAATACCGCAACTAAAAATAAAATTCGTTATAATCAAAACTTTTAGAACATTTAGGTCCAATTTTACCTGCATAGCCGCGGGAGATTCACTGATAACGTTTGCAGCTTCCTTCAACGCTCGCGATGCTTTCATTTCTCCTTCAGCAGCTATAACTTTTGCCCTAGCTTCTCTAGAAGCTTCAGCTTCTGCGGCCATGGCTCTTTGCAATTGTTGCGGCAAACTTACATCTTTTCTATAGAAAATACGGTAAA
The DNA here is from genome assembly GCA_932274525.1 of Podabrus alpinus. NCBI lineage: Eukaryota > Metazoa > Arthropoda > Insecta > Coleoptera > Cantharidae > Podabrus > Podabrus alpinus. Next base: position 68,948,288 of record OW026454.1, read on the forward strand.
GTTTTTTTTTCAAAATCAATTTAGTACATTTACATTTCCACCCTTTCAACTTGGACGCCCCACTCCTCCGTTGCAGCATCTAATGTTGCTTGCATAGAATGAGAAATTGCTTCACGGTCAGATAAAACTTCAGCAAGATTTTTGGTTCCCAAAATGTTTCTTAAAGTTGTCATTGCTAGTAATTGGGTGGATTCGCTGGAAGTTAATTTTTGGATTGAAATTTTTGTCGTTTTTGTCTTAAAATTTAATTACCTAAAGTTGGAAACTTTAACAATAGCACTGAGAGGATCGGCTATTTTATAATAAACAACTGCATCCACGGTTACAGTTACAGAATCCTTTGTAAGGGCCTGAAAATATTATATTAAGTAAATATAAAATATGGAGTAGGTATCAAACAAGGATATACACACCTCTTGGGGTGGAACATTAAATGATATGGTTCTTAAATCTACATTCATGTAGGTATCCACACAAGGAAGGATAAAAAAAATTCCTGGTCCTGCTGCACCTCCTTCTTTTAAACGTCCCAATCTGAATATTACGGCACGTTCATATTCTTGCACAACCTAAAAAGAGTTATATGTAAAAATATAAATGATAATTTAAAAGTTATACTTACTTTGAAGCAAAAGAAAATTGATATGGGAAATGTCAAAATGAGAAAAATGAGAGATCCCAGTGTAGCTGTAAACTCTACCCACGACATGATGTGGTATGGTTAATCTGTAAATAAAATTTTATATATTATATAAATAGATGCAAATTTGGAAAACCTAATGCCTTAGGGAGGTATAGCAACTGTTGCCCATGGTGGAGTGGTAAAACATTTTTGGTGAAAAGGAAGTGTAAATCGCAAATTCCCTACCTTATTCCTTTTATTTGAATCCATTGAATTATTTTGTCTGATTATTATATTATATTGTCAAAACTTAGAGATTATAAATTGAGCAAATTGGAAAAATTAAAAAAAACATCATAAAAATTTGGGATGAAATGTCTATGCAATTTCTGCGTGCAATTCTTTTAACAAGCGATTGAAGCTGGTTAAAAAGCCAAGAGGTGGAATTATTTCCACCTCTTGGTGGAAATAAGGAAAGGGAGGTGGAACTCAATTAAGTTAAGGTTAATTTCAAATAATTAAAAGTTCTATATTATAAACTCCATGTTTTTCAATTTTGAAGCATCATTTGTATTCGAACTCTCTGTTCATGATGTACATATTATTATAAGCCGGAACCGCTTGGATTCTTTCTAAAAATTGAACTAAGTATTCTGCTGAAACTTTAAAATATTATGATTGGAACCGCTCTTGGGACTTTCTTTTCGAAAAAATAACCTTTTTGAAATAATTCCTCAGATCATCTAGTGTAAATACAATAACCTAAACAGTGGTGGCTTTAAGGTTGGCTGATGGTACCCTAAAACTTGTTCCGCAACCCTATTAATAGGTCCCCATGGCAAAATAAAAATGTTAGATTTCTTGCTATAATAAATATTAATTATTCTTAATTTTAGGTAAAATATGATTATTATTTTTATATTTATAAATACAAGATATCCTCACTATTCATGCTATGTTCATAAGCAATAAACTCTGAATCCAAACGCTTTAAAGTAACTAAAACAATTTTTTAATTAAACGAAACTATTCTTTATAAAAATTCTATATTACGTTTCGGGCTATTTAAATTTGAAGATAATTAATAGTTTTTTTATTTTTTAGTCCAATTTAAAAATTTTATAATTAAACAAAAATAGTCAATTAAATCTACAAAAAAACTATTCATGTTTTAGTATTAATAGTTCAATGTTTTTTTTAAGACCGTGCAGTTATCTACACACTAGATTTTGTTTTTATATTTTATCTAAAATCGGTGGTTTTTAAGGCATAAATGAAATTAAGTAATTTAAGCGAAACTCAACATAAAATGAAGGTGAGAACATTTTTACGAAGAAGTGAAAACAAAATTCATTGTCATTTGCAATTTAAGTACAATTTGTCGAGTTTTTCAATCTCGAGTTATTTTTAACCAAGGGGTTATTTCCACGGATAAAATTTTTGAAACAATTATTTTGATAGAAATAACTCTTTGGTTAAAAATAACCAGAGATCGAAAAATTGTGCCTTAATGTTCTCGGAATTCATAGTTCTCACTCTAAAAAATGAGTTTCTCATTGAGTCCTTTCGTTGAGAATGCCTTATAATAATAATTATTGTCATGATATTGTGTTATTGATATAAAAAAAGGGTTGATTTATTATATTTGGTTTCGGGTAATTTACTTTCAAACTATACATTTTCCCCCCTCTAATTTCAGCTTTTCTGTAAAATAGATTGGTTTCTAAAAACTTAGCCTCAACTTCTAAATCTATTTTTCTAAAATAGGGGTATACTAAATAAACTAAACTATTAAAGATTTTAATAGAATATATTTTCCTGAAATGGATAGAGGCATATAACTCCTTGTTTAAATATACAGAGATTGTAAGAAACGAAAAAAAAAAGAAAACTTTCAATTTTTTTAACATTTTTGTACTGAATTTAATCCAGAACTCGAGGGTCGTTGATTTTAAAAAATAAATGATTATAATCTAGTTTGTAGATAATTTGGTGTTTTTTAGAAAGGCATTAAACCATTAATATTACAAATTAATAGCTTCGATGCGATGGGCGTTTGAATATAGTAACAATTAAAGAAATTATTGAAGAACTTTATCCCCCCCCCATGATCACATTTCCTTACAAAATGTAGACCCCCCCTTCAAATATGACGTGACTTATCCTTGCATCCCCCCTTGATTTAAAGTTTAAAACTATAAATATTAACAAAATATAATCTAATTCTTATAATTAACATTGTGATGACATAATTTTGAAATTTGTCAATTTTTCGCGAAAGAATTCATTCAAGAAACTTAAACGTTTGATACAAATTTCTCACTAAAATTCTATTTGGGGGGGGGGCAGAAATATGACTGTGACTTTCGTTAGAGCCTTGCTCTGCAATGGTAAGTTTGCCTCCCTCATGCTAAAACCTGAAGTGACACCCCTAGGTTTGATTCTGTTGGATTGTTTGTTGTTTGTAAAGACTTGATTATTTTGATATTCTGGTTAGTCGACGATTTAATTTTCAGACGTCAGGAAGAAACGTCTTTTATGAATAACTTGTAGTAGGAAAGAAACTCACGAAATATTAAAATATTTTTCAATAAAGAAATACATTGGAAAATTAGAATTAAAAAAAAACAACTTTATCTGAAAAACATGTGGTGTATTATTTGGTACCTACTAAGCATTTATGTAAATAAAATATTTATGGAAAAATAATATTATTAACATAATTAAATTTTAACTATTAGTACAAATGCATACATAATTTTAACATTATTAATATTAGTTTATGAAAATATTTTGTTTTATATACCTACTGTAAATAAATGAACATTTTGCAGTCACCTTGAAAAAATTATTCTATCTAAATTTCAAAAAGACACAAGACTTATGATAGAAATTCAACCTCGAAATATATTGCCATGATATTTTGCGCATTTTGCTTTTTTTAAATTTAATAAAAAAAATGGATAAGTGGAGATCATAAATATAAGCTTACTTAAACCTTGGGTAATTGATAAAAAATGAAGTTGTTTGAAAATCTTGAATTTTGCAAAATGGAACGCAAACTAAACGAATTGATGTTTTAGTAAAAGAACAGAAGTCGCGACTTTTGAGAATTTTGGTTTCTCGTGTTCCATAAATTTTGGAGAGGAAGTCTGGTGTACAAAAATTTTGGAGTTCACGGTATTCTTGCATTCTTTGGTAGTCTCTTGGCATTTTTTGTAAATTCCTGAAAGTCCCAATGAATTCTGGAGATTTTGACGCATTCGTTGGTAGTCCTATGACATTCTCTAAAATTTCGTGAAAGTCTTTGAAAATTTATTGCAAATTCTAAGGTACCTACACTAAATTTTGATTTCGAACGTACTAACATGGATTCGATGGAGTTTTTTTACGTTAATTGAAATAAAATTCAGATAAAAATCCTGAAATATTTAAAACTACAACTCATATTTTATGATTTCGACAAGAGCTTATCTTTATCTGAAATCACTGGCAAAAATTTAGATCACATCGTAGAAAATTTTGCAAAATCTGAACTTATATAGAAATTAAAGTACATACGTAAAAAAATTTAAATTGATGTTTACGTAGTGTGTAGAACTGAATGCACATGAATAAATAAAACTGATTTGACTCTATCGAGACACATAAATTTTGATTCAAAATTCTGAATTTACGCCATGGTTATACAGTTCACAACCTTGTGAGCAAACTGATAATGTAAGACAGATAGGATGGAATGAATTGCGGATTCGACATGAAAATAATTGCAAAATATTTTGGTTGATTTACTATCTTATAGTATCGTATATAGTAAATAATTATAAGATAGATGGTGTTACAGACTTCGCGTTAGGATATTATGACATAATCATATTTATAATAAACAGAGATGTATTATTTTAATTTTGTACTACTTATATTAAACTAATTTCGCGATATTAATCATAATCATTAGCCAATAGGCAGTGGCGATTATACATAATTTTCAGTAATTATGTATAATCGCCAATTTGGCCAATTTCTCTGTAGCATTTATACAACATTAATTTGGCAATACTCGTAAATCAGCACTATCACGTTTTGCAGCACGACAGTTAAAAAAATAATTTCACATAATAGATAACATGTAATGAGGCAATTACTCTTTAATTTTTTGGTGTAGTAAACATTCGGTAAACATTTAATACTTTTGATTCTTGATCAAAAAAAATTTCGAAATTCTAGGAATTGAAAAATTTTACTTTTTTTAAGAATGATCATATTTGGATTTTAATAATTTTCAATAATATAATATTCTAAAGTCAAGTCCATTATGCCTTCATGATGGAACCCCGCATATGGAGCCGGCATTTAAAGTTGCATAGCGTCACAATAAATACCTATCGTAAAAAACCGTTAATAAATCTTATGGGCGTATAAATTTGAAAATTTAATAGTAACTCCCAGTTTAAATTTAAATTGACTTACCTATGCCTTCAATTTTTAATTTATTTATTTTGTATTTAACCAACGCAACGTAGGCATAACACTCAATAAACTTCTCTATCACTAAAGTAACTGCTCTATCGCTTAAGTAACAGTAATTTAAAATTTAATAAAATCGCAGTAAAAAATTAAAAAACCCCTAAGATATTGTATTATTTACTATTCGAAAAATATGCCATAAACATTAACCACGCGACGACCACACCAAACAAATCGAAGTCAAGGTTACTCCGCTGAGCGATCCCACTCTTCACTGTTATTTAACAGCCAAACGAATTTTGTCAACTACGGAGCGTTAACCTAACCCGTAATAAAAATGCCATAACTCTCAAGTTAAATTAAACCTAAAAATATACAAATTTTATTAAATTTGTTTCATTAAATAAGTACAAAATTAGATTACAATTAAAAAAACAACTCAAGAATTATTACGTGGTGCCACTGGCATAAAAGCCGAAATAATATCCATCGGTAATGGAAAAATAATAGTTGAGTTTTTCTCCGCAGATATGGTACTAAGAGTTTGTAAATATCGCAACTACAAATAAAATAAATAATTAAACAAAAAATTCCAATTTGTTTCAATTTTACCTGAAGTGCTGCAGGTGATCCGCTCATAACATTAGCCGCTTCTTTCAAAGCTCGGGACGCCTTCATTTCTCCTTCAGCAGAAATAACTTTAGCCCTCGCTTCCCTCGAAGCTTCGGCTTCTGCCGCCATAGCTCTTTGTAACTGATGGGGCAAACTTACATCTTTTCTGTGAAAAAAATTGGATATAATAATATTAATTTAAGTTTCAATATGGTATGTGGGTACATTTCCACCCTTTCTACTTTAACACCCCAAGGATCGGTAGCGACATCGAGCGTCGTTTGCATAGCGTTAGAAATCGCTTCGCGATCAGATAAAATTTCGGCAAGATTTCTGGTTCCCAAAATATTTCTTAAAGTGGTCATAGCCAACAGTCGAGTTGAGTTACTAAAATTTTAGAATATTACATTTTTGTTTGCAAGGAGGAATAAAAGATCACCTGTAGTTTGTAACTTTAACGACAGCGTTTAGGGGATCGTCTATTCTATAGTATACGACAGCATCTACAGTTACTGTGACAGAATCTTTCGTGAGGGCCTATAGAAGTGAGATACAAAATTATGTGATTTAAAAGTAAGACTAATACCTCCTGAGGTGGAACATCGAACGATACCGTTCTCATATCAATTTTGCAGTAGGAATCGATACAAGGAAGTATGAAGAAGATTCCAGGTCCTCGTGCGCCTCCTTCTCTTAGGCGTCCTAACCTAAAGATGACAGCACGTTCGTATTCTTGTACAACCTAACATGGATTTTAAGTTGTTAATTAACCAATTTTTACAAGAAACAGTTAAATTTCTGCGCAGAGACGAGTTTAGAGCGTTTGCGCAGTTTTTTCTGCGCAGAAATTATACCTTTTTCGCGCAAGTTATCTAATGTGAAATTTAGTAAAAACAGTTTACTTACTTTGAAACACCAAAACAGAGAAAATGGAAATGTTATAATGATTAGAATTAGCGATCCAATTGTGGCTGACAACTCAACGCATCCCATTGTGTTTGGTTGATCTGAAATTTAAAAAATATGTTGAAAAAAAAGGAAATATTTTCAAATTTCAGAAAATAGTTAAATTCCAAGGAAAAATCAATATAAAATTGCTAAGCTGTTTACTTACTTTGATTGCTTAACATTTTTTGATTTTATTCCTAAGAGATATTTTTGATCAATTTTTATTTAATTTTTGTTTATATGCAACTGAAGATTCCAAATAACGGTGAAACGGCGCTAATTTGCATTACTTACAAGATGTTTTAATTTGGAGAGTTGGGAGGCTGATCAATAAAAAAAATGTGTGCAAAAATGCAAAATGCAAAATTTTCCCGATATTTACAAATGAATTGTAAAAAACCCTCAATTAAATTTTAAATTCCAGATATTTACACCATGTTGTACACTAAAATTGTAGAGTACATCACAATTTTAATGACCTCTCTCTTTTTTGAAAGTTGTTCCAGGTTGTTCTATGATTATCCTATGTGATTCTAAAATAATTTTCTGTTAATTGAAAAAATAACGCGAAAACTCGTTTTTCAAGTCAGTCTCCCACATTTAGTAAATTTTATTTTTGTTTTTACAGGTTCTATATTTCTTCCAGATTCTTTTAGAAAATTAAACTCATAGTGAGTGCAAAAATGAAGTCAAAGGAGAGAGAGAAAACTTTTAGGCCAGCCCTTACTTTTAAAAGTTAAAATTGTTTTGATTGTTATGTATTGTTTCTAGAAATTAATCTTACTAGTACAAGTACAAAAATGAAGTCATGGGAGAAAGTGTAAAATTTGATATTTTTCAGTAACTTCGATTCAATTATATATTGTTATGAAATAATGAAGACATTCTAAAGTTTTCTAAAATCTCCGTGGGCTTTTCTTCCAATTAGGGATTTTAGTTCCTCCAACTTCATTTTTTCCCTAAAACTCGCTTAATTTTATTATTAGGGAAAATTATAATCAGAGCAAATTGAAGAGCACAAAATTATAAAGAAACTAAGTTTTTCACAATTCACTTCAGATGATTAAGATGATATGTACAAGAATTTTATTCAAAATATGAATTATTTAAAAATTTAGTTCCAATTTATTAAAATGAAACGCATTTCGCCTTTCTGGAATTAATTTGTATTCCAGGAATAGTAAGACGAAGACAGATTTCTAGAAATTCCTTTTGTAGAAAATTTCATACTCTTCAATTGTGATAAAGAGAAAATTTTCCATAAAACTGAAAACTTCTTCCCAAATTGGAGAAGCAACCGACAAGGGATTTTATAGAACTTTTGCGAGGTTCTTGCCCGGATCTTTTTAATTCGACCATTATTTGGACTTCTTTGGCTGAACAAGTAGTAAAATTCTTAAAAACTCAGTATCGTAGAGAATATTTTTACTAGAAATATTCTCTTCAATTTTGATCTTATGAATATTTTTCGTAAAAAGAAAATTATGCAAGTTGTAGGTGAAAAACCTGAATATTCAAATAATATTCTAATTAAATTATTTTTCTTGAATAACAATAGTAACTAATTTTTTATTTATTGAATTATATAAGTTTTATGTTTTCTTATTATGTTTTTATCTTTTCTGTCTAATAGAATAGAAAATATGCTTTTCATTATACTGAAATCTTAATTAATACTGAACAATATAATTATTTACCAGCACTGAAAACCAGCACTTTACCTGTACAGAATAACATTTACTATTAAAATTTTAAGCGTTTGCTATTGAAAACTAGATTTTGCTATTGAAAATTAGTTTTTACTTTGTAAAAATAGAATTTACTAGTATTATTTAAAGTATTCTGTATTATTAACCAGCTTTTGCTATGGCAAAATAGCTTTTACTTGATTAAAATAGCATTTACTAATTAAATTTACCATTACTAGTAAAATTTAAAGTATTTGCTACTGAAAACTAGCTTTTCCTATTAAAAATTAGTTTTTACTTGATCAATGTAGGAGTAACTAGTAAAAATTAAAGCAGTTGCTATTGAGTACCAGTTTTTGCTATCGAAAATTAGTTTATTTCATTTTGCTATCATAACCTTGTTTTTTAGCACGGAAATGGGGGCATAATATGGCTTTTATTATTATAGGCCCCGAGGGCCTATAAAGTTACTAAGCAGTGACAACAATATCAAAACAAAAGAGTTAGTCCAGACTCTGTTTTTTTGCGCGATCGATCTGAAATTTTGCATATGCCTTCCTACCGACAATTCACGGGGGGGGGGGGGAGAATTTTTTGCTCAGTTTTTCGATATCTAGTGCCGTTTTCGAATTATTGCTAAATAAAAAAATTAATTCTCGCCCCTCCAATTTTCTCGCCATAGGAACCATGGAACACCAAAAATTCATAGCACATACAAAATGACAGGATATTTTTTCTCAAAATACTTAATTCTTCAATTTTGACAATTCAAGTACCAAGTACCAAAATGAAATAAAACGTTGTATGTACCACGGGCACAATCAGATTATATAGCCCTGGGGCAATTTAAAGCCCTCCGCTAACGTGTCGGGCTTTAAATTACCCTCGGTGCTATAATCTATTGATTGTGCCCTTGATACATAAATAACTATTTTACTTCATTACAATAGCATTTACTAATAATATTACTATTAAAACTAATTTTACTAATGAAAACCAGCTTTTACCATTAAAAATTAGTTATTACTTTTTTACAAATAGGATTTACGAACTAATTTTAAAGTAGTTGCTATTGAAAACCAGCGTTTGCTAATAAAAAATACTTGTTTTGATAAAAGTAGTATTTACTAGTAAAATATAAAGTATTTGCTATTGAAATTAAGTTTTACTATTAAGAAATTTGATGCAACTGCACATTACTTTCCCATTGACATAATTCAACTTCATTTTATATTACTAGCATTGCTTTATTGCAATATTGTTTTAAAATATATAGAAATGAAAAATAAAGGAAATTTTCACTTTGACGTATCAAAATTACCAAATTTAATTTATATTTTTTAAAAGCGCTTATTGCATTTTTGCAATTTAACAATAATTTAGGAAAGAAATGTCAAGTATTGGGTATCATAAGAGGCGGAAAAATAATCTCTTTCGGTTGATATAATTTTCATTCTTATACCTTCTACCGGGAACGCCACTTCTCTTTAGCAATTTTCCTTCTTCTAAAATAAGGGTTCAAAACAGACAGTGGTCAACCAAAATCTAATCAGATCTTTAGACAGCTGCTTCAAACTATCGTATGAAATTTAAATTTAATCGATGCACGCGTTTGTGTGTAACCGTTTACGAAAATACACCACACGACACACCGCACACACATCCAGGCTTAATTTCAAAAATTATATTTATAAACTTCCATTTTTATTATATTTAAATCGGTATACATAAATCTAATTGTTATCAATATGAAATAATAATGAATCAGAAAAAGTAATCTATGTGAATAACATACCTACTTACGTGAAATTTCAACAACAATGCGCAAAAACCAATATAAAATCAATCAACTTATCTATATTAGGGAAAGCTATTAAGAAAATTAAAAATAGTTAACATAACTAACAGAAATGAAAAATTGAATTAGGAAAATTGAAATGAAAAATTAAAGAAAATAATCCGAAATTTTCTTATTGTAATTTTGTTTTGATCTGATTAGATTCTCGTCAGGCAAGAGTAATCAAAATACTTGATAAATATAGCAGAAAATTGTTAAAATAAAAAATCAAAGAGAGACTAAACGAGAAAAATATTTTTGTATAATAACTAGAAACATGCTAAAAATTAAGACAATGAAAATAGAATCGGAAAAATAATTAAAAAATGTGTAAAAATAAATTAAAAAACGGTGAGAACTAAAATACAAATTAAGAAAATTTATAAATTGAAAACCTATCCCCATATGATAACTGCAATAAAATCTTTTTAAGAGATTAGAATCTTTTGAAATTCATTCTCTTGGACAAAGTTAATTTGAATAAAATTTAGAAATAATAAATATGACGAAATTGTAGAAATAAATGATAATCAATAAATAAAATATAATATAAAAGATTAGGTGACGTTTATTTTAATTTTGCGTTTACTCACCTAGCAATTTAAAAATTATAATGGTTTGTTATCAAGGGATTTTTCTCACTAATGGAACAATATCACAAATAATACTGAATTATTTTGTTTAGTACTGGTAAACTTAAATTAAAAAACGTGTGAATAACTTTTTAAACATAATATAGATCAAGAATAGAATGTGAAATAATCGTACTTCCACTTACATTCTTATTTTGTTTGATCAATAAAGTGATAAAATCGTACAAATATTAATCTTATTTATTTTGTTAATCATTGCACAATTAAATCAAAACACATCTGAAACTTAAGTCGACTTAAAAATAAAACTGATGGTTTTCATTGGTTAGTTTGAATTAATAAACCAATAGAAGTTCACTTCACACAACTAAAGTTACGTTATAAATAATATAAATATAATTATGCAATTAGGTATAAGTGAATATTATATCTATTATTAATCATATTTTAGATTTTACTAATAAATGATATTACCAAATTATAACCATGAATTCCATCTGAATATTTTTTATACGTATTTATACCTATCGCTTGTTCTAAAGTACCGTTAGAATTTTCCCCGAAAGGAAAGAAAAACATAATTAAAACCGTAAATGTTCAAAATATTGGCAAATTGAATTCGGTATTAGATAAGAATATAAAAAAAAATACTTACCGTAGGCTAGAAAACATTCAAATCCACCCGAATCCGTTCTTTTCCCTTCCAAATCCATTAATTTAACCTCAAAACCATTTGAAAAAACTAAAATGTCAATTAGGCTTTTTTTATTATAATCTGACAGTATTAAACGGCATCGATAATCAGTTGTAGGTTAACCAGAATAGAACTTCTTGTTTGAGCGATTAAAATTTTACTACCGTCAAATGGAAAGCTGCGAAACAAATTTAACTTGATTATTTTTTTGTTTACAATTTTGAGTTTATATTAGCGTCTTGATCTAAACTTTTACTAGATTGGAAACTTACATTTTTTTATAAATTTGTTGCATTGTGAAGAATGTATCACCGTTTTGCATAATAAAATTCAAAAATATATTTATTTCATTTTGGTATCATAACCTTGTTTTTTAGCACGGAAATGGGGGCATAATATGGCTTTTATAGCCCTAGGGCCTATAAAGTTGCTAAGCAATGACAACAATATCAAAACAAAAGAGTTAGTTCAGACTCTGTGGTTTTTGCGCGATCGATCTGAAATTTTGCATATGCCTTCCTACCGACAATTCACGGAGGGGAGTAACTTGCGAGGGGGGGAGAATTTTTTGCTCAGTTTTTCGATATCTAGTGCCGTTTTCGAGTTATTGCTAAATAAAAAAATTAATTCTCGCCCCTCCAAGTTTCTCGCCATAGGAACCATGGCACACCAAAAATTCATAGCACAAACAAAATGACATGACATTTTTTCTCAAAATACTTAATTCTTCAATTTTGACAATTCAAGTACCAAGTACCAAAATGAAATAAAACGTTGTATGTACCACGGGCACAATCAGATTATAGCCCTCGGGCAATTTAAAGCCCTCCGCTCACGCGTCGGGCTTTAAATTACCCTCGGTGCTATAATCTATTGATTGTGCCCTTGATACATAAATAACTATTACTAATAAATGAATTAAACAGAAAGTAATCAAGAATTTAAAAAAAAAATACTAGAAATGATTGGAAATAAAAAATGGAATATAGAAAGAGAATTAATAAAATATGTGTGATTTTTAACTATTGAACATTATTTAATTAAACTTTAAAAATTATCTAGTTAAAATAAACAATAAATCAAAAGTTTTTCACATAATATAGGCCTGCAACGGGAAATCATAAAAATACTTTAAAGCAAAATATTCAGAAATGCAATGAAAAATAAAGCTTTAAAACATTTAATATTTTGTTGTAAACCCTTTTAAACCGAGACCATAGAGTCAGTAAGCTTCGTTTCAGGTTGTATTGGTATTTTGTACCATCCTCATTTTTCCTTCTTATACATCGTTCAAGTTCTTCCCACAATTGCTATATAGGATTCAGATCTGGAAACTGATTAGGCCACTCAAGAAGGCGAATTTTAGACAAAATATTAGACAAAATATTAGTTTCATTAAACCTAAACAAATTAAATTTAACAAAATAAAGCATTAGCAACAAATCCCCAAATTAAATTTACGCGCCCGAATTTTAAACGTTTTGTCTATTTAATTAAAATAATCAGTGCGACACATAAACTCTTACCGAACTATGAATGTTTTTCCGGAGTTTACCGATGCGGCCGATATGATGTCGTAGTAATCAAGCATAGGAGATTAAGATTGGAATCAGCTTCGAATCTTGAACCAAAAAACCAGGTAGGAACGACCAGTGGATACTTTTCTTCCTCCAAATCGTATAATCAATCACAGGTAAGTAATCAAACCAATTTTCCTTTAATATTTTACCATTCACAAAACCATAAAACATAACCATAAAAAATTTAACATCAGCGGTCCCAAAACTTCTATAAATTTGTGAATCAAACGCAATATCCACTTTTGACTGAATTCAAATTTACTTTTCCAAACAATATCAAAACGGTATCCAAATCCAAACGAATCACTTATTAATATCTCTTCTATCATCAATAATCCGTCTTTTCTCGATAACGGCTGACTCAAAACCCAAAATCCAAAAAACAATCCAACTCAAACCGCACGTCTTGACTCTCCGACGGCTCACTTGAGAATCCTTACTGCTCCCTTATCATTTTAAACCCCCACTAAATTGTCTCTCCAACTCGCGCATCCACGAATATCACGAATTGCCACTTTTATTAAATTTAACGTAAAATCTTAATTTAACAAATAAACTAAATAAATTTAATTTGTTTCTCATATTTTCATTAACCAAAACAACCACCAATATTTTATCCTTCACAATTTCATATTATATTTCTAGATTCATTAACGTTTGCATATTCCAGATACCTGAGGCAAAGCAGTTAAACAATCCTTCAACCAGAGAAGATCCAGATACAATCTAATAATTACCTGTTATGGTCTTATATTTAATTAATTAAATCATGGGTGCTTTAATAGATTGACCCAATTACGTCATACCCCTCATCTCTGATAAATAGAACATGACAATATATTATGTACCGATTCATAATGTAAGCAATTTTGTGCAATGGTCGAATGTCATCCAGGGAAAGGCAGCCCCACACCATGACGTTTCCACCTCTATGTTTAATTGTGTGAACCTGATATTTGATATCGCGATTTTTCACCGAAGTCTAAATCTCTATATTTTCTTCACGCTTTTGGACATATTATGTTATTTCAAAGAGTTTGTGTTTCTTTTGCACCTACGATGTTCGTCGGATTCTTCACTTCTTCAGTTATATTGTTAATTTCTGATTTTGACTTTTCGACAATATATTGATTAGACTTCTGTAAATATTGGATAGAACCAATTCTTTGATCCACTGCTGTTCTGAAATCGCCTGAAATTTATAATCTAAATAATAACATATTATCCTCATTCCTTAATCATAAATTCCACCAAATAATCCCTAAATCAATTTCTAAATGTAGAAATCTAAATTATAATTATTGTAACCGCCGACCGTCCTTCGGAACTGCTTTTCCTAGGAACGGCTGGAGTTATTTAAAAAATAAGCAAATTTGCTGATCGAACAAAATCCTACTTGAACACTTATCGATCTACTGAGAATATTTATTGATTATGCTGCCACCACCGTTCAACCGATTATGCCCACCGTAGAATTCTGTTCTAAAAAAAAACACACTATCAATTTGGTACGCGACTTCCTGGTAATGAGCCCCAGACACTCCCCGTTTTGGCGTTACGTTCCCCGGCTAAATGTTGAAGTTGAAACTGCGGTGCGGGCAGAACGACACTAAGCTCGACACTGAAAAAAAACGTTCTTTTCCTCAACAGGAAAAACGAAAACACTGAATTTTCAAAAACAATATTTATTAACAATGGATAAATTAAAAAAGCACATGTACACAATTTAAAGCATCTCTTACAATTTAGGGTGGCCCTTTTTAACCAAATATTTATACAATCCAAAAAAAATCAAACATGATACTTACTTGTCAATAAACAAAACTATTTGACCTTTGAAACCATTTAGCAACACAAACTCAACCAAGACACTCCCTTAACTATTGTCCAATACAAAATCAAAATTACCAAACTCATAAAAATGTCCCGCACAAGAGAATTTACAATACTCAATTCAACTACATATTAACATTAATATCAAAAGGCCCTTTGGCCCCTCGACCGTGGCTCTATGGGCGCACCCCGACTTCTGACTCATTAACTCAACTGACATTAACATTCATCCCGAAAAAACCCATGGCCCCCGGCCGCGGCTCTACGGGCGCACCCCCGACTTCTCACTCAGACTAATTAATTCAACCATATTTATACCTGTCGCAAAATTATCATACTCCTTCCAGAAACCCCGAGGATTGACCTTCCATAGCGTGAGAATTTGCACCACTGACAAATTTCACCTATAGACAGATACATCCCTATCGATTTTTAAACGGGAAGCAATGTCTACTGATATTGCTTCAATGCAATCATATCTTGATTGCTTCAATGCAATCAAGTAGACTGCATTGAAATATCCGGTCAAATTGGCTATACTCCACTGTTGTCTGAAATTGCACAGTTCACCTGAACAAAGAACAGTGTAAAAGTCATCTTCAGACGCAGGAAGTTCGCATACAGCTGAAAATTGATAAAATCCATTATCAATTCTCGTTCGCGCTATAAATCTTATCTCTTCCGCTGTCGATAAATATGGTTGGTTAACAATGATCAGTTATTATCGCAATAATAATTTATAATTATATCTGAATTTAAAATATAAAACTTAATTTTTAAGAATTAAAATCCCGTTTTGTTACAATATAATAATTAAAATTATTTTTGAATATACGTAGCATTGTTTTCAGTATTTTTGTTTACAACACTTATGCTAATACAGTTTCTAAAATTATATTAAATATTTTCATATAACTTTAATTAAATAATATATTATCCTGTATAATGAGATATAGGTTACCTACTGGTTACATCATAATAATAATATAACCATCGAAATGTAAGGCCTTTGATTTAAGAGTTTCTGCAAAAGTATTTATAAATACGTACTACCTAATATGCGATGCTAACCAGATATCTTAATTAAAATAATAAATATTTGTTTTAATATTATAAAATAGGCCATTCAAATTTCGAATTAAAAATTTCAAGTTATGTTTTATTAGAAAATAAACATTACCGCATAATAAAAATAAACTTTTTCCTGCATACCACTATGGATACAGGGTGGTCCTAATATTCCATTTCGAGATTCAGAAAAGTACATTGCGAAAAAAGAATTCTTTGAAGCAAAATGAATTTAGGTAGATTTCTGTTTAAAATAATTATATGTATTTAAAAAATGTTTAATTTTATGCTTTTGTTACTTTTGCCGTTTGAATATAATATTATAGAACGAATAAAAGATTTTGAATGGAACTGTTTGAATAAAATGAATAAAGATTTTCTAGTACTTAAATAATAGTAAGTCCGGAAATCCTTTCATGATGTACTGAGATATTGACTATTTTTTAGATATTATTCAGCAATATAATATGGATATTAAATTGGTCTATAATAAGTGAGCTTATAATATAATTTTTTTGTCTATACCAGTGGTATTCCATTCAGATGGTTTTCTTTCAAATTTTTGTTGACGGTACTTTGGTGTCACCACAGCGTGTCGAGGTTCGCCGGAAGGCCAGCTAAGAAATTCCGTGAAGTCCGCGATTCAAGCCCGAAATTTCCGCATTGTAAATCAACCAAAAATCACAATCAACCAACCCATTGCTGTGGACTAATAAATTATTTCTATAGACGACCATGATGATCGTTTTATCTTGTAATATTAAAAAATAAGAACTAGTTTAAATATTATTAGCAATGCTAAACTTCTGCGTGCTACTTGCTAAATAATTTTACAATTTCAAATTCTTGATGTGTTACTACTAATTTTATTAAAAAATGATAAAATTATTTAAATATTATGATTTTGAGCTATTGGGAATTATAATAAATTTAACTTTAAAAACAAAATAATAGTTAATTTTAATTAATAAAAAATATTTTTATAGTTTACAATTAACTATTTTATTTTTTAAAGTTACAATGGACGGGGGTAGTATTTCTACAGCCACTCCCAACATTTTTGAAACAACTGCATTTTTAGTAAAAATGTAAAAAATTTCTTTCAAGCTCAAATTATGGGAATACAAACTCCTTGGAGCTCAAACGGTTTACACTAATTTTATTAAAACTTCACAACTCCTCCCAAAGTCTTTGCGATGCGTGTGGTTCAAACGATTTAAATGAACGCTCCTTGAAGTTCAAACGATTAGTAGTAATTTCATTACAAAATCGGCAATGAACGGGAGGGGGGAAATGCCTAAATTTCCAAAAATGCGTTATTTCACCTAGCATTTGGGTCGTCGATACTGCAGATGTACTAGAAATAGTTGTAAATCATTTCTTTCAAAATTTAACAAATAATATGTTCAAATATGAAATATTTAGCTGTATGTTTGACCTACATCTACTAGGTATTTTTTGTAAATTTTTACACATATAGTGGAAAAAATACCGGGGGTACCGCGTACCCCCAAGCCCCTACATTTGACATTTTGCGGTTTCTATTTATTAGAGGTTGCAGATGTGTCAACGTCCCACCGCCTTGTTTGTTACTTCTCTTAAGTGATGGCTCCACTAGATTCCCATTTCGTCTATTTGGAGGTGTCACTCTAAGCGATTTCGGTGCAGCTTTGACCTTTTAATTTTGGTTCTCCATCTTTAAAGCGTGTTATCGTTTGAGCGTGTGAAGAATGTTTCCGTACTTTTGTTGGGGTTGACTCCAATGCGCTAAGTTGGAAACCATTCTTCCAGCCTCCATCCAGATGTGATTTTGTAATCTGAAGATTACAAGTATAAGACTTCACGAGCTTGAAAACACCGCAGTGTCATTGGCGTAAAGAGAGATTCGCGTGTATGTCATCTCCCCGGTTAGGAGCTGGCATGTCGTGCATGTAAATGACGAATAATTTAGGGGCAAGGATGCTGCCCAGAGGGAATACGGCTGTGATGCACTTTTGAGTGGAACGCGTGTTCTCAAGTTTGACGCGAAACTTCCTGTCCCCTAAGAAAAACACTATTAGCTTGACCAAGCTCGGTTTTAGATTGGCTTCGAGCATTTTATAGAGTAGACCCTGGTGCTAAACTGTATCAAATGCCTTGGCCACATCTAAGGATACAGCCCCGGTCGGCTGATTCCTATTCCAATTCAGTATAACGTGCTCAACGAGTCTCACGATTTGGTGTACCTTTGAGTTTCTGACGTGGTACCGTCTAATCTACTAGCGAATATTTTCTCCATAAATTTCCCTAGACACCATAGCAGCCTGATTGGTCAGTAAGATTTCCGGTTTTTGGAAATCGCCACCATGCGGGAGAATTTCAAATTAGTAAGTGACGTATTAAATGAACATTCGTTCTTCAAGCTAAAGACATAACAAGATCAACTAATTCATCATCATCATTAGCTATATCATCCATCGTCGGATATAAGCATCCTCCAAATTCCTCCAGTCTTCTCGATTTCTTGCTCTTTGCATCCAATTGTGCCCAACGAATCTCTTTATGTCGTTCGTCCATCTCGTCTGTAGTCGTCCAATGCTTTTTCTTTAACACCGAGGTCTCCATTCTAGTATTATTCGCCGGGTCCATCTGTTATCTGTTGTTCTGACAATGTGACCTGCCCAGTTCCACCTTAAACTGCACATACGCCGTATTACATCAGTTACTCGGGATCTATGTATCTCGAATTTCTGTATTATGTATTCGATCTCGTAGCGTGACTCCAATCATACGTTTTTCCATTGCTCTTTGTGCGACTTGTAGTTTCTTTATTATGCTGTTATTTAGGGCCCACGTTTCAGTGCCATAAGTTTGTACCGGCAGTATGTATTGATCGAAAGTTCGTGCTTTGAGGGTGTTTGGTATGTTGGATTTCAAGACCTTTTGCATTTTCCCAAATGCTGCCCACGCTAGGCATATTCTTCTGCATAGGTCGGCTTTCAGGTTTTCTTTAGAGATGGTGATTTTTTTGTCCAAGATATATGTAGGAGTTCACTTTTTCAATTATTAGGTCCAGGGCGTTTAATTGTGCCGCGTCTTCCTCGTTTTCTGCGTGGTCATTAGTCATGTATCTGGTCTTGGAAGCATTCATCTGCAGGCCGATCTGTCTTGAGTGTTCATTCAGCTCGCTTAGCATTTATTGCAGTTCCTCCTTCTAGCTAGCTATCAGAATCACATCATCAGCAAAGCGTAAATGGTTTAACATTTTCCCATCTATATTTACACCTTTCTCGTCCCACTGTAGATTCTTAAAAATATCTTCTAATGCTAGTGTGAATAACTTGGGTGAGATAGAATCTCCTTGTCTCAGTCCTCTCTTGATATTAATCATTTTTGTTTTCTCGTGTAATAGGATTTGAAATGTTGCATTCTTATAGATGTTCTGTATTAGTGTCGTACACCTGTGGTCAACTCGATTATTACTTAATGCATTTAAAATCGCCCAGGTTTCAACTGAGTCAAATGCTTTATCATAATCTACGACGGCCATCCATATTGGGATGTTATATTCATTTGCCTTCTCCACTAGAGTTCTTACTACTTGTATGTGGTCTAATGTTCCAAATCCCTTTCGAAAGCCAGCCTGCTCGCGTGGCTGATAGCTATCTAATTTGATGGTTAGTCTTTTCGTTATTAATTTTGTGAAAAGTTTATAGAGTACTGACAGGAGACTTATAGGTCTATAATTAATAAGTTTAAATTTATTTCCCTTTTTGAATAATCAAATTACTAAAGCGTTATTCCATTCTTTGGGTACTTTGTTTTCCATTAAGCATCTGTTATATAGTTCTTCGAGTAGTTTTAGTATTTGTTCTCCACCATATTTCAACATTTCTGCCACTATGTTATCTTCTCCCGATGTTCGAACGTTTCGCAGTTTTTTGAGGGAACCCGCAATTTCTTCTGTTGTTATGTCTGGCAATTTCACCGATCCAACATTTTTCACTATTTTTCTATTTTCTTCCGTTTTGTCTGGTGGAGGTTCCATTTTGTATCATATAGCGTTTTATAGTACTCTTCTGTTACCTTTATTATTTGTTCTTTTTGTGTGATTGTAATGTTGTTATCGTCTATGAGCTTATTTATAACAGATTTTCCCTGTACCATCGATTTCATTATAGTTTTTATGCTTTTTCCTCCCTCCAGTACTTCCTGTATTTGCTGATTGTTGTAATTTCTGATATCAGATCGAATTTTCTTCTTTATTGTTTTGTTTATTTCTGTCATTTCGATTATATTCATGTTTTTATCTCTTTTCATTTGTTTTCTTTTTATGATTAAATCAATTGTGTCTTGGTTAAGTCGCTGTCTTCGTTTTCCGTCCTTCAATCCTGCTGTTTTTTCTGATGTTTCCAATAAACATTTTGTAACTTTTGAATTCAAAGAATCCAGATCCAAGCAATTTGCATTGCTCGTTGCGTAAATATGCTGTTGTATTAATTTTTGGTATTGAAATTGGACTGATTTTAGCCTTTCTATGTCTATTCCACGTCTCGTCCCTTGAATGAACTTCTTTCTTTCCATTTTTGTATCGATATAAACTTTAGCTCTTATCATGCGGTGATCGCTTCCCACGTTTACTGAGTTCAATATGCCGGTATCCAGGACAATATTTTTTTTATTTGTCAGTATGAAATCTATTTCATTTCTCGTTATACCATTAGGACTCATCCAATTTCATCGTCTTGCCTTAGGTTTTGTAAAATATGAGTTCATTATATAAAAATCATTTTCATTTGCGTAGTTTACCAACATATCCCCTCTCTCGTTTCATACTCCTGATCCAAAAGGTCCAATTCCAGGTTCATTTTCGTCAATTCTTTGTCCGATCTTGGCGTTGAAGTCACCAACTATAAGCACGTACTTTGCTGGATTATTCTGTACCGCTGCTGTGTTGATATCTTCGTAAAACTGTTCTACTTCTTCGATTTCATGGTCTGAAGTTGGAGCGTATACTTGTATTATTCGGCATTGACATCGTGAGTTGATTCGTATGTCTGTTAATATTACTCTTTCCGAAATACTTTTGAATTGCATTATGATAGCCGCGATATTTTTGTTGACTAGGAATGCCACTCCTCCTATTCGTTTGTCTTCATTTCCTTTGTAGAACATGGAATGACCACTCTTCAAAGTTATACATCCTTCTCCTCTTCTTCTGGCTTCTAACAGGCCTACAATCGTCCACTTTATCTTTTCCAATTCCTGTTCCAGTTCCATTAGCCTTTCTTCCGTTGCCAATGACCTCACATTAAACGTTGCCACGTACAACGTATTATGTTTCAGATTTTTCCGGCTCTTTATCAAACCTCGGTGGTTGATCATTTTCTTGGTTTCTCTCGAGTTTTTGCCTTCCCCAAAATCCATGAGGCGGACTGATTTAAAATCAGTGTGAGATTCTGATATATTTTCTCTACTCACCTGGGAATTTTTTAAAAATCGACATCTAACCATTTAAATTAGGGGGGTTGTTAGCCATAACTCACCACGCTGGCAAGACGGGTTGGTGAGTGTAGTTTTAACCTTCTACCAGGATCAAATTCAGCCGCTCCTAACATGGAGAACCGACGTTGTCTGTAGCCGCTCACTCTGAGTCAGACGCTACTATGTTGCCTGTTGGTCCACGGGAGGTATTTGATTTCCCTCCTACCTCTCATATCTGAGGGGCTTTCCCCCTATCCGCCACCTGAGGATGCGTCCTCTAGGGGTTACAGGCTCCCCCCGAGGATCAACTAATTAACAAAACATATTGCAATAAATTTAACAACATACTGAAATGTTTGTACATTTTCATCGGAATATAACTTTGAATTTGGAAATGTATGTCAAAACGCAACCATGTTGTTGCTGGTGGCGCCACCAACGGTACTGTAAATCGTCAATACACAATGGCTTTATTTTTAGCGTAACGTTTGGTATACAGATGAAAGTATATAATTGGTAATTTATTTATTTTAGCGTAGCATAAAAGTGGCGTTGGGGAGTTATTTGCGAGCACAGCTCGCTTAACCTCTCGTCTGACGATCTAGTTAGCGAACTTAGAAATTGAAAACTTAAGTTTTGGCGCAAGTGGATACAAAAGATTTTAATAAACCGTGTGGCGAGAAATTGATGGGTAAAGCCCGGCAATATTAAAAATGGACAATGAAGTAAAGCCAGTTTGGCCTGTGCTAGGACTTCAAAATGAGACGGGATCGCTTTTCATTTCGGGTAGTAAGCAGACTAAAAACGAAACTTCAACGCCATAAAGAGAAAATATACCTTCGTGAAAAGCGAACGTAGTAATTTTAATCGTGAACTTGAAAGATTTTATACTTATTTTTATTATTTCGCCAATTAGATTTCTTCTAATCTGTTCAAGTTGACCTAATCCGAAATGAGATACATTTATTTTTTGCTGTAAAAGGAATAAATTATAAGAAATATTTTTAAATATTCAAAGGTACAAATACTTTTTAACTCTCTGTATTTTAAATAGGAATTTATTCGGCCTGATTTATGTTTAACAAATAAAAGTAGTTCTGAGTCATTCTTATCAAGTGATCCAACACTTCCTGTTGATAATTTTTATGGGATCACTTTAATATGTGCTGGCTATTTTTGTTTTATAAGCCAAAGTGTAAAGGATATACGAATCCTCTAGTATCAAAACCCACTAAATCCACTTTCATGGATTTTGTAAAAATTGCGAAAAACTGTTTAACTTCTGGAAGCAATTTTAAAATTATTATTAATTTTTTTTAATAGTTAGCATTAGCAATACCATGTCACAAAATTATAAAAATATTGCAGTTTTTTTTTATAATATAGGCACAATTTTGAAAATAAAAATGGAGTTAGTGGCTTTTGAAAGTAACTGTTGAATTTAATGGAATTTGAAAGTGAATAAAGTGGATCTGGTGGGTTTTGACTGGGAATAAAATTGAAATAATACTTTTTTTTACATTATTTAATAATTAATTAAATATATAATTAGTTTTCATTAATTACACATAATAACATTCCTCAGTTATAATCATAATGAACACTGGCTACCTCAGAATAATGACCAAGATAACATGGTATACTGTCGATCACATGTTCACGTTAGCATTGTTCCATTGGTTAATGCGGATTTAAAAGGATTTAGTGGCGTTTGAACCTCAACCCACTTTTTAAAGTACGTTTTAGGTGAATTTTGGGGGGTTTTTTAAACATATGAATATACAAATCGGTAGAGAATTTTATAAAGAACATTTTGGTTTATGCAACTTAATTTACATTAAAAATGGATTTAGTGGGTTTTGATACTAGAGGATTCATACGTACTGAGCAAAAGTCTTAGCACACCTTATATTTTGCAGAAATCTATTATTTAACACGTTGTAAATAAGATTTAAAGACAAATGAGAATCAATTTTATTAAATTATATACAATTACTAGTTTTTGAGACAAAACATTTTTTTTTTTTAACTTCCATTTATTATTTACAATCTGTTACATTATAACATTCAGTAAATGGTTTAACAATAATATTTCATGATAAGAAGCACCCAATAGTGCTTCTCCCCATCCCTATTTACATTTTGCTATGGCTAGTCAAATTTATGGGTTAGTTCCAGCGGCTTAATACGTTTCAGTCTTCGTGTGTGGTCGCCATCATCAAGGAGACGCAATGCCAAACTATTAGGGTGTACACTTAGTCGTGATTGATATTTTTCACTGAATTTCATTATTTGTCTTTTAATTGTGTTGACTTCTAGGTCTTTGTGGATCACGTCGTTTGGTATGTACCAAGGAGCGTTAGTGATAATCCTCAGGACTTTTGATTGGAATCTTTGCAATATCTCGATGTTCGAATTGCTTGCTGTGCCCCAAAGTTCGATCCCATACGACCATATGGGCCTCAGTATGGCCTTGTATAGCAACGTCTTACTTTCCAGGGTTAACTATGATTGGGGACCTATCATCCAATACATATTTCTGAGTGTTAAACCCAGCTGTTTTCTCTTGGTCCAGATGTGATGCTTCCAAGTGAGTCTTCTGTCCAGGTGCATACCGAGGTACCTAGCTACATCGGCCTGGGGCAGCGGTTGGCCATTCAAAGTTACTGGTGGACAGGTATCTCTCTTCATGGTGTACGTGACCTGTACAGATTTGGTTTCGTTAGCTCGAATGCGCCATCTCTTCAGCCAGTCCTGGATTTGTAGAAGGTGCGCTTCCCAAGTAGCATTTTTAGCTAAATAGCAACTACGAATTTCAATAGCTGGCTATTAGCTAGTTGTTAGCAAGCTAATACATCTATTTCAATAGCAATTGGTTATGACTAGCTAATAGTTAGCTAATAGTGCTTAATAATAGTTGGTTTTTAGCTACACAGCTAATAGTTGGCTAATTGTGGTTAATAATAGTTGGTTTTTAGCTACACAACTAATAGTTGGCTAATTGTGCTTAATAATAGTTGGTTTTTTGCTACACAACTAATAGTTGGCTAATTGTGGTTAATAATAGTTGGTTTTTAGCTACACAACTAATAGTTGGCTAATTGTGATTAATAATAGTTGGTTTTTAGCTACACAACTAATAGTTGGCTAATTGTGGTTAATAATAGTTGGTTTTTAGCTACACAACTAATAGTTGGCTAATTGTGATTAATAATAGTTGGTTTTTAGCTACACAACTAATAGTTGGCTAATTGTGCTTAATAATAGTTGGTTTTTAACTAACAGCTAATATGATTTGACTAATTGTTTTATTCATATAGTTTTTAAAAATAGCTAAGTTATAGCAACTTTATCTTCTAATATTATGTAAACGAACCATGATGCACGTTTTAATGTACAGAATCAATTTATTAAATTTAGTATATTACTCGTTTTCACATCTACGATCAAAACTACGGATGTGTTTCTGCTAGCGTTCCTGCAAACCGTTTGGTGTAACGTTGCAAGCTGTTTGAAGAGAGCTTTGAAAATTAATGGGATAATGACATTTAAATACCTAGGGAATGAAATTACGAGCGTAATTTATAGCGTATCTTCAATCTGATGATAACTTTTGTAAAATTTTTATTACGAGTAAAGTAGGCCGAGCAGTCGAAGGCGGCAGATTTAACTTTTGGTTCACAAAACTGTTGGGTTTAAACCCCATACCTATCCAATTGTTTTTTTTTGACAAAATAATAAATTGGATTGAGATATCTGTGTGTAACAAATAGTTACCATTAATTTTACAATTTGTAATTTAATAAAAAAATGTGTAATTTTACTAGTTTATTATTTATAAAAATTAAATATACAAAATATTTTAACACTTTACGTTCACAAACATAATAATCATGCCGCTGTCTTCACGTTACCTATTGCACTGAAAAAATAAAAATTAATAAATTAAATTTAGATAAACAAAATTTAAATGCTTTAATTACCGGTTTGCACTATTTTTAAATAGCTTCTTCAAAAATTCTTCGGTGTCCTTCGCCGTAAACTCGGAATTTGCTAATCGGATTACTTGATGCAAAGTCCTAATTATGTTAACATACAAGCCAAATTCAATGTTTTTGATATTTTTATCATGGGTATTCCCAGTCCAATTGATAGTCGTAACAAAGTTCTGATCAAAAATACAGTCGAAAACGGTGTAACACACTTTGTTCCCTTTTAACGTGCCAGTCTTACCACACAGCTGCGCCAGAAATTCTACAAATATGAACTTGAATTCATCGTTGTTCAAATCGGATTCCAAATTGTCTAATTTTTCCAAATTATTAATTGGAAGTCGACTTTGAAGCAAACTGAAATCTTCTCCAAATTGGTTTTATTCTAATGTGGGCGTTGTCATATTAACCGTATTAGATGAACCAAGGACAGAAATTAGTTGGTTCATCATGGTTTTCAATTCAATAATATTGACATTTATATTTTGATTTTGAGTCTTCATAGCTATGATTTCATTTTTAATCGTTTTGATGTCATTCTCAATGCCTCCATTACTGACAACCACAAGATCATTTAGTACTACCGATTCCTCGGTAGCAATATTTGAAGTCTAAAATAACAAATTAAATTGTATAGGTAATTGAAACACGATAGCTATAATATAATTACCAAAGGCGTATTGAATGCTATTTCATTCTCTTCGATTTGAGTAATACTATTTAATTCTTCTATTACCATGGATCTTCTTCTTTTTTTGATAAATAATCGCGACCTCTGATGAAACATGTTTATTTAAAAAAAAAAACAGATATTTTTGATAAAGGAAATTTTCTTTTCCACATTCCAAACACTCTTTCTACTACATTTCGGGTGGCTATATGTGCAACGTTGTATTGTCTTTCCTGTTCATTTTCTATAATAAAGGTATTAGTTAAAATTTATTCTAATTAATCGTATAAAAATATACCTGGTCGCAAAACTGGAGTTAACAGATAAGTTCTGCATGGGTAAGCACTGTCACCCAATAAAATTCCCTTCACTTGACCACTTTCCAATCTCACCCGAGCAAGACTTCTATAAAAAATGACACTGTCATGGTTAGAACCTAGATGACGAACAACAATGTCTAATATTTCACCCGAAGGACCAGCAATCACCTTAAATAAAATGAATAATATAAAAACAGGAAATACATATAAATGCTACTTATAAAGTACAACCTGAATCGTTCGACAAAGTTATCGTACAACCTGAATCGTTCAACAAAGTTATCGTACAACCTGAATTGTTCGACAAGGATATCGTACAACCTTAATCGTTCGACAAAGTACGATAACTTTGTCGAACGATTCAGGTTGTACAATAACTTTGTCGAACGATTCAGGATGTACGATAACTTTGTCGAACGATTCAGGTTGTATGATAACTTTGTCGAACGATTCAGGTTGTACGATAACTTTGTCAAACGATTCAGGTTGTATGATAACTTTGTCGAACGATTCAGGTTGTACGATAACTTTGTCAAACGATTCAGGTTGTACGATAACTTAGTCGAACGATAGTAGGTTGTTCGATAGTACAACCTGAATCGTTCGACAAAGTTATCGTACAACCTGAATCGTTATTATAATTATAAAAATTATATTAATACGTACCGTTTGGGAATTCGTTGAGGATTTAGATCTTCTTCATAATGCTCAAAATATTCATCTAAATCGTCCATTTCATCAAAATATTCTACTTCAGGTTAACGAACGTTGTTATGTATTAATTTATAATAATAATATTATAACCTAACCTTAAACAGTTGATAATATGCGTGCGTCAAATGTCATATTATAAAGCAAAGAATTTATAAAGCAACGACTCCGGGATCGTTCAAATAAACCAGGGTAACCGGTAGATCATACCTTATTGCAACCAATTTAACTATAATTATATTATAACCACGATACACTTTATTAAACTTTTTATTATTTACGTAAATTTTATTTTGAGTGCAGCCGCATTAGGTCAATGAGGAGAGTGGATGCGTCGTATTTCAAGGGTCCCGGGTTCAAACCCCAGTCGGGGACGGACGGTAAGTAAAAATTTATTTAATAATTTAATATTTACAGATTTAAATAATAAATAATTTAATGTTACAGGGGTATCCATCAGAGATAAGAGAGGTTGAGTTAATAATAATAAGGGATCGCTATCAGCAGGCGCATATTATAATACAACCATTACAATAAGCTGTAATAATAAATGTTCTAGTTAATAAAAAATCGAGTAAAATTTACAAAGAAAATTTTTTTTATTTTGTAATTAAAAAATTTATATTTAAATCAACCAGTCATTTAATTGCTTAATGGCTGGCTTTTTTGCTAACTAATGACGCGTTATTTAGCTAGCTATTTGCTAAGAAAAAGTGGGCCACTTTAGCCATATTGCCACAATATAGTCACATTTTAGCTACTATTTAGTTTCTTGCCACAGCTGATGCAGCTACCAACCACAGCTATTAGCCAACTATTAGCTGTATTTTTGCACTAGCTTTTTTGCTAACTAATGACGCATTATTTAGCTAGCTATTTGCTAAGAAAAAGTGGGCCATTTTAGCAGTTTTGCCACAATATAGTCGACTTTTAAACACTATTTAGTTGGCTGTATTAGTTAATGTAGCCATTAACCATAGCTAATAGCCAACTATTAGCTAGTTTTCAGCATCAAAATGCTACTTGGGTTGTAAGTGACTTGAAGCTACTGACGGGTCAAGGTGTGATGCCATAATTGCGGTGTCGTCTGCGTATGTTGCAACATTTGTATTTATAGTAATCGGTAGATCTGACGTAAACAAAAGATATAATATTGGTCCCAGTACGCTACCCTGGGGTACGCCTGATTGAGTTGAGTAAAATTCAGATAGCTCATCCTGGTATTTCACTTGAAATATTCTATCGGTGAGGTATGATTTTAAAATTGTATAGTATGGATGTGGTAAACTTGTTTTTATTTTATATAACAGTCCGGGATGCCATACCTTTGTTACGAAAAATTTTCACTTTTCGCAACAACGTTGAATTTATAAATTCAACTTTTAACATCTAGCGACATATTTCGTAGCACTCTGTATAGCGAACGTATTTGACGGAGATTAAAAACTCGCGCATGCTATGAGGGGAATTCATTGGTGAGCTCTAAAACGCTCCGGTCATGTTTGAAAGTGCTGTGAGGTAGTTTATCATTAAAATTTGGTTCAAAATTTTGAAGAGGGATGATGCGATTTTGTGAGGGTTCCCATCCATCAATACGAATGGTTTTTGGATCTTGCGGTCCAAACCCGTCATGGGGATGTTACATTCGTGGTTTGAGGGATGGTTGATTTTTTTCCCGGATCGTACATTTTTTGTTGGACCCATGGTCAATACTTCCTGTGAAATATTTACTTCCTTTCACAATGGTAAGTCACCTAATAATTTTGTTAATTGCTTCGCAGTTACGTGATAATTAATTTGGCCAAATGTTCTTCCGTACACCTGGAGAACGATGACGTTGGAGTTCACCCTTGACCAATTTATGTATTTTTTATATGTAACATTTTGGTTTGCCTTTTTGTCTTGCATTTTTTATTCTTAGAGTGGTCGCCAAGATTGCGATAGCCTTGCAATTTTATATTCCTGCGGCGAGGTGATATCAGTTTATCTTATCCAGTTCGCACTCGCAAGTGTGAAATGGATCGAATGTTCAGGTTGATATTTAATAAACTTTTAATTATTAATTATTGATATTTGTGTTTTATTAATTAACTTGTTCAGGGTATTTATTTCCACTTATAACATCGAATAGCTCATGGTAAAATGCATTGACGGAGGAATTCCAAAATGATCGTAGTACGTTCGAATTTCATATTTGAAATTCTATGTTGAACATTTTTTTGTGTGTTTATTTTTGTTTTTATGTTCTTTTTTTATGAAAGGCTGCGATGTTCGACCCATATACAGGGTGCGGCATTTCACCGAGATTGCTGTCTTTTGTTTTATCATTGGGGATTCGATATGGTTCCACTTTATCGTGGGATTTTTATTTAACCATTCGAATGTGCCCTTGGTTTATGTTTGGGAGTGATTTTCGGTGGCAATGTCGTTGCTACTGTGCTTGTTTTGGTCGGCTAACACCTCTTACATCCGACATCGCGTATATCTTTGCCTTCTGACAATGAACTTCTTATTGTTAATTTTAATTGTGTTGTGTTAGCAAAGCTGTTTCCTTGATCTCTCCGGGGTGTTTCTTTCACACGATCCACGACTCTCGCTTCCGCAATAAACGAGCTAGTTTAAAACCTAACACCAGGGCCCCACGCAAATTTAAAGTAGATGGATTATCCTTCTGCGTGGACTTTATCTTTTCCAAACTGCTTCTCATTAGAGCAGTAAGGAAAGATTTTGTTACACCTTATCGAAAGCCTGAATGATGTCCAAAAAGGCAATGGTGCAGAATCTTTTGTCTTACAGATCTTGGTTTATAGAGTTTACAACGCGGTGCACCTACTCCACGGTAGAATGCTGCTCTCTGAATCCGAACTGGTGTTCTGGTATCACTTTATTCTTCAACAGATGTGGCTGTAGTCGCTTCAGAAGAAGCTTCTCAAAGACCTTTGAAAGGAGCGGCAGAAGACTAATGGGACGATAGGATGTTACTTGCTCTGGTGGCTTTCCTGGCTTATGGATAAGGATTATTTGTGCCACTTTCCATTGTGGAGGTACTATTTCCAATCGTAGCAATGCGTTATACAAGTAAGTTATCATTCTCACACCCTTCTCGGGAAGCTGTTGTAGTACTTTACCCGTAATAAGGTCGTAACCTGGTGCTTTTTTGGGATTGGTTTTTTTAATTATGGAGGCAACCTCTTTAATTTTAATATGCTCAATTGGAAAGTCCAGTTGATGTGGTACTTCCAATAGTTTTGTAATTTTATCTTCTATTTCTAAGTTTTCCGCTGGAAATGGTTTAAATACGTTAGATAGGTGTTCTGCGAAGATATCTGCCTTTTCCCGACTACTTCCCGCCCAGCTTCCGTTTGGTTTTCGTATTGGGGGAATAGGTGTATAAGCTTTTTTCAACTTTTTTGTTGCCTACCATAGCGAGTATTCTGTTGCTTCTGTAGGTGTTAGACTTTTTAGGTAATCCTGAAGTTCCTGGTTTATATTGTTCTGTAGTATAGTTTTTAACGCCCTTGTTGCTTGATTTAGTCTAGCTTTATCGTTAGGATGTCGCGTGTTCTGCCAGATCCTCCTTAGTTTCCTTTTCTCCGCTATTGCTCGCATTACACTCTCCGAATTTCGATTTTTTTCTCCGAGTAATTTAGTTTAGGAGTCGAATTCCAAGCCGCGTCCTGAATGGTACTATTTAGGTGTTCCACTGCTTCTATCAAGTCAGTTTCGGTTTTGAGGGGCAGATTTGTGTTGATGTTTTGATTAACTAATAGTCTAAAATTATTCCAATCGGTTTGGCTGTTAAACAGATAAGGTGGATTTTGCTTTTGGAGTACTTTCGAGTGTAGCGTTATCAAAACCGGTGAGTGATCTGACGATAAGTCCAGGCAGGACTGAGCATGTAGATTTTTTGTCGAGATACCTTTTATAACGCAAAAGTTATAACGGATTTTTGACTTTACATCCGTTATGATCAACCTTATACATCAATTTGTTTGGCCACTGCCATTTCATTTCGAATTGAATGAGATGGTGGTGTAGACACTTCCATTTTTATCATCTTTTTCCGGAACGCAAGTCGAGCTGCGCGCTGCAAGGGAGTCTGGGGAAAAATGTCGTAAGAGAAGGTCACGTTTTTGGTGCTGTGAAGTGTTTGATTTGGGGTTGCTTTCGATTTAGTGTATATGGTTGCGTTATTGGGAATTCCAGTCCGACAGTCCGAATATTATATGGAACATGTGGTTTTCCATCCCAGCAGGGGGTTTGATTCGTGATTGGAGGATGATGGGTTCTTTTTGCCGTGCCATGTGTCATTGTCGGAACACCCATAATTTCGGGGAAGGATTTTTATCCTTTGACATGGTGAGTTATCTAATTATTTTGCCATTACTTCACAGCTACCTGTTGATCGATTGGCCAATATTTTAACATCAGAAGCTCGATGACGTATTTTTCCCTTGGCCTTTTTAATGTTTTTTTATTTCTTTTATTTATGTGTAACATTCTGGTTTTTCTGTTTGTCGAGCTTTTTTTATTACAGAGTGTTGTACGAGATTATGATTGCGGTGCAGGTTGTATTTCTGCATCGTAGTGATTGGCAGTATCTAATCTCTTTGACGTTCGCAAACGTGGAAGTGAATTTATGTTTGAATTTTGATTTTGGTATAATTATTCTAATGAATAATTATTTGATTTAAAAATGTTTTATAATGTGTACTTCGACTGAGTTTTATTTCCACGTTATAACATCAAGCGGCGTTAGTATAATGCATCGGCGATCGGAGTCCAGAATGATCGTTCTACGTTCAAGCCTCGACTTGAAATTTTATGTTCGACATTTTTTTGTGTTTTATTTTGGTTAAATATTATTTTTATAAAGGCTGCGATGTGCGACCTACATATATACAGGGTGCGGCATTGCACCGGGGTCGTTGCCGCTTGGTTTTGTCGTCGGAAGCTCGATGTGGTTACCTTTATGGGATTGTTATATGACCATTCGAGTGTTCCGTCGATTGATTGTTTGGGTGGTGATTCTGGGTGTCAATGTGGTCGCTACTGTGCCGTTCTGGTCGGCTCCTGTAGTGGGCTACTGTTGTTACGTTCCACTGGCGCCATGCTAATACCATCAAACATCGATTTTATCCTTAAGCCTTTTAAGCAATGAACATCGAATTGTTTATTTTATTTTATTGTTAAGTTTATTTTGTGTGTGTTTGCAAAGCTGCTTCCTTGAGTTTCTCCGAGGCGTTTTTACACGACCCATGGCCCTCGCATACCGACGTTTCCATCAAAGAGCTAGTTGACCTAACACCAGGGCTCCACGCAATTTAAAAGTAGAGGGTTCTGACCTTCTGCGTGGACGTAATCTGTTTCAAGCTATCCTCTCATTAGGGATAGTGAGGAAAGATTTACGGTTCAAAGTCAATCAGATCTGGCAATTTATTTCGGTCGGTGGGCCAGTATGTAGGTTGACCTGTCGACAGGTGTCTATAGTTGTTTTTGGAGATAGTTTTCAGTAGTTCTCTACCTCTGGGATTAGTCAACCTTGATCCCCACTGCTGGTGCTTCGCGTTATAGTCCCCTCCAGAGACAAATCTGTTTCCGAGAGTTTTGAAAAAATTAAAGAATTGGTCCTCCTTAATATTATATTTTGGAGGGCAGTAAACCGCAGCAAATGTTATCGGGCCAATCCAGGTTTCGACTGTTGAGCTTGTGGCTTGCAGGTAGCGTTCTTGAAATTTTTCATTCTCGAAGTGCTTAATTGCTGTTTTTATGATGATTGCGGTACCTCCACACGGGCAGTCCCATCCGGATGTTGTGTGTGGTAGATTGAATAGTTCGGGATCTTTATAAAGCCTCTATTAGTAAAATGTGTTTTGGAGATAAGGGCTATGTCGATGTTGTGATTTTGTAGAAAGACTTTTAACTCTTGTCCATGTTGTGACAAGCCGTTAGCGTTCCATATGGCTATTTTAATTGGAAGATGCATTATTAATTTTTGTTCATGATGTTAATTAAGAGATCGATAAGTTTATCAATTCTCTTCATATTTTCATCCATACGTTCCATCATCTTGGTTAACATTACCAGTATTGCGTTTTCACTTTGTTTTTGTTGTACGTTTTCAAAGTTTTGAGATTGTTGTTCATTGTTTCTTACTACGTTGGCATAATTTGAATTATTATTCATCGTGTTGGTTGATTGGTGTGAGCTATTTGTTCTCGATTGCCCCTGAATTATTTGTGGTGAGACAAAAATAAACATTTAAACTTATTAAATCTAATATTTTGTGTGACCCCCATTAGCTGCAATCACACTCGCGATTCTAGTTGGAACACTATCGAACAGTGTTTTTATAAAATCCTGGGGAATTTTTGACCACTCGTCTTTTAATATGTCAAATAAATGTTGGGTATTAGTTGGCTGGCGTTGATGGCGTTTTCTGTCTAAATATTCCCACACATGCTCAATAATATTGAGATCTGGACTCTGATGGGGCCAAATCATGGTTTTTAACACACTCTGTTTTTCCATTTCACTAAAATATGTTTTTACTATACGAGCAGTATGTTTGGGGTCATTATTTTGTTGGAATATAAAGTTTTTCCCAATTAATCGACCACCAGATGGAATGGCGTTCTAGCGCAGTATTTTTAAATAGCCGACTGCATTTAATTTGCCTTCGATTTTCACTAAATCCCCAACACCATTCGCAGAAATGCAGCCCCAAACGTTTATTAAACCCCCCCCCCCATGTTTAATTGTTGGATTTAGACAAGCAGATTTGTATGCTTCGCCGGGTCTTCTACGAACATATTGCCTCCGTTTGGAACCGAATATTTCGAATCTGGACTCGTCTGTCCACAGAACCTGATTCCAGTCATTTGTAGTTCAGTTTTTATGGTCTACGGCGTATTTATTCCTTTTCGAAGTAATGGCTTCTTAATTGCCACACATCCTCTGAGTCCCATTTTACCTAAACTCCGGCGAACTGTAGAAGAATCAACTGAAGTTCCCGTGCTACGGCGAAGATCTTCAGTCAATTCCCTGGATGTTCGGGTTCTATTTCGTAGTGATTGAACTCTCAAATATTTTTCGTCATCTTTTTGAAGTTTTTGGGTCTTCCAGACCGTTCCTTATCACTTACAGAGCCGGTTTCACGAAATTTTTTAATAACATGGCGAATTCCCGTCAACGATGCCTTTGTTTTTTTTGAAATTTTGCGTAAACTATGGCCTTCTTAGTGTAGGAAAACTATTTTATGTCTATTATATGCACTTATTTTTACCATATTTAACCAATTTTGATATTAAACTTTATTTAAAAAAAAAACTATTAATTGTTGATTTTTTTAAATAACTTTTTAAAAACCAAAATAAAAATACACAAATAGCTTTAGCACGTTCAAGAACTTACTAACAACTGAGAAGATTTAAGAAATGCATCGATATCAGTACAATAATATCCAAAAATACGAAAAAATTATTGTTTATGATACCTAGGACTAATTTATGACTTGAGTGTTTTTAGGAGTTAGGGGTTTAAACGTGGTAAAAATTTGGTTTGCGTTAAAATTTCTTGTCAACATCCAAGTAGTTCAACCAAATTGTGTTCTTTTACCGAAATTATATACGCATTTCAGTATTTTGTATTTAATAAAATTACAATTAAAGGGTAATTAAAAATTAATTAGGTGTGCTAAGACTTTTACACAGTACTATTTATGGAAAATGAAATATCTCAGCCTCAATAATAAGGGACTAAAGCAATTTGTTCAGAAGAAAACGGGCTACAAGATTGCTTATTAAATATGTTTACCTAAATGCAATCTTAAAGGGTGAAATTTCAGCCTCAATTCTTAGCTCTTTATCCCATTCTTTGCAGGAAAGTTTTTTAAGAGTCCACAAGTTCGCTTTCTTTCACAAAGAGGTAAGGGCTAGTGCTGAAACTAACAGCATTTTTCAACGCTAAAAAATATCTCTGGTGGGTGAGGGGTAAGATAAAAATCTGAAATTTCAATACATAACACAAAAACAGAAATAGGCTAAAAAAAATGACATAATTTGCCTATGCTCTACTTAGAAGAATAAATTCTACTTAGCAAGAATAAATTTTCAAATTTGCAGTGTGTGATATGCAAAGCGGTAGGGGTACAATAGATATCAAAATATTATTTGCAATATAAGGAAGGTGTATAGTATCATGAGGTAAAGCACTAAATTTTCCAACTGAAAATAATAGTAATTCTCATTAAAACCATAAGATTTATGTCATGATAGAAAAAGTACTTTATTTAAACATCACAGAATAATGACGCCTACCTAAAAATAATACATTATGGCAAGACAATGCAATTACAAGTAAAACGTTGATAAAAAATTGTAAATCAAAATATAATAATATATAGTCTGAATAACTGCAATCTGATATTTTTAGCTTGAAATTAAATCTGGAGGAATATGACCACTATCACCGAGAGATCTCAACACAACTCTTCCAGTTGGTGTGATCGAAATCCATGTTATGCTACCGTGATTTAAAGAAAACCTCAACCAAGCTTCAGGCGGAAATTGGAGAGCTCTGAAAAATAGTAAAAAAAATTAGTCCAACTATAATTTTTGGTCGCAGCCAATTTGGTAGTTAAAAAACTGTACTCACCTACACACAAAGTACCTAATTACATTAGCATGACACACTAAAATTGTAAAAGTATCTTTACTTTCAGATGCATCTGCCCTATGGAAATATTCCCGAAACCCAGCTTCAATGCGAGCACCATCTTGGTAGAACTGCTAAATAAATCATTATAACACAAGAATAAAAAATTTTCAACACAAACATCGAGTTAACTTACACGAGTTTCAGGCTTCCAATGACCTACTGGAGGCTCAGGCGGAATGGGCGCACCTTCACGAATTAAATGACAGTCTTTCACCGGTAACTGCAAAACAAGCATGTAAAAATGAAACAAATAGAAGCAAAAAATTTGGAAACTTACCTTAGGCAGACAACTATTTATAATTGATCCGGTCTCTTGAGCTCGAGTCATTGTAGACTTAACCATACTGGTATAAGGCAAACCTAATTCCTTCAACCGATTTCCAGTCCACTCGGCTTGACATCTCCCTAAATTTAAAAAAATAATACAAAACTGGCAAAGCGACCTTTCATTTTACCTTTTGCTGTCAAGATCATATCTTTTTCGCTTTTTACATCCATTTGATACTGTCCATGGCGAACCAAAATTAAATGACGAGTTGTTTTAGGAGTTACACTCTCCACGTTGTCCTTAAATTTCCTGTCGTCCTCCTGACCATTATTTACCTTATTGGCTTTATTAGGATGAAGAAGAAACTGTGGTGATCGACTAAAACTCAAATTTAAAGCAAACGGGAAGTGTTTGAAGTAAATAAACCTTACTGATCCCAATTGAAATCCCACTTTGCACTGGTCGGTGGGGTATAATTCGTGGTCCACGAAGCATAAACAGGACTACCTTTATTTTGGACAGAATGAAAATACAGCACGGCTCCACCTATAGCACTAACCCCGATTACCAAACGCTTAATTTTTGAAAAATGAGCCATCTGTAATTGATACATAAATTGAAGGACATCACGATAACTTGTATATAATATCATTAGATTCATTTAAATTGACATAAACCGTCATAAGGTTAATAATATAAAGCTACAATAATAATAATAAACAAAGTTTGAAATAATTAACGCGTGCTTCAGGAATAACTCCAGGTTATGTTAAATTATTTTATTGATTTACAAATGAAATTGGATTTCTACGAATGTTAGAGTACGTATTAAGGTCCAGAGTTATTTTATTTAATTATAAAAAATGTATTTACCTTTTGAAATTGATCAATTGAAAATTTAACCTAGAATTGTTGAACGTCAATCAAACAACTGACAACTGTGAGATATGCAACTTGCATGTCAATATGGTGATGTTGCAGAATTCCGATAGATGGCTTTTGCGTATAAATTTCGAATTTAATTTATTATTTACATTTTTAAGATTTAGGGCCGGTTCCACCAACTCTGATTAAATCGTTGGTTAACTAATCACGATTAATGATTAACCATGATTGAGTTCAGAATTTAACCGACATTAATTGAAGGGCCTAGTGGAAAAAAGCAGTTAAGTCACTTTTTTTTCAATTTGTAGTTGAGCACATTTTCACATTGCGGCATTTATTTCTCTACAAATTAGTATAAAAATCAACAAATTGAGAAAAAGTGACTTAGGGGTGCGAATGAATGTATAAATATACGCTATACAGACCCTTCTAATTTCGCTATTCTAAGAAAAACTATATCATATAATATGACATTTAGCAAATCAGGTTCCTGTAGAAAAAACTATGATCTGTGTTTCTAGAGATGAATTATTAAAATTGTGCCTAAAATTTAGCCATAAAAATAAAAACTGTAACCTAAAAAATAAAATTCCAAACCAAAATGTCTTTTTCTAGAAACACGAATATACTCGTGAAGTTTACAGATTATCAAATAAAATTGATAAAAGTTTATTTATCTAAATATATAAAAGAGAAGATCTGCTTGCGTGTTTGTTCGCTATACGTTCCTAGACCGTTGGACCGATCTCAACCAAATTTTGCACAGTTCTTTTGTAGCTCCAGGCGCAACTATTCTCGCATATATGGAGAAGAAATTCGAGCGGGGAAAAAAGTTATTCGCTTTTTTCGAAAATCAAATCACAAGTTTGACAAAAAATTTAATTTGTCAAATAATTAATCTGACGTACTGTCAGCGACTTTGACATTAAGAATGTTAACCTTAAAAATGACATCTAAATGACATTGACATATAGTCAGTAGCGGCTCTAGAATAGGGGGCACAACTTTGACATAAGAATATTTAATTTGTCAGATAATTAATCTGACGCACAGTCAGTGATTCAAAATACTGTCAACAGATGGCGGGGAGGGCGGCTTTAATTCGAAAAATGTGAAAAATGCAAACCACTAACAAAAAACCACTAACAAATTAATCTGAATGCCGCGAATAAGACCGGAGCACTTTATATAGGTCGCAGAACGTGGAAGATCCACCTCCTTGAGGAAGATTTAACTTTACATGAAGAAGTAACTTTACGTGAAGATTATGTATGTATGTATGTATGTATGTATGTATGTATGACAGATGACGGATGACGGATGACGGATGACAGATGACAGATGACAGCTGACAGATGACGGATGACGGATGACAGATGACAGCTGACAGATGACAGATGACAGCTGACAGATGACAGTTGAAGGCCGAACAACTATGGCCTTCACGGATCTATTATTGTCCGCTCTGTGAGGCCGAAGGCCGAACAACTTTGGCCTTCACGGATCTATTTTATGGTTCGGTCTGTGAGGCCGAAGGCCGAACAACTATGGCCTTCATGGATCTATTATGGTCCGGTCTGTGAGGCCGAAGGCCGAACAACTATGGCCGTCACGGATCTATTATGGTCCGGTCTGTGAGGCCGAAGGCCGAACAACTATGGCCTTCACGGATCTATTATGGTCCGGTCTGTGAGGCCGAAGACCGAACAACTTTGACCTTCACGGATCTATTATGGTCCGGTCTGTGATGCCGAAGGCCGAACAACTATGGCCTTCACGGATCTATTATGGTCCGGTCTGTGAGGCCGAAGGCCGAACAACTATGGCCTTCACGGATCTATTATGGTCCGGTCTGTGAGGCCGAAGGCCGAACAACTATGGCCGTCACGGATCTATTATGGTCCGGTCTGTGAGGCCGAAGGCCGAACAACTATGGCCTTCACGGATCTATTATGGTCCGGTCTGTGAGGCCGAAGACCGAACAACTTTGACCTTCACGGATCTATTATGGTCCGGTCTGTGATGCCGAAGGCCGAATAACTATGGCCTTCACGGATCTATTATGGTCCGGTCTGTGAGGCCGAAGGCCGAACAACTATGGCCTTCACGGATCTATTATGGTCCGGTCTGTGAGGCCGAAGGCCGAACAACTATGGCCTTCACGGATCTAATATGGTCCGGTCTGTGAGGCCGAAGGCCGAACAACTTTGACCTTCACGGATCTATTATGGTCTTCCCCCTGTGAGGCCGAAGGCCGAACAACTATGGCCTTCACGGATCTATTATGGTCCGGTCTGTGAGGCCGAAGGCCGAACAACTATGGCCTTCACGGATCTATTATGGTCCGGTCTGTGAGGCCGAAGGCCGAACAACTATGGTCTTCACGGATCTATTATGGTCCGGTCTGTGAGGCCGAAGGCCGAACAACTATGGCCTTCAGCGATCTATTATGGTCTTCCCCCTGTGAGGCCGAAGGCCGAACAACTATGGCCTTCGCGGATCTATCATGGTCCTCTCTCTGTGATGCCGAAGGCCGAACAACTATGGCCTTCACGGATCTATTATGGTCCGGTCTGTGAGGCCGAAGGCCGAACAACTATGGCCTTCACGGATCTATTATGGTCCGATCTGTGAGGCCGAAGGCCGAACAACTTTGACCTTCACGGATCTATTATGGTCCGGTCTGTGAAGCCGAAGGCCGAACAACTATGGCCTTCACGGATCTATTATGGTCCGGTCTGTGAGGCCGAAGGCCGAACAACTATGGCCTTCACGGATCTATTATGGTCCGGTCTGTGAGGCCGAAGGCCGAACAACTATGGTCTTCACGGATCTATTATGGTCCGGTCTGTGAGGCCGAAGGCCGAACAACTATGGCCTTCACCGATCTATTATGGTCTTCCCCCTGTGAGGCCGAAGGCCGAACAACTATGGCCTTCGCGGATCTATCATGGTCCTCTCTCTGTGAGGCCGAAGGCCGAACAACTATTGCCTTCGCGGATCTATTATGATCCTCCCCCTGTGAGGCCGAAGGCCGAACAACTATGGCCTACTCGGATCTATTCTGGGTCTAGATGGCTAAGGGCGGCGGATGCCGCCCGTGCCAGCTAGTATCAGTTATAATAATCAATCTACAGTTTCGTTTATCATTATTACCATTTTAGGCAGTTTTTGCGAAAAATAATTCACGGTGTGTCATAGTGATGGCGTTGTACTCAGTCGAACTGGTCGGATCGGAATTTACATACATATTTTAACTATACATCTATTACTGAAATACTTAAATACTGAAATAAAATTAATTCGTATTTGACTTTCGATTTCATTTATTAAATGTTCTATAATAAATTTATGCAAATTAATTAAGTGGCCACAGACTTTTGCACAGTAGTGTACATTTTGGTGCGACATCTGTTTGAAATGAATATCACAAATGGATTTTTAAAATTATTCCAAAAGGTATGAAGCTGAAATAAATTTAATAATAATTGCGACAGTAGCGACGTTGGCGGCCATTTTACCAGGTGTTTGTCAATTCCCCACCTTAACTACTTTTTCCACTAGGCCCTTCAATTTCAAAGCGTTCCACCAAGCGCTTAGTATCTATGATTAGTTGACTGCTTTTATTTCGTGTATACTCGGGTATAAACTTGCATGGTTGATATGCAGTTACATTAAACTTGTACTAATCTGCCATCCTAAGAAAAAATACCTTAAGTGCATAAACCATTGTTTTGAGCTAGGAAGCGATTTAGATTTTGATTGATGGCACTCAGTAGACTTAAAGTAAAACTAACGACTTATGGTATAAATACTTACATTAACACTGGAAAACTTATTAGATATATCAGAAAATCAAAAAAACGCCTTTTTCTTAAAAAAATTGTGGTTAAGGTTTTTTAGCTTAGTAGGGAAGCAAAAATATACGACGCCATTTTAAGGAAGACTGACTCATAATATAAAAAAAATCATTTATTCTCAAAAAAACATTAAAATAAAAGTAGATTGATACTTTAAAGACGAGCTAAAGTAATAAACATTTATTGAACACTTATTCAACACTTGTAATTAAGTCTGTAGCATCCGTACTTACAGGTAATGAATTCCAAAAAGCACGCCGATTTATCGGCATAAGTTTAACAAGGTTGGATACAATACCGTCTTTTTCTGTTGAGGTATACCCCGGTACGTTGTTAAAGCCTCTGGTTTTTCAATTTTTTTGTTTTTTAATATTTTAGCCATTACAAAATTAAGTGGTTTTAACTCTTCACTGAAGGAATTTTTGTAAAAATGTTGTAAATCGCCCCTCTTGGCAACAACTTGTATTATTTGCCAAGTATGGCCTAGGTACCGTATTTTTAAGTTTATAGGAAGACGAATTTTTAAGTTAAGAAAAGAAAGACTCGTACCACAAAAGGAAACTGGAACTGCTAGAAAGAAAGGTAATTGCAAAAGAAAAAATTGCAAATGTACTTGCCGAGATTGTCAATAATAAATTATTATAAATAGAACACTTGCACAAAAATAATTTTTTCTATTTACTTATTGTAAATAAACAGATTGCGTGCGATTAAAACGACGATTATAAAAGTCGTTTCTATACTATTTCTTTTAATTTTTATTTATTGATATACAAATTTACTAAATATGACAATAAATTACATAATCTTAATTATTTGTATATATAGACACATTTTATGGCTTATTTATTGATATTTATAACCTACTGCGCACGCGCAACTTTTATATTATCGCACACGAACAAAGTTTCGTCTGGTTACCCCCAGACGTTGTAGTTCGAATGGTTTTCATGCGAAAGTATTCGTATACGATTGCTCGAGAATACAAAATTTCGTTCGTATACGAAAGTGGCGTACACGAATAATTTCATGCGAAAAGTATTCGTAGACGAACATTTCGAAGGGTTCGAGAATACAAATCCTTCATTCATATGCGAAAGTGACGAAGCTTCGTATGCGAATCAATTCTATTGAGTTCAAGAATAGGCCCCCTGGAGACAGCAAACATGGACCCCATCTTGCAGTTAATTTTGATACATAAAGATGATCATGTAGAATTTTTTGGATAGTACCATATTTATGATAAATTGATATTTTACGACATTTTTAAAATAGATGAGACGTTTATCATCCATTAACAAATTTTCGACTTTTAGAACATTAATGTGCCTAATGGACGACCATTTGATCAGGGCGATCATTTTCTAAGGTGATGATTCCATGCGCACTTGAAGCTTATTATTTTATATTTCTTTTGCACCTTTACCCTTGTTTCTTAAAAATTTTATAATAGCGCGATGTTCAAATTTCTCCATGTTTACAAATGTCGAAATTGACTAGGGGAGACCGGGGCTAGTTGTCGCAAAATTTGTTTTAGAATTTTTATTTCAGGTACTTTTTCATTTTACGTGGAAATCAGTAGGCTATATTCTGCCTTCATGTGTTTAGAACGATATTTGATAAGCAAATGTAGTAAAACATGAAGTATTTTGAAGTAGGATTTGCTTTTGTCTTACTTGGACAAATGCGACAATATGCCCCACTGCGGGGCATGTTGTCTTACTGTATGGGGTAAGTTGTCGCTAATAAAATGATTGCGATAAGTTCAGAAACTTTAATTATCAATAATTATTTAATCATGAAACGTATGAACAAAACCAATTATTAATCATCATCATCCGAATAACAAATACTTGTACTAGAAATTGTATTATTTTTGAATCGTTACAAACCGTATTTTAATTATGTTTTTTTATGCTTAAATATCCTCGAAAAATAATTATGAATCACATTACAGCAATAAAAGGGGCACACCAGATGGGAATTGAAGTAAAGATGTAAAATTAACCCAATTATGCCAAATAGCATACACGGACATAGGTAAAATGGAATACGTATATTGATGCGACAACTTGCCCCGTAAACATTGAGACAAATTACCCCAGCGGACACTTTTTTTGTTGGTGTATAATTATTTCTCAAATAATTAGTAACAACCACAATAATATAGCAATAATAGGGGAGAATTACCTAACCCTGGCAACTCCAAAAAATTTGAAAATTTCCTATTGCAAAGAGGAAGGTTTATATAGTATAATGACATAATTTTAACAAGCGAACATTGTTACGAAAAATTTTCACTTTTCGCAACAACGTTGAATTTATAAATTCAACTTTTAACATCTAGCGAAATATTTCGTAGCACTCTGTATAGCGAACGTGTTTGACGGAGATTAAAAACTCGCGCATGCTATGATGAGAATTCATTGGTGAGCTCTAAAACGCTCCGGTCATGTTTGAAAGTGCTGTGAGGTAGTTTATCATTAAATTTGGTTCAAAATTTTGAAGAGGGATGATGCGATTTTGTGAGGGTTCCCATCCATCAATACGAATGGTTTTTGGATCTTGCGCTCCAAACCCGTCATGGGGATGTTACATTCGTGGTTTGAGGGATGGTTGATTTTTTCCCGGATCGTACATTTTGTGTTGGACCCATGGTCAATACTTCCTGTGAAATATTTACTTCCTTTCACAATGGTAAGTCACCTAATAATTTTGTTAATTGCTTCGCAGTTACGTGATAATTAATTTGGCCAAATTTTCTTCCGTACACCTGGAGAACGATGACGTTGGAGTTCACCCTTGACCAATTTATGTATTTTTTATGTGTAACATTTTGGTTTGCCTTTTTGTCTTGCATTTTTTATTCTTAGAGTGGTCGCCAAGATTGCGATAGCCTTGCAATTTTATATTCCTGCGGCGAGGTGATATCAGTTTATCTTATCCAGTTCGCACTCGCAAGTGTGAAATGGATCGAATGTTCAGGTTGATATTTAATAAACTTTTAATTATTAATTATTGATATTTGTGTTTTATTTAATTAACTTGTTCAGGGTATTTATTTCCACTTATTACATCGAATAGCTTATGGTAAAATGCATTGACGGAGGAATTCCAAAATGATCGTAGTACGTTCGAATTTCATATTTGAAATTCTATGTTGAACATTTTTTTGTGTGTTTATTTTTGTTTTTATGTTCTTTTTTATGAAAGGCTGCGATGTTCGACCCATATACAGGGTGCGGCATTTCACCGAGATTGCTGTCTTTTGTTTTATCATTGGGGATTCGATATGGTTCCACTTTATCGTGGGATTTTTATATAACCATTCGAATGTGCCCTTGGTTTATGTTTGGGAGTGATTTTCGGTGGCA
This sequence comes from Podabrus alpinus, assembly GCA_932274525.1. Taxonomy (NCBI): domain Eukaryota; kingdom Metazoa; phylum Arthropoda; class Insecta; order Coleoptera; family Cantharidae; genus Podabrus; species Podabrus alpinus. The sequence goes on from OW026454.1 coordinate 68,992,491, forward strand.
ATGTCGTTGCTACTGTGCTTGTTTTGGTCGGCTAACACCTCTTACATCCGACATCGCGTATATCTTTGCCTTCTGACAATGAACTTCTTATTGTTAATTTTAATTGTGTTGTGTTAGCAAAGCTGTTTCCTTGATCTCTCCGGGGTGTTTCTTTCACACGATCCACGACTCTCGCTTCCGCAATAAACGAGCTAGTTTAAAACCTAACACCAGGGCCCCACGCAAATTTAAAGTAGATGGTTTTATCCTTCTGCGTGGACTTAATCTTTTCCGAGCTGACTTCTCATTAGAGCAGTAAGGAAAGATTTAGTATCAACATATAATCAAAATTTCGAGAAAAATCAATTTGAAAAGTACGGGGAATGTAACCCGATATGCCTCCGAACCGGGTCGATGCGACACTAGTCGCCCGTGCTTCGATGAAAATGAGTAAAATTTTTTGGCTCCGATTTCAATTTTTCTTTGAAATTCGGATAGATGGGGGTGTGGTTAGTGGATATTAGTAATAAATAAAATCAAAAAAATGGAAAATAACCCGTGTATTGCCGAAAAAGTGAAAAAATTTAATTTTTTTTTGCCTTCTAATTTTGGGGTGTGCATTCGATAAGGAGGGTAATCCATCGTCAAAACCTACCCTTACGGGGCGCCGCTGCGCTCCGCTCTGCACCCCTCCAGGGCGGTTTTGACTCTGGTTACTAGGCTAAACATACGAGAAGCGCCACCGATCAAGAACACCGGGATTAAGGCAATCGGGATTCGAGAGACCCTCAAAATAGCATTAAAAAGTATAGTCGCGGTATGGGGCAGTAAACTATTACGTTTCACCCCCTAAAAATCGCCTAAAAACAAAAAATAATCGATGTTGCATGTAGGAGCGTCGAGGTGCATCTGCCGCTGCGAAATATTCTAAGTGTAAGAGTATATCAGTCTGCACGTACCGTCAACAAAATGCGCACCGGCCGAGCGAAGTGGTGGCATCGACCGGTTGTACACCATGCTGTTGCTACTTTTTCGTACTTTTCAAATTGATTTTACTCAAAATTTTGATTATATGTTCGCTTGTTAAAATTATGTCAGTATACTATATAAACCTTCCTCTTTGCAATAGGAAATTTTCAATTTATTTGGAGTTGCCAGGGTTAGGTAATCCTCACCCAATAATATATTACGTACATCGTAAACTATCATAATACTTCAATTTATCTCACCTTAAAGTTCTTAACGTGGCACAATCACACAAAAGTATTCACGGCGTAAATTTACTTCTCGCAACGAATTTGATGTTTCCTAATTTATGGTGTTGCCATCTCTGCAAATTAGACCGAAACCTACAAATGGTAAAGAAGGCCACTATAGAGAAGCACTAGACATTGGTTTTATACAGAAAACTTGTCTACGTTTTGAGATATTGCGAATACGACAATTTACCCCTGCGACAACTAGCCCCGGTCTCTTGAATAAAAATTCAACGGTTACTTGGAACGATTTCATTTTTAAACGCTAGCCTTCTATTTGATTTTGTTACTAACCGCTTTTCATTACATTGTTTTTATCGAACTTAATTGATCTCCCCTCGTAAGTTTCATCGATTGAACGATTTAACAAATATTTGTTAAATAGGAAAAAAGTTAATAATTGCTGAATTTTATATGCAAATAGTTTGCTACCACATCATCTGTTTTTAGGGATTATATAATTTGATACGAAAAATAACGCAATCATAAAGTGGATTCATAATTTTAAATTAAATTAATTAAGTTAAAAGTAGATCTTGCTTTTTGAATGTGAGATGGTGACGTCTCTAATCTTGTGTAACTTATCTTTGCGAATATTTTATATTATATTATACGATATAATCATTAAAGTTTATATAATCAAAGACATTAGTATGATTGGACTCTTGACATTTTGGTAACATTCGTTTGGCAGTTTGCTGGGTAGAAAGGCTTATTATTTAAGCTAATTAGCGATATGCAAATAAGTTGTATACAAACATAAAGAAATAACATTGTAATATTATTATGGGTAATGTAATGTAAATAGGAAAAAATTAATGGTTTGAATCTGCCAAGAGGTGAGGATATCAAATATTTGGGTTTGATAAATGATCGAAAGTAAATTCGTTAAATAGAAATAAAGCCAAAAATAAATACTATTGTAATTTATAGCCAATGTTAAACAAAAGGATTATTATTTCTACCATTAGCTAGATATTTTTTTGGATGCTACGTATTGCTGTGTGTTAAAATGAATAAGAAAGGCTCCCGATGCTAAAATGAATCATATATTCGAAATAAGCACAAAATTCTAAGTCGAAAGACACTTTAAAAATTTACTCTACGAGAAATTTTTATTTTTCAAAATTTCAATTTTCTAAATTTATTTGAGTCTCTCAGGATGAATGAAACATGACAAAGATTGCTAAATCTAAATAAACTGATGATTGTCACATCAGAAATGAAACAAAAAACTTAATTAGCTCAAAATTTGTAAAAATGTATTAATTATGATAACCTAGAAAAATTTAAGAATTTGTAAACCAATTTACTCTACAAATAACATTCTCTGTAAAAATGTAAGCATATCAAAAATTATGTAATTGTTTCATGCATTTAATGTGTATATTTTCAACGGATAAATCAACAATTTAGTAAGAAGGGGCAATAATGTGTGTACCTTCCTGTGCCTAACATTTTATTAGGAGGAGGACATAGCATCTTTTGGCGGCCAACGTGGTGCTTCGAAAAACACGATTAGGGGTGCGTTGAGTAAAAATTTAAAAACGTTGCAGCACCAAAAAGATAGCATCTTTTGTCGCGAAACGTGGGGCTCGAAAAAGGCAAGATTAAGGGTAGTTTTGATAAAAATTAAGGGTACAAAAACTTTTGTGAAAAATAAATATTTTTGAAATTTTATGCATCAAAGAATAGCATCATTTGGCATCCTAGCATCAAAATCACGATAGGGGTAGTTTTGATAAAAATTTAAGGGTAAAAACTTAAAAAATTATTTTTGTTTGTGAAAATAAAACAACATTTTGATTATTATAATAATTAGTTCTTTATTGACAGGTTTTGTGTCTAAACATTTTCTATTTACAAATTTCTTTGATAACTATTTGCAAAATTCTTTTAACAACAAAAAAATTAATCATGTCGAACGCACAAGTAAAACAAAACCTGGTATATGTAAGCCAATCCGACATACAAAAACTGATGGAATTTATAACAGCTGGAAATCAAGCCCAAGCAAAAGAATCAAGCGAACAATTTGAAAAGTTAATAAACAAAATAGAAACTGGAAATCAGGAATTAATAAACAAAATAGAAGCTCAAAATAAAGAAAGAATAATGGTAATCAGACAAGAAATCTCCTCTATGGATACAAAAATGGATCCAAAAGTTGAAACCCCAATTCCAACACAAATCGAAGAAATGGAGGAAGTTCAATACAAATTCAACGTTGTGCATGCAAGAAGAAATTTCAAAAGGCTCTACTTGAAGATCAAGAAATTATATGCAAAGCCGAAGTACAAAACAAGAGGTACAAGAGCAAAGAAAAATAAAAGATTTCCAAGAAGCTCCAAACAAAAGAAATTTAGTAACAAACAACAAAATAAAAGAAAACACAAAAATGTGAAGAACCAAAAAAGTGCAAGAAAATTTAAAATAAAGACAATTATTAGAGTCAAAAGAACATTTAAAAGTGAAAAAGTGCTCACAATAAATAGAAAGAAGCAGACTTTCATAAAACATAAACATTTTAGATTGCGTAAACTTTTATTAAATAAAACAGTGAAATTCGGGAACATTGTTCAATTCAAAAATTTTTCACATACAAAAATACAAAATAAACATGCTCGGTTGAAAATAATGGAGTCAATAAAAATTCGGTACAAACGGATAAAATTTAAATCAAGGTACAGTGATAGACAGTTGAAAATTAGAACATTTAATAAACAGTGCAATCACAAAACCAAAAAGACAAAAACGCGAAGTCAAATCACAACGAATAAAGAAGTGAAATGGATAATGGACTTCAACACAAAAACAACAATTGGAACAAATGCTGAAGATTACATCATGAAGATGGAATTATTCAAACGGGTCCGCTTGAAAATCAACACATAAAAATCGGAAACTTTGATAAGGAAAATCAGGATGCCGAAACTTGTAAATTTGATTAGCGAGTGAAATGGACACGATCATTAAAAGTGAAAAATTTATAAAAATTTAAAAACATTGAGATTTGAACTCAACATTATTAATTATGAATAAAAATTGTCAAGACTACAACAATTTAAAAATCTGAAAATTATGAGAAAACTAATTGACTACAAGAAAAATAAGCGTACAAAAATTTCGAAGATTCGAGATGACAACAAAAATTTTAAAATTATAAACATGGATAAATTAGTGACAATGCGGAAAAATTTAATTGAAGAAAACATTTTGATGAAGAAAGATTGGTAACAAGAACATCATAGGATGGACCAAAAGGAAGATTTGCTGTAGATGAAGTAAAAATAAAATAATTTTTGATAATAAAAATAATTGACGATTGATTACAATAATAGAAGTTTATTGATGATAAATAAATGGGATAATGAATTAATGCTGAAATTGCAAGAGACAATTTGAGCAAAATAGTTAAAAGTTGCGTGAAATAGTTTGAAAAAGAGGGCACATTGACTAGAAATATTAAAAAGGGGGGAAAAGATTTAAAATTTAAAAATTAATATTAAAATGATCAATTAGAGAGAAAATAAACAATCAGGAATTAACAAAATAATATTCAAATACAGAGGATGTGAATTAAAATCCATCGCATTGAAAGAAAGAAGCCAATTAAATATTCATCACAGTAGGAAACAATTGATCCAAACTTATAATTAATTAAATAGTTGAAATTAACAAAACGCTTAGAAAATGGTCAAAACTTAAAAATTTCAGAAAGAGTCAAACAATTAAAAAAATGTTATGTCAATTTAAAAATTTAGATAATTTAATTAGTTACGATTTTAGTTTTACAAACAATTTAATTTAAAGGGGAAATTTAATGACAAAAAAATTTTAAATTTATTTTACAATCAAGTTAATTCATAATTTAAAAATTTCAATTTCAAAAGACATAAAGTTTGCAACATTTTAAATAAGTCATTGAGGGATATCACAAGAGTGAAAAGCCATTCGCACAAACAAAAAGACAAGTAAAACTTGAAATGGAGGAGATTAACGCATACAATCTTGAAAAATACATTTAGACAAATGGAATCAAAATCAATCAGTCACAAATATCAAAAATCAGAGAGGTACTTAAAAAAGAAAATTTTATAACATTTGAACACAAAAAATTTTTGAAATTGAATCTTCAATCTAAAATTAAATTTATCTTTTGATGCAATTTGAAATGGATTATGCTGTGTGTTAAAATGAATAAGAAAGGCTCCCGATGCTAAAATGAATCATATATTCGAAATAAGCACAAAATTCTAAGTCGAAAGACACTTTAAAAATTTACTCTACGAGAAATTTTTATTTTTCAAAATTTCAATTTTCTAAATTTATTTGAGTCTCTCAGGATGAATGAAACATGACAAAGATTGCTAAATCTAAATAAACTGATGATTGTCACATCAGAAATGAAACAAAAAACTTAATTAGCTCAAAATTTGTAAAAATGTATTAATTATGATAACCTAGAAAAATTTAAGAATTTGTAAACCAATTTACTCTACAAATAACATTCTCTGTAAAAATGTAAGCATATCAAAAATTATGTAATTGTTTCATGCATTTAATGTGTATATTTTCAACGGATAAATCAACAATTTAGTAAGAAGGGGCAATAATGTGTGTACCTTCCTGTGCCTAACATTTTATTAGGAGGAGGACATAGCAGTATGTACATACATACGATCGATGTATGCACATTCATATCAGCGACCCTATTTTGGCTAATTCGCCTCTACATAGAGGACACTAATAATATAATCATACCAAAAGTATATACGAACTAACTTACAGGATTAAAAGGGCTCTGGAAAGTTAAAGTTAAGAAATTGATCTAAGAACCTTCTTTGACATAGATGGGGAATTTTAAAACACTCCCTCTGCCTTTATAGAGGGATCTGTTAAAAGTCGTTGAGTAAACCCTGAAATAATAGGCTGGATCAGTTCCGCCTTAAAAATAAGCGCTAGTCTGGGACAGACTACTGCGGAAGTCTCAACAGAATACGGGTGTCCGCGGGGGTCTGTTCTCACACCTCTACTGTGCTACTTGGGGCAGGTTGACCTTCTATGGGACCTGGAACAAACTGGTGTGAATGCACAAAGATTTTCTGATGACATCACAATCCTTACAATGGGAAATTCTGGGGAGTTGCGTTTTCATTGATACAAGAAACCTTGAGAACTATCGAGAGATGGTGCACACGAGATGGACTGTCGGGAAAATCTTCAATGGTTGCTTTCACGCTGCGCAGAAACCTTCAAGACGTGAGCGCTCTGGAAATGTGGGGAGAGGAACTACATTTGGTGAAAGAGGTTAAGTATGTGGGTTTAACATTTGATAACAGGGTGACCTTCACACCTCATTTACGAGATGCAACACGGGCCCTATGGGCCTATAAAAGCATGATTGGCAAAATGTGGGGAGTAAGACCAAATATGGTCCTTTCGTTGTAAATTAAAGTGGTGATACCCGCGGTAACATACTCGGCTCTGATTTGGTGGAATAAAATCAAGAAAAGGGAAAACATAAATAAGCTTAAAAAGCTGCAAATTTGCGTGCTTAGGTATCACGAGGGCAATTAGCCATACAAATGTTTACCCCATTCATGGAGGCTCTTCTACGGTTGAATCTACTACATTTAGTGATGGAAGCTCTATTAGGAGCATTCAGACTGATAATAATCGATGATCAGGGTAAAATTACTCCAAGAAAGGGGTACCACACCACAAGCTTCAAATCAATAAAGATCAACAAGATGCTTAGGCGGTTATTCTGTAACTTGTCCAATATTTATTTGGCAATAATCGATATTGAAAATTGTTATTTTATGAGAACTCAACCATTCAGAAGCTCGCGTTCGATTTGGAGCGGAGCTAGAACTTCATTCTGTTGCTAGTTCGTGCAATTTTAACAACTCTTAACACTCTTAGAAAAATTTCACCTCAGAAGTTCTACGTTCATTTTAAATTTTACCTTAGGACTGTCAGCGAAGAAGGACGTATCAAAGTTAACGAAGTCTATCGGACAGTTACCCTTCTTAGTGCAGATTTCTGCTGGTCTTCGGGCAACAAGGAATTAACTTCGATCAAGTGCATTGTGCGATCGTTTTTCTGGTCGATTTCAGTGTAGCACCCGCTACAGAAACTCGATCGATTGAAGATTTTTCCAACAACGTTAGGATTCAAGCAGCAGTGTAGTGTTTTATTTTGTTGTGTGGAAGTGGGTGTAAGTATAGTGAAAAGGAAAAACCATTTTCCCAAGAAGTACGATCACATCGCAAAGACAACAAATGCGAAGAGAAGGTGCAATCAGCACAAATCCAACGCTTAACAACGAGGATCTGCGGTTGCTAGTCGGTCCGGTGAGTAAAGAAAATATTATTAATTTAATTTTGCTTGTAGTATTTGCTCAGTTATTTTCGTTCACAATTCCATTGTATCTAAAGGAAAATTCATCAAGGTAAAAGTCGTTAAAATGCGTTACAGTACTTAACGACTCATTAATAACACCGTTATTTCCAGTACTGGGCCCAAGACCGGATCGAAATTTCTTACGGTACAATAGAAGCTAAATCAAATAGAAATTCAATTTGAATTAAGTCAAATAAAACGTTATTGAATTAAATTGAATTGTGTTAAAATTAAATTGAATTTCTAACAACAAGATCCAGTGTCACGATAAAATTCTCGCACTCACCCACGCAAAATGGATAAGAAACCCATTTAGGAAGAAGTTATGAGAAATAAAATACAAAAAGAAAGGCGAGAATTCGATCTTGGCCTAAGGTCAGATATTGGTGGAATTGTCTATAATCATCTGACCGGTGTATCAGTGGACCCTTGTTTTTATTATGAAGAACCCACCTGGGAGGAAGACAATGCTGAATTTAATATTCTATATAAGTAGAGAAAAGCAGCAAATGATACTCCACTATTATGATGCATATAATAGAAGAAGTTGAAAATATGTTACAGCGGATTCCACCCCCAAAAATGACGGCCACCATCAAGGAGCCAGTTTTGGAAGAGGGAGAGCACTAGCCGACCCAAAAGAACCACAGGAACAATCAGAAGAAAGGTAAAGTCCCCCACTGAAATAGCGGTCGAGGCACATTCTCCCACTACTTCATGAAAGGACCAGCTCCTTCTAGAAACCGGGTCAAACCCCTACCCCAAAATAACAGTAGAGGCCCAACCTCCTGTTATTACAGGGACGGGCTCACTCCTAGATACAGCGGCCGAGCAACCAACTGCCGCTTTACCCAGGTTAAAACCCGGAAGGGCGACTCACCCCCAGCAAAGCTCTCCAATTATACCGGAACTAGCCCCCCCCCCAGGTTAAATCTGAGCTTTTAGCTCCAGTAACGAGAGCAGAAGGCTCCGATGCAGTTACAACGATCGAAAGGTAAGCTCCCGTATTAGCAGGATAGGAACACCACCCTAGGCAACAGCAGGATGCCCAAGACGCACCAAAGCGAAGCCACCCAGGCCCCTCCACAGGGGTTTCTTTTTTCTCATCACCACATTAAGACCCAGCTATGCACGGGATCAGGTGGTGACGCTAAATCAGCAATGTCAACTTTCTGAAAGAAAGGTAACTGCGTATATGCCTTTCATCATAAATATTTTCAAAGCCATGGCCGTCGCTAACCGAAAAGAGAGAAAAACCGTTCTTGGATACCGACGGTCTCTGTTTGCAGAGGAGGCCTGAAATCTAACCCTGTAACTTATAAATTCAGGTGCAGTGGCGCACCAGCTATATGCAGGAAGTGTGGGCTAAACCCTGTATTCCGTAAATTAATTTATGATTCTGATTCTATACCCTTTTAATGGATGTTTTTGATGGGTTAAACATGAATTTCAGTAATTTTTTATTTATTTCTACTACAAGATGGCCCAAAAACACTCACCCAATGTTGTTTTGCTATATCTTTAAAATGAATCGACATAATTTCATAATTTTTTTTGTAATGTTTATTTGGACCTTTAAGTTTTTTTCCATTACATTATGAGGATGATATCGGTCAAGTGGGCGCCGCCATTGTTGATGACCATTTGGGCTCGTTTTAGCACATTTTCAATCGTTCTGGCGAGAACTTCGGGCGATAGGTCCTCGCACTCTTGTCTGATATTCTGTTTGAGAACTTCCAGAGTCTGTGGCTTGTTCCCATAGACCCGTGACTTCAAAACACCCCAAATAACGTAGTCTGGAGCGATCAAATCGGGTGATCTTGTCGGCCACCGCAAATCACCAAAACGAGACACTAGGCGACCCGAAAATGCATCCTTCAAAATGTCCATTGTCGCGCGAGCTGTGTGTGCGATAGCAGAGTTCTGTTGGAACCAGATGTCCTCCTGTCCTAATTCATCAATTTGCGGCAATACAAACTCGTTGATCATGCTTGTGTATCGCTCACCAGTCAGAGTAACCGTGTTACCCACGGCGTTCTCAAAAAAATAAGGCCCGATAACACCCCCGGCGTAAACGGCGCACCATGCAGTGATTTTGAGTGGATGTAATGGCTTTTCGTGAATGATACATGGATTCTCAGTGCCCCAGAAATGCAAATTTTGTTTGTTTATGTATGCGTTCAGATGAAAATGGGCCTCGTCGTTCATGAAATATTTCAACGAATTATTCCGTAAGAAAATAGTGGCGAGTATTCCGCGATCTTGAAGAGTATAGCATTCCATGGCTTGTCGACATGTATTCTGTATCTGTTTACTTCACAAATATCAAAAATAAACTGACAGTTGCCGCCATTTGCAAAAGTTATTGCATCTTCCGATAGGGTGATACATTTTGGGCCACCTTGTATATATATACATAAACCTTCAGCTTTCTGAATATTTATAGGGAATTTTTAATATCGGAGTTCCGAAATTTGTGCTATACCCCCTGGAAAATATCAACTTATAAAATAAGATTTGATAGTTAAATTATGGTTTTCTTTTTGACGTAAAGTTCTTTTTGCAATTGGAATTAAGTCAGTATATTCCAATTTTTCTGAAAATGGTCATAAAATTTATTGTTTTCGGCACATTAAAAATAATTCTGAAGTGTGAGTCACTTTGGACAAAAATACGGTTCAACGTAATGATTGAATTTATTTCACCTCATTTTTGAATTTTCAGATTCACCAGCTTGGATGTAATGTTTTATACCATTGGCCTATGTCTGAGGTCCAAATTTATAAATGTGCGTGTTCTTCATTTCTCAAGCAGTTGATTAGCGTCATCCAAATCACTCCTTATATTATTACTCAGTCTATAAATACCATCTGTATTATTTCTGAGCTATTTTCTGAGTTTGACAAGTCAATTTTGGAAAATACTTTTGATAGGAAAAGTTGTGGGTGTACTGGGGAAAATTTTAGAATTTACCGTGAGTTTTGTGTTTGAATGCTTTTTTTTGAGTGTTTGGATTAAATTTCGTCTTACATCTAATGAATAAGGGTTTTAATAGAAGTCTGACGTAAATCGAACCACGCTTAGTAATGCTAGATATAGCGTGAAATCTCAATTATTGAGGATGTGGTTAATTCTAAATTAGTATCCGTTTATTGGTAACAAGTGCCTCGTATGATCAAGGTTTCGAAATTACTCAATTAAGACCTGGTGGAAGACAGTCAATTCGGTTACCTGTTCATTTGACTAGAATCTGTTAATGTAAGTCTTTACATTATATCTATTAAATTGTTAAAATATCCGTTCAAATTTGTTTATCAGTGGAGACTTGTTTGTTGGGGTACTTGCCAGTTTTTTCATTGGTGGCGCCCATAGTAATTTTGGAAAATACTCCAATTTGAAGTTAGACACGATAAACACTTTTGACAGTATGTAGAACCACCCTTATCATTGAGTTATAGTCGGCAGCTATTTGTACATTGGGTGTGTGTCGTTGTGTAGATTGTGCACGTAACACGACTTTGTTGAGGTTGATGGAGGAGAACTAAGCTTAATGCAGTGGGCTACTTACACCAGAACGCGTTAACAATAATAATAAAATATTATTGATGTAATGTATTTAAAATTAAACGAATCAGGCAGCACATTTTGATCAAATCATTCCTCTTTTATGAAACACACAGGATATTAAAGATGCATCATAAGTTGCAATAACCAGTTGCTTTCAAATTATTGGTTAATTTCGACATACACATAATATAAACAATTTAAAATTTATTAAATAAATTCCTTACTTTATACGATTTTATTTAGAAAGTATAGTCGCTACATCACATTTTAGACACGCCATTTTATCGTGTGATAAAATTAAAAATTTGAAATACTAGAATACTTATTATAATTTTGTTTAACCAACTTGTATTTTGAAAAAATTTAATTTTAGTATAACTTTTATCACATAGCTTTTGTATTTCTATAATAAAATTATTTTAACTTACGTCATAACCGACAGTATTTTAGGTTTATTCAAATTTACTTAATTAAAAAAATTACGAAGTAACTGAAAAAGTACAAAATAAAAATAATTTGATTGGAAGTATCTACAACTGCTCGACTCGACTTGTCTTCCTACTCTTGATGTGAACCATTGATGCAAATTTGATAATTCACTATATCCATATTGACTTTTAGTTTGTATTAAACACTCGTACACAGAGTCTGCTACCAACCCAGTTAATTTGTATTGTTGTAAGCGTTCCGTACTTTCCGAATTAGAACTTAATTCTCTAGGTCGAACTATCATATCGTGCCATTGATCGTGATGGTGATAGGTTGTGTTAATCTAAAAATTCAATTAAACGCTCGTATCGCAAAATTAGAAAACGGTTACTCACCAATAGCCGTCTGTACAAAATTTTAACTTCCAATATGGGAAAAACCGATTGGACAGTCCACGTTAATTTGTAGTCATTTGGATTCGAATAACTAGGACTCACAATCTCAGCCGTTCCTGGTTTTCCAGAAACTTCGATGTACTTCTTTTCTTTACCTATGGAGTTAATTACGACGCAACTGTAATTTCCAAAATCGGAAAACTGTACGTTTTTTATCGTTAAAGTGTAAACTGTTCCTGAAGACGATATCAATCTTCTGTCAGTAGGTTGCAACGGAAAAGAATTTTGGTACCACAAAACCTGTAAAAATATAATTTAGCCATCACAATTTTATCGTAACGAATTCGGATTGCTTACATCTGCAGGTGGATCTGCATTGACTAAACAATTTAATTTTGCTTCTAAAGTTCCGCCCAAGTTGGTCCACGAACGAACGACGTGCACTTCGGGTGGATCTGAAAATATTATGATCTTAGAAAAACAGAATAGAAAATTGTAAAAAAAAACTGAAATATTTGTGTGATGTTCAGCACTCGACATTAATAAAATACAGCACAATTTGTCAAAAATTTAATTGACGGATAAAAGCACTTACTCGAGCAAAACAAGTTTGAAAAATGGAAACCACACGAATTTCTATATAAATTAAAAGAGGAAATCGGCGAAAAATCAATTAATTTAATTTACGTCAAAATTTACAAGAAGATTTATTTTAAATTCTATCTTCGGACCATCACATGTATAGCATTTGCAGTATGTAAACAAATGCTTTTTCGATATTTACTCTGTGAACCCAAAATAAAAGGGGTTGCTTTATAAAAAAGCCGGAAAATTGCGTCGACAGTAAATTGCAAATCTAAATTAAGTTTCAGAGTTTTTAATTAATTTGAAACACAATTCAGACGATTATGAATTGTTTATTGTTTAATCTACGCTTTGTTCGGAGACCACATCTGAAGTAGTATCGTGGCTATTTTAAAATGCAACAAAAAATGCAAAAATTATTAGCTTTTATTTATTTTTGAATTAAAAATACCTCGTTCTAGTGGCTCAGTGTAATCTCGATAATCTGCTTGAATTGATTAAATGGTAGGTTGTAATTAAAAAAAAAAGGATTTTAATTTATAACAAAATAGAATAAACATTCAGGTAATATATTTAAAACACGGTTCCAATTAATTGGTTTATTCTTTTCCTCACTTTTTTGAAAAAGCCTTTTGAAAGATAAAAATAAACTTTGTTTTCAAAATCAAGCAAAACAAATTTATTTGGTTTATTACAATGAAAACCAATTAAAAAACTTTAACTTGCAGGCCTACAGCTGTATAATTAAGTCTTTGAATTTGATATTATAAAATAAAGTGTCTTCAGTGCTTTTTGTTATTTATTTACGGAAATACCATTTTTTTGTATTATAAAAGAAATCTAAATTTTAAGTTCATTTTAATTTTCTTTAACTAAGGTATATAACGGTTTATATGTGGAAAAGTATTTTTATACTCAAATCATCAAATTGATTACAAAATTTACTATTGTATACAAAAATTGTTAAATTTAGCTATAAAGTTTATTTTTACTTCATTGTAAGCAACACGGTGAATGTAATCTAATTAACCCTTAATATACAGATTTTAATTTTAACGTGGGGCATCATGTGAAAGTAATGTAATTAAATTTTAATATGCAACTATTAGATGAAATAACTTCTATTCATACGATTAAATACTATGTAGTATCATTGTAGTATGCAGTTTTAGTTTTAGTGCTCTTAAATTAGATTAACCTAAACAATAAATTGATAATCAAAAAACAATTAATTAAATATGAATAGTATAATGCACTTCGAAAAATATTGCAAAATAAATTTGCGTTCAAATAAACAATAATTAAATTACCAATTTAATTCTAATTGCTGACTGATTTGTGTATCAAACAAAATTTTCCTCTTTTTGAACTTCAGCATAAATTCAGTTTTGTCCATTATTATATAATATACTCCATATAATAAAATAAAACACCTAGTGTGATTTAAAAGATTATCAACAGATGGCGCTACTACGATGGAAGGCTTAACAAATTGCTTCTTTGTTGTAATTTAAATTTGAATTGATGGCAACAAAACACAGCACTAGCTTGGTGTGATTGCTTGTTGAATATGACGTGGAAATTGCTAAACCTTAACGAAACCCAATAAATAATAGTTTAAAATTTTCAAAAAGATAAGAATCTTTGGGGGGGGAATCAAATATTCAAATTTGACCGCGATTTTATTTGTAAAATCGTCTAAAATTCCCTGCCGGCCTTTTCCCCAAAGTGGGGATTTTAATCCACTACAGTAGTTTTTCGCCTATAACTCGCTTACCTTCATTTTTAGATAAAATTATCATTAAATCAAAATTGAAGAGTACAAAATTCTCTATAAATCAGATTAACGAAATTTGCCTACATCATACTAAGTATTTATGAAATAAAAATAAAATCCAGAGAAAACATTGAAAGAGGTTTTGAATAATTCATATTCTGAATAATTATTTTGTACATTAAACTTTACCATCGATGGTGAACAAAACACGGTTTCAGGATTTACTTCAGATCTGAAGTAAATCCTGAAACTTCGTATTGTAGAGAATTTTCTCCTCTTCAAATTTGGTCCAATGATAAGACAGGGGATTTTAGGAAAGTTGATTCCAACCCCGCGTTCTTTTTCATTTCCCTTTAACTGATTGGGTAACCGGTAAAACTATCACGTTATCATCGCGACAGTTAATCAAATATATTTAAATTGAAAAGAAAAATTCCTACCGATAAAAATAATCTCCATATTCGGGGGGGGGGGGATTCCGTTACGTTACAACGGAAACGGTGATTCTGATATACTACTATGCGTATTTTATATAAGATCTTCAGAAGTTCTCAACGATAAAAATTGATATTACACGACCGGGGGGTCTGGGGGGAATACCCCCCAGGTACACTTGCCATTATTCAGAACCATCAAAATTTACTATTTTTTGTTGAATCTTTTGCAATTTTCGTTTGTAATCCGGAGGGGGATATGAAATGAAATACTTTTCATAACTATCTCAGTACCGTTCTTTTTAATACCAAGGGACGTAAAAGTGAAAGTTTTTCTTACGCAATAAATTAAGTGTACCTGGGGGGTATTCCATACCCCCCAGACCCCCCGGTCCCGGCAGCCTAAATGAGTTCCTGATAAGCATCCATTTGTTTTCATTACTCTAAGCGAGCGCCGCAGCAAGGGTGAGGCGATCGAGGCTTTGCCTCAGGCGCCATTGCAATGGGGGCGCTAAACCTCGACAAAACTCAATAAACAATAGTTTAAAATTTTCAAAATGATAGGAATCTTTTGGGAGGGGAACAAATATATTCAAATTTGCCTCTGGCGCCAGAAGAGCTCGCTACGGCTGCTCTGACTTCACAAAATTTTTTAGCGCAGCCCTACGGTGAACATCAACACTCTGTGGATAAGTAAAGTCTTACATATTGCTATGTCTCCTTTAACTAAATATTTGCTTTGGCTCCAGCCCTTAAGTTTGCTAGCCAAAATAATGCTCAGGTAAATGGTTCGTGGGTGATAATTTTTAGCTAAGGAGTTTAACACTATTGCCCCTTCTTGCTAAGCTCCGGTGATGAGTCGCTCAAGGGTGGGTTCTTTGTTACGTTCAATATTAGAGGCGATTTTTAAGGTGTTATTTGGCTCTCTCGGGATACTTATTGCTTTCTTTTATTGAAAAATAAATAAAGATTTCAATAGTCTCAAAGAAATTGTTTATATTGAACAAAAGTGATGGTTATGTTTACATAAATAAATGTTTACACAAATATTTGTAGATCGCAGATCTATTATTAATTAAATTTTCAAATAAGAACAATCAACGTAAAAATTTGTTTTCAAAACAAAGTGGTTTCCTCACTTTGTCCCGACGTGCTTGTTTTAGTTGTAAACTAAAACAAGTCTTTCGCTATACATTAGCGTGTAAAATGGTTTAAATAATATTTGTGCTTATTTAAAGCCTAACCCCGAACAAATTAAATTATAAAGTTTGAATGAAAAACTATCAATTAGGGTATCGAGAATTTACACTTTCGTAGAAGTCTTTTTTCTCAAATCCTGTATTTATACGCTGAAGGCAAAGTTTATAATCAAATTAACGAAATAATAAATTTCACTGTACCTTTTCACATCAGCAGAATCGAAGTTTTGATTTTTATTTAAAAAGGATATTTTGTGTATGGTCAGCTTTAGTTGACATCACATGGATGAGTCATCGACCTTGCATTAAATCATACCAGTTATCAGCTGTTTGTGGTTGAGTGAGGTTGTTTCATTGACTTAAATTTCTTTGTAATTTTGTTGTCGTTGTTTACGAAATTGTAGAGGTTATAAAATAGAGAAAAAGGTAAGTTGCATATTCTTTACAGTAAGTTTTGGATCCAGTGTTGTTGTTGAATTAAATCCGTGAATTGTTATTTTTGTAGAAGCATCCTGCGGACGGCCATTATTATTGTTGTTTACCAATTATGAAATTATTTCCATTCAGCTGAAAAATCTTAACCCTCAATTGTTTGTAAACAATTGATTCGTGAAGAACATCTCGATAAGTCTACACAACTTGAATTCACGAAGTCAAAAATTTGGTTAACCTCCAAAGATTTGTAAACATTGTTTTCTTGAGCGCCTTGGAATTGCGTGCACTTGTTCGAATGCACGAGGTCAACTGAAATTTGATCTAAAATCGATGAAATTGGCACCATTGTTGCTTGAAAGTAAGTCAATTCTCATCCTATTGGATTTTTTTATGTTTCCATTAATTCGTTTTTATTCCAGATTCATGATCTGCATTGAAATCCATGTCTTTTGATGTGACTCCCATGCTGTATTACTGGTATATTCTGTTTTTATGCCATTCTTTGGACGGCTATTTGACTCATATCTGCCATTTTATATCAACTCTTGGATTTTACACAAAATTGACCTTTATGTACTAATTTAACGATTTTCACTTTGAAATATTCACTTCAACTACATGAGATGATTACATAATTTTTGGTGTGAACAGTTTAGTACAAGACATGTTAGTTATTAAATAATTCAGTTTACAAGATGTTACATTTTTGTAGGTTATGACGATTTACACATAAAATGTTTTTTTTATCAATTTTGAGCTAATTCAATCTTTTTCATTATTTTTGATGTGACAATCATCAATGTATTTACTCTTAGCAATATTTAACATCTCAATCTTATCCTGAGAAACTCAAATTTGGATGTGAAATTGAAATTTTAGAAAATAAAATTTTCTCGTAGAGCAAAATTTTTAAAGTGCCTAC
Organism: Podabrus alpinus; assembly: GCA_932274525.1. Lineage (NCBI taxonomy): Eukaryota > Metazoa > Arthropoda > Insecta > Coleoptera > Cantharidae > Podabrus > Podabrus alpinus. Next base: position 69,009,877 of record OW026454.1, read on the forward strand.
CGATTTAGAATTTTATGCTTATTTTGAATTTAATATTCATTTTTGTATCGGGAGCCTTTATTTATCATTTTGGATCATAGCATATTTCCATTTCAAATTGTATTAAGAGCTAAATTCATTTTAGATTGAAGATCCAATTTCCAAAATTTTTATGTTCAAAATGTGATAAATTTTTCATGTACCTCTTTGATTTTTGACGTTTGAAACTGACCTATTTTGATTCTATTTATTTTAAGTGTGCTATGCAAGACTATTCACGTCAATTTTCTCCATTTCATGTTATACTTGTTATTTTGTGCAAATGGCTTTTCACTCATGTGATTTCTTGATTCAATAACTTTCCTAAAATGTTACTAACTTTTGATCCTCTGATATTAAATTTTAATAAATCAACTTGATTGCAAAATAAACTTAAATTTATATTTGTGAAATTCCCCTTTAAATTGAATTGTTGAATAAAAAAAAACTAAAATTTTTGACTAATTAAATTATCTTAAATGTTTAAATGTCCATCTGACTATTTTCTGAAATTTTTAAATTTTGACCATCATCTAAGCGTTTTGTTGATGTTTCAACTATTTAGTTAATTATTAGTTTGGATTAATTGTTTCCTACTGTGATAAATATTTAATTGGCTTCTTTCTTTCTATACGATGGATTTTAATTCACATCCTCTGTATTTGAGTATTATTTTTCTAATTCCTGATTGTTCATTTTCCATCTAATTGATCATTTTAATATTATTTTTTAAATTTTAAATCTTATCCCCCCATTTTTATATTTTTAGTCAATGTGCCCTATTTTTCAAACTATTTCACGCAACTTTTAACTATTCTGCTCAAATTGTCTCTTTGCAATTTCAGCATTAATTCATTATCCCATTTATTTATCATTAATAAACTTTTATCATCATAATCAATCGTCAATTATTTTTATTTTCAAAAATTATTTTATTTTTACTTCATCTACAGCAAATCTTCATTTAGGTCCATCCTATGATGTTCTTGTCACCAATCTTTCTTCATCAAAATGTTTCTTTCAATTAATTGTTTCGTATCGTCACTAATTAATCCATGTTTCTACTTTTTTAATTTTTGTTGTCATCTCGAATCTTCGAAATTTTTTGTACGCTTTTATTCTTGTGTAGTCAATTAGTTTGACTACATTCACTGTGTGTTGACTACAACACTACTTTGTTCATAATAATTTTCAGATTTTTAAAATGTTGTAGTCTTGACAATTTTTATTTATAATTAATAATGTTGAGTTCACATTTCTCAATGTTTATAAATTTTTCATAAATTTTCACTTTAATAATCGTGTCCATTTCATTCGCTAATCAAATTTACAAGTTTCGGCATCCTAATTTTTCATCAAATTTTCCGATTTTTAGGTAATGATTTTTAAGCGGACCCGTTTGAATAATCCCATCTTCATGATGTAATCTTCAGCATTTGTTCCAATTATTGTTTTTGTGTTGAAGTCCATTATCCATTTCACTTCTTTATTTGCTATCATTTGACTCCGTGTTTTTGCCTTTTTGTTCTTGTGATTGCGCTGTTTATTAAATGTTCTAATTTTCAACTGTTTATCACTGTACCGTAATTTAAATTTTATCCGTTTGTACCGAATTTTCATTGACTTTATAATTTTCAACCGAGTATGTTTATTTTGTATTTTTGTATGTGAAAAATTTTTAAATTGTACAATGTTTCCGAATTTCACTGTTTTATTTAATAAAAGTTTATGTAATTTAAAATGTTTATGTTTTATGAAAGTCTGCTTCTTTCTATTTATTATTGGCACTTTTTCACTTTTAAATGTTCTTTTGACTCTAATAATTGTCTTTATTTTAAATTTTCTTGCACTTTTATGTTTTTTCACATTTTTGTGTTTTCTTTTATTTTGTTGTTGGTTGCTAAATTTCTTTTGTTTGGAGCTTCTTGGAAATCTTTTATTTTTCTTTGCTCTTGTGCCTCTTGTTTTATACTTCGGCTTTGCATATAATTTTTTGATCTTCAAGTAGAGCCTTTTGAAATTTCTTCTCGCATGCTTAACGTTGAATTTGTATCGAACTTCCTCCATTTCCTCGATTTGTGTTGGAATTGGGATTTCAACTTTTGGATCCATTTTTGTGTCACTTGTTGTTATTTTATTTATTAAGGAGTCCATTTGATTATTTAGTTTTTTGAATCCATCATCTATTGTTTTACTTAATTCTTGATTTCTAGTATCAATTTTATTGCTTAATTTTTCAAATTGATCGCTTGATTCTTTTGCTTGGGTTTTCATAAATACCATCAGCTTTTGTATGTCGGAGCTGCTTATTTTTATCAAGTTTTGTTTTTCTTGTGCGTTCGACATGATTAATTTCGTTTATAAAATGTTATTATTGCAAATAAGAATCAAAGAAATTTATGAATAGAAAATGTTTAAATATAAAACCTGTCAATAAAGAATTAATTGTTGTAATCAAAATATTATTTTATTTCTACAAACAAAAATAATTTTTAAATTTTTACCCCTAATTTTATTTTGTCAAAACTACCCTTAAATTCGTGTGTTTCGATGCCCTACGCATTGGTGTCAAAAGATGCTAAACTTTGGTGCATTAAAATTGAAAAAAAAATTTTCTACCCTTATTTTTAATTTATTTCACCCCATTCGTGTTTTTCGAGCCCCACGTTTCGGCGACAAAAGATTGCTAAACTTTTGGAGCGGCAACGTTTTAATAAAACTGGTAACCCTTAATTTTGCCAATACACCCCTTAATTTTGCCCCACGACTTGGAAGCCAAAAGATGCTATGTCTCCTTTAACTAAATATTTGCTTTGGCTCCAGCCCTTAAGTTTGCTAGCCAAAATAATGCTCAGGTAAATGGTTCGTGGGTGATAATTTTTAGCTAAGGAGTTTAACACTATTGCCCCTTCTTGCTAAGCTCCGGTGATGAGTCGCTCAAGGGTGGGTTCCTTGTTACGTTCAATATTAGAGGCGATTTTTAAGGTGTTATTTGGCTCTCTCGGGATACTTATTGCTTTCTTTTATTGAAAAATAAATAAAGATTTCAATAGTCTCAAAGAAATTGTTTATATTGAACAAAAGTGATGGTTATGTTTACATAAATAAATGTTTACACAAATATTTGTAGATCGCAGATCTATTATTAATTAAATTTTCAAATAAGAACAATCAATGTAAAAATTTGTTTTCAAAACAAAGTGGTTTCCTCACTTTGTCCCGACGGCGACGTGCTTGTTTTAGTTGTAAACTAAAACAAGTCTTTCGCTATACATTAGCGTGTAAAATGGTTTAAATAATATTTGTGCTTATTTAAAGCCTAACCCCGAACAAATTAAATTATAAAGTTTGAATGAAAAACTATCAATTAGGGTATCGAGAATTTACACTTTCGTAGAAGTCTTTTTTCTCAAATCCTGTATTTATACGCTGAAGGCAAAGTTTATAATCAAATTAACGAAATAATAAATTTCACTGTACCTTTTCACATCAGCAGAATCGAAGTTTTGATTTTTATTTAAAAAGGATATTTTGTGTATGGTCAGCTTTAGTTGACATCACATGGATGAGTCATCGACCTTGCATTAAATCATACCAGTTATCAGCTGTTTGTGGTTGAGTGAGGTTGTTTCATTGACTTAAATTTCTTTGTAATTTTGTTGTCGTTGTTTACGAAATTGTAGAGGTTATAAAATAGAGAAAAAGGTAAGTTGCATATTCTTTACAGTAAGTTTTGGATCCAGTGTTGTTGTTGAATTAAATCCGTGAATTGTTATTTTTGTAGAAGCATCCTGCGGACGGCCATTATTATTGTTGTTTACCAATTATGAAATTATTTCCATTCAGCTGAAAAATCTTAACCCTCAATTGTTTGTAAACAATTGATTCGTGAAGAACATCTCGATAAGTCTACACAACTTGAATTCACGAAGTCAAAAATTTGGTTAACCTCCAAAGATTTGTAAACATTGTTTTCTTGAGCGCCTTGGAATTGCGTGCACTTGTTCGAATGCACGAGGTCAACTGAAATTTGATCTAAAATCGATGAAATTGGCACCATTGTTGCTTGAAAGTAAGTCAATTCTCATCCTATTGGATTTTTTTATGTTTCCATTAATTCGTTTTTATTCCAGATTCATGATCTGCATTGAAATCCATGTCTTTTGATGTGACTCCCATGCTGTATTACTGGTATATTCTGTTTTTATGCCATTCTTTGGACGGCTATTTGACTCATATCTGCCATTTTATATCAACTCTTGGATTTTACACAAAATTGACCTTTATGTACTAATTTAACGATTTTCACTTTGAAATATTCACTTCAACTACATGAGATGATTACATAATTTTTGGTGTGAACAGTTTAGTACAAGACATGTTAGTTATTAAATAATTCAGTTTACAAGATGTTACATTTTTGTAGGTTATGACGATTTACACATAAAATGTTTTTTTTATCAATTTTGAGCTAATTCAATCTTTTTCATTATTTTTGATGTGACAATCATCAATGTATTTACTCTTAGCAATATTTAACATCTCAATATTATCCTGAGAGACTCAAATTTGGATGTGAAATTGAAATTTTAGAAAATAAAATTTTCTCGTAGAGCAAAATTTTTAAAGTGCCTACCGATTTAGAATTTTATGCTTATTTTGAATTTAATATTCATTTTTGTATCGGGAGCCTTTATTTATCATTTTGGATCATAGCAATATGTAAAAAAAATCGAAGTGGATTGATCCACTTCAAAAACTGGATCGTGAAGACTTTGCAGAGAAGTAGAGTGACAATTTTCGGAATGGAATGGAAAAGCCTCAATTGGTGGCAAACCAATACTTGAACTACACCAGGTATTTCCGAAACTTCTTCCGTAAGGTTTGGGTCTGATACCATATAACCAAAGGTTAATTAGGCATTGAAAGACAAGTCAATTTGATTGAAAGTTAAAATAAAAATACTGAACTGAATGTTTTTGGTTTTTTTTTATAGGAATTGTTGTCCATTTTTCCCTCAGAGGCGGTCATATATTTCATTTTGGGGAGAGATTTTTGGAAATGTATTTTTACGAACCAAAATAATTAAAAATACGTACCTACTTGGTAAGAAGATTCTAGAAAATGAAAAAATAAAATTTAAATAATTGTAAGAAATAGTATAAAAACTGCCCTGACCCCTATTCCCCCTCCGTATGACCGCCATTGTCTTCTTTTCGCAAAAGAATATAAATTACAAGTAAAGCAAACGACAGGAAAAAATCCATAAATATGAGTATTTCAGCACCCTATTGAACGACGGATACGATTTATATAGAGGAAATATATTATAAAAGGATTGGCAAAGCAAGAAGCGTCTTTATGAATATGGGACTGGTGTTTTGCAATCGAGTACTGAGCCTGGACCTAAAATTCAGAATGGTGAGATGCTATGTCTTCGCGGACTGGAGGTATGGACACTAAATAAAACTTGTATGGATAGGACAGAAGCGTTCCAGATGTGGGTCTATAAGCGAATCCTCAAGGTTCTCTGGACGCATAGAGTGACCAACATAGAGATCCTAAGTTGAATTACAGATCCTAAATAAGAAAACTGCAGTACCTTGAGCATATTGATCACAACTGATCATGCAGGGAAAAATTGTGGGAAGAAGAAGTGTAGATAGGAAACGTATGTCATGGCTCTGCAATCTTAGAGAGTGGTGCAACTGCAACTTCAACCAATTATTCAAGGCAACAGTCTTACGGATACGAATAGCCATGATGATCGCCAACCTCCTGAAAGTAGCAGGCACTTAAATAAGGAGAAGCGTAAGCATGAATGTATCAGCCAACTAGGAAGCAGAAAATCTAATCCTGGTAGCGCCGGATACACTGCTGTGATCTCAAGTCAAAGATAGATTTGTGGTCTATAGAGAAGGTAACTAGATACCACCTATCTATCTATATGTCGCTTTATAGCGTTTTACGCCTTGCGATTCCTATTTTCCACAGTCCTCGATCGTTCCACTCCCTCTCGTTAAGTTGTCTCCCACTCATGGACTTTCTGATTCCCTGTTCCCAGTTCTTCCTTGGCCTTCCTCTTTTTCTTCGTCCATTTGATGTTCATTCCAGCAGTTGTCTAGGCAGTCTCCCTTCGTTCATTCTACGTACATGTCCATACCATCTTAATTGTTTTTCCTCTATTTATTCCACGACGGTCTTGTGTACTTCCATCAGTTGTCTTACATATTCATTGGTTTTTCGCTCCAGTCTAGAGATACCAGCCGATCTTCTCATAGCATCCATCTCAGTTGCCAAAATCTTTTTCTTTTCGTTTTCCGTCATCGTCCATATTTCACTGCCGTAAGTTAGCACGCTTTTTATCATGGAGCTGTATATTCTGAGCTTACTTTTCTTTTTGGTGTTTTTCGACCACAGTATTCCGTTTAGAGCCCCTATGAGTTTCCGGCTTTGCATAATTCGATTTTGAACTTCTGATGCATCCCTTCCTTCATTTGTAAATGTTACCCCTAAATATTTGTATTGTTCCACTTCTTCCACTGTTGTCCCGTTGTCAAGCGTTAGATTTCCTGACTTAACTCCAATACTCATATATTTTGTTTTGGTAACATTCATCTCTAGCCCCCACTCACTGTACTCTTCCACTAGTTTTCTGGTCATATACTCTATATCCTCTTTAGATTGTCCGATGACTACCTGGTCGTCTGCGAACTGTAAAGTGTACAAGGTAGTTTGTCAGCTATTTCATATCCCATCATACCGCATTTCCTTTTCCAGGATTTCAGGGCGAGTTCCACATTTATTTTAAAGAGGGTGGGTGATATACAGCAACCCTGTCGTAGTCCCTTTTCTATCGGAAATCCTTGTGAAAGATTGTTGCTAATTTTTACTTTTGATATGCAGTTTTTGTACAGATCTTGAACTGCCTTTATTAGTGTGTGGCTTATTTGTGTGTTCTCCAGCGCTGCCCATAGCTTTTCAGTAGGTACGGTGTCGTATGCCTTTGATAGGTCGACAAATAGCAAATGTACTTCTCTTCCGTAGGCCAGTTCTTTTTCCATTATTTGTTTTATGCAAAAGGTGTTGTCTGTGCAAGATCTTTCGGCTCTAAAGCCACTCTGATATTCTGATTCTTTATCGGTGTATTCTGTTTCAATTAGATCTCTTATTATTCGTCCATAAAATCGGCTAAATGTACTGGTAACCGATAGACCGGTAGATAGGATTGGTTCTGTCACCCTTTTTAAATAATGATACCATCTCATTAATGCAATTATTTAGTAAGCCACCTTGGCTTTAGCCAAGTTGATTACCTTAGTATATAAAAAATTCTATCAAGAGACATCAAGAGGCATCCTCTCCTCCGAAAGTCAATTCGGTCCAGGAGAGGGAGTTGACGCCTTCAAGACCATCACGAAAGCGGTCTGAGATGCACACAGTGGAACGTGAAGAACCAGAAGATACTGCGCACTCGGCACCTTGGATTTAAAGAAAGAGAAAACTGCACCTCCTCCTATTGGACAGAAGACAACAGCTGAGAACACACGAGTATTCAACTCGTTCAGTGTAATAGTAAATGAGAGCACGCAATTCCTACCCTAACCCCTGTCGCCGTTCGATAACAGCTCTTGAGCTCTATCACCGTGACGTCACAGTTACACACCTAACTTTCTTCAAAGTGTAACGCATGCTGCTCGGAGCAAATCAAAATTGTAAAATAATGGCGCTTTAGAATAACATCTCACCCCGAGAACAGGTGGAGGAAAAGTTCGGAGAAAACCTGATAATTAATGACATCATATCCGAGGTGCTAAGGAAAAATCCAGTTTAAAGAAAATCTAAAGAAAAGTTCTTCGAAAAAACTAGAAATTGTTTAAATTTGTTAACCCCACCCCATCCAACAACTGCCACCATAATCTTGAGGAGTTGAAGGAGAAAATAATTTATCAACAATCTGAATGTTTCATTGTCGAAAAATTAAACTACAATGCTTAAGAACTACGCAGATTATTTGGGTATAAGGTAGATTTCGAATTCTAGATTTGTTCGGTTGTTGATTAAAATCAGCTAATTTTTTCTTGTAAATATCACGAAGCATTATCCTACCTTTCAGCATTCAATTGATTTTTAATTAAATCTGTTAATTTTAAGTTTGCTAATTAGTTTGCACGAAACTTTTGTAATCTACATTTATTAGCATTTTTATTAAATAGTCGTTACGTCATTCCTTAATTACATTATCATGAAACCTAACTAAAACTAAACTACAAACTTCAGAATTTAGTACGTCATATAGTTTTCCAAAAATCTGAATTTAGTTTCCAAGCTGGCTTTCGCTAATTTATTAATACAAAATTACTAATTTGTTAAGGAAAATTAATAACGAAAAAACTTACATAGAACTTGAAGTTTCACTTCAGCTGTTGCGGGTTGCCCTATTCCATTCGAAGCTGTACACTGATAGATTCCTGCGTGTTGTTTTTGTATGTCCACAAGGGTTAACGTGGAACTGGATTCTACTTGTAATCCAGAAGGTAAAATTCCGTCCTAAAATAAACAAATCAAGTTTACAAATTGTACAAATTTTTTGTTCGTTGAAAAATATTTGATCCTCGTTATCTCAACAGCGATGAGAGGACCCGTGGCTTTCATATGAATACAATTAGCTCAGTAAACTTTTGGTAGAAGGGTTGAACGGAGTCCTAAAGTTTTCTCCTTAGCTCAATCATCGATTTACTTACATTTTTCCTAAGTTCTAAGCTTTGTGTCTTATACCATCTCGCATTTGCTTTTGTGTGAAATTGCAAGCCCTTCGAGCATTAATAATTAATCGGGCGTAATTCTACCATCAGTGTGGCCAATTACTTTAAAATTTATCGTAAATTTAATTGCAGTCAAACGGAACTTGTAATTAATAAACCACAAAAGCATTGTTTTCCTTACGGTTTATCTCAACTCAAATTTGAAAATAAATAAATAAAAAATATTAAAAAGTAATTAAATCTACTCAAAGTGGAAAACAACAGTTGTAATGTACTTTTTATAGCTTAGTTAACTGTTAACTTATAATTGAATTTATAAAACTAATATTTAAACAATACAGCTGCAGTCTCGAGGAAAATACAGCAATATATTAATAAGGAAAATTTAAATATGTTTTCTTTTTCTTCATTTGAAGAAACATTAAGCAGCTTCTTTAAACAGAACTTTTAGTTTGCCCATAAAAGTTTTTTCATTATAAAAATAATGGAATTAGTTAAGATGTACATAATAAGAGGAATTACAAACTTATAGATGTTATTCTAGAATAAAAAGTTGAGGCAAAATTATAAATGCAAAAATATTAATATATGCTTATTCATGAGCAATGTTTGGAGTTTTGGATAAAGAAAAATATTTTACTTGCTTAGTTGTTATTTCAAAAGTTACAACACCTAAAATAACATTTTATGTTTTACTTTTCGGCTTAGCGAAACGCGAAGTTAATGGGTTTGAGTATCAATTACTTGGTTTGTGTTTCTAACTTAAGGCAGTGCCCAAAAATTTACTAACATTCGTAATCTAGAGATAGTTCCTATTAATTAGCTAATTTAAAATATATTTTTGTACGTTAACTATTGCTTCTAAACGAATATTCTGTTTATTTTCAGTTTCCAGCCGTAAGGGCACAGTAGTTTATTGACTTTTACTTTGGTAACATATTTATTCATAGTTTCAGTTGCCTCAGGCTTTACGTTTCTCGAAAGTGTGTTTTGAGATAGAATTCAACAAAACATTTCCATGGTATTACAGTTTCAATTTTCAGAAAAGTTTAAATTATCACTCCATTCGTTTTTCAATTTTGTTTGGAAACTAATTTTTATGTACTTTTTATAAAAACTGGTAGGATCCATTTTTATTCAAAATAAAGATTCGCTTTAAAAACAGGATGCAAATTATTTAAAAATTAATAAAGGATCAATCGCTTAGTTGATGATGTAACCCAATTACATAATATTTTTTAAACAAAATTCATATATGAAGTATGTTTTTGGCCCCAAACAAAGTTCAGATATGAATTTTGTTTAACAAATACTGGTTGTTAATTATTTTTGAATTTGTGTTTTAAAACCCAACATAGTAATTTTGTTTATAACATTTTTTTAATTAATTTGTTTAATAAATAATTATTAATTTAGTTATAGTCCGGTCAATTTAAACATTCGAGGTTGCAATAATTCGCAGCCAGCTGAAAATTGGTAGGATTGTTCAAAACACCATCATAAATGAAATCTAAAAAGTCCTCATCGATCCGACACCTGGAAAAAAATTTATTCGGGGTCAAAGGTTACTAAAACGGGTTTTTCGCGATTTTCAGCAAAACGGTAAGTTTTATCATAAAATTATCCCATTCAAAAATTGTAGATCAGATAATTATCTATAAAAAATGTCTAAATACTTTTTTTCCTAAGAGTCGCCGTTTTTGAGATATAACGATTCGAAAAGTTGAAAGAGTTGTAATCGTCATTTAGGTGCAAATAAATAAAATGAATTTGTGGAAAAACTATAATGGTGCCAGCTTTCATAGAGCTGGTGCTAGCTCTAAGTATCCCAGTGCTAGGTTTTTGGGTAAAAATATTAACCAGGGGGGCTAGCGTTACTTTGCCCCCCCCCCGGTTTCAAAGTCGATTTGTGAAAATACTGTAATGGTGCTAGCTTTCATATTTGGGTACTAGCTGGTGCTAGCTCTAAGGATCCCAGTGTTAGGTTTTTGGGTAAAAATATTAACCGGGGGGGCTAGCGTTACTTTGCCCCCCCCCCCCCGGTTTCAAAGTCGATTTGTGAAAAAACTGTAATGGTGCTAGCTTTCATATTTGGGTGCTAGCTCTAAGGATCCCAGTGCTTGCTTTTGGTGTAAAAATATTAACCGGGGGGGGGGGGGCAAAGTAACGGACCCCATATTATGACGATTACAACTCTTTCAACTTTTCGAATCGTTATATCTCAAAAACGGTGACTCTTAGGAAAAAAAGTATTTAGATATTTTTTTAGATAATTATCTGATCTACAATTTTTGAATGGGATAATTTTATGATAAAACTTACCGTTTTGCTGAAAATCGCGAAAAACCCGTTTTAGTGACCTTTGACCCCGAATAAATTTTTTTCCAGGTGTCGGATCGATGAGGACTTTTTAGATTTCACTTATGATGGTGTTTTGAACAATCCTACCAATTTTCAGCTGGCTGCGAATTATTGCAACCTCACTCCTATTTTTTGGTCTAATTTGACCGGACTATTAATAATATTTTAAAATTAAAAGTGATAACTCAAGAATTATTTTTTGAAATTTTTAAAGTGTTAAATAAATGCTGATACCATTAGACCGTCATACACTGCGCTATACAATTATTACACCATTATGGTATTACAAAATATCAGCGTTTAATACTTGGAAAATTTCGAAAATAGTAAATCTTAAATTTCCTCTTTTTGGCATTTCGTTCCACTGTGCGCCATCTGCATGGGGTATTTTAACGCAAACAGAAGCACAAAAACGTGGACTCCTTTAAATCTTATCGCATAAACAGTTTTGGTGCCACCCAAAAGGGCAATCATCCCCAGATGTATAGCATAACTATAGCCACAAGCATAACTGTGGCGTTACGAAGTATTTTACGAGCGCGGCTCGCTTGACCTCTTCCATCAGGTATTTTAAGAACTGACATTGAAATTATTGTACTTCAACTTTTGGATTGCAATGAAGATTAAATCATCGGCCGGGCTGGTTGAAGCAATAACATTAGGGTTGACAAGCAGTAAACTAATTTAGCGGGATTAATGAACCTGTGAAGTGACAATGGAGCAGAGTCTTGAATTGATGTTAAAGAGAGCTTATGTGTATGCCGAAAGCTTATGCTAAACTTAAGAAATATGCTATTCGTTTAATTAACTAATTTATTTTTAAAGTTTTTAATTTAATGTTATAGAAAATGGGAAATAATCTCCCCTCACCGTTGAAATACCACAAGTAATCTCAGATTGTGGAGAACTAAAATCATTCTTGTGATTCCGTGATATTTGGTAAGATGCCGTAGCTTCCCCAGCAGTAGCATAGCAGCATGTAAACTATTTAACAGGCCTGCAGCCAGGCGAGAGGCACCGGGGTTACGTAACCCCCCCCCCCCTGTACATAGCAAAACCTTCTGATTCCGACTGGAATATTTGTCAAAAACTCGTATAAAAAAATGCTCTTATTCGTCCTTCGTGTTTACAAATTTTTCGGAGAGCCCCGAAACCACCTTCCCTAGAGCGCATTCCGTAGACATTGCTCTTTGATCACTCATCATGCTTCAGCAATTTGCTTGTTTGCCAGACTGTTCTTAAGCAATTTTAGTACATATTCGATGTTATACCAAAGTAAGAAACTTTTTGGTGGAGGTATCTCCTTGCATGAAATATTTCATGCAAGGAGATACCTCCACCAAAAAGTTTCTTAAAATCCAAACCTTGCACAAGGAGAATATATAATATTATACCAAAGTGTTCCTATAGGTCATCAAGATCTGATACGAAATTTAACCACCATGTCTGTAATGAGAAGACAAGCCTGGTCAAATCTCGCCCATGCAGAAAAATCAATTCCTACTTTCATTTGCGTGAACAAGCCCTGGTGGTCGGGTCTGTAAAGGAACGGGTATCCCTTCGTTGTAAAATAAAACACGTCAATGATGATATAAAATATAATGAATGGAAATTATATTTGGCACACAAAACAACAAACAAGGTAAAAAAAAGTGCTCCAACTATAATGATCAGATCAACAGATCCCAATCTCTGGAGTGTGAATCGATGGTTAAAGGAGATGACACAAAGTTGCTCTGCAAACCTGCACGACGAACTCGAACATCACCGATACTATTTTCCCGCATAATGGTGTTAACACTACACTAAAGTGTCGCAAAGAAGCTGGCACCCTCACTAACGATTGCAAATTTCGGTGACTGCAGGAAAATAACCTCAACAGGTTAATGGGAAGCAATTGACCTCCAGGGGTCAAACAAAATAAACACTCCCTTATTTTGTTGTTGTGACAGTCGAGACCCTTGTGACATTTAACCAGACCAGAAATCGATTAGTAATAGCTTATCACCATCTAACCATCAAAATGGTTTAACATACAAATGCCCTTAAAAACCACGCGAAAATTAAATGCACTGTCGAAAAATGATAGTTACTGTTACTTTAACAAATCCACAATGAGCGATGGCACGCATGACGTAAGAAAACTGCAAAACTCGCATCAGATTTTCAAACAAAACAAATCTATCGTAAGATACAATGCTTAATATCGTCGCCGTTAAGTCAAAACCTCGTATCTCAATTTTTCCGATTTTGAGATACGAGGTTTTGACTTAACGGCGAAGATATTTGTCTACGGTTTCTTTATTTAAAGATCTTTCCGTTGGTCTTTCCCGACATAAACAGCTGGTTTCCTATTGGATTGTGGGTAATATTGTAACATTAGCATGTAGTACATAATCATTCAACTTCAAATTTCTTCGAATATTTTATAATACTCTTTGTTATATCTTTTTAAGAACCTACAATCCTTTTGGCTACTTATTGACATTTCAAAGAATTTATTATAAAATGTTTACATATTGACTTTAATACAATAATTTATTATTACCTTTGTTATAAAATTGTGCATTATTTTTTGCTACGTAAGCTAGGTTAGGTCAGCGTTTTCCAAACTGTTTTGGCGATGGAAACCTTTCTTAATATATAAAACTTTATAGAACCCATGGAGCTACAAAATTATCTAAAGACATTAAAGAAGGTTAGATTTACTTTTTATTACATTTCATTTGGAGAATTTAACTAGAATGTGCGTTGGCGTGTGATTGCAATGGTTGTGCGGTCTAAAGGCCGCACTGGATCGTTTTTAGGTTAATAACAAACAATTATTATACAATCATAAGTGCGTTACGGAATGACACAATTTTGGACTTTAAATAAAACTAATTTTTCTAGTATGTGATTGCCATGGTTGTGCGGCCTGAAGGCCGCACTGGAATGTTTCTCAGCTTGTTAACTAAACAATTATTATTATTAACCAATTAGGAGAGCGTCAGGGAACAACATAATGGATTTACTACGTAAGATAATTTTTGGATGCTGTAGGTACATAACATAATTGGATTTTCATGTGTCTTTGTCTAGGTCAAGTCGATTCGCCAATTAGGCAAATGGCAAGAATATACAGTTAACGTCTCGATAACTCGGGATATTTTTTCACGTCAAAAAAATAAGGGGAATACTTCTTTAAATTTTATATTTAGTTAGCGGTATAAACTAATTTCTATTAAATTTTCGCAATCCATAGAAAACACTCCGTCTGATTTATTTTGCATAAATGGATTATGTATTTAACCATGATTTTCTTCAAGTAGTATAGTAAATACTTATTGATGGATCTATATAAATTGTTGAGATGATCTGCAATGTTGGACAATAAAAAATTTTTATTTCCTTACTTTTACCAATTTTTTTGGCGGAACCTTTGAGATTATTTGTGGAACCCTAAGGTTTCCACAGGTCCCACTTTGGGAACCGCTGAGTTAGGTATAGTATAAATCTTCAGACTTGAGTGTTACGTCATCATACTTTCGTATGAATGGAATTGAAAATTACTATTCAACTGTCTATCACTCATCGCAATATTTTGTCAATAAGATAAAAAGAAAAGAATAAGATAGAGGCGGTCATTGGCTAAGTAGTTAGAGCGATCAACTACTGATGCTAAAGGCACTGATTCCTAAAGGAAGGAACCTAATCATCTTTCTGACTTTCTTTTCTTTTATGACCGTCTCCCCTACCAACCCCACCGGTCAACGTGGTAGGTTATGGCTAAAAACCCTTTTCTAAAGAGAAGGAGGTCTGCTCAGTAGTGGGCAAAGATGACTGGAAGATGAAGTAAAATTAGTACGTAAAGGTTTGAGCATCGATTAAGTCTACATACTAGTTGCGAAGTTATTTGCAAAATCTTGGAAAGGAGCTGTAGAAGCGATTTTGACTCCCCAAGTCGAATTTTTGGTTATAATTGGTGCAAAACGTTTGAGCATCGTTTGAGGATTTGAGGAATATTGGCAAAATTTTATTGACATGATCATATTGACGTGATAATTTTATGTAGAAATTTCCACATTAATTTATAACCTATTGTTGTGTTTCACGTCATTCACAGTAGGAGCTCGATATGCAATCTAGTATAAAAGGAAATGCCGACTGGGGATGTGCAGGTTGTGTTTTTATCGTTGTTAGAATTTAAGTTGTGTGAATGTGAAATTAAATTTAGTAGCGACAGTAAAGACGAGCAGAGCACCTAGCAACGAAGAAAATACGTAGGCGAAAACAAGCAGGATAACGTCTAGAAATTAGGAGAGATCCAGAAAATAGAAAACAAAACAATTTAATTTGGTTTCTAGGATCAACAACTGTAAAGCAGGGAGTCACATACGAGTCCGCGAAGAACACAGACGTGTTTTCATTACGGGATAAAATTAATTCGAGTCTTTGAAGATCAAGTACATAAGTTGATTACCACACAGAGGTGGACTACTGAACTCGGCCGAGAGTTCTTAGTGGAGAGTCAGAAAACTTGTCAAAGAAGACAACCAGTGACGACGAATCACTAGCCAGTGACAACTAATAAAGAAGCGAATCCTATTAGCAGCACGAGAGGCTGCAAGGAATCTGGATAACCGAGATCAGCATTTGGGCTGGAGTAAACCATTTGGACCAGGCGTTAGACGGGGAAAAAGTGTAGTGCTACGTCGAGTACCTAAGAGGTACAAAGGTTAGCGAGTGTTTATTTAGATTTTAAGTTCTGTTTTTGATTTGTTGTTGGTATTGTTTATTTGTTTGTCTGTTGATAATTCATGTGTTTATGTTAATAAAATTGATGTTAACTGAACCAGCTGGATTTTCTTTTATGCTTTTGCTAAGCGAGATAAGCCAATAAAAATATAACCTGAGGTAAGAGCGTGCGGAGAACAGTAAGTGAGAGAGATTTGTTGTTAAACGTTCTTGAGAGCTTAACAAGGCGTAGACGCAACACTATATTTATGTCAGTGAGAGAAAAAATAAACTAACCTCAAATTAAAAAAAAATCAGTGAATGATACCAAACGACATTGTATCAAATTCTTGTCGTTTGCTACCATTGATTCAATTATGAAAAATAAGAGGCATTTATTGTAATTCTAGGTGTTATCTTTGCGATGTGGTTTATGACTTTCACTTAATGATCTTAGAACGATCTAAATATTAAAAATCATTTAATAAATTATCCATTTATCTACGAAAATTATGTTTGCTTACAATAAAAGCAGGTACGTACTTAAACACAAATATAATTCAGAAAAAGCACTAAAAAAGTTACAGAATTAAAACAACCACTTAAAAAAAATTTATAACATTGTTATACTATAAATTAGTTTAGTAGGTACTTATTTAGTAGGTAGTATAGTAATTAGTTAGTATATAATTTAAAATTTAATTTTAGAATTTAATTTTATCAAAAATTTTCAACATAAAAGTTAATTAAGCTTTGTAAAAACGTAATTTTCGAAACTCTCCAACAAAAATGTAATTAAAATACACATGTAAATAAAATGAAAGTGCATAATAATTTGATGTTATAAAATTGTTTCTAGATTAAAAGTAAAGAATTCCAAAATATATTATTATTATGTAACAACAGAATCTTTCAAAATTTCCAAATCTTGAATTTGAATTTAAAATTAAAAATATTATCTTGCATTATTAGTTACCTTATTTAAAAATATATTTGGTAAAAAATATGTATGATTACTATATAACATAATTATTTGATTGTATAAAATTATTCGCTAGGCGTTTAATTAAATACGATATTTTACAAAAATCACTAGAAAGTTCTATTTTTTTGACAATGACGAACATCGCATTTACATCACCGAAAAATCACATTTCTATCACAAGAAGTCACATTGGTATTACGCTGCTACATCATAGAGGCGAATATTATGCACTAATGTTACATGTTTTAGAGAGTCGCAGTGATATCCATTTGTCATCCCGATATCGCATTGATATCATTGCGTTGACTAGTTTATGTCCGGTTGCACCTCTTTGTAAATTTATCACTCAACGCTTCGGCCAAATTGATGCTAAGAATGCGATACCCCAAGTGGAATAAATGATATACCAAATTACTATTTTCGTTCGTCTAATAAATTTAAACTTAAATTAACATTTTGTGTTCTAATCAGGTTATAAATTTTAGTAAGTCTGCAAGTTCCGTTGGCTTACGAGGGGACATCAAGAAGTTTGGTAAAACCGGTATAAGGAATGGAGTTATAAAAAGAAATCCCGAAAATTGCTTATAACAAAATCGGGGTACGGTCCCCTAAGTGTGGCCGCTCCAAATAAATTGAAAATTTCCTATTGCAAAGAGGAAGGTTTATATAGTTTACTGATGTAATTTAAACTTGAGAAGGTATTATCAAAATTTTGAGTTAATCGATTTTGAAGTTTGCAAATTTACATGTAAAATTAACGAGATTCCCGCGCGTCGCTCATTCTGTTGACGGTACGTGCAATATGAATGACCCTAACACTTAGATTATTTCGCACCGGCATCGGCAGATGCAGCTCGTCTCTCGTACATGTAACACATGTGCAGAGCGGAGCGGAGTGGAGCGCAGCGGCGCCCCGAAAGGGTAGGTTTTGACGATGGATAAACCTCCCTATCGAATGCACACCCCAAAAATCGAAGAAAAATTCGCTAAATTTACGTACTTTCAAATTGATTTTTCTCGAAATTTTATGTATATCATCTCGAGTGAAATTTTTGCAGTATACTCTATAAACCTTCCTCTTTGCTATAGGAAAATTTTAAATTTTTTTGGGGTGACCACACTTAGGTCACCGTCCCCCAAAATCGAATAGAGGCTACTTTTCAAAAATGAAATGGATCCAAGCAACCATTAGACGTTTGTAAAAATGAAGAAACTCGAACACCGTCCTGTGATGAAATTTTTAAGAAAAATGGGTCAAGGTGTAAAATAAATATAATATGATGTTATGCTTGAGTGTACACGGAATCTTCACCTTCACTAAGAACAATTTAAAAAATGGGTCCCGGTTTTCAAAGCAGGACAGGAGTCTGTAACGATAGAGACCTACTTTAAATATCGCGCCAACGAATTAAGAGCATGACAACACTGCGGTAAAATACAGTTGACAACGTAGCGAAGAACGACCAATGAAAGACAAGTTATGGTGGGAGAAAAGACGCTGCGAACAGCGGAAATACTACGCTAATGTTGGGACGAGAGAGTGGTGGTGTTTTGTTTCGAGTCATTTGTGAAATAATTTAATGTTACCATTTTTATTTATGTGCAAGCTTTGGTTAGCTATTTACAATAAGGTGAATATTATTTGTATGTTTTATTTCACAGTGGGTAAACTCGTCACTTCCAAATTCGGTAACGTAATTACTGCATATTATTAAGATATGTATTTAATGTTAATCAGATTACCTGAAAGGCCTGCCAGGCAGTCCAGTTACGCGAGTGGCCATTAATTTAAATTAATCTCGCTGCGTATAGCGTAAATTTGATGACACAAGCTTGATACACGCACCCCTTAGTGATGGGAATCTGATTGAATTTGGTGTTCCGTTTTATAAAATAAGTGAAAGTGATGCTTATTTTGGAAGAGTCAAATGATCGACTTTCACTTTTGTATAACCCTTGTCAGGTAGTAACCGAGTCGACAAAGGAAATTTTTGCTTTGTTTGAAATTCCAACATGGCGATTGCATTCTTAGCTGAAACCCAGCGGGACGATCAAACCAATATGAATAATTATTATTATTATGTAAAAACAAAATGTTTATGAATTTTTAGTAACATAGTTACGAAAGCTTAACGCACTATGATTATGATTGATAATTAATATGAAATTTATATTGTATGAAAATTGCCCAAGAGGTAAAAAATTATATGTACCATTTATAAATGACAAGACAAAAAACAAAACAATTGAGACGTTGAATTAAAACAAATTAACAACAGACTGTGTGTGTTCAATTGCCTACATGGGGAACTTACAACGAACTTGGGGTAATTTTTGTAATCAAGCGGGTTTAAGGTTAATTACACAACGTAGGGTGTCTTACAAGGGTGTCTTAGCTAGATCACGAGCTTACGGATGGGGGCCCCCGCAGTCGCGTTTGAGGTTAGGTGCGCTCGCTTAGGCGTGAAGTTGGGTTTGCGCTTAGGGAGATGGTAGTGGGAAATTCTAGGCAATTTTTGGAAATGTGAGAGGCTCATCCGAGAAAAGTTTTAAATAACATTATAGCACATGGTGAAACATAGATACATTATTATAAATCTGTATCTAAACAAGAGTCTATGCAATGAATAGAAAAGGGAAAACCGCTACTTAAGAAGTTCAAAACTCAACCGTCCGCTGGCAAGATTATGGCCACAATTTTTTGGAAAGCCAAGGGAATTCTGTTAATTGATTACCTGTGTTGTAAAGAAAATATAACAGGCATCTATTAAGCAGGATTATTACAGAAATTAATGGAAGCTACCCAAGAAAAAAGAAAAGGGCAAAGTGAAACAAACATTTTTGCTTCTTCATAACAATGCACCGGTTCACACGTCGAAAGTTCCACGGACTGCTATTAAAAATTGTTATTTCGAAGAACTAAATCGCCCACCTTACAGTCCAGACTTGGACCCTAACGATTACTTTCTATTCCCAAATTTAAAGAAAGAATTACAAGGGATAAAATTTAATACCGATGAAGAGCTGCTGCTTGCCGTGGAAAGCTATTTTGCAATGCAATCGACAAAAATTATTTTTAGTAGTTTAGAAAAATTAATTCAAAGAAGTACCAAGTGCTTTAAACTTCAATGAGATTATGTCTAAAAATAAAAATTATATCATTAAAAAATATTCATTTCTTATACCGTTTTTACCGAACTTGTCGATTTTCCCTCGTACATTCTCTAAATTTTTATATTAACCAAAGCTTTATTAATTATACGCTATTTCATTTAAACTATCTGTTTTTAATAGATTAATCAACTTTGTTTTCATATTCATTATTAATTAATCAATCAATTAATACTTTAAGTATTATCAGAAATAGGGGAGCATAGGTAACAGTGAGACATTTGGAATATTTTCTATTCTAATCCGCTCACACAAAGGGCACTTTAGTATAATATATTTAACCTTCGAAGGTATCGTTCTATCCAATTTTAACTAATGTTGCAGTTTTGATAGTTTCAAGATGCTACTGATTTTCAACAGGCAAAAGTAATTCCCAACAGTGATTTCCTAAAGTTTGTTAAATGATTAGTAGATTTGGATTAGGGGAAATGCATTAACTTTTTTAAATTAACAGAAAGGTGAGCTTTTTTTACTTTTGAAAATTTCAGCGTTGTGGGTAACAATGCGACGTTTAAAACGGATAACAGTAAGATGTTCTATTCCTTATTACTATTTTTGAAGTTCTGTTTGTTGAAGGAAAAGTTTTGGATGCCTAGAAATTCACCAAATAAAACTAATTTTGGAACATTTTCTCAAGAAAAATGAGTGGCATAGCAGCAATTTGAAAAGAACGAAGTATAATATAAGGTCTTTGGTAAAAGGAGAGTATTTAATTAATTTTAATTCAATAGATATTCGCTAAAATCTTGAACTTAGCACCTAAGTACAATATTATATAAAATATATCAACATTTTTGGTAAATAAATAACTTTTTGACACTTCGCTTACAAAGTTTGAACGAATTTCTTAATTTAAATTTGACTTATTCGTAAAAAAAATTGTACATCCAATAATTTATATCTAAAAATTTCCTAATTGTGACTACCTATTTACTACTAATAAATATTTGTAATTGAATAAGATTAAAGAACATATCTAAGTGACAAAGTTTTTTAATTTGCTGTATTAACAAGTTATTACATTGCATTATTTATATTCTAGTTTACAATGTAAGGTATTGTAACATCCTATTGCAATGATTTATTCATTTCAGCGCTTAGGCGTAGAATGTCCAGCCAATGCAATTTTATAAATGCCCTTTTAAATTACATCCATATTTTCTTTTGTACTGCGATACATTAATAGACACTCAAATTTATTTACTATTAATTTGTAACAGTTATTTCCAAATTTCATTTTCGGTTTTTATCGATAGCCGTTGAATAAAATAGCATAAGTATAATAAAATAGAATAAATAGCATAACTCAAGATAGAAGTGTCTGTTATAATCTCTTGTGCGAAGGAAAATCCGTGACTGCGCCGAGCTAAGCTCGGCTTCGTTGTGGGCATCCCCTTCGCACGCGATATTAAAAGTATCATTTCTATCTCAAGTTGCTTAACAAATAATTTTTATTACCATTAGAATACAGCAAATTTGCTTGTGTATTAGAAGTTTCTCTCGCACTTTGATTTTTTCTTTTCGATTGTTGTATTATTTATACCTGCTTATCATAACGTTAATGTTATTAAAGATTTACACAATAAGTTGATCTAATCAACAACAAAATTTACTGGCTTGTTTGAATTAAATTGAACTATTATTACCATAACCACGAAAAGTTTCCCGGAACTTTCATTTGCAACGCTGCCAAAACCGTAACAAACAAGAAGTTCGTTTTGTAAGGAATTCAATTTCCTACAAAAAGTTACTAACGGTATATTTGCATGTGTTATAGTTTGGACGTGAAAGACATTTCAAAGTCGCGGATAAAAACAAAAATTCTAAATTATTGTGACTTAAAGTATAAGAAATATCTGAAATAGCCTGAAATCTGAAATGAATGTGGCTACCACTGTAAAGTGGCTGGTTGGTAGGTCAAATGTGTGGATTAGATAAAGTACTGACCCCAGCACGCTACCTTGCGGTACTCCCGATAAGATGGGGGTAGAGTTTTTGATATTCAATTTGCTATTTCAGCACGAAAGGCCTGTCTTTCAAGTAATAAGATTGCAATATTTGAAAGTAATGCGGTAAAATCTATTTAATTTTGTAGCCCATTCCCTAATGCCAAACTTGATCGAAGACTGATATTCAAAAATGTTGCTGAACAGAATTTGTTTTCTCAAGATCACTGTTGATTACGTTAACTAGTGTACTATGTACTTGCTCGATAATACCCTGGCTATTCCTGAACCCAAATTAGTGATTTGGTATGATGTTTTCTTATTCCAGAAGGAGCTATAATGTTTTAAATTATTTTTTTCAAAAATTTTTGGGATCATTGGATGCAAACTTATGAGCCTATAAACTTTTTCAGTCTCTTGCCAGGTTCCAGAATCTACATTATTTGACCTGATTTCCACAAATTTACAAAATAGTAATGGTGTATTCGTAGTCTAGCATTGAATATAAAAGTAATTCGTTTTAGATATTTTCTGATACTTCTTGTAGAACTTTCCCGTAATTAAATCAAATCCACGAGATTTTTTGATGTTTTCAATTTCTTTAATTTTGATATTTTTCTTCGAGATAGTCAGATATTTCTTTTTTTTTTCATTCATTGTTGACATCGAGGGGAATGGTTGGAAGACTTTTTCTAAATATTTGTCAAATACTTCAGCCTTCTCTTTATCATTTCTTACCTATTTGTTAGTTTGATCATCATTGATTGGTGGATGCTGTACTTGTGGTATTTTAAGCTTTTTTGTTGCCTTTCAGAGCGGGAAATCTGTGGCATCTGTTGGGGTTAGGCTCTGTGAGTAGTCTTAAACACATTGATTTGTGATTTCTATCACCATCTCTTTTAACTCTTTAGTGATTTTGTTCAGTTTTGCTT
Organism: Podabrus alpinus; assembly: GCA_932274525.1. Lineage (NCBI taxonomy): Eukaryota > Metazoa > Arthropoda > Insecta > Coleoptera > Cantharidae > Podabrus > Podabrus alpinus. The sequence goes on from OW026454.1 coordinate 69,032,771, forward strand.
TGTTTTCTGTTGTTCTTATTTATTGTTTTTTGTTGGATTATGAGTGGGGACTCTTTCAACTTCGCGAGTTACATTAGTGTTAGGAGTGGCAATTCAAGCTGCTTTTCTATATTGTTTGTCAACTCATCGGCTACTGTTTCGATATCATATTCCGTTTTTGACAATTTATTCAGAGTAATTAATTTGTCAATTTTTTTGCCTGAATATATAACGGTCATTTCTACGACTGTCGCCGTCTCTTCGTCCCCGTCTTCCACTTTCCTCTGTCCAAAGAAAGGTTCTCCTTTAGATTTCTTGCCAACATTCCTAATCGATTCCTTGTCTCCAGCTTAATCTTGGCCGACGCCTTTCTCGGAAGGGTGTCCACTTCAGCGTCTTTTTTTGGCCATCTACTTTAAATCATTAATTGACGTGTCCAAACCACGCTAGTTGTCTTCGCTCGATCATTCTACAATATTAGATCTTAGCTCAGTAATTCTTCGGATTTCGTCATTTATCGCTTTGTCAAGCCGTGATTTTCCATCGCTTCTACGTCATTAGTTTATTTCTATTCCATTATAAATGCTTTTCTTCGTACCCTTTCCTATATTCTTATCCCATAATACACTATTAAAAATTATAATAACATTTCTTCCACTCTTATCTTATCTTATTAAATATTCATAAGTTTTATCAAATATAACTCCCAAGTATGTACTACGTAGACATATTATTTATATTATTATACCTTTATGGCTTTCGTGCATTGACCATCCATATCCAAATCTTACATCTCTTCGGTTACCACACGTTACAAAAATTTCAATAGTGTTTTGACTTCAAAATGGAATGAAATATGTGGGAATGCAAGACGAGTTAATTTTTGGAAATATTTGGCCCAATTTGAGGATCGTTTGGTTGAATCCGACGACGAGTTACAGTATTACAGGTTATTGTCGAGTTTGAGTTTTACAGAAGTTAAAAAGTTGTTATTACAAGTAGATTGGTTCCAGATTCTCTCTCACACACACATGGTTGAGAATCTTTTTGTTTCATTTAAAGATGGTGTTTGATTTTATTAGTACGACAGGATGGAGTAAGTTCATGGCCCTACTTTGATAAAATTTCGAGGTATTTTAAATTTAAATGCCAATCGTGGTAATCTTGGGAGGTTACACCTGTGAGTTTTAGATGTTATGAAAAATGAAGAAATAATGCTAGGATGATGATCGTACCTGTGAAAAATTGAAGATTGTTGGCCGCATTACGTAATTGTAAAGATTTGAGGATAAATTTCTAATCGGATAAGAAACATGATTTTACACTAATAAAACGGTAAAATTTAAAACGAAATATTTAATTTTTTGCAAAATTTTATTATTATCAGGATTGTTTGGGGTTTATAAATCTTGAAAGGGTGGTTTTCTAAAGTACAGTCAAGTCATTTATGCCTGAATTCTGTTTTCTTCGTGTGCTTGGCTGTGCTTAATTTTGCATTTTTGAGACACATTATGTTTGTATAACTTTGTTTTGGTGTCCAATAAAAATGATCGATAATCAATTTGAGTTGGGCGTTTTTTTATGGATCTCATATTATGTCTTATTTGGTCGAATTTGATACTATTGAGTTACAGTCGTGGCTATTAATTCTAAACAAGGATTGATCCTTTATTTAAAATTTTCATTCTATTTAATTTGCATAATTTTATCCATAATTACATTTTTTATAAAAAAAAACGCAATTGGGTGTATTATTACCAAATTGATCAGGTAAAACTGAATTTTAATTACGCTTAATAATACTCCAATTTAGGAGCTTAAAAAAGCGTCTGTTACACATGCCCTCCTATTGTAAATACTAAAGTATTTAAAATTAAATATCGAAAATATGTATTATTTTGAAGTTGAGATAAATCAGAAAGTGTATTGATATAAGAAAAGCAATTAAATTAAGAACATTAAGAAAATGGAACAAAACTAATTATTACTTAAGGACTGACAAATCTTCAAAAAGGAAAAATATCTTCTGGCAGTACAAAATAAAAAGGATAAAAATGTAATCTGTAACAGAGGTGTAACAAATAAACAAAGCTTAGTCGAAGAGATGAAAAAAACCTGAAGGAAATATAATTGCTATTGTACGCAACAAAGTATAATTGCTAACAAAGTTTCTTCTTATAGGCAAGTATTGTAATAATTACCTAACAAATGCTTTGGATTTAACATTTATTTCAGAATATTAAATTATTAGCTTGAGCTTTTTGTTAAAATACGAATTTTGTTATTCATAAACATTCATGTGTTAATTTATTATTGTTGTTTGGATTTAATAAATCTGTTTTGAAAGTTCGTCAATTAAATTATGTAAACTCGAATAAATTACCCACCACCTACTTGTAATCAATTGATTTGTGGTTCATGTAGTGAAACTTGATATTAATCGTATTTTAGAATCACGAAAAACATTTTTCATCAGCAATAAAATGCACAAATTTTCACAAATAAGTTCATTTTACGTAATTTTTTCTGAAAAACCTTTAGTGCATTAAAAGGACTTTTTTAAAAATAAAACATTAAAAATAAAATGGTAGATCGTAAACTTACCTTTTTGGACCATTGAACCATAGGGCTTGGGTTTCCATTTGCTTGGCATTCGAATATTACGCTTCCACTTTGTTTAGCAGTAACTTGATTTTCAGAAGGAGATAGTTGCAAACTTGGAGGTACTAAAAATTTATTATAAATTAAAATAGTTTTTAGCATAATTATTATTAAGAGAGCAAAGTAAAAATAAAGTTAAATTAACTTGTAAATAATATCAATTAAAAGTTTCGTAAAGGTAACAATTAATTCACTAATTTACTTTATTCATGCATATCAATGTAGTGCAATTTCTCTGAGTTTCTGTAATATAGTAACCACAGTTTCGTTGTAGACAAACGAATTGAAGAGAATAGTTGAAATTTCGTAGAACAAAATAGAGTCAAAGCAAAATATAAAAAAGATAACGTAAATTAGAATAAAACAAGTTAGTTAAGCAACTTTAATTAAAATTATTATCAAAATGATCTTTACTTTCATTGATTGATAAAATTTTGTATTTGCTTATTATTTTATAAGTATGATTGGCAGGTTAATCAGCCTTTGTATTGTATTTTGTATGTAGATGGCGATTTTAATGTCATCTGAAAATAATAAATATTTTGCTTGTGAATATTAAATTTTACAATTTTGAAGTAATATTGATTGCCTAATTTTCGACAGACATTCGATTCTCAAATATTGTTTTTAATAATAAAATTGCCTGTCATATGGGTACTCCATTCACCGCTAAATTTAAGTATAGGGACCTACAGTTTAAGTTCCAATTTATCAATCAACCACATACTCCATAAAGAAAGCGAAAGTCTGATAGCTCTCTTCAAGCACAAAGTGAAGAATTGGACCAATATAATTAAGAACAAAGCAATCCAAGCATCGGAGAAAATGGAACAGGAAGGCAAGAAGTTCTTGCCCTTTCATAATATCAAACCACGAGCCGCCACTGGGTGTAAAACTATAAATTTAACCTTTGTTACCCCTTAAATCACTACTACACGTCTTATTTGAAAAACTAATATAAAGTTCCAATATTTTTAAGTCCAATACACATGTGATGAATTGCTTCTACAATATTTAACAGTTGAAAGAACGCGAAACATTCTTTATTGTAACACAATAAATCATAACTATGAAAGAAAGTAGAAGCTTTTTTATTAAAAACAATAAACAGGTGTTACCAAAGTTTTGTTCCAGATTTATCTTTGATTTTTTAAATATTTTTCCGAGTTTTTCCGAATTTCCACTGCTTGTTGAAAAGTTTATGAGAAATGTCATGCACAATCGCGTTGAACGAAAAAAAAAATAGTGAAGCTCCTGATATAAAAATCGAAGTCGCTTGCTTAACCACCAAGTATCCTGTTAAGTTACTGCAAGTTTCGTAAAAATTTACTACGTGAACCTTCGCAAAATATTAAACTCCCTTATAAATCAATAAAAACATTTGTGACAGAAATTCGCTCTTCGATAAAACTTTCCGATAGAATGCGTTAAGATAAACATGATTTAAGGATTAACATTTCTAATAATAGTATAGATAAAGTTACCCCAAAAGAACGCGAGAGCTAACAATGAATTTAGGAAGACTAATCAAAAAGTTATACGATTATATGATAAAATAAAAGCGTCGGTTGTAGGACAAACTAAAGAGCAATAAATGGTTTTAGGATAAAAATAATTGCATTGCAAGCTTTCAGAAAACTTTGCAATACTTTTCTTTAGAGGTCGAGGATTAATTCTTGCATACAAATTTTTTCGCTATTAACCGACGTTTTCTGTTTTCTGTTTTTTTTTACTTACTTTTATTTCATTTATTAAATCAAGCGATGCTTTGACTGAATAGAAAATCAGAGCAAATTATTTTACATCGCAATTTTAAACGCATAGAGTTGATGGTTTTAGCAATTTATAATTTGATAGCGCAACTTTTTAATTTAAATTTTTGTAGTCGTATTTATTCAAATTGAACATTTTACCAATAATACTAAATTTAAATTGTAAATGAAATTTTAATTTAATGTGACAGTTTATTTCGTATATTTCAAAGTTTTTCTATTCCTCAAGTCAATGTTTTATCGCATATCACATTCTCGCGCAATACAATTTAGAATTCCTAGAGAAAAATTAGCCATCAAAATATTACAATTTATTTGCGATTTTACGTCAAATACGTAGAAGTGGATTGGCCACTTGAAGAATTTCAAATTTCAAGTAATGTTGCAGCCCCCGCCCCGACCACTCTAAATCAAAAAGTTTTCAGTAAAATGAGAGTTGTCAACCTCCATTTGCATCGGTTAAGCCTAAAACTTCGGGGAACCTTAACCACCCTCCCAAATATAAAAATTTGTGCCTAAAATTAGTAGAAAACGTAAGAACATCGTTTTATGTTCAATGAGAGTTCATTCCCATATTTTGAGCCTCAACATCACGGGGTTATTCGCAAAATTTTTGCTGTTGGGCTTTTTTCAATTTTGCGACTGAGTGCGGGAGTTATTTCGTTATAATGTTTCTTTTCTGGACGCCTGAATTTACCGGTTGGCCAGTTTGCGACAATTTTTGTGAGGACGTTCAGATTCTTCGGTAATGGAGGATAATTGCTGCATTATATTTGTTTTCGTCAATACATGCCTAGGGGAATTCGCTGGAGCCTTACGAATATTTTAATCAAGGTATTATCATATCGTTTAAATTTTAAAATTACATTGATTTATTTAGAAGTTTTATTTGATTTTCGTCTATTTCGTTCGTTCATCTTGTTTGTAAGTTCTTATCGCTTGGCGTTCGCCACACTTTATTATTTTTGTATGTCGAGTTATTATCTATAGAAAATGATTTTGCCTTTTAATTGATATTTTATTTTTGTTAACGAATTTTATTTGTTTATTTCGCAACAGTCGACTTTTTGTTGTCTGGTTACTTACTTTATTATTTACTTTACGTATTATTTAATTTAGGCTACAGGTCCGGGTTTTAACTACTCTTTCGTGATTTTTAATTGTGCTTCCTTTTCTGTGGTAATAAGTGATCTAGAAATCAAGCAGCGCTTTAACCAATATCTGATTTTTGCTATCACCCTTGGTGCAAATCTATAGCATTTACCACTCGTTATTCTAAATACATCTAGTCGAAAATAAGTAAGTTCATTCGTAAAATTGATTAGCAAGCAAAGAGTCTTATCGCTGCACTTGCAAAAGGTTATGGTTTGGTTTATTTTGTCTTTTGCTTTCCGGAGCTAGCCAAAGGGGAAATCCATAGTTTAAGATTGGTCTGATTGCATCAATTTGTCTCCCCACATTTTCCGGAGATGTGTTGGTGTCAATAAACTTTTATTATCGTTACACTGGCAATACGTAACAATTTCATATGGAAAATTTCGGGCAGTTACAATTTACTACCAAGTTATAGTATATTGAAATGTTGTTTCCTCCTAGAGATATTTCCAATATTTGACATCCAAGCTGGGGTCATCCTCATTTGAAGTTGCAATTGCACGCTAGCGAGAGCCTTATAAACATTAAATTTTTGAGCTTATAATGACCTAAATGAAATCTCACTCGCGACAACCGGGATGAGTAATACGATACAATCAACAATCTTTTATGAGTCGATTTTTGATGAGACTTTTATGAAAGTGGATTTTGGTAATTTATGGAGGGATAAAATAAATTGAACCCATTTAAAATTTGCAAATTTAGATTATGCCCGATAAGGTCATGCCAAGGTTTTGGGAAAACTTAGTCCAATTTAGAGATCATTTATTGAGTCCAGTGACATGTAATAGTTTTGGATATTCGTGCGAAGCGTAAGTTTTTCGGAAAGTCGTAAAATACTTCCAATAAGTCGGTAATAGAACAAGATATTGAATTCTCATACACATGCTTGTGTTCAATTGGTTTAAATAAAAATGGTTTTGCATTATTGCCATAGGATGGATTGGTTTGATGGCTTTAGTTTGTTAAAATTTCGACTAATTATTCAATCTTCAATGTACTCCGCGAGTAGACGTGTCTCCACCTACATGTCGAGAATACATAAGTGTTTGTCAATTACAAGTTCAATAGTTATTATACTGTAATCATCAACCAATTTGCTATCAAATAATTCGGCAATTATTAAATTACTACTATATTCGGTTTTGAACGTCTTGCAACATTTTTCCGATACTTCCCTGTCTGTGCTCGTTGCGTGTTGAAAATGTCTGACGAGCACAGAGGACCTATAGCTTAATGTGAATTCCGAAACACGGGAATAGACGATTTTTACACCATCTGCTCCGATCAGAGAAGCTTTTTAACCATTAACCAAAAATTAAATTAAGTATTATAAATTAAATCCAAATCCAATTCCTCTTCAACAAGGTTTGTCGGCTTAGCTCAAATTAAAACAACATGCCAACCCAACACAAAAAATATATAAAATTTCTTTGCTTGAAATTCAAATGTAAAAAATAATAATTTTTCTAACATTTTTTATAAAAAAACCTCAACCTAATTCTAAATACAAGAATACATAGCAATATATATATTTTTCTATTTTGACCTTGATCTTCTGTCAATTGACCTAGATTATGTAAATATACAACTAATTCTTCAATCCACAACATGTCGATGGTGACTGGAGGGCTGAGCTAAGAAATTCTATAAAGTTTGTTATTCGAGTCCAAAATTTCTGCGCTATAATTCAACCAGAAATCACACCAAACCACTCCTGTGGTTTATATATTTTTTGAATTTCACGTTAACTACAAATAAATGAGCAAACACGAATCCTCAGGTGTGAGGCAAAACATTAATCAAATTATGGTATTGTCAAATAGCATCCAGTTAGAAGACAATAACCTTGATTAGTTCCCTCAAAAATTTGATACTCTTGGCTTTTGATACCACCTTGGATAGGTGGCATTTCGGCTGTCTTTAGCCATCTATACATGATTTCCAATCCGTAATTATTGTTGTTCGCCCGTTTAGTTAACTTATACAGGTAAAAGTTGCGGAAAATAAAATTCTGATGTTTCCCTTCTTATAAGCACTATTAAAAATTTAAAAAAAATGGTTTATCATGTAAATTTACATGATAAACCTAAGTAAAGTTGTAAAATTACAAAGATTTACAATGTAAATTTACATAATAAAGTATTGATCTTTATTTTATATATAATATAGTATATTATATTTGCGGAATGATTTACAGCTGTCTCCGTTTATCCGCTCCCAGTCTCCATGCAGCTCGATATTGGCAAGCGTCTTCTTCCAGATTTCTGGCTTGCATTGCTTCGTTTATTTCATCTCTCCAGCTTCGTCTTCGGCCTCTTTTTCTTTTTTCTTTTGGTATCCATTTTAACGAAACCATTAGAAATATGATGGAGATAGACAAAGATATTTTGGACGACGTGCAAAAACGACAATTAGTATGGTTTGGTCACGTAAACCGAATGGAGAATGAAAGGTGGCCCAAGAAGATTTTTAAAATGGATCTTTATTTTAAATCACAAAATAAAAAGCTATGTTTTATTTATGTTAATTTACATGATAAAACAGGTTATCTTGAGTTTTAACGATGTGGTCTTAACTACACATAAGCAATAACTATGTAAAGTTTCAGCATTGTAGAAAGCAGGGTTTGTGAGATATAGCGATGAATGAGCGAAAAAACATTTTTAATTACTAGCTGGTATACGGTTAACAAAGTTGTGCGGCCTAAAGGCCGTACTCACAAGGATGATTACAATAACTACACATAAAGCAATAACCAGCATAGAAACAGTGGACGTTACGGATCCAAACGTTTGTTAATACAATAATTAATATTACTGTTTTTTCAAAATGCATGTTCCAATGCAAAAGTCCGAATTCCAATTCAGGCGCATATAAAGAACTTCATTACGATATAGTCTCTCGTTGTGCGTTGAACCTCAATCATAACCCCATATTGTTAAAAGCATGTTGTTTATTTCAACCATTGACGTATAACCATATTAGTACTTAACAGTAGAATTTAAATTAATATTTGTAAGAGAGATCTTGTAAACGCTAAAGTAATTAAGCATTTAATTAAACTAAACGTTAGGTTTATTTTATTGAATTATATTTATTTTTGTCTACAAAGTGTCTATGTTTTTATAGAGTCGACATAAAGGATCTCTACAGTTATGTTCGATTGTTTTAACAAATTTTCATAAAACTCCATTAAGGAATTGAATCACCATGACCGCTCAAGGAATAGACTGATTTCAAAAAATTGACATAATTTATCACATCTATTTGGCATTTACTTATTTGACAAATTAATTTAGAGTTTCTGGGTGAAATACCAATTTTCCGTTTTATGTCGTTATGGAACCAAATTCTTTTTTTTTTGAACATAGGTCTCAAATTTTCGCAATTGTAATTAATTAATAAAATTTTCAATATTTACAAAAATTTAAAACTGGAATTTGTACACTTTAATCCAATGACCATAACAAATGGTCATTTTCTAACAAGTTTTGAAGAAAATTGGTGTAAATCATTTGAGCGTCAATAACCTTCCATTCTTTTCGTTTGGGCCTCAAAAGTTGTGAAGCTAAAATGTAATATAAAAAAGCTCCATCTTTCTCTTCATTTTACCAACTCTTTAGTTCCCTAATTGCTTTCACCCTGCGGACGGTGTCTCTTAAAGATTTCCCTCTTTCTAAGCAACAAAAGAAAAGTAGTGAAGTTCAAACAATGGGAATAGGAGTCCATTAAAGCCCAAACGATGTTAAAACCTAAGTATAACACCAATATCACACGAAATTTCGACTTTGAGGGAAACATTTGAGAGACAACTTTTTTCTGTAAAAATTGTAAAAAAAGAAATTAATTTCTCACCTATAGCTTGAAGCAATTTTTTTTACTAAAAGCTGAATAAAAAAATATGCTTTTAAGTTTTGTTTGTATTATTTATTCATTAATGGTTATTCATTTAATTCTAATTTTATTAATAAACATTTTGTATTTAAAATATAGTTTTACTGTGTTTTCTATCAAAATGATGTTCTAGGTTACATACATATAAGTGAGACGAAGGCGAGTGCAAAAATCACACGAGAAATTAATAGTCTTAAACTGCAATTTATAATTTCAGACTATAATTTCAACATAACCCTCTCCAAATAAATGTCAGTTTCAAGTTTTTTTTAATCCTAAAGTTGCATGCGGTCGCCTGTAAATACGTTATTTATTTTTATGTAGGTGGAAATTTCAATTCAAACTTTAGTCTTTGACAAAAAAAATCCCGGGATTGCACAAATATATATTTATTATTTGCTATGTTCTGCAGGATAAAGTTCTGAGTTCTCGAAAATTTCAATTACCCGTTACTTTGTAAAAATTAATTTAAAATGACGATTTTAGAATCTCATTAAAACACAAACGAAATTCTATTGATTGGCAAAATATTTTGTGGTTTTATAAAAAAAATTCAAAATGGAAAGGTAACTAGAAGAACTTCCCCCAAAGTGCGAATAATTCTTAGACATTTCAAACGACGAGAAGAGAAGCCCACTGAGACTCAAGCGATGCTATTTCACTCAAAAATTCGACTTCAAGGATGTAACGTGATTGCATCACCTCCCCCCCCCCTCTAAGACGGTTGAGGTTCAAACGACAGGAATAGAAGTTCATTGAGACTCAAACTTTGCTCAAATGCCAGATACGAATTTTATTCAAAACTTCTATTGAAGGAGGGGGACTATTTACGTATAGCTACATATTTCTGTGTACTATTCTACAACTAAATTGACACAAAGCTGCCCTAGGCAGTTTTTAACATTTTTAATAATGTATAGCAGTTAGGAGGGTCGTGAAATGTTGAAATCTTGCAGAGGGGTACAATTTTACAATTGTACAGGGGTACAGAGGGAACAATGCATTGCAAATTGAAAATTCGTTTTAGAGTGCTGGAATTTAGCGTGTAGAGGGAAGAGTGACGAAACAATTTTTTTATTCAATTTTTTTCCTGTGATTCCGTGAACTTGCCATGAGTATTTTTCGTCTTTTCCCGACGCTTTCCAGGGTTTTTGTTCGATGAACGTGAAACTTGGAGGACACGGGACGATCTACCGAAGCAGATTTTCTAATTTTTGTTCCGTTTTTATTAAAAGGGGGGGTCCAAAGATTTAATCTTCTTTTGAATATGGATCCCTTATTTATCGCTTATTTACGAATGGATTTTTTACACGCAATTTGATCCCCTCGTACTTGAATTTGCATTTACAGAAAAAATATCTAGATGATAAATCGTTTTTGTCCGCCATCTGCGTCTCTACACATTATTTAAATTAAATAATTTAAATGCAGTTGCCTGAGATATAAATTTTGTTTTATTTTTAACCACGAGCGTCCGATCCACGAACCACGAAAGTTCTGAAGAAAACAGATAACCAGAAGTAATATTGAAAGCTCTCACTGATTCGTAATTACCTAGGTGTGCGGCCTAAAGGCCGCACTTAAGTAACAAATCATCATCTCAATTTTATGTTACATAATATTTCGGCTTTTATTATATATTATGTCGACAATGATGATAATTCAGACCTCTGGTACCCCGGGGGGGGGGGGAGTCACTTAAATAAACAAATTCTGGTTGAACGGCCCATAGAATGTGGTGCATGTTAAAAAAACAAACGGGCTAGTAGAACACGTACTTTGTCATTCTGATTAGCTAGATGATGTTCATGTTATGTTAAGGTTGAACAGTGGCGGGTTACCCTTAAGGGCATAAGAGCGCATGCCCTCTTATCCAAAATCGGAAACAACAACTATATAAAACTAACTATAAAAATAATAATTTTAAGTCGCTAAATAAGTAAATAAAATTACATTTTTCCTTTTGCAGCCGCCACTGTTTAGGCTGTGATTGAATCTGGGTATAAAATCAAAAACTTTCCAATTTGGAAATTACCGGGCCGATTCCGTTCTGTAATTTCCACTCTATAACTCAACATCGATCACGCCAATCCACTTCTTGTGGTATAATAATATAATTTGTCATTAAAATAAAGTTATAATTGAAATGGTGATGAAATGAAAATTTCGTTGCGAGCACATTAAAAGCCAAAATTCTCGCTTCAGTTCAGGAGTAAATTCAAATAAAACGATCAAAATGTCGACGATTTAATGTGATAAATCTGCTGAATAGAAATTTAACGAAGTACTTTTGCACTTAGGAAAAATTTAATTAATAATACTACTAAATTCTGCAAAAACACGCCATAGACGAATTTAATTTTTTAATATAATTCTTCAAACGTGTGTTAATAAATGGAATGAAATTTTAATATCTACGCGATGAAAGCAAGCACCTCCTCTTATAAAATTATGAACTGCTATAATAATGTGATTTTTAATATACGTAAATTAAAAGAGTTTTTTTTTAGATCTAAAAAAAAATGCGTTGAAAATTTAATAATATAAAAAATTGTTGACTGAACTAACAGACATAAAGAAGTGGCTAAAAAGCAGCGACATTTTTTACATCCAGTTCAAATTTGACAATGACAAATATGAAAATGGCTTCTGTCAATTTAACATACATCAAAAATGTCGTTAGACGCAGGAACATACCAACGGAAACTTTCGGTTTTAAGTTAAACTGGGTAAATGATCAAAAATTTCAAAAAAAGTTTAGGATAAAAAAGAACTGGAAGCTTCATCAAATTTTATCTCCCATGAAAATTTTTCATATAAAATTTAGTTTGAGCAAGATTGAAAAGTTAACCTAGAAAGACTTTTAGATATTCGAATAATTTACATTTTATAAGTTGTACTTTGTTCAATCAATCGAAGGTAAAATTTGAAACTCAAAGGTTTATAAAAATTTAGAAATTTAAATTGAAAACTATATTCTCATTTCCATTTTAAATTTAATTCTGCCGCAAAATGTGTCAGAACAAAGCACTCAAACGGGACCACTTGCTTTGAAAACTGGCTTTGATCACGAGGGAAATAAAACTTTGTACAAGTTCGTATATTATTTGCATTTAATGTCAAAATTTACCTCACTTCCCACAAAAATAATCAAAGATACCGACTTTCATAAAGAAAAATAAAGAAGCACGCTGTTAGAAATTATGTTAGGGGTGAAGGAAAAATTACTTACTTAAAATTTCTACGGTGTGGATTAAATCGCCCATAGATCCATCTCCAATTTGACAAGTGTAATCACCTTGATCGGTAATTTTTACATTTCGTAATTGGAGATTATACGATTGCAGGTAGAATCGTTTATCACTGGTGATCAAATGATAGCCTGCGCTTATGAGATTTGATCCCTTTCTCCAAACTAGCACAGAGGACCCTAAAAAGTAAATATTTTAATAATCTTGGAAAGCATATTAAAGATAAAAGCTTAAATTTAAGAGCGTTAAAACAAGCTTGTAACTTAACGTACATAATTTATTACAGTTGACAAAGGATTCGTTTTGGCTCGAAGGCAAAAAGCTTACTTAAATATTTGCAATATAATTTTTAAGTTACGAATTTTATTAAAAAGGATTATTATTTTTGCTCACTAAAGTTGACGGGTTTGTTTATATCGGCGTACAAGAGGAGAGAATAACCGAAAATCTATTACCTACATAAAATCAAACTAAACTTTTGTAATAAATGCTAACTAAGCATGCCGAGCAAAAGTTTAGCTTTCAAATGGTTTCACTTTCAACCGCAATTTGAAAAATGTGTTTTTGAATTTATGTATTTAAAATTTTGCAATAACAAAAATTTTAAATATTTCTTTAAATTTCAAACCTATGTTTTAGGAGTCGAACTTCAAATTTTAGCAGTTTTGTGGCGGAGAATTTTTTATGTAAAATAATAAATTTAAATATTTCTTCTTTTGTGATGTTAAATTTGGCAGTTATATTGAAAATATTGCACACAAATTGTCAGTTCTTTCCAAAAGTGCGGACAATTCAATTTTATCGTTCTATTTTTTTTTCTCTTTAATATTTTTCTGATTACGTGTAATCATTCAAAAATTGATTTATTTTAATTCAATTTTTTATTTTATATATTCCACTACCCCTCCCCCGATTCTTCAAAACATTTAAGAAACCCCTTTAAGTGGCTTACACTTCTAGTTAAATTATATTATATATTTTAATATTATTTATCAAAACAATATTAATTTGTATTCAAAATTACAAAATTTATATTAAAGTATCGCTTATTTTTAATTAAGGCATTTTAAATGTTTCGTAATCACCCTAATCAACAGGTCGTTACAGGTAAATAAATGCCTGTAAAATATACTAAAAATAAACAAATTAATCAATATGTAGAAAATTATCTCAATAGGTACATAAATATTGCCCAACCTAAAAACTTCAGAGTCAAGCAAGGCAAGGCGAGCATGGTCAAACCCCTTTTCTAGAAACGTTTTCCTCATACTTCACCTTAGCAATAAGGAAAAGTATGGGGTTAAAAGAGAATAAGGTCAGCATTCAGGAGTGGACGGAATAATTCTGAAGTCGAGGAAAGTCCGTCTATTTTAACCAAAATTAATATTCAGATTGTGATCTGGATAAATCTACCCGAACTGGTAACAAATTCGTTTCCGGGACATAAATTGTGCAAAAGTATCATAAAAGCCTACATTTTTATGTCTGTAATCCTAAACTGAACTTATGATCCGCCTCGGTACGGTCTTCAAGTCACAAAATTTTTGTAATTTCAAACCCGTGCGGCCTTCAGGCCGCACAGCCAAGGCAATCATGTACTAGATTCCTAATAATGGCGGTCGGTCGAAAGGACATCAGAAAGACGGATTAGAGAATTACTTTGCTTAATTTGTTATATTCTGCAGAGCGACCGCTTGAAGAAGTTGAATGGTTTGGCTACAGTGGACTAAAAGCCCTTAAAGGCGAAAAATCGCTTGCATAATTCAAGCAATTCTCACCTTCATACATACATTTGACGTTTTAAATTTAAGTCACGTGGCTTCATTTGCGCTATTATTTTTCGGTTCCTGTAGTGCGATTGAAGTGCTTAAGTTCTCAAAAAATGGGGGCACGGTCAAAGCAAACCATAAATTCAGAAAAGAGGAAACACTTCCACAGCATGGCCGGAATTGAAATATGGAGTAATAAATGTCACGTGACTTTTTTGTAGAGCGTAAAATTTTCTACGAAAATGATTTTAATAGCGCTTATCGTCAAATCGGTTGTTTCCCGAAAATTTTCGATTTCGTAAATTTTTGGATTATGTGCCGGTAATTCTTCTGAGATCGAATTAAAAATCTAAAAAAATGCACACATTATGTAAGAACTTCAAGCAATACTTCTCATACTGCAATCGATTTTCAGACCCTTTTTTTCTGACTAGTTATGTAAACAAAAAGTTTGCCTTTTTGTAGTAGCCCTAGTATTTTGCTGTTTTGAGCAAAACAAGCATTATCCCACCTGAACGTAAAATTTGATAAAAAAGATATTACGTAACATTTGATAAAATGATTGAAAGCTTGACAATAAAAAATTCTACGTTAGTTTGTTGTACGAAAAAAAGGCAAGGGTCTTTCAAAAAAAGATATTAACAAAAAATTGGTCTTGGCGGAATTCCTTCATATTTTATCAAAAGGTGAGTGTGTATTCATTGTATAGTTCTATTTATAACATATCTAAAATTTCCTTAATTAGATGTTGCTTTCCTCAGATCTGAAAAGAAAACTTTATAACGCCAATTTTTTGAAAAAGGTGATAGAAGTGAGATCTGCAATTATAGGGGTATCTCTATCCAATCGACCATTCCAAATTTGTTGAATGAATTGATCAGTCGAACCGTGGAATTATCGGTTCGAGGTTGCACAAAATAAAAAAGCACAAAGTCGAGTTTTGGGTTGGCTCTTGAACGAGAAGGTTAACTTTTGTTTGTGGTGTAATGTGGACGTGATTTTGGAGTTTATGACGGATTTTAGATTCTAATCCGTCATTATCAACCTTTAACAATCAATTTGTTTGGCCACTGCCATTTTAATTCAAATTTATTGAGACGGTAGTGTAAACACTTCCATTATCATTTTTCATTTCTTTCGTGAATCGCATGACCGCGGCCATGATGGGTATAAGATCACTTTTGTTCCGGACGCCGAAGCGAGTAGTTCGTAAAGTGTGTGCAGTGCTGTAGTCAAAGTTAATTTTTTTGCGGGTGCAAGTAAAATTTATTACATCGAGTTATTTTACATCAACCACGAGTACACAGGGGTGAGACCGTCATATTTTTTTTCGAATACGGAAGTTACCGTATCAATTTTTCATATCGGCATCTGGCCGTCCACCGCCATTTTTGTACTCGCTTATCTGCTCCATCCGAGGTTACAGTCTGCGCATGCTTGAGCGCCCTCTCGGGCCAATTTTGTCGAACTGTATTATTTGTTGTGGCACTTCCTGCCAATAAACCGAGCGAGCCAGCGTCCTGCGTGCTAGTGGATTTGGATTTAACTTTGGAACCACCATTGGTTTACCAACCCGTCATAACCAGGGTATTTTGGAATAACTCTTTGGGGTTAACAGTCCAGCCATCGTCCTGCTGCCGGGTCGTGGGCCGCTGTGAGAGAGCTGTCAATCAACATCAAGCGTGCAGTCGATCCTCGTGGTTGGGACCGAGCGAACGAAACTCAACATCCATTCTCGTGGGCAATCCATCCGAACGGATTGGAGTACCTGTCACCAAGATTGTGTAAGCTTACCGAGCGCTCAGGTGAGACAATATTATTTCTATTCTGTTTTGGTTGAGATTGCTCTTTTATAATTTACGAGTATTTTGATTAACGTCACTAAGAGGTGTATTTGTTGACACCTCAGTTTTTTTTTGTAGTTCGCTGGATCTCCCCACGGGTGAGTTTGCTTCACGCTTTGTACTTTTGGCTGGTTTCCGTCAGAAACCAGCATTAATCATATTTTCACCACCGAAAGTTTGTTGCCATTTGTGATTTTTGTGTAATATTGTTGATTATTTTTATTGTGATCATTAAACCGTTAATTACTATACCGATTTTTATTTCCCTGGAAGAGGGGATACATCTAACCTTTTCGGTGAGAGTCCGAGATTGGGATCCACGTCCCTCGCAGACCGACGTTAACATCTTTGTGAGCTAGTTTATAACACCTAGGGTTCCCACGTTGAAAAGTGAGGTGGTTTCCACTTCACGTGGGAGGAGAATTCACGATCCTGCATCCGCAGGAGAGGGTTTTTGTCTCAAGTTGGGTTCCGAATTTTGCTAGATGTGGTTGTGATTTTGGGGAGAATTCTAGTTGCTTCCTTTTTGGAATGATCCAGCAATGCGAATTGATTTGAAGTATTGTTCTTTTCAAAACCCATTCGGCGTTATAAATTCGTTGCTGGTGGATTTTTTCCCGTTTCGCATGGTTTCTTTTTGTCGGACCCCATTGTCCATACTTCTTTTGAAGGATTTTATTCATTCAAACTGGTAAGTCATGAAAATCTATTGTTAATTATTCCACAAATGCAAACGTTAATCAATTATACTCCGACACCATCTGGAGCTTGTTATCAATATCAGTTGAAACAAATTTTGTTCCAGCTCGATTTTTATATTTTTAGTTTCATGTTTAGCGTCGTTTAAATTTACCTTTGGCTGTATATTATTTTTGTGTTTTAACATTTTAGGTGTATCTCTTGCCTTGTATCTTTTTAATTGGAAAGTTTTGCCAAGTTTGTATTTGTATGCAGGTTTTGAACTGTTGGAACTTTTAGCAGTCACAT
Source organism: Podabrus alpinus (assembly GCA_932274525.1). Lineage (NCBI taxonomy): Eukaryota > Metazoa > Arthropoda > Insecta > Coleoptera > Cantharidae > Podabrus > Podabrus alpinus. The sequence continues at coordinate 69,050,086 of OW026454.1, forward strand.
CTTATATAAAGGTATTTGCAGCAAAACCTTTTGCATGCTTGGTTTCATTCGACGTCATACCACGCATTTCTCTGCTACTACTGGGAAATGATTGTACTTTGCCCTTGTTCCTCCCAGTTTATGCATGTAAGCTGCGTTTGGTCACCTCATTATCAAACCTATGTTAATCAACTAGAAAGAGGACTTTTTCAAATTCTTCCATTACAGATTAGGACGGCTTAATAAGGTCTTCTTGAATAATACCTACTTTAGTTTTTCAACACCAAATCACAGGCTGTATGATGATGGTTGTAACACGATTTGTTCAGAGGAAGGATCAACTGCAAGTATTTAACAAATTGTAATGTTCTGTTTTAAGATTTTAAAATTAGCACGATTTTAAGTTCAAAATACGTGACTCACAAAAGAGATCGGACACCTAATGAAATTGCAATAATTTTCATGTAATTCAATTATTTAAAAAGAAAACGGAAGTGTCGACGTATCATTTGATAAAATATTCTTTAAGGTCACCAAAAACACAAAAAAGTTTTAAAAAATATATTTACAAATAAAAATTATAACGTTTTAATAAATTGACACCGGAAATAATAGTCACAAAAGAGGTCGGACACAGCATTTTATAATATTTCAATGCGCTATTAAAATGATGGAATATTACTGCAGTAATATTTGCAGACGAAAGCAAATATAACATTTTCGGTTCTGATGGTCGAACCATGATGGTGTGGGGTAAACCGAATGCAGAGCTTGATTTTAAAAATTTATGTGGAACTATCAAACACGGTGTTGGGAATGTTCTTGTTTGGGGGTCTATTTCGACTGAGGGGATGGGTAATTTAGTAGTGATTGACGGAATTATGAACAAGTATAAATATTTGGAGCTCCTACAAAACAATTTAGTGCAAAGTGCTACCTAAATGGGTATTGAAAACAGTTTTAAATATTATCAAGGCAATGATCCAAAGCATGATTCCTATTTGGTCCAAAAATATCTTTTATGTGAATATCACTAAATTTTACATCCGCTCCAAATTTAAGAAGTCCCTATAGATCATAGGCTTATCAATTTGGAATTGTCTATCTTCTTTTTCGTTTACCCCTTCTTATCCATTGTTTTGCATTTTTATTTTGTATTATTTGTATTTGTATGTACTGGTTTTATTTTTCCTATTTATGTTTATATTACCTGTATTGTAGTATTTAATTGTACATAATCGAATTGTATTTGAATAAATAAATAAATTTTACAAATGTTACTGATAATTTAAAACATAAAAATTTTTAGTTTAAGCATTTAAATTCATACCGCAAACTTAAACAAATCATAAAACAAAGTCACAATATTTTTATCTACCTTTATTTTTCTACTGCTATTAAAATAAAGTCATATTCTTATTGTCAAGTATTTAATATTGCAGTGTTATTGTTCTGCTTGTTTTATTATTATGTTTTTGAACAAGTGTTGCATTTTTATTAAAGTTAAATGACCTGTATGTTCTTTGACTTGTAAACTACCTCTGGCATTCTCTTGGTCCGTACATTTATACGAAATAGTGATATTCACAAGACTTCAAACTAATAACATTTACTGGTTTCATGGAAAATTTACATTACATTCTGCAGATTTATGTAAATTTAAAATTTATTATCAATTTTTGGAAAATAATTCATCGCAGCCATATTCCTTATGTGTTTCTTTAGGAACTATCGCCAAATTGACCTTCCTTTTATCTAGAAAGAGCCCATATATAGGGTGTTTTTTTTAGCTGCATGAAATCTTTCAATCGGGATAATTTTTGAATGTAGTTTGTCAAAGTGACAGTTCTTTGATATTTGTGTTCAGAAAGGTTTGCCATTTAATCATGAATAAATTAACACTTGAACAACGCTACCAAATAATCTAATCTCAATTGTTCATGATAATTATTATTGTCCATATTGAACTGTTTGTTATTATATTAAAAGAGAATTTTGCCCAACAATTGTATTATTGTGCCTTTTAGTGTATACTCGAAATAGTTTTATTCAAGTTTTAATTTTGTTGAGAGGACCAAATATCCGGGTCTACTCCCGATACCTTGTTCTCACAGCTGGCGCCCCCCGGTTTTGTTACGAAGGTAAGGATAAGTCAAGAGAAGTATAAGCGATCCCACGAAGGTTCAAAAAAAACAATCTGAACCCCCCTGCTCTTCGACACATGACTGAACCCTATGAGCTAGCCGTCTCGTACAGTCAATCTACGGTCAAGACAAGCGGCACTTGAGGTACAACAAGGGGATTGTGGCCACATGTTAACAAGCAAAATTTCCATATATGGACTGAGACTAATCCGGAACATTATCTTGAGACTCTATTGCATCCATTAAAATTGACTGTTTGGTGTGGAATAGACGCCAACGGCATCATCGGTCCATATTTCTTTTGAAATGAGGAAGGAGCTACCTTTACGGTGAATGGTGTCAGATATCCACACATGCTCAATACATTTTAGTTTCCAAAAATCCAAGAGTTGAAGATCGATAACTTATGGTTCCAACAGGATGGTGCTACGTTCCACACAGCCACCGAAACCATCGATTTATTGAAAGGGCAATTTGGTGACAATATTATTTCAAGAAATGGTCCTATCAATTGGCGTCCAATATCGTGTGATTTGACGCCTCCAGATTATTTTCTTTGGGAGTATGTTAAATCCATGGTTTATGCTAACAAACCAACAACTCTGGAAGCATTGGAAGTCAATATTCAGCAAGTCATTTATGAAATAAGGCCAGAAGTATTGGAAAAGTTGTCAAAAATCGGACTGATCGGAAGCGCATCGTAACGATTAGTGGTGGTGGTCACATATCGGAAATCATTTTCAAATCATAAATAGCATTAAATTTACTTTCATAAAAAAATAATTAAAAAAACATTCCATCAACATTAAAGTTCTCATGCAGCTAAAAAACACCCTATAGTACTAAAGGGTAGAATTAAAATATTGTAGTGCTGAAATATTTAATTTTAATTTATTTAAAAATTTTTAATTAACTATGTATAATTTAAAATGTTATCGTAAGAGTCTGAACGTTACATGAACTGCCACACTTCACAAACTTTATCTTTCGTTGAGGCTAACTCCCTCTAGTCTCCTTAGGCTTTCTGTCAGTTATTTTTGTATAATATATCAGCACTATGAAACTTTATTGTTGGGAGATGCTTTGAGTCTACAAATAACAAGTTAATACAATTTTTAACTAAAACAATTACTTGATATTTGTTACTTTAACTCTTCTTAGTTCAATCAAGAGTCAGCTATAGACGGTTTTATTCAAGTCGAATGAAACCAAGTGCTCCCAATTCGTGTCATACTTTTTGTATTTTGCTGAAACGAGTATCGCTTTTATATTGCTAAATCTAATTACGTTCGTTTACAAAATATAAACGAAAGAGAAATACATAATTAGGTAGCTCGTCCTATGTGCCATAAATGTAAATTTGAAACTTTTAAAAGGGTTGGAATAACTAATTTTAAACTAGTAATAAAAAATTTAAGGGTTTCACTTTCGAGAGTTATGGTTCTAACCCAAATACAAATTTATGTTAAAACTGCTCATTAGGTAAAAGTGGAAGAGTTAAAATAATATAATTAACCATTATTTCATGTTTGCTCATCAAGATATTATTTAATATATTTTTTATGAATTACGAAAAACAATTACGTTTATTATTCGTAATGTAATTTTGGAGGTAGTACGTAGTACTTATATTTTAAGTTACCAGTCGTTAAACTTAATTGCTAATTTAAACGCAAATTTATAAAGTTATGAGACATGATAAAGTAGAAAATAGAATTTGTTTATTTATTTTGTTTACAGTAAGGGTGAAGCAGGTATCATAATATGAAATTGTTTTGGAAATTTGTTTATGATGTTATCCTTTTGACTACCACACGAGGATTTCCTTTTTATTATATATATAAATCACGCTGATGAATTTACAAGAAAAAAAATTATAAATAAAATAAAATTAATTCTATTGATATTACCTTAATGAATAAAATTATCTAGAATCTTTATGGTATATACACACCGTCGAATTTATAGACCAACAACAAAGTTGTAAACGTTATTCACCCCCAAAATACATTTGGTCTTGTTTTCCTTAACAACGTCGTAAATTATAATCATACCCCTACAGAGAGACAAATTTTATCCTATTGCCAGAAGTTTTAGCCGTAATATAGCGCGTATTGCTGACTCTCAACACAACAACTATTCACTGGACCCATGAAACTAATGCAGCACTAATGCACTCAAATTAACTCGAAGTACGTATATATCTTCGATATAATTCAACATTTTTTAATATAAAAGGGAACTAGTGTATTAAGGACACTTAGTGCATCCTTTTTATGAAAAACAATAATCCCGACAATGGAATTGTTAAATGTAGCGGTTCCCTATCTACTTTATGTCACATAAAGTTATACAATGTTCATTTAACCGAAACATGCAAACTCAACTTAGATACATCAACATAAAAACATTATTGAATTTAAAAGTTTTAGATAAAAACCGCTGTAACTTTCAATAAATTTTTTATATTAAAAAATTATACACAATTCGCTGTTTTGAATAAAAGAGACTCAAATTGTTTTTAAGCGCTCTTCATTTTCGTACTGGGAATTGTTGATTAGTTGAAATTTGTTTTTGTTGTTCGAATTTGTGTATGTGGTTTTCGTTAATTTATTTTCTAGACCAAGTATAGGATAAGACTGGGATAATGTCACAGCGTATATTATGTCAAGTCACATCTCTAAATCGGTTGATCGGCAAGAAAGGTTTGGGTTTAAAATAATCCCCCCAGTACTGCCTAGTTTTATCAACAAAAACATCATTTTCAATATCTTACGAGGGGAAATCAATTAGTTTGGTAAAAACGGTGCAAACAGTGGCGACTGGTCTGGGGAGGGTGACGGGGCGCCGGTCTTCCAAAACATAATAACTCAGAATAATATTTTTTAATGATGTTGCTTGGAACATAAACGGTGGCACAGATTTAAAACACTTTACTAAAAAGTTAAAAATCTCATTTATAGTCGTCCCCCCTCATTATAGAAAACCACAAGCCTCCACAGATGAGGCTTTTTTATATCCCATCCCCAAAGTCAAATTACAATTTTAATACAATATTCAGTTCACAAGTTAATTATAAAACAGTAATATTTAGCCTTATTTTATTAAAGTCAAAAATATAACTTCCATATAAAAATTGTACAAAAAAGTACCTAATATTACTTTATCTAACTATTTGTACGTCTAAAACGCTAAATTTATCCGTCACTATTTATTATTATTTATTCATAATTAAATTGGTTTATCCGTGTAAATAAATAAATAAACTAGTGCGGCCTATAGGCCTTACAACCAAGGCAATCACGCTCTTGTGATTCTTGGGAGCCTACATAAAAAAATTCTCTGTTTTTCATAATCCGCCTCAATAGAACATAATATTAATATTATTTAACACCGTCTTAATTATTTTGATATGAATTATTTTCTGGTTCATTACTTTTTTACTCGTACAGGATTGTCATCCTTGTGCGGCTTAAAGGCCGCCGTACTGAAACCTTTTTAAGTTAATAACTAAATAATACATCAATGAAGATGCATTGTGAACAAGTAGATAGGAAGAAGGTGGTGTTCTAAGATCGCACCGATTCGTGGTTGCCCAGGTTGTGCGGCCTAAAGGCCGCACTAAGGGAACTGATTATCTGCTCCATTTAACGTAACAGATACACCATACAGATACATTTAGGCTTTTATATAATGTCCATAATAATAATGATGGCTGTTACCACCCTAGGGGTCCTGAGTTCATTTAATAATGTTGGAAATAAAATAATAAATCTTTTCGATTTCTTTTTTTTGTTCCCCCCTTTCCCTCGAAACGCTTCACTTAAATAAACAAATTAATGCTGACTGGACAAAATTTTTATCATCTCTTTATTATTTCACTTTCTATTTAATATTTAAACACTTTTATAATTTAATACTTAATTTTACAAGCAAGTTTCATTTCCCACAATTTAACCAGCCTGCTCAAGCAATGCTCAAGAATCAACAACTTCAACTTGTTCTCGTTCGGCGCGTCTCTTAGCACCAAAAAACAAACATAGTGCCAATAGAAATATAAAATTACCCAACAATAATTTAAAATATCAAAACAATATTTAAATTTAATAAAGTTTCAAAAAAAATACGGCAATATTCTTGATTTACACTACCGTTAGTGGAGCCACTAACAACAACAACATGGCTGTGTGTAAGCATATATCTTGAAATTCAAAATCAATTTATGGAGAAAGTTTGCAAAAGTTTTAGAGTTTTGTTAAATTTATTGTAATATTTTCTGTTGAAAGAACAGAAAATATTGTAAAAACAGAAGAGATGGAAGAATTAAAAGAAGTGATGATTAACCTGACGGGAGTAGTAAATCAAGGTTTCCCAGAAAATAATCGAGAGATAAAGGAGATAAAAGAAAAGCTGGAAGTATTGGAAGCAGGATGGAAAAGGGAAAAACAACAAATGAAACTGGAACGGAGTAGTTTGAAAATAGAACAAACGTGCAAGACGAAAAGATAAAAGGACTTGAGGATCAGCTGGATAGATATGAGAGAGAAAGGAAAGCTCCCAATAGTAATTGGAGTAGTGACAAGCGGTAAAATGGAGAAAAGGCTGGAAGAGGAACTGAAATTACAAGCAGATCTCACGGAAGCGTTCAAAATAGGCAAAACACCTGGAATAGAGGTGATCCTAGCGAAACTAAGAGACAAAAGGACAAAAACTGAAAGTAACGGAAAATAACTAAATACGAAGAACTGATTCAAGACAAGATATGGGAGAAGGCAAGGAGTTACATGAAAAATGGAGAAAGAGTTGGAGTTGGGTACGAAAAACTTTACAATCAATAGAAAATCTATATATGGGACAAAAAGATCAACGATCCGAAGCTGATTGAGAGTTCAACACATTCACCAAAAACTAAATAATAATAGGCAAGGAGTAGCTGCAATGTCCCAAACAGTTTGTTGCTCCAAATAGGACAGTTGTTGAGAAAGTAAAGACAACTAGGCAAAGAAATGGGAAAAATGCAAACGAAAATTAAGGAAAATGCAAGAAGACAATAGTAAAAAGGAGAAAAACATGGCTACGTGGAACGTGAGAACCCTCCTGAGACCTGGAAAAATAAGAGAGGTAACTGAAGAGCCACTGGGAAGCAAATAATGCAATGGAGACCCATGGAAGAGAGAGGGAGGGGAAGACCTAAAATGAGATGGTGGGACCAGGTGACAGACGGTTTGAAGACGATCATCAGGCTCAGAGACTGGAGAGAGAAGACCAAGGACAGAAATAAATGGAAAAGAATAGTAATGGAAACGAAAACAGATAGAAGACTTTGAAAATTAAAATATAGATAATACGAGGACTAATTCACTCCAAAAAAAACGGATATGTTAAGTTTCTGTAGAGAAACAGCAAAATTCCGCCTAGGAATATAAAACTATTAAATAAAACAATAAATGTATTGTTGGTTAATTAATTTTGTTATATCTTAAACCTAAAGATCGTATTTATATTTTAATTTAATACGTTACTTTCTCATTTAAAATTCTTCCGCATGGTGGCGTTTGCTTAATGCAAATTGCGAATATTGACGTAATTTTTCTGTAAAATTTACGAAAACTTGAATAATATTTGTAATTAAAAATTGTTGGAGATTTTACATTTCTTTTGGCACTATGTTTTCACAGTGGAAGCGAGAGCAGAGTCAAATGGCTTGCAGTGTGTTGTTGGCCCTTGCTGGAGCAGGCACGCTAAAATTTGTAAAAAGTTGCTTTTTGAGCATTCTTTAAGCAGGCTTGTTATAAAATTTGCATGGATCGTGTAAAATAAAGGATTCACTTTTTTAAAGTAGTGTTTAAATAAGAAGTTGGAGGGTAGTTTTAGCATTGGATGATAAAAATTCTGAGTTTGAAAAGTGGTGATGCACATTTGTGTGACGTACAAAATATAGCACAAAAGTTACGATAAGAGTAATATGAATTTGAAGCAATAACGTTTAAAACTTTAAAATTATAATTAGAAATTTATAAAAATTGATAAAAACACATCAATTGGCTAACCCAAAGTGGGGCTTCCTATAAAATTAAAATCAAAAATTTATAACAATCTTATAAAATTAATAAAAACACTCCAATATTTTTCCTGTTTCTTTAAATTTTGTGCTCTTCCAATGATAAATGTTCTAAAAAAATCTGATGTGGCCAGCACATGACTTCCCTATAAGGAATCATTCCTTCATCGTTCATCTAAAGATTCGCAGAAATATTATTTAAATTTAAAAAATAAAAATTCATCAATAAAATATTTATCGTAATATATTTAAGAAAAACCATTTCGTCCTTCAAGTAAAGTGCTACTTCCGGTTTAGGGATTTGCTCCAAAATCAAATGGTGCTTTCGTATACCGATTAAAGTGTTAAATATGAAATTTGGTTACTATATAACAATTCGTTCCTGAGATATTGAAGAAAAACTATTTCGTCCTTCAAGTAAAGTGCCATTTCCGGTTTAGGGATTTCCTCCAAAATCAAATGGTTCTTTCGTATATTGATTAAAGTGTTAAATATGAAATTTGGTTACTATATAACAAATTTGTTCCTGAGATATTGAAGAAAAACCATTTCGTCCTTCAAGTAAAGTGCTACTTCCGGTTTAGGGATTTCCTCCAAAATCACATGGTGCTTTAGTATACTGATTAAAGTGTTAAATATGAAATTTGGTTACTAGATAACAATTCGTTCCTGAGATATTTAAGAAAAACCATTTCGTCCTTCAAGTGAAGTGCTACTTCCGGTTTAAGGATTTCCTCCAAAATCAAATGGTGCCTTTGTATACCGATTAAAGTGTTAAATATGAAATTTGGTTACTATATAACAATTCGTTCCAGAGATACAGAACTTACAGACATTTTGCGTTACATACATCCATACAGACAGACATACATACATACATACATACAGACATCATTGCGAAAGTAGTCAAAACGGATTCAGAAATGCTCAAAACGGATATTTCCGTTAAAATATCGACATCGAATTTTTTCATGATTACAATACTTCCTTATAGGGAAGTAAAAAGGAAGTTGCATAGATCGAGGAGGGATGAGGAATATCGAATACCTCCTAGCAGTTGGTGATCAGGCAGTAAATATTAAAATATTAAAAATTCTTTATAATATTGCTTTACTTTTCTGCTGAGGGTATACCATAAACCCCCCCCCCACCGACCCCTGGTTAAAGTAATAGTATAACATAAAAGCTTTTTTTGGATTTAAATATTATTTTGTAAGTATAAAAGCAAATTTATGTTTCCTTTTCATTTAAATTTTTTGCCCTTCGCCACTGTAAAGAAATTAGATATAAAAATTCCTAAAAGTGTTGCGTAACAAAATCAAATAGAAGGCCAGCCTCCATTTTTATAGAAATTCGAATTATAATTCATAAAACTTTTAACAAAAAAGGGTGAAAGTTTGAAATAAATAAAGAATGATATGCTTGAAGTTAATAAGGGATCTTCACCTTCACTAAAATCAATATACAAGTGAGCACAGCTTTTCAAAACAGGACAGCAGCCCTTAATAGGAAAAGGCCACTGCATGCGGTCGTCCTGTGGGTGCAGTTAGTCACGAAAATGTACTAATAGTCCAAAATTTGTTAATGGACGATGAACTTCTACCTATCTTAAAATTATCTCAAGATATCAATTTATCATATGGTACTATATTATACTGTGCATTCTACATGATCACCTTCATGCATCAAAAGTAAGTACAAAATGTATTTCACGTTTGCTATCTCCTGAACAAAAGCAATTTCAAGGCAAAACTACTAGGAAATTTTTGGAAATGTGGGAGGTTGATGAAAATTTTTAAATAACATTATAATACCTAGGTCATGAGACATTGAAGCATTATTAAAACCCCAAGCCCCCAATCCAAACAAGAGTCTATGCAGTGGATAGAAAAAGGAAAACCGCCACCTAAACAGTTTAAAACTCAACTTTGGGGTTTGGGAACTTTGGGGTCCGTTGAGAAGATTATGGCCACAATTTTTGGGATACCGAAGGAATTCTGAATTGATTACATGTGCCGTAAAAAGAATATAACATGCAAATACAGGATTATTACAGAAATTAAAGGAAGCTATCCGAGAAAAAAGAAAGGGCAAAGTGAAACAAACATTTTTGCTTCTCCACGACAATGCAAAGTGAGGCTTTGAAGAAATAAATCATCCACCTTATAGTCCAGATGTGGTCCCTAGTGATTACTTTTCTATTCCCAAATTTAAAGAAAAAACTACGAAAAACAAAATTTATTTCTAGAACCTGCCTCGTATATTCGTCACAACCAGTCGATATTATGCTTTTATTAAAAAAATATAAATTTGAAATGTAAAACATTACAGAAGTCTTGTTATCCCAATTTCATTTAACAAAGTTGTGATGATAATTTATTCATATTTTACGGTCCATGTAGCAATTCTAACTTAAATTATTCATAATAAATTTAGTATCATTGGTAGAACGTTAATGATAATAAAAGTTTGTAGCTTCTACATGATCGGTTTTACTGCATTTGCAAATTTTTAATGTAAAATATAATAAAATTAAACCATTAAAGTTTTTATAATCACCGTTAAAATTTCACTTCTTTGTTTACTTATCTAAAACATAATCGAACATTAGTAAATTGAATTTTTAAAAGACAAAGCTTATTATAGGGTGACTTTTAAATTTAACTTTTTTAGCTCATGATTCGCATAAAAATAACGGCCTTTTATTTATTTACAAAAAATGCAAGGAAGAAGTTGAACGGTTTAGTAACTTTATCGTTTTCGTGCTATCAAATTCTATGAAGTGTAAGGATAACTGACAACCGAACAGCAAACGGAGTGAACTGCTGTGCTGTTTATTTATATTGAAAGTTCTTTCCGAGTTCAGTTAGTTTTAATTATTGAGTGACCGTTTACCCTCAATCAACTGGGTTTTTAATAGGACAGTAGGTGAAATTTCACGCAAAATCTTGTGAACTACTACTCCCTCTTGGGCTACATCTTACATCCCCCTGAGATGTAGTTGTAATTTCTTCCCTAGTTACCAACTCGTATACTTCAGTCAGTGCCTGAAAACTTTCTGTGATGTTTACATAGGTATACAAGCACAATTCCTAAGTAGTAAATCGTTTTAATTATTTCTTCTCTGAGTATACTTTCGCTTTATATTTTTCTTACTTTAATTATTATTTATGTACCGGTGTGTGTAAACCCTTCTATTGTTCAGCTCTCAACTTAATCAAATAAAAATGTTTTTTCTCGCATCTTTCGAAATTGTACTTTTATTTTGCACTACCTTGCATGCTCGAATTCAAAATAAGATTTGCGATTTGCAGGTAAATTATTTTTTTAATCATTAGGCCAGTCTTATTAGAGGGTTCTCGGGGAAACCTGAAACCCCTAGATGACACATCCAGGTAGCGGATAGAGGATAGGGAAATATCTTCCGTAGACCAACAGGCTAGTAGCATCTGTCTGAGAGGCTCAAAGAATTATGCCAAAACTTACCTTTATAAACCTTGTAACGTGGAAATCCCGCTCGCAGAGTCTTGAAATTTTTGCGAAAATATTGTTAGAATCAAACTACATTATTTCCCGTCTTTTTGAATTTTTAAATCTAACTTTTAAAAATTGTCACATATTTCTTGGTCAATTCAAATTAGAATCAAGGAAATAACGAAATCCCGTCTTAGTAAATTTTTAACATCAAAATATTTTTAGAAACGTATATTTGCAGGTCGAATAATATCTGTAAGAGATCTAGTGTAAATTAACAGACGAAATTATATTTTTCAAACGTGTAATAATTTAAATTTATTACAATGGTTTTTAATCACGTCCATCCCAAATCATACGATTGGAATGATATTTCGAGACTAACGTAGCACAAATTAAGAATCTGGGCAGTCATCAGTTTTGCCTTCATTCCAGTACTGTTTTGAATTTACGTCCTCTCGCATAGGTACATAGTTAACAAATTAGTTGGACATGTAGAAACTTTAAATTGGAATAGCGTTGTTCGCTGCAATTTTATTTCAAAGTTGCACATGTGCCTGTCAAAACCACGTTGATTTATGGATTTTATTTTCTTATCTGTACACGTGTACATGTGGCGAACCCGAGCCTAGATATTTTAACGTTACGTTTATGAGGATTTCGCAATCATGCTTTGCCTTCACAGATGGCAAAAAACTTTAAAAGTATACCTTTTTGTTCCACAAAAAATTATAAAGTAAACATTCAAAATGCAATAACACCAGCTGCATTTTGCGAGTTCAGACAAGATTTCGTAGGAAGAAAGACAAAAGTGACTCGTTTCACTTGAATTTTCTGACCAATCAGGTATCGAGGTCGAATTTAAAGACCAATTATAGACTTTTCTGGAAGAAATATGGAAGGGTTTTTATCCCCACGACCATCGAAAATCACATAAAAGGCACTGCGGAGCCGAATTTTAGCTAAGATTCCTTAGGGATCTTCAGGTCCGAATCTATGTCGGCCTGAACAGTGATCATGTAGTATCCAAAAACTCTGCCGGAAGTACTTCCGGGCAATGAGATAACGCCAGTGCAGGCGGAATTTTAGTGTAGTTGAATACAAGTCAATTATATAAATTTTACCAACGTAAAATTTTAAATCATTTAACAGTCATTTTGTGTAATATAATATGTGCAACAGTGCAAATAGGTAACAGATTTTTTATCGATTATCCGAACCTTCATCAATATGGAACGGCATCATTTGATTTAATTATCATTCGGTCATGTAGTTATGTTTTAATTCTTTCTGGACATGTTAATTAAATAGTATTAAATTTATTGAATTAAAATCAGTTTTCGAGTTGAACATTTAAACGCATTTAGTATTAAACTTATTGAATTAAAATCAGTTTTCGAATCAAACATTTAACGCTTTTAGTATTAAACTTATTGAATTAAAATCAGTTTTCGAATCAAACATTTAACGCTTTTAGTATTAAACTTATTGAATTAAAATCAGTTTTCGAGTTAAACATTTAACGTTTTTGGAATTAAACTTAGTGAATTAAAATCAATTTCGGTTTGAACTATTAACGCATACATTAATGCAAGTTTTTATGTAGATCATTTCGGCATAATAAACCAGCGGTCGATATGTACGCGCCGCTCGATATGGATCATTTTATCGAACCTTCTTTAAGTGTACCACGTAATCCAGATGTTTACGTGCATCACATGTGGACATTCTTTCGAGATAACTTTTTATTAATTAAGAAGGAACAGTACCGTACTCCAATATTTTATTTCGTGTAAATTAAATCAGTGAAATTTAAAGTCGAGGTTATTATTTAACAAACTCGTTCGTGTCATTCTAACGCAACTAATCCGGCTGCGCGAAACTGACCACGGTCAGATCCGGATCAAGTTAATTTTATCGGAATTGGAAACTCTTATGTTTTGTCATCATCTTTTACCGAATTACCTTCAACATTTCAACGTATTTTATGGTCATCTCGATTATGGAAGAACATTATTCCCGTATCTCATATTGGCAAATCTCATGGAAATTCCGTTTGGAACACATCAGTATCTTATATGTAAGCATTACTTTCGTATTTTTAAGTATTATTGTATTCTTGGTCAGTTTTGACCATTACATTTTACCACCTTTCAGGTGTACCTTGAAAGACGATCGCAACCTCTTTGTATGTCCTTTTTATGTGTTAATATTCTAAATTGTTTATTAAAATACCGTCATATTTTTCGAATTGTGTTTTACGTAATATTTAAGATTAATAAATTAAACCATTCATATTTCAAATTGAATTTTATGTAAAGTTTAACAGTAACTAAATTAAACCAACGTCAAGTCAATATTTTTAGTGATAACGTTTCATCCTTTATTCAAGTCAAGTTTTTCACATTTGAGTTTTTGTAACACCATGTAGCTGTAAATATGATTAGACATATGTTATAAATTACCAAATGCCCCCTGTATATTTCGACATTATATCTTTATTATTTATGTTTGTGTTTTTATTATTGTTTATGTGTTTGTTTATTTAGAGATGATGTAAGGTAAGGTTTTATAACAGCAAGATGTACCTGTAATCCAAAGAGAGGCCACCAGTGTGAGATACCCGCGTTAAGTTTATCAACAGCTGTCGTGTATTCAGCTGGGAAGGGGCGATTTGCACCCCTTTCGAATGAACCTTGGTTCAGAATTCACGTGGCGCCCTTTTGACTCCGTGTGTAAATATACTCCCCCCCCCGATTTTGATATAACATCATAACTCGCGATCGAGGATTGCCCGGTCGTCGAGTGGAAACACACGCTTTGCGACGTGTCGTCACACGACCCTTTCATTCCTTTCACCAACCCACCCCTTCGCGACTTCGAGCTAGTCAACCTTTTATTACCTGTTGGGAAGGTGTCGTGGATGCAGAACGTGGTGTAACAGGATAATAATTTGGCGCCGCAAACGTGGGGCTATCGAGAAACCCCTGCCTATCGATGAAGCCCTTTTGGCACATCATATCGAATTTTTGTTAGTTAATCAAGTAAAGTCCAAATTAATTTTTGTAGGTTAAAAAGATTAAATGGCGCCCAACTAAGTGGCTGTCGAGAACGCCTTTTTGGCATTTCGTGTTGAATTTTTTGAAGTCCGTCAATTCCGAAATTTTTTTGTGAAATTGAGTAGTTTTCAAGTTTAAATAGCACCACAACCGCGTGTAACTATCGAGAAAGCCCTTCTGGCATATCGTTGTATTTTTCTTTGAAGTCCGTAGAGTCATTTTTGAATTTTTGAAATTTTAAAGTTTAGTGAAGCGCATGAATGGACTAACGAGATTCCGTGACGTCATCATGGTTCTTTGGCGAAGTGCATGAATGGACTAACGAGATTCCGTGACGTCAAGTCCTTGCGTGTTAAGTTTAAATTTTGTCGAGATTTTTGTTGTAGGTAATAATCATTCATTGTCCTTTTAGTAACGAAATTTTGTTTTTAGAGTAACATGTAAATTATCGGCCGTGTTTTGTCGAATTAGATTTTTAAATTAGTTTAAACAATTTTAGTTTTAGAATGATATGTAAAATTGTACCGGACAAGTTCGGAAAAGACGAGTTAGGGAATTCAACGCCCAATTGTTTATTGGAAACTTTTAAACAACCCCCTCCCGACGAGGTGTTGGTTGACCCAATTATGACTTCCGTTTTGAAACCACATTTTAGACAATTTCGAGTTCAATTTTAGTATTCTTTTTGTTGTAAGAAAGTACGAGTGAATTTTTCTTTTTTCAAGTACATCTCGTTACGATTAAATTAAATCATTATCAGTATTAAGTGAGTCACTATTGTTGCTAAATTTTTTTTTGTTGATAAATATTTGTTGTATTAGATTTTAAAAGGAAATGTTATTTTGACATTTACCTTGAGTTTATTTTCGTCACGCATTTATAGGTTGGATCGATGAGGTCAGGTTTGGTGCGGACCACCACTGACTGTGGACCGAGACAACCCAAGTTTTTTCTCGCTTAGGTAATGCCGTTTTTGCGGGTTTTAGCTATCGTCCCGTGTATGACATTTAAACTACGTACACTATCGCTTACGTATGGCGTTATGTTGCCACCCTTAAGTTTTGTTGAAAACTTTTTGTGTTCAATCAATTAAAGATTGACTTTTACCGTTTCGTTTTTTTTTCTTTTGCAAACTGTCCGGACGACAGCGAGCACCTACCTTTTCTATGAACCCCTATACAGGAAACCACCCCTGTTCTCATCAAATAAATCTCGAAGTTTTTGTGATAGCCTAAGGAATCTCTCCGTCAAGGTAAGACGTTAAAATACATCCCGTGTTTACCGCAACCCTTGTCCTTGTGTATAACGATACCTACCCTAACGAACAACCCTTCAGGAATACATCAACCCTCCCTCATTCCGAAAATTTTTTATTTACGCATTCGTATTCCGTCCTTAGCAATTGACATTAAAAGGCTTTAATATGCGTCTTCTACGCACTTTTACGAACTACCCCTACGTACCGTTTTTTATCGAATCATTTTTTTTAAATTTCGTCTGTAGCGATTAAGAATAGAAAGTTGTAGTTGTGTCCAGCACACATGTTTACGATGGATTCCGTTTATGTTACGTACGCATGTTACGCGCTCGTTTTATACGTTTTTATGCCAGTGTCGTCGTACAGTCATTACGCATCTTTAGTTTACTTTTGTCTCGAATAAGACACAAGCGTTTCGCACGCATCTTACGCTTACTACGGGTCACGCATTAACGCACTTCATGTAGGTTACGCATTTAGTTTTTTTAAATTAAAGTAAATTTTTTTGAATTGAGGTGAATGTTTTCTTGAATTTAGTTGAAAGTTTTTTGAACTTAGTCAAACTTTTTTGAATTTAGTTGAAAGTTTTTGAACTTAGTAAAGTTTTTTGAATTTAGTATGGACATTTAACGTAAAGTTATTTGATGTTTAACGTAAAGTTTTTTGAAGTTATTTGAAGTTTAACGTAAAGTTATTTGATGTTTAACGTAAAGTTTTTTGAAGTTACTTGAAGTTTAACGTAAAGTTTTTTTGAAGTTGTTTGAAGTTTAACGTAAAGTTTTTTGAAGTTATTTGAAGTTTAACGTAAAGTTTTTTGAAGTTGTTTGATGTTTAACGTAAAGTTTTTTGAAGTTATTTGAAGTTTGACGTAAAGTTTTTTGAAGTTGTTTGAAGTTTAACGTAAAGTTTTTTGAAGTTATTTGAAGTTTAACGTAAAGTTTTTTGAAGTTGTTTGATGTTTAACGTAAAGTTTTTTGAAGTTATTTGAAGTTTGACGTAAAGTTTTTTGAAGTTGTTTGAAGTTTAACATAAAGTTTTTTTTGAAGTTATTTGAAGTTTAACGTAAAGTTTTTTGAAGTTGTTTGAAGTTTAACGTAAAGTTTTTTGAAGTTATTTGAGGTTTAACGTAAAGTTTTTTTTTGAAGTTTTTCGATCGAAGTTTATCGTGAAGTTTTTCGAGTTAATGCTGAAGTGTTAGGGAAAGTTAAGTATCATTTCGGGTTGAAGTCAGTGTGTCCCTGTCGCGTCACACACACTGATTATGTCGCACCGTCTATCGCACGACGCAAAATTGCCAACCACCAACCACTGTCTATCGCACGACGTTAAATTGCCAACCCCTTTCGTTGGTATCGAGTACCGGTTAGAGTAGATGTGTTTTCGTTTCTTTATTTTTTTGTTTAAAGTTAAGATCTTTTTTTAGAATGCCATTGCTATGGTCATTATATCGTACCGTGTTGTATTGTTTGGACCCGTGTCCAATGTGAGACAAATCATTGTCGCAACACATCCTTTAGGGAAAGTTTTTTTGTAACGCCCCCTCTAGGAAATTTTTATCGAGATCTATTTTTGGTAGTGAGATTGTATTAGTTAATAGTTGATTAGAGTAACCCGCTTCTCATTGAGTTATCGTATTATCAGGCTGGACATAGTTCCACTGCCAGATAAATTTTTTTTGGACGTTGATCCACAGTTGGATAACGATCCGAACCCCGAGGTTATTGAGTAATTTCGTGGACTTAGTCCATTCCCCGGTGAATTATCGTCCCATCTTTTTCGTTTGGCGGACTACAATCTGCCCCAAAGGAACCTTCTTAGTAAGGGAATTTTGTACAGAAGTGTGGGTTAACAACTCGAAGCAACACTCTGGGAAACTTACCTTGTTAGGGAATAATAGATTAACTGCAATCAACCTACACGGTTATAACATCTGCCGATCCACGAAAGGAAAACCAATCGCAAGTTTTTTTCTCTGTTTCACCAACGATAATTGATAAAACAGACAGTCCCCATCTACTGAAGTGCATCAAACGGCTTTGTAAATTTGATCCAGCCAAGCACACGTCTTTTTTTACTCTGCTTTTTCAACGACAATTGAAAAAGGCAGACAGTCCCCATCGACTGAACATTTCATGAACGGCATTGTAGATATGAGTACGCCGATGAAGTGCTACCTTAACTCAGGTCTACCCCGATCTGGAGTCCGGTGTCTTCATAGACATTTGTGGGTTCCACGGTCAGCGAATGATCCCGTGATTTCGCGAACCGCCCTCTCATGTAGGAGTCATTACGACACAAGGATTGGCTAAGCCTAGGGTTAGGGGGATTTTTTTTTTCTCGCTCTTGTAGTATTTAAGTTCGGTTTAGGTTTCGGTTAAGTAGCGTTAAGTTCAGTTTAGGTTTCGGTTACGTTTCGGTTAAGTTTCGGTTAAGTTAGCTTTAAGTTTCGATTTAGTTAGTGTTAAGTTTGGATATCGTTAAACTCGTTTTAAGGTGTTAGAGTTAAGGAAGATTGTTATTACGTCCCAGTCGTACGACATAAAACTGCGTGTCAAATATTTAAACGGGTTATTGTTTCGTTTCCCTTGTTTATCTCGCTTGTCATTTTTTTTGTAATCTCGAACTTTGTTTTGAATCTTAAGTCAACCATTTCCGAAATTTTTTGTTTATATGAAGTTAGAGGGTATGCTTAGCGATCCAAGGGATTAGCTACCCCGCCGATCGGTTAGTAAGCCAAGTATCGACTAGTGTTGCGTTAGACTAGCTACCTAAGGGCACTATTAGTCATGCGGTAATTTCGTAGTTACGTTTCGGCCTTTTGAAGAGAAAGTATTTCTCACAATTCTTCAGTTGAATATGTTAAAGCCACTTCATTCAGTTTCAGCATACTTCCAGGTGCAACCCGGACGGTTGTCACCGTTTTGAACTTTAATCAGTTTTCGAATTTTTTTTTAAAATTTTGTTTTTCGTCTTGTTTAACAACAAGTCTCTTCCCGTTTAAGATAATCAGTCCCCATCTACTGAAGTTGTAAATAGAACCGGCATTGTAAATATGATCCGGCCGATGAAGTATTGCCGACAACTCAGGTCCAAATCTATCTGGAGTCCGGTGTCTCCATATACACTTGTGGGTCCCACGGTCAGCGAATGATCCCGTGATTTCGCGAACCGCCCTCTCCTGTAGAAGTCACTACGACTCACAGACTGACCAAGCCCAGGGTTCGGTGAACCTTCTTTTAGTTTTTGTTTTCGTCTTAGGTATCCCTAGATACGCTTTGACATTTAGTTAAGACTTGAATAATGAGATATTACATTTTCGATGTTAAATCCAAGTAGGATAGATTTTTTTTTTTGCCAGGAGTCAACCTTCGACTTGTTTTAAGCTTGCTCGCGCCTCAGTTGAAGAGTAGTTAGGTATAACCACTCTTGACGTAAGGGGAGTGTAACGTGGAAATCCCGCTCGCAGAGTCTTGAAATTTTTGCGAAAATATTGTTAGAATCAAACTACATTATTTCCCGTCTTTTTGAATTTTTAAATCTAACTTTTAAAAATTGTCACATATTTCTTGGTCAATTCAAATTAGAATCAAGGAAATAACGAAATCCCGTCTTAGTAAATTTTTAACATCAAAATATTTTTAGAAACGTATATTTGCAGGTCGAATAATATCTGTAAGAGATCTAGTGTAAATTAACAGACGAAATTATATTTTTCAAACGTGTAATAATTTAAATTTATTACAATGGTTTTTAATCACGTCCATCCCAAATCATACGATTGGAATGATATTTCGAGACTAACGTAGCACAAATTAAGAATCTGGGCAGTCATCAGTTTTGCCTTCATTCCAGTACTGTTTTGAATTTACGTCCTCTCGCATAGGTACATAGTTAACAAATTAGTTGGACATGTAGAAACTTTAAATTGGAATAGCGTTGTTCGCTGCAATTTTATTTCAAAGTTGCACATGTGCCTGTCAAAACCACGTTGATTTATGGATTTTATTTTCTTATCTGTACACGTGTACATGTGGCGAACCCGAGCCTAGATATTTTAACGTTACGTTTATGAGGATTTCGCAATCATGCTTTGCCTTCACAGATGGCAAAAAACTTTAAAAGTATACCTTTTTGTTCCACAAAAAATTATAAAGTAAACATTCAAAATGCAATAACACCAGCTGCATTTTGCGAGTTCAGACAAGATTTCGTAGGAAGAAAGACAAAAGTGACTCGTTTCACTTGAATTTTCTGACCAATCAGGTATCGAGGTCGAATTTAAAGACCAATTATAGACTTTTCTGGAAGAAATATGGAAGGGTTTTTATCCCCACGACCATCGAAAATCACATAAAAGGCACTGCGGAGCCGAATTTTAGCTAAGATTCCTTAGGGATCTTCAGGTCCGAATCTATGTCGGCCTGAACAGTGATCATGTAGTATCCAAAAACTCTGCCGGAAGTACTTCCGGGCAATGAGATAACGCCAGTGCAGGCGGAATTTTAGTGTAGTTGAATACAAGTCAATTATATAAATTTTACCAACGTAAAATTTTAAATCATTTAACAGTCATTTTGTGTAATATAATATGTGCAACAGTGCAAATAGGTAACAGATTTTTTATCGATTATCCGAACCTTCATCAATATGGAACGGCATCATTTGATTTAATTATCATTCGGTCATGTAGTTATGTTTTAATTCTTTCTGGACATGTTAATTAAATAGTATTAAATTTATTGAATTAAAATCAGTTTTCGAGTTGAACATTTAAACGCATTTAGTATTAAACTTATTGAATTAAAATCAGTTTTCGAATCAAACATTTAACGCTTTTAGTATTAAACTTATTGAATTAAAATCAGTTTTCGAATCAAACATTTAACGCTTTTAGTATTAAACTTATTGAATTAAAATCAGTTTTCGAGTTAAACATTTAACGTTTTTGGAATTAAACTTAGTGAATTAAAATCAATTTCGGTTTGAACTATTAACGCATACATTAATGCAAGTTTTTATGTAAATCATTTCGGCATAATAAACCAGCGGTCGATATGTACGCGCCGCTCGATATGGATCATTTTATCGAACCTTCTTTAAGTGTACCACGTAATCCAGATGTTTACGTGCATCACATGTGGACATTCTTTCGAGATAACTTTTTATTAATTAAGAAGGAACAGTACCGTACTCCAATATTTTATTTCGTGTAAATTAAATCAGTGAAATTTAAAGTCGAGGTTATTATTTAACAAACTCGTTCGTGTCATTCTAACGCAACTAATCCGGCTGCGCGAAACTGACCACGGTCAGATCCGGATCAAGTTAATTTTATCGGAATTGGAAACTCTTATGTTTTGTCATCATCTTTTACCGAATTACCTTCAACATTTCAACGTATTTTATGGTCATCTCGATTATGGAAGAACATTATTCCCGTATCTCATATTGGCAAATCTCATGGAAATTCCGTTTGGAACACATCAGTATCTTATATGTAAGCATTACTTTCGTATTTTTAAGTATTATTGTATTCTTGGTCAGTTTTGACCATTACATTTTACCACCTTTCAGGTGTACCTTGAAAGACGATCGCAACCTCTTTGTATGTCCTTTTTATGTGTTAATATTCTAAATTGTTTATTAAAATACCGTCATATTTTTCGAATTGTGTTTTACGTAATATTTAAGATTAATAAATTAAACCATTCATATTTCAAATTGAATTTTATGTAAAGTTTAACAGTAACTAAATTAAACCAACGTCAAGTCAATATTTTTAGTGATAACGTTTCATCCTTTATTCAAGTCAAGTTTTTCACATTTGAGTTTTTGTAACACCATGTAGCTGTAAATATGATTAGACATATGTTATAAATTACCAAATGCCCCCTGTATATTTCGACATTATATCTTTATTATTTATGTTTGTGTTTTTATTATTGTTTATGTGTTTGTTTATTTAGAGATGATGTAAGGTAAGGTTTTATAACAGCAAGATGTACCTGTAATCCAAAGAGAGGCCACCAGTGTGAGATACCCGCGTTAAGTTTATCAACAGCTGTCGTGTATTCAGCTGGGAAGGGGCGATTTGCACCCCTTTCGAATGAACCTTGGTTCAGAATTCACGTGGCGCCCTTTTGACTCCGTGTGTAAATATACTCCCCCCCCCGATTTTGATATAACATCATAACTCGCGATCGAGGATTGCCCGGTCGTCGAGTGGAAACACACGCTTTGCGACGTGTCGTCACACGACCCTTTCATTCCTTTCACCAACCCACCCCTTCGCGACTTCGAGCTAGTCAACCTTTTATTACCTGTTGGGAAGGTGTCGTGGATGCAGAACGTGGTGTAACAACCTATGATTTTATGTGTGGCAGTTAAGTGCGTCTACTGCTAATGCGAAACGCTAGGATCGAATCCGGGCAGGGTAAGAACTTTATTCTAATTGTCTCTCCTCGGCAGGCAATGGCAAACCACCGAGGTAATCTGCCAAGAAAATCCATCTCGAAATGAAGTGTATACATTTTCCGTGATTCAGAGCCCACGTTAAAAAAGTAGGTCCTCCTTGTATGTGAAAATAATTTGAACGCACATCATATGCATAGAAAGAGATAGAACGAGATGAGTCATCAAACCCTCATTAGGGTAAAAGGACTGAGAAGGAAGGATTAAAACAAAACTACCCCATGTGAGTAGAGTTGTATATTCCAAATCTCGCACTGATACGCCAGTCAATCCCATGGATTCTCAGGGGAGGGGGATGGCAAACATTCTATCAAATCAAAACCATACTTCCAAACTAAGGAATACAAAATAGAACATCGTATAAGTGCATACTACCAGTACCAACTTACGGAGCCAAGACTTAGGTTTTCTCAAACTCCATCCTGAATAAGCTAAGAGTTAGTGAGAAATATATAAAGAGAAAAATATTAGACATTACACTGAAGAATGTAAAGAGGAACACCTAGATAAGAGAAAAAATGGAATTTGAATTCTTTGAAGTTCTTGGATAATATGTAATTTCTTTTAAATTTTCAATTCCATTGTAAATGAACCCTAGTTTTAGAGTTTGACGATGCGCGCATGCTAAATGACTTACTATTGTAGATAATTTAATGCTCTCCAAAAAAGATTAACATAGTTTGTTACCCTATGTTGATTAGTTTTCGAGATATTTCCGAATAAACAAACAGCTTCGTGTTCTTTTTTTATAAGATTGTTAATAGCTTTTTGGCCCGCCTTAATTTTTTGCAGCAAAATAAATTCCACTTATAGAAACTCTATAGAAATGGGAAGACTTAGAAATTGGAGGTTTCGATATCTAATATAACTGGCATACATTTTTTCTGCCACCAGTTTTTCTAATTACCCCTAATTTTCAAAGAGAAGTTGTCGAATTATACAAGGTCTTATACTTATCGGGGTGAAGTCAAGTTTTATACTCGGGTTGGTTTATTGAAACTTGATATGACTTTGCTTAGAGTGGTTTCCTCGCACTACTGCCATTGGTGTTAGCCCTAGGCTGCTCTTACAACTAGAATGTCGTAACCAGGTAGCAAATAGGTCGAGGGTAGCAAGCGTGGCTTGGGGCTTACGGTACAAAAAATATGCCATTCGTCTTTAGATTACATGTAGTAAAATAATGCTTATTTGTTCATTTACAGGTTCATTGTGTAAGACAGGCTTTATTTTACTGAACGCGTTTGGTATGTAAGACAATGCTGTGTAATCAATGACAAAGTAATTAATGTTCAACATGTGTAAATAAGATGCACTCAATGTAGGATATTACCTTTACAATTAATTGTGTAGCATGTTGTCAATTGTACACATGTTACTCTAGTATCTAATGTAAGAACAGCAGATAGTTTTAAGTTGTATTTAATAACTAGAAGTGATTGCCAGGTTTTGCGGCACTGAAACATGTTTAGGTTGGTAACTAAATGCGAACAGATAAACTGATATACAGAAGCGGTATTTTATGAACCATAACCTTCTACTACTTGGTTTACATGATTGTGCGGCCTAAAGGCCGCACTGACACTTCTATGCCGATAAGTAAAAACTGAAGCAATGAGTGGTGAATTATAAACAATTTGTTTATTTGATTACGACAGAATCAACGAAGAATCTACATATGTGTGCCTCAGGATATGCAATAGGAATTTTTGTTTAATTCATTTATAGGTCTAACTAAAATTAAGTTTTATTTAATTTAAATTATTTGAAATTTTGCTCTAAAGTGAACCTAAACCGATATTCACACAAAGATCTGTTTTTACACGATTTTCCCATATGCCGGTGGAATCCGGAGTCTTTAGACCTTGATACATTGGTAGAACTGTTTAGAAGTTAAAATAATGATAATAAAATGTATTCAAGTCTTGTGGATTCGCGTAATATTAGAAATCTATTAGCAAGTCACTATTATAACTGGTTAAAAATAAGGTACCCCGTTTCCATATAAATTGCTTCCTTTTTCGCCCCATTAACTATTTTCTTTAACTGTAACATTAACTAGGTAAATAAAGCTAGGACCGCCATTGTATTAGGTAATTAGGTATAGATAATTGGGCGCCATATATCCTTTTAGATCGGGAAAATATAATTGACCAATCGGAAGTGTGTGACAGCGTGATGAATAGATATATGCTATTATTATAATTAGTAGTTAATAATGAATAAGATTAATATAAAGAGAGTCGAGTGAAGATAGAATTGAGTCGACCATCGATCTTATATCTACTAGATAGGATATAACCATATACCACAACCAGATTATCTTGAAGCTCAGATGTGTGGAGTGGAGTATGCAGGGATTGCTTTTTCATTTTTATGTTTGAATTATCACATTAACCCCTAAAAATAGAAACAAAAATAGAAACAAACAAAAATAAAGACAAACTTTACACCTGTTAAAGTTTGCTTCACAGCAAATACTTCTATGTGCTATCTAGTAAATCGAGATCTATGAAGTCAACAGTAATTTAATAACTGCCAAAGAGGATGTTTTCCTATAAGGTATATAGAGCAGTGGTTCTTAACCTTTTCGAAGACCCGGAACACTTGATTGCAAACAAAATTTGCAGAATACTTAAATCACTATATAACAGTGTCCAGGAATTTCTCTCTCGCATTTAAACTTCACTTACTCATATTAATACTGTAACAACTATAGTGCAGTTTACAGATGAGATTTATGTTGATCTCTTTGCTCGAACGGGAACCTACAATTTTCTACCAGCTACCTAACGGATTGAGACAGTTTACACATACCCTTGAAGACAGTTTTCATTTCACCAGAATTTCACATTTCGGATAATTTATAATGTCATTAATCCATACATTCTCGTCACTTAATTATAGACGATTAACAGAAGACTTCTTAATTATTAAATTTTATTTTAATATGAAATAATTTATTAAACCTGTTTTTTTGTCCATAACAGATTTAATATTTTGTGGTCATAGTGTTAATATAAATTGTCAAATACGAAGTATCACAGGTAACTGACTGCAGATTTTATGTAACCAACTTTGTGTTGTAGCATTATTTCACATTGCAACGGCCCGAGGAAACGCTCATGAAGCAGAGATCTCCAGAGGATTGCAGTAGTTCATCGACGATGTTTGTTTGTCGGTAAGTTGCAGTAGCAATCAATTTTAAATTGCATAATTTGACCTCTGAAAGTTATTTGTGATTGCTTTTGCTATTCATTAATTTAAAATTTTTTAGTCTATTGCAATGTTCCAATTTTAAAATGCCATAGTTTTATTATTGTGTCGAGGTGTGTCCTTACAACAGTCTCAATTTCGGAATATAAACACGTCGCTCTCATTTTTTTTTTGATTTTCGTTTGGTGTAAGATTAAATCAGTTTTCTTCACTTTTTTTTATTTTATTATTTTTATCTGACGCTCTGCCATATTAAAATTTATCTTAATAGTTAACTGTGAAGGAACCACCAGAGTCCAAACGAATCCACGAATTTCAACGCTCTCGAAGCTGGATATGAAGACTGAAAATTTTACTTATCACAAAAATAAAGATTTCGCCCATACAAGACAGATCTTCATACCTGTATATTATAAAAAATTGATGGAAATTTCAAGTAGCAACGAAGAAATTTATGAGAACTTTTACACGGGTAAGAAACTTATTGTATCTGAACCGATACAACAGCGACTACGCATTCAAGTGAAGTAAGTAACTTAAATCTAAAAAGTAGCGTAACACAGAAAAAGGGGCTCAATTTTTCAAACAGCCGAATTGAGTTATAAAACTCATTACGCTGTAAATATAATTGTATGGAAGTTTATAGAATAATTGAAGGGGTGGTTTAAGAACAGCCAAGTTATATTTTATGCCAAAATTTGAATTTCATTTTGAATTTTTTGAAACACATGTTCATATGTTTGAATTGTTCTGGTTCTCAATAAAATTATTAATAGTTCATTCGAATTTTGCTATTTTACATGTGGAGCGCATATGCATTATTAGGTCAATGCAGTCCGATTGAGCTGAAAGCCGTGGCAACAAAGTTCAAAGAGAGATTGATCCTTCATTTTAAATTTTCAATCTATTAAATATAACCTGTATAAATATAGGTTAAGACACTCGCGCGATATTTGGTGTTTTAAGAGACCATAATCAACGAATACTAGTGCAAAAATTGTTACTATTATAGTGAGAACATTCTAAGTTCTCGAGCAAGTAATTTTGCGGGGCCGATGCTGAGTGGTAACGATTTAATCTCAGATTGGGTAATTTGTTTGTAATATCTCGTATGAATTTGGTTTTCTTTTTAGTCGGTATTACCATTCTTTACCATAATTTTTTACCATTCAGCTTCAATTTTGCTGCATCATTATTTTGTTTCGTTGCCAGTGAAAGTAACACTTTCTGGTGTTATTCGCAGATTATGGGGTTTAGTTATGCCAAATGTTGAAAACTGGTATTGCAAACCCTATCTGTTCCTTAAAAATAACCTTGTGTGTTTGTATATGTCCCAGATTTTGGAATATAAAGAGACGCCACCCCCATTTTTGTTTTTTTTTTAAATATGATAATAATGAAATTTTAGTAACTTTATATTGTTTTATTAATTTCATCTGACATCCTGTCAGAAACACCAGAATTTTTTTCACGGTTATCTACGAGACAACCGCTTAAATCCAAAATATCACAAGTTCTCATGCTCTCAACGCTGGATATACAGGTTAACAACTGCCCTTAATAACATCTACAGCAATGACTGTAAGTAGAACTGCCATTGTCACTACATCTTATACTATAAGATTAATTAAAATTACATTGTTACCTTAGATCCTGCAGAGACACTTTAAAAAACCAATATTCTATTAATGAATAAATTATGCACTGCATTTATAATACAAAAATAAAAAGTTGCTTAAATCACGCAAGACTAAAATTGTTATCGAGTACAAAATCTAAATTGGACCTATCGTCGGTACAAATTGGCTTTAAGTAAGAAGTGTCCACACTACATGGTGCTGGGTTATTTAATATAAGTTAGCAAATTGTTTGAAAGTTGAGAGTAGTGGCGATGAGATTTATAGGAGGAATGTTCGCGAGTTGGTGTTGCATACAGAACCATAAGCTGTGGAAGAGTTTTAAAGTTTTTTTTGTACATGATCTTCTTCTCTTTTTAATAAAGCTGTATTGTATTATTTACGACTTTTACGCGGCCTCTATCGAGCAAATTTCAGTAACACATTTATTCTTCATATTATTTAAAGTGCCTTAAAGCGAGTGTAAATGTATTTCATTAATATTTTGTAACCATAGCATAAAACATTAGCTGTGCAGGTTGAGGTGCTGAAGGCTCGTAACCCTTCCTTCCTCTTTCATCATTATTTCATAATTATCTTCATTTGTTATCAAATGGTTTCGTATAATTTAAAGCTGCAGTTAGAATTGGTTGAAATGATTTTACGAATAATAGAATAGGCATGACAGCACTTATTTTAAGTAACGAGCGTTAAGCAGTTAAGCTTGTAGGATAAACAACACGTATACACATTAACTAGTTAGCTTTAGATGTGTGTGTGTAAATTGGGGCGTTAACCGTTAAATTAAAACATGTTAGCCTCGTTAACCTATAAATTGAATTAAAATACAAGCATTAACAATTTACTTTGAAAAATTATCGTTTATTTTATTTTCTGCATTTGGCAACTTCAAAGGTGGATATTTCAAATTCTTTTTCTGAACATCATTAAAATTTATTACTTTAAAAATATTCAAAATTAACTCAACTGCTTAGAAAGAAAACTTTTGTTTGCTTTACTTGTAAAATAACGAAATCGAAATATTTTCGTTTTTCTGCTTTTTTTCAGAATATCATTACAATGCATTGGTTATTGCTTTGGACAAATATTATTTTTGTTATAAATGAATGCAATATAGCTTGTTATTATGTCTTGCAATATACCTATTAATTACGTTTTTCGATATGGTCGCTAGATTAATGATTTCTCGATATTTTCGATATTTCATTTCTCTTTTTTAACTGGCAATATATACATATCCATAACGTCTACCCCTATGGGGTAAAATATTTGCAGCTTCTCTTTGTAAACCATGAAATACTATTTCTTCCCGTATACATCAGCTACATATGAATTGTGTCGAGTTATTCTATAACAAAAGACGTACACATAGCTAGTTCTGCATAACAAATCAACTTGTGTACAGGATAACCACAAGACTCCAGGTGCTTTTGTTAATATGCTGAAGCTGTACTCAAGAATTTGGTGTTACATATTAATAAGAGTTGGAAGCTTTTCAAGCTGGGTATTCTATGTGCGTTTACATGTTTAATCTCAATTTAGCACAGCTGTTACGTTAATAAATGTACAACAAAACTCATCATTAGAAAACATCTTATTTGAAAAGTTTTCAGCTTCGTTTTCACCT
The DNA here is from genome assembly GCA_932274525.1 of Podabrus alpinus. Classification (NCBI taxonomy): domain Eukaryota; kingdom Metazoa; phylum Arthropoda; class Insecta; order Coleoptera; family Cantharidae; genus Podabrus; species Podabrus alpinus. The sequence continues at coordinate 69,079,009 of OW026454.1, forward strand.
AAATAGCTGATGTAGCTATTTAATAAGCGCTTATTTCATATCTCATTTTATGGCACAATGAAAGAGATCTCACAACGAAATCTAGCATATTAATACGTACCTTGACCATTCAAAAATTACGTGATCCTTTGGTGGTATTGTGTAACAGACAAAAGGGCCTCCTGTCTTAAACCGTCACGTAAGTTTTTAATGGGACTTGTAAGAACACCAATAGTTAATTAGAATTACCTCGATGATTCATATATGAAAAACCACAAAAATTAATTGAGGTCGAAGCATTAACCGGTCCATATTACATAATTGACTCATCTTTGTAGCCGAGAATGAGAAAAGCGGAGTTGGTTCGAATCCTGGTGGGGCAAATTTTTATTAGGGCAGTGTACTAAATTGAAAACGCTTACTTAACAATAAATCTTAGCTTTAACTTAGCTACCTGTGTCTACCTCGCTTTATGCTCGTTGAGTTAAGTTTGCTCAATTAACGTCTCTTCAAAGTTCTTTGAAATGCTAAAATATTCGAATTATAACTGTAAGTTTGAAATACGCAAAAATAATTTTATATAAAGGCGAAAAAATACGTTGAAAATAATATGATTAAGGCTTTGAATAAAATAATAGCCAGTGCTATATCAATGAAGAAATATTTTTTCTCATTTTAAACCTGATGGTGAGCGGTTCGTTTTTTTTTCTGATTCTCTTGATAAATTTTACATAATATGGGTCATTCCATATCAACTCAATAATTTTTTTGCAATTATATTCGTGTACCTATTCGATTTTGCTAAAATTTGGTATACTTCTAAGTTATTCCAAATAAACGGACCCTTATTTTCTATTTGGACCTAAAGTGGCCCGTTTACATTGTACGGTCCAAAAGGTGTGTCCACTCTAAAATTTGGTGTGCAAGTAGCCAAAAGTATAATAAAGATAATATTTTTGAGAATTTTAAATTACTTCATTTTGCGGGAGGGCACTCAAAGTCAAGATTTGATAAGGGCCCTCATTTTGTGAACTTAATTATTTCCATACAAAAACTCATTAAAAAGGCCTATTCAATATCTTCATTTTACAAAAAAAAATTGTGCCTCTTAAGTGGTACGGATCCGGTCTAGGACGTTTCGGCGCAGCCGGTTCGGCGCGACCGTTTCGCCGCAGCCGGTTCGGCGCGAGTCCGGTTCGGCGCGGGGCGGTTCGGCGCGATGCCGGTTCGGCGCAAGAAAAGAATCGTTATGGAAGCAGTTTGTTTTTTTTATTATTTGACTTCTATCTGATCATGGTTAATTAATTGTTTATTTAACTAATCAAAAAAATTTTTTTAATATAATATTTATAGATAAATAATGTGGATAATAAATTTATTAATGTACAAAAGAAGAGGTTGTTATAGCTGTAATGCTACAATGATTGTTTTCCTATGCACTCATCTCGTAATTATAAGACAATCCTCGCAGATAGTCGATTATATCCCGATTCGCATAATCACTCACAATGGTTTTGATACGTTTATCAGCATCACGATATTTCTTTAATTTTTTTGGTGGCTCGTGACCTGCTACTAGGTGTTCATAAAACATATCACGACCTTTCTGAATTTTTTTCAATCCGTCTATAAATTTCCACAAAATTGGATGATCCATTCCCATTTCCAATTGGAGGCGTCGATGGGCCGCCTCAGCATGGTTGTTTGTTCTATCCATGTCATTCAAAACGCGATTATATAAAGACCACAATTCTGGGCTGAAAACTGCAGGCCTTCTACCATTTCCTCGACGATTCATTCGGCCAACATAAAAATCTTCAAACCATTGCAACAGTGGTTGTAGTTCGATAGGCAACACTCCAGCTAACCTGTCTATTGCATGATCTAAATCTGCAGTTGGTACAAATGCAAGAGACACCACCATTCTAGCATACAAAGCAAAATTAGAGTCTGTGTTGTAGTTCCCAATTACATTGAAATTTGTGAGTTGTTTTTTCATATTTTTAGTCAAATGAAAAAAGCATCCTTGCATTTCCGCTGTAGGAAATGCGTTTCTAAACGCAGAAATCGCAGCCAATTCAAAATCACATGAAATATGTACTGGATTCAAATTTGGTTCCAAATTTTTCAACATATCTAGCATTGTTGTGTATGTTGCAGCTTGTTTGTTAGGAAGAAGCGCGTATAACAATGGATGAACTCCTCCATATTTCTCCGCCAAGATTACATACACCTGCGAAAATAACGGTGGCGTAATTTTAAAGGTCCCATCTATAAACCAATGGTCACATTCGCTCAAAATGCGAAGATTTCGTTCACGACCAAAAATAAGAATTCTTCCGGCAACTTGACCACTATCAGCCAGTAAAAAGTTTTCTTGAATACCGGGCTGGAGATCGTAAATTTTATATTTTTCAGGAATTATTAAATCTTGTACATTTTCAGGCGCGGGGGGAACAGCTTGCACAACATTTCTCGTCCTTCGGATTACTTTTCGTAATGCAGCGTGGTTTGGCATAGCGGCTAAAGCGCCTTCGGATAATTCGCCGAGGCAAGCATCAATAATTTGCGAAGTTCTTTCCGGAACATCTTCTTCAATTCTTCGCTTCATTGCAGATACAGCTACATCAACCTCAACTTTAGCTGCCGAACTGTCATGAGAATGATCATTAACCATTTTGACTACAATACCATTTTCAGTGTGAATTCGACCTTTGCAAGAGTCTTTCCTTTCACATCGCCAAAATATTTTCGATCCGGAAGCGCTCATACGGTCAAAGATATATATGAATCCATTATTCGAGAACTTTTCCTTCTGGCGTTTACTTACAATATTTAACATTTTTGGATTAGCGAAGAGATCAAAATGATATTTTGAGTCACTACAGTTTTATAAAAATTTTGATACTAACAAAGTGTGGTGCATCATTTATATAGGTAAATTTTTTATCAGAAATACCAATCCAAGAAAATTTTCGGATTATTATATTAGGGGCCGGCACGCCAACCCGGACCGCTTAATAAAAAATTTGCTATTGATAACGTGGTGGTTCCTAATGTCTGACTGATGAAAATTCAAGTTAATCTTTTAACTCCGAGACGTTGAGCCGGGTGCTTGTGCTATATACGAACAGAAATTGAAACGCGCAAAAGGCGTAAGGAGGAAAATAATGGCGAGGTCCCATAAGAAAATGGAAGAGATGTTTGTAAAAATGTAATCCTCCCCTTCAAACGGATTTGTAAATCCCGAAAGATTGGGATAGCAATATTCAATATAGAATATAAATGCTACAAATAAAATAAGGCTCGCGCCGAACCGTCTCCGCGCCGAACCGGCATTGCGCCGAACCGCCCCGCGCCGAACCGGCTCGCGCCGAACCCGCTTGCGCCGAACCGGCTCGCGCCGAACCCGCTTGCGCCGAACCGGCCTTGCGCCGAACCGGGCCGCGCCGAACCGGCTGCGGCGAAACGGTCGCGCCGAACCGGCTGCGCCGAAACGTCCCATCCCGGTACGGATCGGCCGGTAAAAATTATTTATCAAAGCTCTACAAGACAAATTTGCATTATTTTAAAAAGTTATACGGGAGAGAGTAAACGGACCACTTTAGGGTCAAACAAAAAAATATGGGTCCGTTTAAATTATATTGTATACCAAATTTGAGCATAATCGAAAAGGGTGATGAAAATACGGTAGTTGATTTGACATGGAATGTCCCATATGTATTTTGCAAATATTTATACATTTTTCGTTGATCATCATCCACACGAGTTAAGCCATAGTTGGCTTGTTCCAACTTCACACTTCAGCTTCATTGGTCAGTCCATCGCATTTTGGTCTCCCCATGTTTCTTTAGCTCATTATCCCTTTGGGCACACGACTGTTGTCCATTTTATGGACATACTGAATTCATTTTCCCCTGTAATTTGCGATTACTGCATTTGCATTTTGGATTTGCAGTTCTTGTCGCATATCTACTACGTTACTTATACTGTAAGCTCATAAAGTTTAGAACAAATTCAATAAAATAATTTAAAAGGAATTTTCTCAGAAAATCCTCGAGTAAAATATTTAGCTAAACATCTTCTTGAACTGGTGGACAACCCGATCTAGGACGATCTCTCGTATAACCCACTAGCAAAAATGTTTGCTCTGTTTTGCTAACGGTGGCACGCGTAATTGGTTCATTGTTAGCATATTTATTATTGAATAAATTTCAAACTTCTAATTGAGTGAGAGTTCTGTCCCCATAACCGATAATCATCAGCATTTATACTTTTTTACATTTTCATACTCGAAAAATTATGTTCTATTAAAATCCGGAAAGAAAATCAAGGATTGCAATTTAAAATAATTTACAGAGACGTCATAGCTCAAAAAGAAAAACCGATAAAAAAATGTTAATGGCAAAATAGTGGTACTTAAAGAAATAAGGTTGTCATGTCCGATTACTTTCTGGGAAAATCTCCTAAAATATTTGATCGAATTTGTTCCAAACTTTATGGTCCCACTGTATGATCAAGACTATCATCTATTTTGTATTAACTGCTCTAACGTGCCTTGTGATAAATATTATAAAATTTCAACCAATGGCAGAGCCGGAACTTTTGAAGCACATCAAGAAAACAAATTTTGCAGAATAAAGGCCGTAAAGCAGCTACAAGAAAGACTCCCATAATAGAAGAGGCATTGGAAGGTGGATTGAGGAAGATAGCACATAAACATAGAAAACAATGCGATCGTGTTAATAACAATTTCCAATTTCTTGTTTGCCATGACTCTATAAAAATTGTTGAATGGAAAAATATTTTCAGTTAAGGCTCTTAGACCTCATATTGGAAATATGAACCACAAAAAAAGCAAATGAAAGCGAAAAGATTACGTCGACAAAATTTTACAAAACAGAGCGAATGGTCGTACCTTTTATTAATTTTGATTAATGAAACGAATTTTAATCTTTATTGTCCCCGAAAGGAAGGTAAATCAAAAATTGACCAAAGAGCGAGAATAAGCATGCCATCAGGTAAAGGAAGTAATTTACATTGCATTGCAATGAGTTCCGCCCGAATTTTAGCATTTGAACACCGACACGGTTCTTACAGAGCGAAGGATTGCAAAGTGTGGTTGCAGCAGTTAACCGAAAAATTTGCTACCGAAGGAATTTAGCATCCCACATTCATTATTGATAACGCCCCTGTGCATTCGAATCTTAAGAGACACCTACCAGAAGCAGACATCGAAATAGTGCGTCTCGCTCCTTACTTCTACCTATTAAATCGCAATTAATTGCTATGGAGTTCCTTTAAATCTTCAGTAAAACATCAATTGCGAAACGGAATGCCTGAATTATTGAATTACGCCCGTATTAACAACCGAGAACCAACCATTTCAGCATTTAGAATGCACATTTTGGAATACATTTCTGATCTTGCATTTCATAAAAATTCATAAAAATAAAAATTAATATTTTCAAATCTCTGTTCATTTGTTCAAAATGTGTGTCCAAATATTCCAAATTTGTTTTCAATTATCCCAAATTTGTTTTCATTTGTATCAAATTTTCAAAGTTACGGAACCCATTTAATTAAAAGATAACTTTGGGGTCACCAAAAATCTCATATAGTCAAGGTCGGCTTCTTCCACGCATGAGAATTTTAGCCCCTCAGCGCGTCTTTTTTCCTTTAACTCGATTAATTATTAAGAATAATTATTATCAGATAAAATTAGAAAAGTACCAAATTCTCTACAAACTACAGTTTTTAAACTTTGTCTACGTCATGTTATTCCTAATAGGTATATTAATCAAGTCCAGAAATTGCGTTTTATGTTAGTAAATTGTAAATATAGTTGCTTTCAATTTAAATTACTTAAAAATAATTATGGTGCCTCGTCACCGTCAGGAAAAGTACGAGTTACATGGTCAAATGCAGAAAGCACTAAAATTATTTTGCCATAATTTAAAACTATTTTGACCACAACTAACAAAAGTTGCAATAAATTGGGAAGAGCTCGTAAAATATCACCCGAAGATACGATTTTTTGCGTTAAAAACATAATGGAATTAAGATAACATTAAAATTAAGCGAATAGGTACGGAGGAATTCGATAACCCCTGTAATTTTGGCAATAATCGGTATTAAAAATCGTTATTTTTCGAGAGCTCAGCCATTCAGAAGCTCGCATTCGATTTGGGGCGGAGCTAGCATCTGATTCTGTTGACAGTCCGTGTAATTTCAACTACCCTTAAACTTGGCCGCATTTTGGTCAGCCAACTCCCACTAGTTCGACTAATAGCCTCTTATCTTAATAATAGAAAATTTAAAATCAAACACTCCAATACCAGATCCACCCCGCGCCCCATCACTTCCGGGGTCCCCCAAGGCTCAATACTCGCAGCATCTCTCTTTAACATCTACATGAGCGACATCCCAATCCCCACTGACCCAATAACAAAAATAGCACTTTACGCTGACGACGTCGCTATCTACTCGTCCTCAATCCACCCAGATTTCGCCACAACCCGTCTCCAAGAGGCCATCAACGATCTCGAAAGATGGTACGAAACTTGGCGCATCGAGGTTAACTCGAGCAAGAGTTCCGCGATCATGTTTCGAAATCGAAGTAAGCCTCACAACTCCAGTGTCTGGATGTTTGAGGAACAGATTCCGTGGGAAACCAAGGTCAAGTACCTTGGAATTACCATGGATCAACGCCTCAAATGGATCCCCCATGTCAAAACCGCAACCGGTAAAGCCAAAACCCTCTTCTCAAAACTTTTTGCCCTCTTAAATCGAAACAGCCCCATGGCTCCCTCGAACAAACTTAGATTATACAAATCCATCATCCGCCCAACCATGACATACGCCTCCCCCGTCTGGGGCTACGCCCGTCACAGCACCATCAATAAAGTCCAAATAGTTCAAAATAAAAACCTCCGCTCTACCTTCAACGCCCCCTTCTATGTCACCAACAGGCGACTGCACGCAGACGCCAAACTAGAGCTCATACCCACCTTCATTCGAAAACTTGCCATTAATCTCTACAAGAAGTCTATCTTTTCAGAAAACCCACTCATAGCACAACTAGGTCAATACAATATTGAAGACTATTGTATCCCCCGACCTAAATCAATCCTGACCACAGACAACCCATGACCACAACTTCCACCTGCACAGACTCACATTTGTCCATAGGTATAATTATACAAATTGCTTCGAAAGTGGATTACATTCACTAGATTTGTGTAATTTTTGATTTAATTCCAACATCTTAGATTCCATTCCCTCTAGCTCATCAACTCCATTCGAGGACGGCAAATGCAATTTCAATTGCATTACCCGTCAAATTTTTCAAGTAGAAGCAACTTCAATCGAGGAAATTCTTCAATCTTCGAATTAGGGACTCTACTATATCGGTAACGTAGTAAAATACTTCTCTCTTTTCAATATTTATTTTCCACAGTCTTTTCCTGGGTAACTCCCAGCCACCTTAGCTCAGCGCTATATTTCGTGAGGCCCACCGGCCTCCACAACTTCCCACGCCAGATGCCATTGTCAGATGAAGGAGAAGGCCGGCTACGCCGGGATGCTCCATCAAGTTCATTCCAGAAACCAGAAACCATTTTGGTCAGTTGGCCTCAGAAGTTCATCGTTCATTTTACGTGTATTAAGTTAAATAAATATCACCCGTCTGTTCCAAATTAACAAGAAAAATCCAGATCCGTTTTCGGGATCTGTCGCGTGCAGGAAATTTTTTTTCAAGTTTAAGAAAGAGCTAGATGCGAACTATAGTAATAAGAAACCCTCATCGGCAATTATTTGGGTTCTAAAAAGAACGGAATTTTTATCGACCTGATATGCGGAACAATTGCGAGCTCTTTCCATGACGGTTTACGTACTGCAGTGGAAATATACTAAGTCCAGTATTTATATCAAAGTAGGGGTGGGCGTGGCCTATGAGTACTAACAGCCAATTGGAGCCCCGGTTTCACTATCCTTTTAAATGCTGATTTTGGGGGTTAAACATGAATTTTCCGCAAATACTTTTATTATTTCTACTATATAAACCTTCAGCTTTCAGAATATCTAATGGAAATTTTTCAATTCGCGGTCATATAATTTGTGCTACTCCCCAATAAATTAAGAATTTTACCACTTATACGCGTTACTATAATTTTGTTGTTTTGAAAATTTTGTCAGGCCCTTTAATAAAATTAGCTGATCACAAACGAGGTCAAATTTTAGTATGGAATTTTTCTCCACTTATTTAAATTGAAAGCAACTGTAGAACAAAGTTTTTGAATAATTCTTATTCCGTATAAAATTTTATTTAATAATCTTTTCATTTGAAGTGAATTATGCTCAACTTATTTTATAGACAATTTTATACTCTTCAATTTTAGTCGAATGACGATTTTCCGTAAATATGAAATTAAACGAGTTATAGGTGGAAAATCGAGTTATACTTTCGGAGATAATATGGCGTTCTAAAAAAAAAAAGCGCGCAAAAAAAATTCATTTGTTCTCTGAGCTTAACTCCAAATCCACCATGGTTAGAAATTTTTTTTTGAGTTTCCCACACATTTTTAGTTAATTTAAATCCTATCTCATACTTTTTTGTCGTGGGATTCACCAGAAACGAGTAAATTGTGAAAAATTGGTAGCCTGAAAAAATACGGTAAAGGTGGTCAATTTTCAAAGCTTACAGCTCAGGCTTTATTAAGGTTAGATAGATATTCAATACACAGTTTTACAGATAATTTAATCTACTTTATTTATTCTGTAATCCACTTATTTTATGTCAGGTGGACTGTTAAAATAGTCTACAACAAAATTTAAAACTATGTTATTTGGGGCCGAATTCTAAAAAAAAACCGAAATTCTTTGCAAAACTGTAACCTCGCTTTTTCCCACGATTTTATTTAGTTTCATTTTTCTTATACCTATTTGGTCAATTCATGACTGTGATTTTTGGGACCCTTTCGAAAAATATTTATTTAAGAGCCCTTTTCTAATACAAAACTAACTAAAGGTCTTTTATTTCCATAAAACCGTCTTTCTCGCTATTTTGATTTTTACGTTTTATGCATTTTTGAATGCACATCTTTTTGTTTTAAATTTCTGTCATGTATAAAATTAACTTTGAAATGTGCAAATTTATTCGAAAACATATCTGCAGCTTTATCTAGAAAGGCAGCAAGCGAAACTGAATTATTTTCTATCTCTTCATATAAATTTAGGCGAATATGGTTCGTTTGATAAGCCTAAATATTACTCTGGATTATTATGTAGTTTTAACATTAAATTTAAATTTTATCTAAAAGTTGTATTATTTATTCGCATCAATCGGTACATTTGGAAACCAAAGTTAGTACTATTTATACTTGGTTACTTAAATTTTGACACCTATTTCCCTTTATATTCAAAAATATAGCAGGAAGGTCATTTTATTTTTAATTTGTTGGTTTATGGTAGGAAGCTGCAAATTGATGGTTTTTCTGGATTTATTTGATGTTATTTTTTTAGCTTTTTCCGAATAACTCCAGCATTTTTTCCACCATCATTCGTGTTGTTGCCCCATTTTGAAACGTGGACAACCGTTATGATATTTTGAAAATATAGCATATTATACAGTTCAGGTTCGAACCCAGGTGAAATTTATTTTTTCTAAAAATGCTGGATAATCGAACTGCATAATTTTCGCATATTTAAATGACATGAGCCATAATTAGTAGTAAAATTTCGTTTATCTTGAGCAGAGCCATAACTAGCCTTTATCATTAGAGCCAACTAATGGTAATCAGGAAAGGTGCAATATTTTCGTAATAGATGTGAAATTTGGTGAGACGTTAGCCAAACTTAAAAATACATATATATAAAAAATGAACTTTTCCCACGTAATTTACAAACTAAATAATTTTCTATTTTTTTCTACAAAATTTGACGGTTTTGTCTATCAGGTTGAATCGTGTTTTCCCACCTCCACAATAGCACAAAGCGATGTGTGGTTGTCGTTGCCACCGGCGCTGAATGATTTTATGACCACATGATAGTTTTGGGCTTTACAATTTGGTCGTTTATAAAAATTTATGGATTTAGAGATTATTAACACAAAATATGTTGCCAAGATCATGTTGAGTTGTATTTGGATGAGAGTTATCCACCTTTGGGTGTGGACGGCGCAGAGTTCCTCAGAGTTCGGTGTTGGGTCCCACACTTTTAACATGGAACATGTTTTTACGGTCGTTACCTCGCAAAAATCGACACCAAAAACCGACACCAAAAACCGACACCAAAAACCGACACCAAAAATCGACACCAAAAACCGACACCAAAATTCGACACGAAAAATCGGCACCACATGTATAATTCAAATTTATAGTTTATAATTTGAATATAGAGTAGATTATCGAATAACATCTGCGCATTCACAATAATGAATTTTCAATAACAAAATTTTTATTACCAAAAATTTAAATCCGAAACCGAGCGCAAAAAGAAAATTTGCTTATATATATAGTAAATTTTTATTACCAACACAAAAATTATAAGGGATTATCCTATTATGACCAACAGTAAGAAGAAGAAACGAGATGGGCACCCCTAAATTTCGAGGAAAACTATGATAAACGGTTTAGTACCGAAAAACATGTTCCATGTTAAAGATATTAGTCGGAGACTAAAATAGAAGGAATCCGGGGGTCCAGGGGGCCGAGCCCCCTTGCGGGGGTCAAGGGGGCGGAGCCCCTTTGCGAGGCGCGGAGCGCCGAGTTTTTATGTATATTAACGATTTAGCATCGAATGTCTAAATGTTCTGGTAGACCGTTTTTGAAGTTTCTGGGTATTTACTTTCAGCACAATTTAAAGTGGTCAACTCATATCCACTATATTTAACGAGAATTATCTGTTGCGCAGATAAGAGCCCCAGAATCTTCTCGTGCAGCTTATTATGCAAACTTCCATAGTCTGTCGTTTAGAATTTTGATATAGAGAAATAGTTTTTCGGTTGTGACTGTACTTAGGACCCAAAAGAGGTGTATACGTGTTTTGTGTGGAAGCTCCAGAGGGTCGAGTTATAGAGAGTTGTTTACGAGCTTAAAGACACTTATGCCCGGTTTCTGAAGCTCGAGTTACATTAAGGTTAGGTTTAACCTTAGTATAACTGCAGATTTTGAGTTTCTATAACGAAAAATAATCTCTGGTCAAAGTTGACCTACGTTTTTATTGGTTGTTATAACTTTCTGGAATATGCGCATTGTGGATAACTATAACTTTAAGCTTAGATTAGTTATGTAGAGTATCACCAGAGATCTTCAGAAACCGGGAATTAGAGTGATATTATTGTATGTAATGTGCTAACTTGTGCTGTGTACATACCCGGAACTAAAGACAGATTTATAATTAATAGAGAAGTTCACGGTTACGATACTAAGGGTAAAGATAAATATGTTATTCCTTTCCAAAGATTGAATACCGCCACGCATGGCATCAACTCGTTGTGTGTAAAGGTTTTACCAGACAATATTAAACACCTGCCGGAGGGTTATATTAAGGAAACGAATGGTTGGGATTTTCATTAATAATTAAGATAATAATATTATATAGGCTGAATGAAGTTTTTAATGAAATGTAGATATTTTAGTGTATTGTTTGTGTGCGTTTTTTCAGTTGGTTTTGAATGTTGATTTGTCGCCTGCTTTTCGGAATTTTTGATGTTGAATTATAAACAAATTTTGACGTCGTCGTTGTAATTTTGTTGTATTGGCATAATAAAAATGATAATTGCTATTACATATAATGACTTTAATGATGCTTTAAAGACTATAACTCGGCAATCGATCGACTAACAAGAAAAACGTAAAAGGGCTATTTTGTGGACAATTTAGTCTACTTTATTTTCAATTATTACTTAACATTTTCCTCTAGAGTAAATCTAAACTGAGATATTCACTAATATTCAAAAATTATCTTTCTTCACTTGGCTTTTACTATATGGTGGCCAAATCCAGCCGCAGTGAAAACTTAATATGTCTTTTTGAGGTTCTAAATAAAGATAATATAGTATATTCCACCTTACTGCTAACCATTTCCACCAATAACACTTTAGAATGCATTTTCGACTGACCTGTAATAGTTTTTTGTTTCCTTACTCATTTTTCATTTTTGGCCGAATTCCGCCATTACATATTTTCCGCCCTGGGCAGTATCCTAACTTGAAAGTTCCTGTATTCACTCATTACTTCTTTGAAAGTTAAATTATCCGGAAGTAAAACAGTCGTCCCATTCGGATTTTCACGAAGATACCAGAAAATTTTACTTGTGAATCATAGTTTGTGGTTGTTTTTGTGAAAAATTAGAAGTGAGGTACCCAACAATGTAACACAATTCTTTTCAATTTGACGACGTCTAGATGACTTACTTTCGTTTTTATTGTTATGATATGGCATTATTTGTTGTGACAGCAAGTAGAAGAAAGGGGGTAGTCGGCTATACAAAAATTATTCTACGGAATTTCTGGAAAAGATCTTGGATAACGTGAAGAATAAGAGGATCACAGCTCGTCAGGCTCACAAAAGGTATGGGATACACCAAATGTGATTTATAATAGGATGAAAATGCAAAAGGAAAATGAATCTTCGTCCCCTTGCAACTCTGGTAGACAATCAGTACTATCACAGCTAGAAGATGAGAACGTTACATCGAATTGCGGCTGATTGTGAAGAATTACTTGACACGAATCGGTCGCACTGTTCCTGAATTCAAGGATAATCTGCCCGGAATAAGTGGGTTAATTTGTTTTTCAGAAGACATAAAAATCTGAGTATGAGGTGGTTTGATATGCGGACCTGCGAAAACTGGTTTGAGTACTGTTTGTTGCCCATTATTTTAAGGAGACAGGATGGAAAGTAAGTGATTATAGGGGACAACCTCAGTTCCTATATCAACCGTCGTGTCGTTATATTGTACGGGCAGAACGACATCAGGTTCCTTGTTCTCCCCCCTAATTCTACCCATCTGCTCCAACCATTGGATGTCGACCTTTTGGGCCTCTCAGGAAAGTGTGGCGAACTGTGTTAAATGAATGCAAAAAACCCACAAGGGAGAAGGGCAGCCAGCCTTCCAAAATCTGAGTTTCCAAAGCTGCCGAAGAAACTGATTGAGGGCATGAAACCCAAACTGGAAACAGACAACATATTATAGATAAGCCAGCGCGAGGAAGAAGAAGGAAGATAAATATGCCACCTGCAGAGGCATCACCCTTGAAGATTTGGATCTTGCTTATCTTCCAGATGGGCAACGTGGAACATCAAAGGAGAAGGTTCGACGTATAGCCGAAAAACGAGTTGCTAGCCCTCAAATCAAGAGGAGGAAAAGGGGGCGGAAGAATGAGTCGTTCGGCAATGATGACTGTTTGAGCGAAGGTGACATATCATACGCTGAAGGTGAGGACATCATCCAAAGTTTCATGACTCATCTCTTGGACAGATGTTGAATATAATAGATTAGCTATGGTTGTTCAGCCCGTCCACGAAATCATTGCAACTGGACCACCTACTACAATGCTGAGTCCAAACCACAGAATGGGGCCGATGATAAGGAGTGCACTGCCATCACTCCTCTTGCTGATAAATAGGCTCCTGCTGCCCAGAACCTAATGTTGCACAAGAGAATGAGGACTTTGTTGTTGTGAAATACGGTGAGAAAAACCCAGAATCCTGGGCTCAGGTTGTCCGTTTCTGGCGAGAAAGGAGAAACTCCAGCATCAGTCATGACCAGAAAAGGAACTTTTTGGACGTGACCGGATCCTCCTGATGTTGTGTGGTATATATAAGGCACGCCAAATGCGAGAAATCAAACCAAGTGTCTTTGTTGCCGACTTGAAGCTGTGAATCTTCTTGTTATATTCCTTCTTTTTGTGGTTTTCTATTCTTACTCTATTCTTAATTCTTACGAGAACGGTTTGTGAGTTTGTAATAATTTTTGCCACTCCAAGGAACGACAAAAACTGCCCCGACGATCTTTGTTGATAACTCAGGGGATCGCCGGACAAAGAAAGACAATGCCACGAAGTGCTAGCTCAAGCACGGACCATGAAGAAAACGGAACCCCCCTACCCTCGGTAGATGTTACACAATTATACGGGATGACGCTAAGAATACACAAACGTAGGGAAAAAAAAGGTGTTAGTCTGGGCGCCATGTAATTATATTCACCCCGTATAAAGAGAGAACTTAGAAACACAAAAATTACAATTTGTGCTTCCGAAAAGAGATAACCAAAGGTCGGAGGATGCCCCCGTGACCGGAAAAATATATAACGACTCGTCAAACGACACCACCTCATCTGTGTTAAAATAGCAAGATCGACCGCTACCAGAAAACACAAAGAAACCAACCACCAACAATCGACTATCGACGAATGAAATGCGAAGTCAAACGTGATTTGCTAAAAGCAAATATAAATTCACAATCGTCACACCAATGCCAACCCCTAGATGGTAATCGTATTTAAATACAATAAGAAAATACAATGCTAAAATTACTTAAAATATTTAATATGGAAAAGTAATCGAATTGTCAATAGCGAGCGACAACGTTGCTATCTGGCAGGCCAAGCGGTCGTATCTTGTGCTATCAGCGTTCCCATTCAAATAAATTCGCCTAAATCAAAATTGCAGTATTAAAACTACACAAAAAATGGCTCTAAACAAACCGTTTAGATCAAAAAAACATACAGTATGAGGCAACAATTACTACACAGAACAAACTTGTATTTACACACACAAGGAAAATAATTTTGAGTACCAAGGAGTAAAAAAAGTAACAATTACGCACAAATTGCGTAATTGCGGGAGCAATACAAGAAAGACAAAGCATGCCCAAATTTGGTCAAGAGACGACATACCAGAACGGAAATCAATAGAATAGCAAAAATATCGCACTCACCTACGCGAACAAAAAAATCTTCCAACGAGAATTGCGCAAACAAAAAACGAATCCTCACTACAGCCACCTGACCCCCATCCATGGCTATCGCTCCATCACCAACAGGAATTGACCAGCTCCCCTAAAACTCAACCCTCCGCTTCGGCACTTCACAAAACTATTCCCCTTTTTCGAGTCACTATCGCGACCCTGTTATCAAAATCATAGCAACCCGCCAACCTTAGAATTAATGCATGAATCCACCATACAGGGCGTTGCTAAAGTTGTCAAATGCAATATAGAAAAAGTAACGATTCAAAAAATCGTTACAAGTTTTTCTGACGTTTTCCATGTAAAATTATTTTTTAAAGTTTTGTGGGTCCTTCTGGCCATTTTCATATTCTTTATTTAATAAAAAAGTTGATAAAAAGAAGTTCTATTCATTAATTACTTCATACATTACTTCATTCAAACAATTTTAGAAAAAAAAAAGTTGATTGTTTCCTGAAAATTTTTGATTAAAATTGCCGATTTTGGTAACAGAAGACCTTTTCTAATTATTTAGTAAATATAATGTGTAGAATCTAAAGAAGGCACCACAACAATGTGACAGATCCACTTTGGGTGAGTTTTCTATATAAAAATGGGGTTGTCACATTGTTGGGCAACTCAGTTCCCAACAATGGATACCAAATGCCCCTCTTTTCCTATAAGGGATAGAATTTTGCTGAAAGATGGCATTCGAAAGATAAGATGTGTAACTATGTTGAGTAAAATCCCCAGCCTTGTACGTGGAACATTAAGGGAGTTATCGTTAAAAACCTCAAAAAGTGTCACAAAGTTGGAGAGTTTACGTAACGTTTGATTACTTTTAATATTGAAAACCTCAACTATTATATTCATTTATATTGAAATATAATTGATTAAATGCTTTTTTGTAATTTTGGGACTGATTACCTTGAAGGCCCTTTGTCTTCAAGGTCAGGTTTTTTATATTTTCATACTCAGAAAATTGTATTCTTTCCAAATTTGTAAAGAAAAATAAGGTTGCCATTTAAAAAAATTTACGATGACGTCACAGCTCAAAAATAAACAACGATGAAAATATGTCAATCGCAGGAAAAGGATCATTTGAAAAGATATGGTTGATGTGACCGTGGATTTTCTGAGAAAATCCTCCTAAAGTTTTTTATCAAATTTCTTCCAAACTTTATGAGTTCGCAGTATAAAGAAATTAAGATGATAAAACGGATAATCCATATCTGTTTTAATTTGCTCCAAATCTGTCTCATTGGACGATATTGTGTTCTGCATTTTTTGTTTAATTACTGATATTATATTATGCAACTGAAGATTAGAAATAACAAACAGTAGGGAAAGATGGGGGGAAACGTCAACCCTCAATAAAAACGTACGGGTTTCCTTTTTAATTAGCTTTTTTATTTTTTTTAATGTAATTTTTACAATGTTCTTTTCGGAATGCTCTAAAAATTAATAAAAACAGACGACATGAGTCTTGTACGATTTAAGATTTTAAGGTATGCATTCTGTATCAGCGGATGAAGTAGCAATTTCATTATAACGTTATAACTCCAAATCCAAATTGAACGTTTAAATTGAAACATTGCAATAGAACTTGAAAAAGGACGAAAAAATACAGAAATCGAAAAACCATTTTATTTGAACATTGTTTATATTCTTAAAGTCACGAAACGGTATTTTATATTAATTAATTATTTATCATTTTTTTTGGTATCTTGATTTGAAAAGTTCTTTTATGTCATATTGTCTATAAGCTGAATACGTTATTTAATGGGCTTCGTTGAATGCTATATTCGAGAAATTTAGAAAAGAGAGACTACTTTATGATTACTGTGTTAATGATGCTTTCTCAGTAATTATTTGGAAGTACGTATCGTAAAGCATTATTTAACGACAGCGACACGTCCTTGAAGTCCTACGTTAACGCAACTATAATTATTATTCATTAATTATCCGTATTAAGTTATACGGGGTGGCTCGCAAAAGTTCGTGACTCTTATTTTATGAACATCCATTGTTCAAAGCGACAATAAATAATATTATTGACAATGATGTAAAATCAACCCAATGGCGATTTTTACAACAACTTCTATTTTTATTTATTTCAGTTCGAAAATGAAAAATTTTATTTTTTATGAAATACCAATAATTAATTTGGTCGATTACAAAATGTATAAAATACCTTTGTAAATTGTGACCGAGTTATTTGGAGCGATGAAAAATTTGAAAACCTAATTTCATGAAACATTTTACATTCGTTAATTTGTCAATGCATGCGATGTAATCTTTGCGAGCTTTGGAGATTTTCGAATCGGGAAATTTTTTGGCCTGAACTTTAGAAGGTTTCCATTTGTATTAAATTAATTAAAATTTAAATTGCATAATTTTTATTTATTCTTTTTACTTTGGGGAAAATTTCTTATCTCGACTGTAACAAATTGCATTGTAATTTATTAACGGACTTTTTCGGTGCAATTTAAAAAAATTGTGGTCATTTATCATTGGCAACTAAGCGTTACTATTAAAAAAATTTTAACATGAAAAATTTAATAAAAAGATTATATTTGTCTGCAAGGTAAATCTCACAATGAGTTTATTAGTAGGATTCTTGCACAGTTGATCGTGATAAACTTCCTTACTTTGGAACTAAGTTTTGTAACCCTAAGCAACAAAATCTGTGTTACTAGTACATTATACCACACAATGTTGGTACACTTAACAGGCTCGTTCAGAAGAGTAAAATCTAATTAAAAGCTCCCGTTAAATCAACATTGAATTATATTATATAAATATTGGGTTAAGCTTAACTTAATTAAATGTTGTATTAACTATGTACATACATACATATTATATCTATGAAATACTCTGTATATTTTATAATTTTTAAATTTTCTAATTTCCTCTCCAACCAACATGTAAAATTTAGTTCGCGAAACGGAATATTTTTTCCTATTTTAAAAGCTCACAATAAGCAACGCAGATCATTTTAAAACCATTATGCAAGTTTTTCCCAGCCAGCAATTAGGGTCTTTTTTTACTTCACTTTCTAATTGTCAAAGAAAATCAATTCATGAGTGCATGCTAAAAGGGTTCTTATGTATGGTTGGAGCTTTATTGTAGGTGGGTAGACAAAAAACAATGGCCTTTTCGCGTTTAAAAATTTCACGTTCATTTAAATTTTTATAATTTTATTCCAAATTAATTAACTCATATTAATTGGTAATTTATAATATTGTATTGTGTATTTTAATGCAAATTTTGTTATCAAACGAGACTATCGATTTGCTGTAAATCGTAATCGACAAATATATGAATTTCATTACATAGCCGAGTTGGTATGATCATTTGTGCGGTTTTAATATCATTTAAAATTTGCTCTCGTTAGCTAAGTGGAGGGTTTGAGAGATTCCAACAGGGTGGGGTCCCGGCTGCGGTTGGTTGTAACATTGATCCGGAACGAATGACGGTAACCAAGCAATTAGTGGAATGGTAATTACAAGGGCTGTGTGTTTCTGCCGAGTATGAATTTTCAATAGCGAGGTTTTGTGTCACCGCATTCACTGCTGCATGTATCAAATATTATAGACCTATAATGCTGGAGGTACTTCTACTTTTTAATTTGTTTACCATTTTATAATTTAATGCATTATAAGGTATACAGCAAAACAAAAAACAAAAAACACAAATGGAATTTAATGGCACCCAAGTACCACTAAAACATAAATGACGTCACCAATTACATCCCTCATCATCATCTACCTACCCTGTATGATTTTTATATGAAAAGTGTAATGGCATTTTATATTTCAAATTTATTCCACATAACAACGACAGCATTCGCAATTTAACATCAACTGGTTCATGTTGCGTGATATTTGTATATTCATTTAGTTTGAAAGACCTAAATTAGAGATTTAACTCGAATTTTAATTTAAACTTGCTTTTGTAATAGCAATTTTAGTTGTACTACTCTTTTATCACACAATACAACGAATACAGCCAGACGCATTCCTGTTTTCAATAGTCCATCCTAAAATAGGGTATCTAATTTACTTCGTTTGAAATAATTCCTCGATCTGGATTCGAAAGCAATCGTTGCCGAAGCGATTACTTTTGTTGTGTGGATCTTCTATATATTTGATAGTAACTCGATGATTGTCGTCAATTAAGAGCAATTTTTAATAATTTTCAAAATTATTATTTAGAGGTCCATGGCATCGTTGACGCACTAAGCGACGCAACTACAAGCATACTAAAAATTCGTTCGCAATATTTATTATTCCAATAAATTTTGGTTGAACAAAGATCATTCGTTTATATCACGTCAAACATTTTTTTCGGTGTACCCATAGTAAACCATCATAATTACTTTCAAAGATTTATAACTAAACGCTAAAATATTTTATATGAATTTTTAACTCTAGCAAAATAATAACTTTAAATTAAATTTTAAAAGTTAGCTATTTAATTAAACAAAAAATTGAAATTGTTTATTAATTAATAAATATCTAAACACTGCTGAAAGCTTCCACTGAAAAAAATACCAACGAAAAGTTGATTGATTTGCAACCAACAAAGAAATTTCTTAGTATTGATGAAAAAAGTTCATTAATGGCATGAAATAGCATCGTAAATGCAACAAAAAAATTTCATTGCTTTAAAATCAATGAAGTTTTTATTGATATTTTTCCAGAGTAATGTTTTATTACATTAAACAGAGTAAATAAGGGTGAGTGTTTCTCGACGTTAAGCATAGAGATTTTCCTATTTTCTTAAAAGAACTGTTGGTATACAGTGTGAAAAATGTAAGTGGAACGTTCAAAATAAATACTTCCCCGATCATCTGCGGTCAAAATCGTGGGACAAGGCAACTTTATTTTTTCAACGTAGTACATCCTTTCCGGTAGTTTTCAATTTATTACCCCCCCCCCTTTCAGTGATGACGTCATTTTCTCTTCTTCTAAATCACCCCTTGGTTTAGGGTTTCAGTGCTTCTTGAAATATGCGGTTATATGATATTAATTTGTTTATGATTGATGAAAAACTGCAATAAAAACCGAGATGATTGTGGAAATTTTATAAATTTATTTGAAACAAATGAATAACAAAGGAATTTTTTATTTCGCGCGTACCACTTAAATTGTTCGCACTGTCACAAATATGCGGGTATGTGGATATTCATTTGTTTATGTTTTATGAAAAACTGAAATAAAAACCGAGATGGCTGTGGAAATTTTATAAATTTATTTGAAACAAACGAATAACGATTTGATGGAACAGAAAATCAGTAAAAAATTCCCAAAATTGGGAATTTTAATTCGCAACTAAACCAACCCAAACATTCAACTTTTGTGGATATTGGGAATTAGCCTCCATCATAGACTTTTCAGCAATCTGTTAAATCTATATTCATTTGTTTCAAATAAATTGGAAAAAATTTCCTCAAAAATATTAAAAACTATTAAAAAGATACAATTATCTTTATTTGAGTTTATACCTATTATTATTAGTCGTTTATTTTTGTTTTGTTCTCTTGACCTTGGTAAAACCGTGATTACCATGGTTGTGCGGCCTGAAGGCCGCACTGAGGGGGGCAGATCATCAACTTAATAGATTAACAAATTAAGCATTGCATGCAGGTAAACTGATTAGCATTGCAGACACAGAAATGAATTTATAAGATTTAATAATAATTGTACATCTAGTATGCCTTGATTGTGCGGCCTGAAGGCCGCACTGAGGAGACGGATCATTGGCTCAATGGTTCAGTTCAGCGTTACATACTACACACACAAAATTAGGTTATTATACGAGTAATATTAAAAATCGAAAAATCTATGAATTCGTTGTTTTTGTAGTGATAATTAATATTAACGAAATTCCAAAACCTGAAAATTTGGTATAGTTATTTCTAATCATCCTGTATATCTTCTATAATTTCAACTTTTAAAACACTTTTTTAACTCTGAATTATTGTTTTTCGTTCTTACTCAACATTTACAAATTTGATAGCATACAATAGAACCTCTATTATCCGAGTCTTGGTTTTGCGATCTTTCACGTTAACTAAGTTTTTAATATGCCGAACCTGTTAAAATCAACTAACGTGTTGCTCTCTGCTCACATGAAACAGGGGTCTATAGGAGGAGAAGACAAATTAGTGTCGGTAAAAATTTGGAATTGCGGTTTTCGCGTCTTCTTATAGCGGAACATTTTAAAACAACTTAAATTTTGGAATATCGCCTTGTTCCCCATATTCTTCACATATTACGTTATCATAGTAACGGTCTGGTAACCGTTAAAATTGTCACGTTAACATAGTAACGGACTGGTAACCGGTAAATTGTCTCATTACTATAGCGACGGTCATTCAGTTATATTGAAAATCTTCGAAAGTCTCTACTGATCCAAATATACTCCATAGACCGGAGGGTGTCCGGGGGGGGGGGTATAATATATCCCCCAGTTGCAAAAGTTGTCCCGTCGTTTGTTTTTGTTTTGTTGCAATTTCCGCGTTGCATTGTTCTTGAGATTTCTTCTTTTGATCTCCTGATATGGGAAATTGAAAAATTAAAGACTGAAAAATGGATTATCCGCCAATTTGCGGATTTATTGGTAACGTTTATCTTATTATTATAAAAATAACATTTTTTTGTAAATAAATAAAACAAACTTTCATGGATCTCTTAGCACTGTGAGGCATAACGTTATTAATTTTTCTTTTACAATTTATATATGACTAAGGGTATTCCATATACGGAAACGAGGCCTATGTTCAGTTTACATTAGTTTACATCATGTTGTCAGTTTACAAATGTCAGTTTACAAATTTACAAGTGTCAGTTCCCAGTAAACACATACACGTTAATTACACGATTTAATAACGTGTTTGTGGTTGAAAAGACGTTTTACGTTGAAAATATCACGTTATATTTAGGTGATATATTCAACGTTATTTAACTAATAATAAATACACGTACTTAAAACGTTATAGTTAGGTAATATATTCAACGTGATTTTATATTACCTAACTATAACGTTTTAAGTACGTGTATTTAGTATTAGTTAATAACGTTATAACATTATTAGTTAGTAACGTTACTGAAAACGTTATAGTTAGGTAATATATTCAACGTGATTTTATATTACCTAACTATAACGTTTTAAGTACGTGTATTTAGTATTAGTTAATAACGTTATAACATTATTAGTTAGTAACGTTACTGAAAACGTTATAGTTAGGTAATATATTCAACGTGATTTTATATAACCTAACTATAACGTTTTAAGTACGTGCATTTAGTATTAGTTAATAACGTTATAACATTATTAGTTAGTAACGTTACTGAAAACGTTATAGTTAGGTAATATATTCAACGTGATTTTATATTACCTAACTATAACGTTTTAAGTACGTGTATTTAGTATTAGTTAATAACGTTATAACGTTATTAGTTAGTAACGGTACTGAAAACGTTATAGTTAGGTAATATATTCAACGTGATTTTATATTACCTAACTATAACGTTTTAAGTACGTGTATTTAGTATTAGTTAATAACGTTATAATGTTATTAGTTAGTAACGGTACTGAAAACGTTATAGTTAGGTAATATATTCAACGTGATTTTATATTACCTAACTATAACGTTTTAAGTACGTGTATTTAGTATTAGTTAATAACGTTATAACGTTATTAGTTAGTAACGGTACTGAAAACGTTATAGTTAGGTAATATATTCAACGTGATTTTATATTACCTAACTATAACGTTTTAAGTACGTGTATTTAGTATTAGTTAAATAAGGTTGAATGTAACACCTAAATATAACGTGATGTTTTCAACGTAAAATGTCTTTTCGACCACAAATACGTTATTAAATCGTGTAATTAACGTGCATGTATTTACTGGGACGTGTGGTGAGATGACGAGAAGACGCTTTTATGTGGTAATTATTGTAATGACGATTATGTTGTTATCATTTGAACAGGCGATAAGTAGTATTCATTCGGTTGTGTTTTATTGTTTAATTTATTATTATTACAGGTGAATACATTCATACATTTATTTGATTATGGCTTAGCTTTGTTTTTCCTGGTTATTAATTATTATTGTTTAAATAAGAAATGGGTGTTTTAAATAGGCACAGGTGTACTTCATTTTATTAATTATGTAAATTTTGGTTTAAAATTATAAAACTAAATAGGGGAATTACACGATGACGTGGTGTGTTCATGAGTGGTGGTAGAAGACGGTCATTTGAACCTTAGATTTGAACGGACAAGTGGTATTTTTGTGTTTATTAGTGTTTTGTTAAAGTGAAAAAGTGAATTATACAAGGTAAGATTCATATATTTATTTGATTTTGGTTAGGTACAAGGGTGTAAATTAAATACATATAGGTATTTTGAATTGATTTAAGTTATTGAAATTTAATGAAAGCGTGGTTGCACAATAATAAATTGCAATGGGTACTTAGTATGTATGTACATAGCTTTGTTTGGTTTCTGGTTATTAATTATTGTTTAAATAAGAAATGGGTGTTTTAAATAGGCATAGGTAATTCATTTTATTAATTATGTAAATTTTGGTTTAAAATTATAAAACTAAATATGGGAATTACACGATGACGTAATAGTAGCTATCTTTGTGTTGAATTGTAAATAATATCATATCAAAGTGACACATATTTTTATGTTAGGTGCTTAGATTGAAGGACGAAGTAGCTTCGAAGTTCAATTGGAAAGGAAGAGATAAACTCAGTTTTGAGAAGACATCTACCATGTCCACTGTATACGGTGAGATGATGATAACGATGCATTTTTATTGTTTATCCATACATATAATATATGTTTTTAGAAGCTGCTAAAAAAAATTTTCCAAATGACTTAAAAAACGATGTGGTGATAGCAAATGCTGTTAAGGAGTGGCTGAAGCATGCACCCACTAGAATGAAACTGATGGAGGCAAAAAAACCGAAAACACCATCATCAGTTTCTTAAAAATTTTATAATATAATATAGGTACCTTGTAAATAACCTTTAATGTGCCAAAACTACTAATATACTTAATAATACATATTATAATTAAATGGTTTTCTTTGTTTACCCCCTACTGTAGTATAGTAACTATAATAAAAATTAAACAATTTTTGGTTAAGAAAAAATTTTATTTGCCTATAATTAACCATTTTGCTTATTGCGACATAACTTTGTAAGTATGCCTTCCTGTCTTACACCTATATTTCTGATTTAATTAAAAGCAAAAATAAGAAAGTTTTGCGACTTCTGAAAATCTCACTTGCCTATGGTAAGTACACATATTAATTTCAAAATTTCAGTCACAAGTACGGGGTGGGGTGTTCCATGACTTGAAGTCAACAGGCTTGTTCTTAAAGTAGTTGTGTTATGTCCGTTTGTATCGCGGTTTTTAAAGTATTACTTTGACGTTAATTATTTCTGAATCTAACAAAATCCTTATTGTGTTTATTTGGTTAATAAGTACTTAATCACGCCTCAATTATGCGTAAATACAGCCAAACTGTCGTAAGTCGAATTTCTCCATATCTCAAAATTTCAAAAAGAGCTGCAGCAGTTTTTACATGTTAAAATACTTGACTTCTACAAGTGGAATTTTCTGTAACTCGAGTTTATTTTACTGTATTTTGGAGGTTCTACTTATGGAAGTGCAATAGGGCATGAATCAACAACGTTAATGGGCGATTTTATGTACACGTAAAGAATCACGCAATTATCGTTATTGTAATGACGTTCTTTCAACGTGGTAGTATAACAAAAAGATGACGTGTCTTTGTGGTGCAATAAACCTGGTATGTAACACGTTTAATTTACACGTTGCAAACCACGTACTTTGATAACGTTTCTCAACGTCTCAAAATTACCAAAATAACACGTGTATTTTGTGGTGTTACAGTAACGTTTAAAATACGTAATTTTGGACGTGGCAAACAACGTTGAAGTCGGCGACATCGTAACGATTATGCAACGGTTCGGTACTCGGTTTTTTTACGTTTAATTTACACGTTGCAAACTACGTACTTTGATAACGTTTCTCAACGTTTCAAAATTACCAGAATAACACGTTTATTTTGTGGTGTTACAGTAACGTTTAAAATACGTAATTTTGGACGTGGCAAACAACGTTGAAGTCGGCGACATCGTAACGTTTATGCAACGGGTGGTACTAGTTTTTTTTTTACGTGTTTTTCACGTCAGTGTGTTTACTGGGTTACAAATTAGTCAGTTTACATGCTTGCTTTACATTAGCGACAACCACTTCACTTTTTATACTACTGAGTTCTTCTTATTGTTTGATGGTAGGCACGATGGTAAGGTAATCCGAAAACCCTACGAGCTTTACTCCAGGTGGTGTGAGTATTTTAAGGATCTTATCATAACTGACAGTGCACAATATCGGTTCAAGGATAGAGCCCTGGGGCACTCCACCACTCGTAGAAAATCTTGGAATTTTCCCGCTTCGTAGGTTGTGGCCCATCTCTCGCTAATGTAGGAAGATTTATATTGAATAAAATTATCCCCACTCGACCTCCTTCAAATTCTTAAACATCCTTCCTTAGTTATTTCTTTCACTACCTTCATAAAACATATAATTTCAACCCTTAAAGATTTTAATACTCCACCCTGAGCTTGAGCTCATACCAACATCGAATATTGAAGGGCCGAAGTGAATATTTGTTTTTTTTAATCTATCGTTCTCTCGTTCTGGTCATGGCTCACACCTTGACTCATCTCTACAGATTTAAACACCAATACGCACTAAACACATACAGGGACAGTCAATCTCTTGCCTTAATATGTGTTTGTTTAATTTGTTCTAATTACCATGTTTTATCAATTTTTAGTTTTAATAGTTCTACCAAATAAGTGTTTCCATTTTTCCCTAGTTATAAGTTTGCGTTTATATTACATTAATTACATGTCAATTAATTAGTTTTAAGTTATGTCTGTATCCAATAGCAGAATATACTCCCCCGTTGGGTGGTTTAACCCAATGGGGAAACAGGAAAAAAAAATAAAATTTTATTATAAATATGCAAAATACCCATTATTTATATTCACCATTATGATGACCAATGACGTTAAAACATAAGCAACTACTTGAATTTTGACGAATTTTGACGGTTCGTAATATTGCATAATTACAGGTTAGGTATTAGATAAACCACAATACGATAAAAAAGCTAAACAATCACGATTACGCAATTTGTTGTTATGTATTCACCTATGTACGTTTAAAAATTATTATCTTACATTTAAACCTGTAGTTAGTTTAATTAATTATCATATAGGAGCGGGAAATTTAAAACTTACTTGCACTATTACAAACCATACAACAATATATAATTAAAAAAAAAAGTTTGAAAAACCTTATTTTCACAGGAAGTACCGCAAGCTATTCGTGGTATAAAATAATGATTTTCACCCACGTGAATGAATGTTCTGGGGCAAATTATAAATTCAATTTTTATTCTAAGGACTCGGGTAAACTTTATTAAAACTTGTGTTTTCAACACAGGACTAAAAATTCTAAAGATAGGGAGATACAATAAAACTTTTGAGAATTTCTAAAATTCACGTCATAAATAAATAAAATACAATATAACGGCATGTGACATAATTTTGCTAAAGCCAAGCCGAGAAATAATGGCTCGCTCTATTGACTTACTGGGAATGCAAGAAGCCCCTAGGGATGAGTTAAACACATCCAGTTGTAGTAAGTCGTTATTGCGACAATAAAAAAGCAGAAATAAAGTTTTTTAATAAATATTCAAAAAATATTGAAGTGGGGTGAATAATAAATTAATTACGTATAAATGGAAAATAAGTACAGCAGGAATTTGTTAAATCTGTACCAATAAATCAGGGTTTGCCCTACTAACTTACTGAGAATGCAAGATACCTCTAGGGATAAGTCAACACAAGTAACGTTGCCGTAAAGCGGTAGTATCGTGACAACATAAATTTAGAGATAAAGTTTGCTAAATCAAACGATTCGTTTATTTTCTTTAAATTATATACAAATAGGTACATAATTTTATTTGATTATGGTGCATAATATTGTTATTGCATTATGTAGTATGGAAATTTGATGTATTTCATTGGATATTATTATGGTGAATTATATTTTAATTGAAATTCAAATACCTAAAATAAAATTTTAAATTAATTATAAAAATATAATATAATCAATAGTACCACATTAGCAGCGACTTGCTATAAGGAGCCAAGGAGCCAGAACACTACCATAAGAAACCAGCCTCAAGACATTTTTCTAAATTGTCATGAATTTAAATTGATTTATTTTATAACTAACTTTTATTTCAAGCGAGTAAAGGAGCAAACTGGAAGGGGGTCAGGTTCTAAGAGCCAATAACAGAAGATTATCCTCGAGTCAGAGTTAACCCAAGAATTCCTTAGACTACGAATTCAGCTCCCACCTAATCAGATAGACCAACCTTATGGGAATCTTGAAAACACCTGGTGGAGTTCAAAAGGTTATGAACAGATGGCGTCACTAAATTAGAAGGCGGAATAAATGGCTCCACCTCTTAAAGATTCGTGGAACGAATACAAAGAATGAAGAATTACACAAATAATGCAGTTTATTATTTACTACCTATATATTTTATTATATTATGTAAAAATATTTTTAAGGTATTCTATAAAATAATATTTAAAATTATGTAAACAAATTTTTATTTAATTATAATTAACGTGTAGGTACCTTTATACATTAAGAATTAATATTTATTATAAATGCAGGGTAAATGCAGGTTCGGACCTTTGACCCCGACCGAAAGACCGCATCCATAATACCACAGACGTAATTCCGCAACCAAAAATTCCTCAGGGACGAAATACCGCGAATATTAGTTATTGTATAATATCATAATACTCGTATATAAATAAATTATGCAAATGACATAATATATTACATATTATTACAGACTGGAATAAATGCTTTTACGTGATTTTGTTTTCAACAACTTGTAATTTTCAGTTATTTACACTTACGTAGTCTCAAATACCGTTTTCAAACTGGGAAATGGTTAGTAGTCCAAATTTCGCAAACCTTAAACTAATAATCGTAAAATTATTATAGTTGAGGAAATATATTATAATCTACCAAGTAGATTTGTATTGTACAAAACAATATCACAACAAACACCGTCGGATTTATTATAATCCACAAATTTTTCACCCTTAAATTCGAAACAATTTAGTTCTAACTTGTCATGGGATAATACAAGTCTCCTGTGTAATTACGATAAATTTAATTCTGAAGTGGAATGCAAACTTTTGATTGACATATTTTATGAAAATATTTTTTTTGCAATTTTGACTCTGCCGGGTTAACTTGAAAAAAGCCACGAGTCTGCGATTCGAACCCGTAATACTCGCGCTATAATTCAGTCAGCGATCACACGAAACCATTGTTGTGGTTTCACTGTAAAAAAAGCACGTAAAAATACATTCAAATACGTGTAATTTTTACATTCAAAATTATAGTAAAAATACATAAGTATTGTGTATTATTCCATTGATAATAGTGTGAAATTACAATATTATCAATGGAATAATACGCAATATGTATTTTTACTATAATTTTGAATGTAAAAATTACACGTATTTGAATGGAATTTACGTTCTTTTTTACAGTGTTTACGAAAAACTGTTAGCTGGTTTTGAACCGCCAAAAACTTTATATTTCCTTTTCAATAATAAAATATTTTTTACGTTCTTCACGTGCCTATTCGTTACCCGATGTTGACGACCTGTCTCCTGTTTAGAATGTGTTGTGCTTTTGAAATCAGAATAAAACTTTACTGAATCCAGAGTCGAATCAGTTATTTAGCATTAGCAGCAACGCACTTAACCGCTTAAGCTGATGACCGTCTCTTACATCATGTATGATAAAAATATTATATAAATAAATACCAATTATTATTGATAGAAATACTTACTGTATTTCGTCTTGGCGGTATTTTAGCCGCGGTGTTAAGCAGTTTAATACCCTCGACCGAGGGTATATGAACCCCGTCATCCGGCATTTTTTTTATTGGCTCCATGAATATTACGAGTAAGTCGGATGTTAATATGTTGGGGTGGTCACTTAATCGTGCCTGGTACTTAGAACTTATGGCTGAAATTTCTTCCTTTATCGTGTTTATTTGAAGGTCAGATTGTATTACAGCATTGAGAACGTACCAAGGGGAGCCACAAATGTCGCGTAGCACTTTTGATTGGAATCGCTGAAGCCTAGCTATATTAGACTCACTGGCAGCACCCCATAGTTGAGCACCATATGTCCATATTGGTTTTAAGATCACTTTGTATAGCAGTCGCTTATTTTCCATCGAGAGATTGGAGTTACGGCCCATAAGCCAATACATCTTCCGATAAATCAACCGCAATTGAAGTCGCTTACACCAAATGTGTTTGGCCCAGGTTAGTCTTCTGTCGAGATGGAGTCCCAGGTACTTGGCTTCCTCTTGTTGAGGGAGAACATTATTATTCAGTGACACGTTGGGGCATGTACCTCCCCTTAGTGTGAATGTAATATGAACTGACTTGGTGCAGTTAACTTTTATCCTCCATTTCTTCAACCAATCCTCTATCTTGTTTAGATGGTTTTGTAGCAAGTGTGACGCACGATTTGGGTCCGCATGGGACGCAATTATCCCGCTTTAAATAATTATTATTATGTGGTGTGGAAATAGGTGAGTTTCCGAACAAGTTCAAAAATATTCCCGCTAAATTTTAAAGTGATATCTTAAATAAAAGGTGTCTGATATGACTAAAAAAATGTTGTTTACTTTTAGAAGTCATATAAGAAATAATAAACAAATTAAAATATCTCTTTGAAGCCCCCCCCCTCACAGACCCTAAACTGAAGCTCAGCGACCGATTGGAGTGCAACTCGATTGGTTTGCTACTCGAAAAAAAAAATTTAAACCGAAAAAAAATGCTACAAGCTGTTAGAATCGAAAGATGCGGGAGGCATTCAAAGGCAGTTTTGACTCTTGACACTTATTTACTGTTATCAGCGACTTTGAATGTCTTTTACAAATAAAATATTGCAGTAATTATTAACCTATTAAATGTTCATCAACTATTTCGACAAATTGAGAAAACATTCAACAGGATAATCTCTACAATTCGTTAATCCAGTAATCTGTAGATTCGTAGATCTTTTGAACACTGTTTTGGCATCGATATAAATATTCCAAGTTGAATTTTAAAACCGCGCTTTAGGAGGGCACGTAAAGCCGTCGGTCCCCCTGTGTTAATAATTTTACCATCATAACAATAAACAACGGGGTGTAGACACATCGAAAGGAAAGACTAGCAAGCTACCTGAAGTGTAAAAATCAAAAATTCTCGTAGAACTAATTATATTAAGCCGTATATTAAGAGGAAGATTCCTTAATAAAAGTAGAAAAAGAAGAAGCATTTTAAAATTGGGGCTTGGACCCGACCTGACAGCAGTGGTGTGACTTCATGTATGCCAATTTTGATAAAGATGGGTCAAGTAATGGTTGGGAAATTTCCAGAGGATAGTTTTGAAATTGAGTCAACACGAAGGAAGCTTCGCTCGCTGCGCTTCAAAAAATTATTTTGTAAATAGCAAGGTATAATAACAATAAAGAGGATTATACATAGAGGGTCAGCTCTTGTGGAACTACCTGTGAAAAACATTTTGTATATTTTCAGTTCGATAGAAGGCTTTTCAACACTAACTGGTGGACAGGGTTATCACTAAGTTATTGTTATGCTAAAATTTACAATATCTGATAATCACATAACAATAACTTAGAGAAAACCCTGTCCACCAGGTGTTGTGAAAAAGTCATCTATCGCTGATCTATCGAACTGTCCCTCTATATGTGCATCCTCTTTGGTAGCAATTAAAAAAGGTGAGGGCATATACTCTACTATTAAGGGTGCGATTTTATTGACGAATATCAAAGGCTGTTAGAAATGTACGCCACCGTAATTATCTTTACTTAGTTCAACCCGCGCCGCCTACGTTATCTTGTCCATAAAGTAGAGTTGTTTAGTAACCATCGTTATGATGGGTAATGTTTTATTGTATTGTTTAATGAGAACCAAGTTATCACGTTTTGTACTTTGTACTATTATTATTGCATAATTAAATACTATTCCAGAATATACTGCATTCATCATTAACAGGGTCTAACAGGTTATGGGTTACCAGTGAGTATTTTAAAAATACATTTGTGTTAAAACGATAATTGCGAATAAGTGTGAATTTTACGACGCGTGCTTTGGAAACCAGAAATGGCATCAAACGCTGTACGCATCGAAAACTTAAATAAAAACAATTATGATACGTGGAAAATACAAATGGAAGCAATATTAGTGAGAATCGATTTGTGGAATTACGTGAACGGCATTAACAAGAAACCGGAAATGGTCGGTGACACTGACACCACGATTGAAATTAATAAATGGGTTATAAACGACAATAAAGCGAAATCCGAGATTATCCTGTCTATAACACCATCCGAATTGAAGCAAGTTAAAGGTTGTAGCACATCTCGTGAAGTATGGAAGAAACTTGAAAATATTTATCAATCTCAAGGTCCAGCTCGAAAAGCACAATTATTGAAATAACTTACCTTGCAACGAATGGAAAGTGGCGGTGATGTAAAGGCGCATATGGACAATTTTTTTGATGCTGTCGATAAACTACTGGACATGCAGGTAGAAATCAACAAGGATTTATTATCCATAATGTTGCTTTACAGTTTACCACCAAGCTACGAAAATTTTCGATGTGCAATAGAATCGAGAGATGAACTACCAACACCGGAAGCATTGCGTATTAAAATTACGGAGGAAAGTGACGCCAGAAATAACAACGCTCATACAGGTGCGCAAAACGTTATGCTAGCAAAGAAAACGGAACGATGGCGAAGCAATTACAATAAACCTCGGGAAAATGCAACTGCAAAAACCTCAAACGGTGGAAAATTTAACTTTAAGTGTCACAAGTGTAGATTATTTGGACACAAGGCTGTCGACTGTCATGTCGGAAAGTCGAAACAATCTTATGCAAACCACTCCGAAGAGATGTTCCTCACATCGGAAGCATATCGAATTGGAATTGATAAACAAACATCAATTTGGTGTTTGGATAGTGGAGCTACGTCTCATATATATAAAGACTCGAACAATTTCGTGGAATTTAGTGACTCGAAACGCGAAAATTTGAACCTTGCTAACAATTCATGTACAAAAATTGTTGCAAAGGGAACAGTTCGAATAAATGCAAATGTTATTGGTGAATCGCGGAACTTTAAACTGTGTAATACTTTGCATGTACCCGATTTACGCACGAATCTAATGTCAGTAAGCAAAATAACTAATAACTGTAATAAAGTGTTATTTGAAAAGGACAAAGCATCAGTTATCGGAACAAACGGTGAAATTAAGTTGGTAGCTGATCGCGTAGGAGACTTATATTGCGTGCGGGTAAATAATGGCGAGAAACAATCATCAAACGTAGTGCAGAACGTCGCGGAAAGTCAAAAGACAGACATCTTGTCTGAACCCAAATCCTCGAGTGAAGTGGCCATGACGTGGCATCGAAAAATGGGACACCTCAACTTCAGAGACCTTTACGAAAGTGCTCGAAAAGGTACAGTCACAGGTTTTGACGAAGGTTTGAGTACCAAAAACGAAAATCTGGAATGTGAAGTTTGCATTAAAGGTAAAATGACTAGAAATTCATTTCCGAAGAAGTCTGAACGAAAGTCAAACATCTTGGAAATCATTCACACCGACGTCTGCGGACCAATGAGGGTGGAATCGCATGGAAAGTCGAGATACTTTATAGAATTCATCGACGATCATTCACGCTGGTGCGAAGTACGTTTTTTCAAATCAAAAAGTGAAGTACTGAAAATCACCCGAGACTATGTCACAATGGTTGAAAATCAAACTGGCAAGAAAGTCAAATTCATACAATCGGACAATGGTACCGAGTACATAAATAATGAATTCGACAACTTCCTAAAAGAGAAAGGAATCTTGAGACGCTTGACATCGCCTTATAATCCTGAACAAAATGGCATCGCCGAAAGAAAAAACCGCACACTGGTTAGTATGGCCCGATGTCTACTAATTCAAAGTGGGCTGCCTACAGCATTTTGGGCGGAAGCCGTACTGACGGCAAATTATACCCGAAACCGCTGTCCTACCAAAAGTTTGAACGGTAAGACCCCTTTTGAATTGTGGTACGGAAAACCACCAAATGTAAGCAATTTTCAAGAATTTGGATGCAATGTAATTTCCATGTACCGAGAACCTCGACGGGGAAAATTTGACACCAGAGGCAGAAACGGAGTTTTCCTTGGATATTCAACTGAGGCAAAGGGCTACCGAATATGGTTAACGAATGAGAAGAAGTTTGAAGTAAATCGAGAAGTCAAATTTCTAAATAACCAAGAAAGGGTAAGACAATTTTCAGACAAATTTCCCAACGACGAACCTACTCAAGTCGATTTTGGAAAATTTCGAGAAATAATTACTGAAACCAATGAAAATGTCGATCGAGACGTTACTTTAGAAGAAGGAAGCCAAGACCCAGGTGAAGAAGTCGAAGTGCCAGAAACTGAAGACATCGTACCAGAAAACGCAATGGTTCGAGGCCCTGGCAGACCCCAATCAATAAGGAGCGGCTCCAGAGGAAGGCCAAGGAAGGTATACAATATGGTAGCCAGTACCGCAGAAGGACCCGAAGAGACCTTCACGGTAGAAGTACCAATGAACAAAGCCATCAGCGGCCCGGATGCTTCAGAATGGTATGACGCTATGGTAGATGAAATCAAATCTATTATCAAAAACGAAACATGGACACTAGTCGATCGTCCGACACAACGAGAAGTAATTGGTAGTCGAATGGTGCTGCGAAACAAACTCACTGCAAAAGCTCGACTAAGCACGATTAGGCTGATCACAGCGCTAGCTGCCAAATACAAGATGAAAATGGATCAAATCGACGTAGCAACCGCATATCTAAACGGTGATCTCCATGAAACAATATACATGGAACCACCTAGGCAGTTAACAAAAATTTTGAACATCATTTCCGAAGAGGACAAATCCGCCATAGGTATGAAAGCGAAGAAAATGATGGAAGACTTGCAAATGGGTGACAAGGTATGTCTACTCAAGAAGTCATTGTATGGATTGAAACAGGCTGGAAGAAGTTGGTACGAAAAATTGAACAGTACACTTCAAAAGCTCGGTGCGAAGCCTACGAAATGTGATCCATGCTTATACCGCAAGAATCAAGGGGAAGATTCGGTATTCGTTATTGTGTATGTCGACGACATTTTGATCGTTTCACAGAATAAAAAAGCGATCGACGACTTGAAGAAAGAACTCGCTGAAAGCTTTGAACTGACCGACAAAGGAGATGTCGGATACTGTTAGGGAATTCAATTTTCTCGCGATGGAGACAGAATTATTTTAAATCAAGAAGGTTACATAGCAGAGTTGTTGGATCGATTTGGAATGCAAGACTGCAACCCCATCAGTACCCCCATGGAAAATGGACTGAAGGTGGAAAAGCCAACCAAAGTTTCAACTGACGAAGAAACAAGATTACCGTATCGGGAATTGGTCGGTGCCCTAAACTACTTGGCTTTAGCTACGAGGCCCGACATCAGTTTTTCTGTAAGTTATCTGAGTCAATTTAACAATTGTTACAGGAAAGAACACTGGACAGCAGCAAAACGAGTTCTACGTTACCTGAAGGGAACGGCAGATCTTGGAATCGTATATGAACCTGATAGTAAAGGACTACAAGGGTTCGTAGATGCAGACTGGGGTAGTTGCTCCATAGATAGACGCTCATATTCCGGCTACTCTTTTATCCTAAGCAACGGTCCCATTTCGTGGGAGTCTAAAAAGCAAAGGACTGTGGCCCTTTCCTCCACAGAAGCCGAATATATGGGAATGGTCGAAGCTGCAAAAGAGGCAATCTACTTGCGCGAATTGGTGACAGAATTGGGACTCAAAGATCTCAACGAGATCCAAGCTTACAATGACAATATGAGTACTTTGAAACTTGCTGAGAATCCTACGTTTCACTCTAGAAGTAAACACATTGACATTCGCCACCACTTCATACGTGATGCAATCGGAAACGGACTATTAAAGGTATCGCACGTTGGCACTGAAGAAATGCCATCGGACATTCTCACAAAAGCCTTGCCGAAGGTGAAACATTTCAGGTGCATTAAAATGTTAAATCTCGGGAGTGTTGTGTGCTCGCGTTCGTTGTCGCGGTTTGAGGGGAAGTGTTAGAAATGTACGCCACCGTAATTATCTTTACTTAGTTCAACCCGCGCCGCCTACGTTATCTTGTCCATAAAGTAGAGTTGTTTAGTAACCATCGTTATGATGGGTAATGTTTTATTGTATTGTTTAATGAGAACCAAGTTATCACGTTTTGTACTTTGTACTATTATTATTGCATAATTAAATACTATTCCAGAATATACTGCATTCATCATTAACAGGGTCTAACAAAGGCGAATACAATAGGGGGTAAGGGGGGTTACTACTACCCCAGGAATTTTCAAACATCGTAAAACAAACTAATTAAATGCACTACAATTGCTAATCAAATTAAAAATTTTATCGCTTGTGCGCTATTATAAAATAGATTACCCCGCACCCACCCTGAAGCTTCACTAATTATCGAGAAACTTACTATTGTGGTGTTTTTCTATTGTATTCAAATCATACCCCTAAAAATTATTTGTTTCCTACGTGGTAATCCGAGATTAATCGAAGATCAATATTCATCATAGAGTTATCCTTTTTTTTCAGTTGCATTTAAAATGAACTCATTATCTAATGACTTATACTTGTTTTCAATTATTATGTGGACTGGACGACCAATGCTCATAAGGCTCTGTACATGACAATGCGCAATTTGGGATCATAAGATTTGGAACTAACTTATACCATTAGTTAATAGAACAAAACTTATAAAATATCTTTTTTTTAACCCAATTACCCTCCCCCCAGTTAATTTGTATCTTAGAGAAGTAATAAATGAAAGCGAAGGAATTAAATAACAGAAGTTCATGTAGGAGAAAAGTTTGTTCAATTAAGGGGTAGCTTATAGTCAAAGAGTGGATTGGATGTTTGAATGAACATCGAGCTGACGAAGAAGGAAATATTTCAGAATTGAAATCCTTTATTATGCATGATAATGCTCCGGTCGCTACAAGTTTCAAAAACAGATTCAACCGACGTACATTTTTCGAAACTGGTAGTCTTCGCAATACCTTCCAGCATTTCATTATAGATGGATGTTTTGGAGTTTGGAGAATGGATTTTTTTCAAATTTTTAAATTAAAAAATAAAACTTGATATTATTTTATGCAATGCTGACAACAATAGCCGAAAATTAAATTTTGAAATAACAGTAACAAATTAATAGTAAATTAATTGGAGGGTCTATTAATGTAACGCATTACAAAAGATACCATTAATTATTGTAAAAATAAAGGGCACATATCAATAACACCGGCGGACATTCAACGTCTACGCCCTGATATGAATATGTCGTTGCAATGGGAGAATGCAATTTCTTAATGAGTAAATGTTAAAATAAATAAAATGCCGACAGATATGTATAAAAATGTAAACTATAATAGAATAAGCTTAGCAAACCAAATTTTGATATCTCTAACTGTTTTATTTTTAATGACAGCTTACTTAATAAAAGTTCTCTTTAGATTCTATTCATAAGTGCAAGAATTGCATATGGAAGCTAAAGGTATTATTAACATAAACGGAGGAAAGTTTAACAGGTGGAGATATACAAGCTGTGAGTAAAGTTGAAAATTATTTAAAATTTAATTAACGGAATTGTTTTTTTAAATATTGTCTCATTTCAATATAGTCATAACCACGAGAGCTTTTTCTAACTCATTACTCATACTCGAACTCTCGAGGTTACTACTTAATTCAGAGTGTTATGAAAGACTTTAAGTGGAACGCCCTGTATATTATGAAATTGTATTTTGTTGTTTTTGAAAATGTTAGTTGGACAAAATTTATTATTACAATGTTGTAACTATATCTATAGTTTTGTATCCATTATTAAACAGTTTTGACAATTATTTCTTTATACAAAATGTAATTTTAATTGATGGCATACATGATTGCAAATTAATACAACTAATTACGTCTGATTACCCATAGATGTACAATCGATACAGATATTAAACAGGAACTGTGTTACATATTCATATTTCAATTTATATAGAGTACATACCAGATAATTATTCGCTAATATCAACAAAATAACTGCTCATTTTTAAAAATGATAGTAGAGAAACTCTCAAAATATACCAAAAACGTATTTTTAAGAGATTAAAACTTTCTGATTAAAAATTAGCGAGTAATTATGACCCGTCTATGTGATCGACACCAATTAAATTATGAAATTAAATATCTCGAGAACTACTTAACCGATCTTATTATTCTCGAGGGAAAAGAAGGGTTTGTTTATACTGAAAAATTAATATTAATGAATTTGTTTTCATAAAATTGATATTTTCAAAGTTATGGACTATTTTTGCCAATTAGATGCGCGTTTTTAATTTCAAGAAAATTATTTGCATTTGCTGCAATGTAACAATTTCGACATTGTTGGTCATTTAAAAATATACACGACTATTAATTTCCTTACTGAAAAATCAAAAATATCAAGATTTTATAATTTATAATAAAAAGTAATTGTACATCTGATATTATGCTCATTATTTCAAAAATAGAAAAGCAAACCACGGACGGTTCTTTAATGGTTCGCAAACTAAAATGAATTTATTTGATATACTGCTGCATTAGACAAATAATGTCGTCATGCTGTGCAATCAAAGCCGCAGCTATATGACATTAATGTTTAATATTATTATTTATCAATGGTTATAAATTTAGGAAAGATTATACACCATAATATATTACGAAACCGAAATTACAAAACCAAACTGCAGTTTGGTTACAAATTACACTAACGCCATCTATTTTTCAGAACAAATTACTGTTTTTTCCCAAATGGATAATCAATGGTTGAGCAAATTCTTGAATGTAAAATTACAACTGTGGCATCATTTTAAGTTAGGCGCTGATTTATATGTCGGAAAGCCATAAACAAAGAAATCGTTTTACCACAAATGCCCTGAAAATTCAAAAAACTCGCTAAATGACGTTTATTTTAATAACAAAGTCGTGATGGGAATCTATCTGAAAATTTGCATCGGTTGTGCTGTGGTGCATAAAAAGAAAAGAAGCCCTGGGCACCAAAATCGGAGTCCGGCGTTTAAATATAAAATATAAAAATAAAAAATTCCTTCAGGAAATTTGTTAGCTTTCTCGCTAATTTTATTTTCTAACATCCTAAATGTGGTTATAAAATTAAATTAACTACATAGGTAGGTATTTAATAAATAAACCAATTAGAGTTCCACGTTGCTACAGTTCTACAACTATTAACAATTATTTATCTTTTATTATTATGTAAATTTTAATTAGTACAAAATTTACCTAATTGCTTCTTAATTTAAATGCACCTACGAGTTTGTTACACGAAGTAAATAATTAAATTTTATTTTAATATATTCGTTATTACAGACTTAATTTTCATTATTCTTTTTATGAGCGATAACAATGATTATCATATCACAAGTACATCTTAATGGTATTATCAGACACGCCTTTCGTTGTTTTTGCAGCTCATCAGCGAGAAGTAATCAATAATTTTGCCGGAAAATTACTCATGGCTATTTGCATACAAATTCATACAGTTTACCGAACTAATTTTCAATCTTCGGCAATTATTATGACTGGATATTGATTGGTGATGGATTGTAATTTTTGAAAAAATAACCACTAGAATATTAATAACCCAGTGTAAACATGTTACTGTTCTCAACAACTCTCCCACTTTGAGTAACTGGAGATAACTACACCCCATTAGATCCTATATAATCAATCAATTTCGAAATTACAGGAAAGCTGCAGGCAAATTAATAGTTAATTAATATCTACTATATACACAGGCAAAAGCTTCGAATAAAGTACATTTTTAAATTTAAGTTTTCAAAGAAAAAGAATTATTTCGAAGGGCTGTATTTTTGAAATTATTTTATATCCCCGTTAGTACTTGTGAGTTTATCTTTTTACTTTTGTTTCATTGCATAAAATGTTATCAGCCAAGTCCGAATTTGCACAATGGAAGAAGCGCCTTTCAGAAGAAACTGTGGATGTTAAAATTTGAAGTAATGTTATCTCAGGCGTTTATTCAAAAGTATGCAAAGCCCACCATTTTAGTACATTTTTAAAATTTAAAATATAAAAATAACTTTAGCAGCGTTTTCTTCCTTCAGGTACAAGAGATAAATGATTAATCAATAGGTATTTTAGCTGTAATCTAACTTGAGGAAATCCGTATATTAATTATATCTCATTTATATACTTGCACATTTACATATCTAATCAGAAATTTGCATACCTACAATCTAAGAACCACTAGGAAGGTTTTAACAAAATTATTTTAAAATTTCGTGTCTTCGTATTAACATAGTTTAAATAAATCGGAATTTACATTCACTAAAAAGGTTAACTGCGATGATACAATATTTTCGAGTACAGAAATAGAAGAGTGTTGGAAATTTGCTTGAGGGCTTTTATACGGTTTCCCCAACATAGTTTAATTCCGAGATCGCACTGAAAACTTTTTAAAAAGCAAAAATTTGTATTCTCGTTTTTGATTTACTTCACTCACCCTATTTCGATTAAAAGTTGAAATTCAAAGCAATTCGGCGAATTAATTGTAACATCGCATTTAAATTAATTTTCGTTTCAGCGGAGTGCATTGCAATTTATTATTTACCGCAAGGTTCTCAAATTACGATCGGGAGCCGTTCAATTACGTCAAATTATTGTGAACATTTTTTTGGATTCTGAATTATTGTAGAAAAAGAGCAAATATAAGCACAAAATATTTATTAATTTTGCGTCTTATTTTTTATTTTTGTTTCTTAAATTTCTTATGTTATTTTACTACTTATCTGTAATTTATTTTCGTCGGTCTTTTCTAGTATCATTAAATTTGTTGTATTTTATGTATCTAAAAATAGAATAGCAATTCGAAACAATACTATTTAATACGTATACACTGGCGGTGAACAGTGGCGGTGAGTTAAAATACATCACCGAAAAATTTAACTTGTAAGTTAAATTTCCCCCCCCCCCTCATTATAGCAAACTTAGAGTTAAACAAGTTGTTAGTTAAAAAAACCCCTCAAGGCAGTACATTCGCAACGTTACATTGATTTTAAACCCCCCTTTCCAATCGGAAGAAACAAATGTGTTGTTGTAGCATCTATACAGAGTGTTCTCCTCTCCAGTGCGGCCTTTAGGCCGCACAGCCTAAGTAGTAATGTTTACACCTATCTTATCATATTTATGCTGATTTTAATATGTATTTTGTAGAACCTTTAGCAATAATTGTGCTTTTATCAATTATCTTCTCATTTATTTATTATTTTTTTACTAGTGTGAAGCAAGTAGGTACAATGGTCCAATGAGAGATGCATTATGAACAAATAAATAGTAGGGGATGGTATTTTATGGCCGCACTGGTTCGTCATTGTCTGGATTGTGCGGCCGTTATGATTCTGTGTTGATTGCAAAACATTCCAAAACAATGAAGAGCTCATTCAATTTTTTTCAATTATTAGCGCGGTCTTTTAAAATTTAAACATAAAATATAAACAAAGTAGTAAAACAGGAAAGAGAGACCGAAGGTTGATCTTTTAAGATCGAGATGGGGTGATTTAGCAGAAATTTTAAAGGTTGACCGGTTAAGGTTTAGGGAAGGAGGGGAGGTAGAAAAAGGACGCGGGTACCATCTTGAAATCAGGGACAGAAGGTTTTTAGTTAGGAGACGTGTAACACTGGTGCTTTGTGACAAAGAAATTTATTCTAATTTTTCATTTTTGTAACATCCTAATAAAGAAGGCGATTATAGTGAAATATTCGACTATACCGGGGATCTACAAGTAAGTTACGATTTAAATCTAAATTTGTTTTGATATATTTATATTTCGTGAAACAAATTACCACGAGGGTTTTCACCTGTTGGATTTTTCCGATGAATTTTCTAAAATGTTATAAATATTGCTTTATTCAATGAGGGCTGTAAAATACCAAGTTAGATTTTTAATCAATAAATCATTAGAATGGTTGATGATCGTAATATTAGGCGATTCATGCAAAATCCAGTGGGCGACTGGGAACGTGGTGAATTTATTTTGAATTTATACGCAGTACTTCAAAGAATTCGATTTGTTTATCTCTTATTATAAAAGGCCAAGTCTTTCTTTCTTTCTGTCTGTCCCACGGAAATACCCGAAGCAAACCGAACTGAACCGAACGCACAACGTATCATCCGATCAATGTATCATCGGATCAACGTATCAACGTATCATCGTATCAACGTATCATCGGATCAACGTATCATCGGATCAACGTATCAAGGGATCAACGTATTTAAATTTCCTATATAGGTGAAAAATTATTCGTAATAGTTATAAGCAGATATGCTATTGAATCGATGAGCGTTGTGTACCTACATTGTAGGGCATTGGTAAATAATTAATCAGTTAATCCGATTATCCTACTCAAAATTACTATATAAGCAGAATTACATTATAACGAAATAATAAGTGTTGAACGTCAACGAAAAATGTTTTCAGGTGAATTAATAAAGGATGTGGAACAGGCGCTAAAGAGGGCCTTATCGTTCGGAAAATACGAAGATTTTGAAGTCAGAGAAGAATTCAAACGAGCTACTATTAATTCGTTAAAGGAGGCACGTGAGTTTAGCAGCAATGGAATGCGTAAAATTGATTTAAATATTGCGAAAAAAAAGTGGCGGAAAAACGTATAAGAAACAGAAAAAGAGTGGAGAAACTGATTGCTGCCGAACAGAAAAAGAAAAAAAAATGGACCGGAAATTACGCGAATTTCGAAAGCGAAAGCAAATTGCCAATATGACGTCAGAACAAATTATTCAACATCGCGAAAGAAATCAAATTGCCAACATGACGTCAGAATAAATTGAACAAAATCGCAAACGAAAGCAAATTGCCAACATGACCCCTTCGCAAATATTACATCGTTCACGTAGTCATGCAATTCGCCGACAAAATCCACGAAGTAAAAACGCAGCTGTTCTTGAAGTAGGTAACGTTGTAGAACCAAATGTCGACGTTCATAACTGTATTTTTACACTACCAGAAAAGTACACTACCACAACTACCAGAAAAGTAGTTGTATAGAAGCCTAGGAACCGCTGCTAAAGCAAGTTCCAACTTGTTTTGAGGTGGATCCATCCTCTTCCTTCTCTTTTATTTACAACTTAACTTCACTATCCACATCAAGCCACTGCTGTGGTTTAAATAAAATAATAAATAATTAGTGCAGATTATCTGATTATGTGATTTTACATTATATGGCCACCAAAAATAACCAGATAATAACAACTTTCCACACCAGAAAGGTAGCTGTATCGGCAATTTACATTACCGTTGGTAGCGCCACCAGCAACAACAATATGGCCGTGTTTAGACGTATATTTCGAAATTCAAAATCATATTCTAGTGAAAATTTGCAACATTTCAGTATGGTATTAAATTTATTATAATATATGTTTTGTTAATTTGTTGATTTTGTTATGTCTTGAGCCTGAAGAACGAATTTTTATTTTCATTTAATACGTCACTTACTAATCTAAAATTCTCCCGCATGGTGGCGTTTGCTTAATGTAAATTGCGAATAGAAGCCTAAGAACTGCCGCTAAAGAGAGTTCCTCCTTGTTTAATTTTTGTTATCTGAAAACAGCTGTCATACAATAAGTCAGGGGCGTACTGGATCAAGTTATTCACGAGGGCTTAGATTTTTCATATCGATCGTCAGCTATAGCGGTTAAGTGCGTTGCTACTAATGCTGAATGCCTGGTTACACTCCGGGCTCAGTAAAACTTTATTCTGGCCATGTTTATTACTTTATAACTTTATTCTGACCATATTCATTGTATGTTTACTACAATGTGTTACACAAGAAAACATTTTACATCTGTTTTGAGAGGTGACATATTTTACATTCGATTTGTATTTTTTCGCTTGTTTATGTACATTTTTCTTTATTACAGTCTTGAAAATGACCCCGATAGAGGGTCGCAACTAGTCGATTCAAAACGTAGTCTTTCTTTAACACGTCCCCTGATATCCAATATCCTAGTAAATCATATCCTTGGAACAATAGCTTATCTTCACTTTATTCTGGCCGTTAATCCCTGCGGCAGTTAGACCAGTAAGCCACGTATCAAAGAGTAATATTGGATCAACGGACAATCGTATCATGGTATAATCGTATCAACGGATCATCGTATAAACGGATCATCGTATCAACGGATCATCGTATCATCGTATCAACGGATCATCGTATCAACGGATCAACGTATCATCAGATCAATTTGCTTATATAGGACATCGCCCCATGAGTATAGTAGATGTAACAGTTTGGCTAATTTTTCGCGCGTTAAGTAAAAGTAAATTATTAACAATGGCATTAATCGAAAACAAATCTGCTTTCAAAACTGTAAAGAATGTGCAATTTGGCATTTTTAGTCTGGAAGATATTCGTAGCATGTCTGTCGTCCCAGAAGGTATATAAATCATGTAGAAATTATGGAAGGAAGTCTTCCAAAAGTGGGCGGCCTGATGGATCCGAGCATGGGAGCGTTTGACAGCACTTTACCATGTCAAACATGCGAAGGCGACCGGGACACTTGCCCCGGTCACTTCGGTCACATCGAATTGGCCAAACCGATCTTTCACGTTGGCATGATTAAAGATGTCATGAAAGTTTTACACTGCGTCTGCTTTAATTGCAGTAAATTGTTGGTGAACCCAAAAAAACAAAACCACTTCGAACACGCTCAGAAGATAACTGCAGACGATTCCAAGAAACGCTTAGAACTAGTGTACGGTTTGTGCAAAGAACAAACAATATGTCACGCGGATGGTGGATGTGGAAATCATCAACCTGTAATTAGAAAATCGGGTTTCGATTTGACGGCCGAATGGAAGGAATCCGACGGAAAGGTTCCACAAGAAAATAGCAGCGGTTCCTAGGCTTCTATACAGCTACCTTTC
Organism: Podabrus alpinus; assembly: GCA_932274525.1. NCBI lineage: Eukaryota > Metazoa > Arthropoda > Insecta > Coleoptera > Cantharidae > Podabrus > Podabrus alpinus. Next base: position 69,123,268 of record OW026454.1, read on the forward strand.
TGGTGTGAAAAGTTGTTGTTGCTAGTTATTTTTGGTCGACATAATATTTATAATGTAACATCAGATAATTCGATAATCTGCACCAATTAAATATTTCGAGATAACTTCTTATTAGGGTATCAACGTCTTACGGTATCAACGTCTTAACGGATCAAAGGATCAACGAATCAAAGGATCAACGGATCAACGTATCAACAGATCAACGTATTGCTGTGACTCAAATGCACCAACAAAAATGTAAAAGAGTCAATTTCTAACTTAATTAAAAATATTCAAAGAACTTGACCTACTTAAATAAATTTAGATTGAGGAGATAAAACTTACACACTATTTTACAATATTACAAGCAAATAAAGATCTCGAAAGATCAGAATGCCAATGATAAAACTGTTAAATAGAGTCATAAATGAGATGTACACATCAAAATCTCAACAAAGGATATTTTAAATCAGAAATAAGAAGTTTTGCTGAGAATTGTAATCAGTAAAACATAACCTATACAAATTCTGTACTTTGAATTGAAATTACTTTAAAAATAACATGTTTCATGAAAAACTGGTGACATAAAAATGTATTGTATAATTCACTCCATGTGAAAATTGTAATTTTATCTTGTAAATCTGTAAAAAGGTTTATAATGCTCATAATCCTTTGAAACGTGATAACAAAATTTTGTGATAAGAAAGTGCTCAAATCCAATGCGAAAAGTGCTCACAACTATAGCTCCTGTACTAGAAAACGTCGGGAAATAAATGGAAAAATCATCTCATCAAATATAAAAGCGATCCTGAAAATTTAAAGAGATTTAGTCAACATAAAATTTTATGAAGTATGAAATTGACTTACAGATAACCAAAATTCGACCAATTTTCGAAATTTGCGCAGAAAATTATCAGTTGTAATTTAACGCTTGAAACGACAGGACGTGTGTGGTTCAAAAGTGCAAACTCAAAGTTAAAATCATCCAGATGTCCAACGCGCCGAATATTTGTTAAAAGTTTGATAATGAGGATTATCTAAAAATGGCTACCAATTAGTTAGGACATCTAAGCACCAATAATGTGTTAATTTCGACTCACCTTTCAAATATCCTGAAAGTGAATATTCCAAAACAACTCACCCGTATTCCAGCAAATTGGAACAACTGATCAACAAGTCAAAAGCTTGATAATCAACACCGTTTAGTCACTTTTAAACAGGAGCGAATTTCATTTATCAACTTCACAAAGTATGACGTTAGTTGAGTGCATCGTAACGGAGTGCGCGCCAATCGAAATAGTGTTCAGTACGCATGCTTTTTAAAGAAGCAGGATATTCAAAAGGTATTTGAAAAACTTATCATTTTATTAAAAATTTGGCCTTAAGCATTTAAAATAAAAGGACATGAGATAATCACTATCCTATTTGAAGAATTCATCAACAAAATATTTTTTATTATTTACATTTTCTACGACAAACAAATTTTATTACAAAAACATTTCAAACCGTTACTGGAAAACGGAAGACTTGGGGTCCATCCAAGCAAGAAGAAGAGGAAAAGGTTTTGAATATTGATATTTTATAATTGTGTATTTTTGCCAACAGATAAAATTTATCTGCATTTATTTGTTATTTTGAAATTTTGGTACTAACAATTTATTTGATTAATATAAACTATTTTTGATTTAAAAGCAATCTTTTATTAATTCAATTACAACAACAGTGAGGCATTCTAATTTTTGAAATCAATCATAACAAAGGTGAATCACGTTTATCTCTTCGATCAAAACAGAATATTTCATTTATTATTCTATCAGCAATTTTAAGCATTTACAACGAGTTTGTTTCAACCAAAGAAGTTTCATCCCCTAATTGAGTCTGAACCTACCATACTCTGAGGAGACTCGTGACTGAGCTAGTACGAATGGGACGAGGTGGTGAATTTTTTTTGTAAAGTTGGACCCTCGGAAACTTAATTATTTACTAATTTATAAAATTTTCTTTCATTTGAAAGTGGCGCCCAAGACAAAACCCGAGGTGTACAATTTATGATAAAAAGTACACAGCAGTATCAACAGATCAACTTATCAACAGATCAACTTATCAACAGATCAACGTATCAACGTATTTAAATTTCCTATATAGGTGAAAATGTATGAAAATAAAATATAACTTATATTTGGTGTGCATTGAAAATAGATAATCTGCACTAAATATATTTTTGCGGTTGGTATTTATCATTTACTATATAATCAATAATAAGCAAACTTTTCCATTCCATCCGGAACTTTACTTCTCTGTAATGTACGATCCATTTCTTAAGGTCGATCAATCCTAATCTTTCTCTTTTATTTACAACTTAACTTCACCAATCACATCAAGCCACTGCTGTGGTTACAATAAAACCGGATCAACGTATCAACGGATCAACGTATCAACGTATCAACGTATCAACGTATCAACGTATCAACGTATCAACGTATCAACGTATCAACGTATCAACGTATCAACGTATCAACGTATCAACGTATCAACGTATCAACGTATCATCGTATCAACGTATCAACGTATCAACGTATCAACGTATCAACGTATCATCGTATCAACGTATCAACGTATCATCGTATCAACGTATTTAAATTTCCTATATAGGTGAAAAATTATGAAAATAAAATATAACTTATATTTGATGTGCATTGAAAATAGATAATCTGCACTAAATATATTTTTGCGGTTGGTATTTATCATTTACTATATAATCAATAATAAGCAAACTTTTCCATTCCATCCGGAACTTTACTTCTCTGTAATGTACGATCCATTTCTTAAGGTCGATCAATCCTAATCTTTCTCTTTTATTTACAACTTAACTTCACCAATCCCATCAAGCCACTGCTGTGGTTACAATAAAACCGGATCAACGTATCAACGGATCAACGTATCAACGTATCAACGTATCAACGTATCAACGTATCAACGTATCAACGTATCAACGTATCATCGTATCAACGTATCAACGTATCAACGTATCAACGTATCAACGTATCATCGTATCAACGTATCAACGTATCAACGTATCATCGTATCAACGTATCAACGTATTTAAATTTTCTATATAGGTGAAAAATTATCTAAATAAAATATAACTTATATTTGGTCTGCATTGAAAAAAAAGTTGTTATTTTTGGTCGCCATATTATTATAAGGTAATATCAGATAATCTGCACTAATTAAATTTTTGCGGTCACAATCACAATTTCGAAGGTTCTGATTAGATTTGAATTATGCGGACAGACGGACAGACGCGGAGCCAGATCATAAGGGTTCTTGCTATACTTTGTATAGATGCCTAACATGTAGTTTATATAGGGAGACCTCTTTGAAAATATCTTTAACTTAGTAAATTTCTTTCGAACATTTGCGTATTTGTAAATTGCATTAGCGAATCGAAACAACGGATTAACAGATTAACGCAATACTATATAGACGAAGTATCTCTTATTATAAAAGGCCAAGTCTTTCTTTCTGTCCGTCCCACGGAAATACCCGAAGCAAACCGAACCGAACCGAACGCACAACGTATCATCGGATCAACGTATCATCGGATCAACGTATCATCGTATCAACGTATCATCGTATCAACGTATCATCGGATCAACGTATCATCGTATCATTTTGTCTATATAGGACAGCTATTTCCAAAAAAGCATTATGTGAACTTCCATGATGGATAATGAAAATTTTGAAAATCCTGCTGCAAAGCGACGGCGATTGAATCGTGAGAGAAAAGCACGTACAAGAGCTAATAACACATATTATAAAAGGCCAAGTCTTTCTTTCTGTCCGTCCCACGGAAATACCCGAAGCAAACCGAACCGAACGCACAACGTATCAACGTATCATCGTATCAACGTATCATCGGATCAACGTATCATCGTATCATTTTGTCTATATAGGACAGCTATTTCCAAAAAAGCATTATGTGAACTTCCATAATGGATAATGAAAATTTTGAAAATCCTGCTGCAAAGCGACGGCGATTGAATCGTGAGAGAAAAGCACGTACAAGAGCTAATAACACAGAAGAACAGCTTCGATCACAGCGACAAGCTAACGCTCGGTCTCATGCGATACGTCGACAACGTGAAACTTTGGAACAAACTCAAGCGCGACAAGCTGCTGACGCTCGGTCCCATGCGATACGTCAACAACGTGAAACTTTAGAAGAAACTCAAGCGCGGCAAGCTGCTGACGCTCTATCCCATGCGACACGTCAACAACGTGAAACATTAGAAGAAACTCAAGCGCGGCAAGCTGCTAACGCTCGATCCCATGCGATACATCGACAGAAAGAAAATCGATACCAAAGTCAAGCAATTCAACTCCAAATAAGAGCATTGAGATTTGATGAATCTCACGTTACTCGACACGATTGTGGAGAAATGAATTCCATCTGTCAGTTCTGCGGCTCCAAGAATTTTGCCAAGGAGCGTCCAGTTGATAAACAATTTAACAACTGCTGTCATAAAGAATAAGTGAAGATTCCGCAACCGCTCGATCAACATGGGAATCTATTGTTATACTAGATGATACCCCGTCCGAGGACGGGCAGCTAGAAGGACGGGCAGGCAGACAAGGTCATATGGCTTTTGGATTGCACTGAGAGCTTTCCTTAATCTTCATTCAACTTAAGTTACCTTGGGTAGCTGCCCGTCCTTCTAGCTGCCCGTCCTCGGACGGGGTATCATCTAGTTTACAATATAACAACGTATCAGTTGATCAACGTTATGATTGGCTCTGAAACATGCGGACGGACACGAAGCCAGACCATAAGGCTTCTTTCTATACCTTGTATAGAAGCCTAAATAAGGCTTCTTGTTATATCGTACTTTGTATAGAAGCCTAAAAGTAGCGCACCGGCTACCCAGTTCTTAGACCTCTATACACACAGAGTATTTCCAACACGATTTGAAACGCTCTGTATGATTTTGAATTATGCGGACAGACAGACGGACGGACGGACAGACGGACGGACAGACGGACACGGAGCTAGATCATAAGGCTTCTTGTTATACTTTGTATAGAAGCCTAAAAGGAAGAAGCTGAGGAATTTTCAATATTTGAAAATTCCTTACTCGAAGAGGAAGGGGAGGAGGAAGTATAGGAAGTAGTAGTAAAACTTAGTTCTTAGACCTCTATACACACAGAGTATTTCCAACACGATTTGAAACGCTCTGTATGATTTTGAATTATGCGGACGGACAGACGGACAGACAGACGGACACGGAGCCAGATCATAAGGCTTCTTGCTATACTTTGTATAGAAGCCTAAAAGGACAGGTCTGTCCATCCGTCGTACACGGCCGAAGCACGACCGAACCAAACCGAACGGATCAACGGTTCAAGTCTATATAGGACAAGGTTATTTACATAAATCTTAATGTAAACTTCCATAATGGATTCAACCAGTGGTTGCTCAATATTGGTAATGGTAGTTTTTGCCATCCATTGAGGGACTCCCGGAGGACGCCATCCAGATTCCTACAGTTATGATTGTGGAAGGACGACATTCATGAAATATTCGGAGACTCTATCGCCAAACTCTCTGTTGATGAGCTCTCCAAGCGATTTATATTTTGTGTTTAAATTTTAAAAGACCGCGCTAATAATTTAAGTAAACGATAGTATACTATATAAATGAATATAAATGAATAAAAAAATAATTTAAAATATTGTTTTTTTTCGATTTTTATTAAAGCCTTATTCTGCACTGTAAATGGTCCACTTTTACAGTAAATTCTAATTTTCATTTGTCGGTTTCTAAATTGAATTTGACCACTTATGAATATGAATTGACAAACCTGAATTACGATTGACGCCTTCAGAATATCAATTGACAAATTTGAATAACGGTTGACAATTTCTAAATTACTGTTGGAAAAGGTGGAGAAGCCTAAAAGAATTATTTTGCAATTTAATAAGTTTATCGGCTAAACGAAGAAAAACTTTAGCGAAAAAGTGTGAAGTGGGGATATCAACATTCTAAATAAAAATTATAGTAGATTTATTGAGAGATAGAAAGCGCGACGATATCAAATACTTAAAATAGTAATGAAGCTACTTTGATCGGTTTTTCCCTTTGAAATAACTGACATTTTATAACGATTTTGAGTGGTCGTAATCAGGATTATGAACTACTCAATAGCTATCTAATAAAAAACAGTTGCTATTTAAAAAAATTTGGATGATTCAATGATTTGCAATCGACATTAAAAGTCGGGCAATAATTCAAACATTTTGTTCCATTTTAGATGAACATATTTTAACCATAACTGAGAATGAACATAAAATTATAGAGAATATTATTGCCTACAAAATAAAACATAAACATTATTTTTTGATCAGTATAGTTTCAGAGATATTAACAATTGCAGCTAAAAATGTGGTATTGATAGTGTTAAGTTTTACGACCGTGCTAATTAAAAATCAAATTGGAGGTGAAAATAATTTTTTGAAGAGCATCGTCCCAGTATTGACCACTGCGGTACCCCGCTTGTAATTTTTTGAGTTCCTGAGAGTTAGTTTCTAGATAACTTCTTATTAAGGTATCTACGTCTTAAGGTATCAACGTCTTAACGGATCAATGTCTTAACGGATCCACGTCTTAACGGATCAATGTCCTAACGGATCAACGTCTTAACGGAACAACACATTAACGAATCAGCGTATCAACTTATCATTCGTATCAACGTATCAACGTATCAACGTATCAACGTATCAACGTATCAACGTATCAACGTATCAACGTATCAACGTATCAACGTATCAACGTATCAACGTATCAACGTATCAACGTATCAACGTATCAACGTATCAACGTATCAACGTATCAACGTATCAACGTATCAACGTATCAACGTATCAACGTATCAACGTATCAACGTATCAACGTATCAACGTATCAACGTATCAACGTATCAACGTATCAACGGATCAACGTATTTAAATTGCCTATATAGGTTCAAAATTATGTAAATAAAATATAACTTATATTTGGTCTGCATTGAAAAACAATTGATCGTCTAAAAATGGATTCATCTTTACTACGTGAACGCGAATTATTTAAAAGGAAAGCTCTCTCGAATCCCACGGTTGAAAAAAGACCAAGCACCACGCCATTGGACGATCAACGACACCATAAAAAACGAAAAATTGACGATCCAAAATTAATCACGAAAACGCAAACATTTTCAGCGAAACACCAAAATTTTGCAGTGTTGGCAAAAATAGTTCAACATTTGCGAACGGCGTACCTCCAAGGAAAGAAAAACCCTCTAACGCTCGAAGAAATCTTACAGGAAACTGAACAAACTGAAATTAATCCTAACGAAAAATCGTGGTTACGCGATACTGCCCTAAAAGGTAATCCAAAAGTTAAGGCGACTAAAGCAAAATTTATGTTTAAACCAACGTACAAGCTGGAAGATCGTAAATCTTTAGCCAAACTTTTATTGAGCCATGATTTAAAAGGTTTGGGCGGTATTTTAATGGACGACGTTGTGGAATCTTTGCCGAACGCAGAAAATATTTTGAAAGTTTTGGAAAGTCACAAAAGAATAAAAGTCATTACCAGGTCCAGTGACAAAAAGAAGATTCTCTTTCATTGTGACCAAGAGGCCCCTTTAGACATCGATGATGAATTTAAAAAATTATGGAAGACGACAACTGTGGAAGCATTAGGCGAAAATAAAATTGCCGATTATCTGAATAATCAAGGCATTGCTTCAATGCAAGGCGAAGGTTTTAAGAAACCAGTGATTCTTAAAAAGAAGAAGGGTGAGGGGAAGCGCAGGAAACCCAAAGATAACGTGCACTTGGAGGGAATTTTGGAAACATATGAAGATAATTCATTGACGAATAAAGCTCCATAGAATCGTAAATAATTCCTGCAAGATTTTGGAATCAGTAGCTGACCGAATTTACAGTTTTTGTTGGTCACAGAGATACGCAATTCTGGACAAAATTTAGGGAATCATCTGGTTTATTTTGTTATCCAATATTGTTTAAGAATTTTAATAAATTTTAAACTTTCTTTTTAAATAAATTATTAAATTTTTAATAACATTAATCTAATAATAACATTAGATTTTCGTGTAATTAGTTAAGAAGTCCTTAAAAAGGCCTTTTATTCGCCACCCCTCAAGCGATACACTTAAATAAACAGATCCCACCTGGACAGGACGATAGTATGTCGTGCATGTCAAGAAATAATTGGGACAATGGTACGTGTATTTTGTCTTTCTGATTGGTTATAGCTATATGACGGTCACGTTTCGTGTTGACGTAGTGGCGGCTGACCTTAAAGGGCACAAGGGCTCCTGCTCTCATATTCAAAGTGGATAACAACAACTTCGCCATAATTGTTATTTTCACTTTCTATTGTTCAATTGAGAATTGAATTTGATAATGACGTAACAGAATTTCTTATATTTTTCCTTTTCTTTTAAATTTTATGCCCTCTTATTGAAACAAGTCAGGAGCCTCCACTGCAGTCATTTGGTGTATATGAGTAGATCGATCTGTTGAATACGTTTCTTTTTACTTCTGACGATCATTCAGATTAATGAAAGCTGTATTATTTGGCATCATATAACTTTTAGTGTGCTGCTTCACTTTATTATACAGTTTTAATAATTTCAGATCGTACTGTTATATTCATATTAAGCAAGTTATTTAACCAGTTGGTAACTTTTGGCCCAAGCAGGTGACATACCAAAGGTGTTCTTTAGTGATTCTTTCAAGAGTCACAAACAGGAGGTTTTGTATTTCATGACCTTTTCAAAATGAAGTGTATCTAACTTCCCATGATTCGGGGCCCATACTAAATAGTAGGCACCCTATGTGTGTTTTGTGTTAACACTTCTATGTCTTAACATGACAAGACTGCCGAACGACTGTCTGTGCCAGTTGATTTGTATTGGATGAGGTATGTAAAGGCCGCACTAATTCGTGATTAACTTACATCTGCGGCCTAAAGGCCGAACTGGGCTTACCAAAAACTTTTAAAAGTCCTGATTTAACAATATCGGTTAAGTGACTGTGACTATTAAACTAATTATTAAAGCTGACCAAGTTACCTAAAGCCTAATCTAAAACCACCCCCTTCTCCAAAGCAGTAACACTCAACCAAGACCAATAATAATAATTAAAGAAGAAGCCGCCCAAGGCAGATCCTGAGCCAACTGTCATTAAAACCTAAAAAGTCACACCTTTAGTTTCATATCCATTTGTATTTTAACTTTTGTTTATTATTTCTTACAGAGTCAGAAAGAAACTCTTAGCGGTTAAATGCATCTACTGTTAATGTGAAATAGCCCCGATTCGATGTAACGTTACTTTTGTCGTTACATACTCAGCAATTCAATTCTCCATATCTATCTCCATAAATAGTTTTTCTTTCCATCATTTCAATTATTCCGTCCGAGTAATTATAACGCACTCGGTATAAAAGCGGATAGGAGATAAGAGGAACACGGCGACTCGAGGCTTTTTGGTTTGGTTAGCATAGCGATAGCACGCATTTTTAGAAAACAATATTTTTGACAAATATTTCGAGTGATTAACCGCAGATTAGGCCCGAATCCTTATTAGGAAGCTAATTAGTCTAGCTACCGTTATTTGAGTGAATGTGGAATAGCCTACTAACTATATTTACCGTCTATTTTGGAAAATTTTGACAATTTTAAATACGTTGGAAATTTCGAAGTCGGTATTGCTGATAAGAACACCTTGGGCTGTTGATACCATATTATCTAGGTAATAAATACCATTTGATTTCCCATATTTTTGGAAAGTGGCTTCCGTTATTGGAATCAAGATTGAAAGATAGTGCCAATTAACAAACTATCTCTGTTTTATTATCAACTGGATCAACTCTGGGAAATTTTCCATTTAGTAATAATTGTCAGTTGGCTGTATTTTTTTGATATTTTGAGTAAGGCTGTAGTATCTACTTTTGCTACTGATTATTTACATCAATAAGCTTAGTCGGATATTTGTTGGTTTTGTTTGCTTGTGTGTGCTTACTGTTGTAGCGAATTTTCATCAATAAGTGGCCATTATACTGGGAATCCGAGATAGGGCTCTGTCACGGAGTTGCAGTTTGCACCAAGGTCCAGACGTTTATTTCATTAATCCAGCAGCAGGGTAAGTTGCACATTTGTATCCATTATCAACTTGTATTTGACAACATTAAGCTTTGCTTTATTTACCGCACTCCATAGCATTTTGGGCTATTGCCAGTAGCAATTTGTTTATGCTGGGGCCTTGCTTCAAAATAGTTAAAGGACCTTCAGTCCAGACTTGTTAATTTAGCCTTCAGCGATATTTTTGTTTGGGACCTTTATGGTCCGTGAGAGGCACTCTCACCATTGTAACCTGTGTAGAAATTGCTTAACCAGATTCTATTTTTTCCTGGTTCTGAATAAACATCCCTTCATTCTTACTGTGAGTTTTATTCAGGCCTGGCGCCTGCTGAGCACTTTTATTTTCAGCTGGGCACTGCAGAATACTTTGGAAGTACATAATTAGCGTACGAACCCACGAAGATTGCTAAAATCTCCCAAGCTCTCGGTCTGTATTTCGGAAAGAATCAAGCTACGCCGCCTTAACATCGAAGGCATAAGAGGCTGCCTTGTCAATAGTACGTAAAGTTGCGACAAAAGTTTGGCGCCCAACGTGGGGCCATTTTTTTAGAATTTCAGTTAAAGAAATTGTACGCTTTTTACTTTTTGATTTATACGATTTTAATAACAACATATTTGCTTCATTTATTCAAATTCTGCTTTACGACTACAGTGCTCAGCAAAATCTATTTCTTCTTTCTATCCCCTCTCGGTTATTGCATTTTCATACAGTTATAGTGGTGATACCAATATTTATCAAATTAATTGTGACAAATATAGATTTTAAAGATGATTTCGAAACATATTAATCGTTTGAAATCAGATGAATTGAAGTGGGAATTGTCAGTACGCGGTAAAAATACTGATAATGCAGGGGTTGATACTTTAAGAGTAATGCTTCGTGAAGCAATAAGGGAGGCCAATTTAGACCCCAGAATAACTACCACCTACCCTAAAGTGAAAATTAATATAGGTGATCAGCTAATAATATGCGATGGGAAGCTTCAGACACTAACCGATAAGGTTGAAATTTTCAAAAAACAACCCACCACGAACGGGGGTGAGGTTCTAACAGCCCGTCTTACGCATCTATTAACACGGTTAGGGTATTATTTACAAGACGAATCTTCTACTAAGGAAGATATCGTTGTCATCAAAGGAACACAGGAAATAATTGTTAAATTGCTCGATGATATCGAGATAGCTTTAAATTCTCCGATCACGGCAGAAAATGATCTTACCCTAGCTTTATCGGAATCACGAATTAGACTAGGTAACCAACCTAATAATGATCAGATTATTGCGAGTGCAGGTGGCTTGTTATCACCTAACAATGCCGCTTGTGCTAATCTTCCTGATTTGTCTGCGGAAGACAACCCATTACCTTCGAATCATTTTTATAACCCTATGATTGACCATCAGTCAAAGCAGGTCATCAGTCAGCCTTCAGCTGCTTACCTTGGAACGGGACTTATTGGTATGTCTAGTCCTAAGAACGCGCCGAATATCGCCAAAGACCATCATTATCTGTCACCTAGCGCTAATACCCACTCCTACGGTTGTAAACCGGACACGGTCAGTAAGTGGAATTTGAAGTTCACTGGTAACCTGGCAGTACTTGGAGTTAACGAATTTTGTGAACGGGTGGAAGAATTAAAAATTTCGCGAAGGGTTCCTGATAATATCTTATTTGACAGCGCATATGACCTTTTCGAAGGTAGTGCTCTAGTATGGTTCCGAGCAAATAGAGCCTTGGTTAGCACTTGGCAAGAGCTGGTGTCCTTGCTTAAATATACGTATTTACCTCGTAATTATGATGAATCACTATGGGATGAGATTAGGAGTCGGAAGCAGGGGCAAAGAGAACCGCCTCTTATTTTTATTGCATATCTGCAAAATTTAATGGGTAGATTAAGTGAAAAGCCTTCGGTACCAAAACAAATTCGCACCATTTTACAAAATCTTCAACCGAGATATAGCGATAAATTAATTTTTCAGGAATTTCATTCAATTAAGTCAATTTTATCAGCTTGTAAAAGTATAGAAGAGGCAGAAAGGCGAGCAGAACTTTTTAGATTACATAGACCCACGCTTAATCCTTTGGAGCCTGACTTAGCCGTCCCTCACAATTATGCCGGTGGCCCAAAGCAAATCTTTACGACACCTTTCATGCAAGCGAATCCGAGTAACTATTCTCATGCAGTGCCTTCTCATAATGCACGAGTAATTAATTCATTACAAACCAATACTCATGCTTATAAGTCCCGTACATTTGGTAAATCCATTAGCGCGAATACCAAATGCTTTAATTGTAGACAAGCGGGCCACATTTATCAAACTTGTGAGGCAGAACGAACTATATTTTGCTATATTTGCGGAACACACAATGTTACGTATGCAACCTGTCCCAAGTGTCAAAAAAACGCCACAAGGCGGGAGTAAGCAACAGCCGCTTACCTCCCAGTCCTTTTCGTATTAAGGCTGATAGTCCGGAATGGCAGCACTGGTTATCTCAGGTCCACACATTTTTTAAATCTAATCCTACAAAGGTTAATTCACTATTCACACATAAACCTTTCGATAATAGGGCATACCTCTTTGTAGATATTATGGGAGAAAGAGTTTTAGGTTTTATGGATCCTGGAGCCAATCAAACCGTGTTAGGTCGTGAAGGGCTATATTTATTAAAAACCCTTAATTTGACTTTAGATAATACCCAAAGAGTACCACTGCAATCAGCGGATGGTACACTTCAGAGTGTCAAAGGTACTGTCCTATTGCCATTGACCATTGAAGGCATCACTAAGACTGTTTCTGCTATAGTTACTGATTCCATAGAAAATATTCTCATTTTAGGTTATGATTTCTGTAAGTTGTTTAAATTAAAAACTGACTTTGAAACAGATAGTTATATAGTCCCTAAGGAGGTTAACGAGTTAACCACGTCTAAAATTATTCAATCCCGTGCAGATCTGACCTTAGACCAAGTACAGAAACTTGAGCAGATTATAAATAAATTTAAATCCATTGCTCCGTCTATATTAGGCCGAACTAAACTGGTAGCTCATGAAATTAACACCGGAGATGCATTACCTATTAAGCAACGACATTTTCCCTTATCTCCTGCCATGTTGGAGAAGGTTAATGCTGAGGTGGACGAGATGTTACGGTTGAACGTGATTAAGCCATCGTTTTCAGCGTGGAATAGTCCCATTGTTCTCGTTAAAAAGAAAAATGGAGATACCCGTTTTTGCTTCGACGGCCGACGTCTTAACACTGTCACTAAGCCGGATGCTTACCCTCTTCCATATATCAGCGATATATTAGATCGTTTGCGAGATGCTCGCTACCTGTCTTCCATAGATTTCAGAAAGGCATTTTGGCAAATACCTCTTTCCGCAAGTTCTTGTGAGAAAACAGCTTTCACCGTACCTAGGCGTGGACTCTTTGAGTTCAATGTGCTACCGTTTGGTCTAAATAATAGCCCTCAGACATTGCAACGTCTGATGGATAGTATCTTCGGCCCTGAGTTCGAAAATGTGTTTGTCTATCTTGATGACATAATTATTGTGTCAAAAACATTCGATGAACATTTAGTCCTTCTTACTCAGGTTTATGAACGCTTGAAAAAGGCAGGTCTGACCATTAATTTAGACAAGTGTGAGTTTTGCCGGGACTCATTGAGATATCTTGGTTTTGTCGTCGATGCTAAAGGTCTTAGGACAGACCCCAGTAAAGTGGAGGCCATAGTGTGTTATCCGACTCCTAAAACTTCCACGGAAATAAAACGCTTCCTTGGTATGGCAGGGTGGTATAGAAGGTTTATCCCAAACTTTTCCACGATTGCTGCACCAATTTTAAAACTTCTTAAGGGTAAAGACAAGCGTCAACGTGTGTTGTGGGATGAAGACGCCGAATGTGCATTCCGTACTTTAAAAAATAAATTGATAACAGCTCCAATTTTGAGTAGTCCAGATTTTACGCAACCCTTCTACATTCAGACGGATGCCTCAGATGCCGGTCTGGGTGCTATCCTCATACAAGGGAAGGGGGAACATGAAAAGGTGATTGCTTATGCCAGTCGAACACTTATTAAACACGAACGCAATTACCATGCCATGGAGAAAGAGTGCCTAGCAATTTTGTTCGGAATCGAGAAGTATCGACCATACATTGAGGGAACTAAGTTTACTGTCATAACTGATAATCAGGCTCTCCGTTGGCTTGGTTCTATTCAATCTCCTTTAGGAAGATTAGCCCGTTGGTCAGTTAGACTGAACCAATATGATTTTGATATCGTTCATCGGAAGGGTAAACTCAATGTTGTGGCCGATGCTCTTTCTCGAGCCCCGATGAACATACACGCGATTTCGTTAAAACCCGAAGACAAAAGTATATGGTACCAACGTGTAATTGATAAAATTCATTCTCACCCTGATCGCTATCCGAATTTTAAAATTGAAGACGGATATGTTTACAAGTTTGTTCCAAACAAACATAATATCGTTTCAAATTTAGTGGAATGGAAATTATTGGTACCAAAGTCTCGTCGTCGCGAAATCTTACAGGATTGCCACGACAATCCGTTGAGTGGGCATTTAGGCGCTTTTAAAACGTTCCACAAGATCGCCGAACTTTATTATTGGCCTAGAATGAAATCGGATATTACGCGTTATGTCCTGAAATGTGAAGTTTGCCTTGCCAGTAAAGCTTCTAACCAATTGCGCCCTGGCTTGATGGGAAAATCTAAGCGAGTGGAGTATCCATTCCAGATTTTATCTATAGATTTAATGGGTCCTTTTCCGCGTACTAAAAAGGGAAATTCTTACATTTTGGTAATCTCAGATTGGTTTACGAAATTCGTGATCGTGCACCCATTAAGACAAGCCACAGCTCCTTCCATTGTGCAGAAAATAGAAGAAACCTTTTTACTGTTTGGTGTGCCACAAATTGTCATGTGTGACAATGGGACCCAGTTTACCGGTAAACTTTTTAAAAACCTAATGGCGGAATACCAGGTTCAAAAGACGTGGTATAATGCAAATTACCACCCGCAAATTAATTTCGTCGAGCGTTCCAATCGTGTAATAGGCACTTGTCTGCGTTCATTCGTAGAAAACGACCACCGATCTTGGGATCTACACGTGTACAAGATTGCTCACGCCATTAGGAATGCAGTGCACGAAGTCACAGGGTTTACGCCATCCTTTTTAAATTTGGGTAGGTCTGTTCCTAATAATGGTACCTACTATGGTAAAATAATTCAGGCGGAACCAGGTGAATTTCAGGTGGGTGACCGTGAGCGCTTAATTTCTGATGTTAATAACATCAGTGAGCTACACCAAACAGTAGTTAAAAGATTGCAAGTAGCATACGAGCGTAATAGAGTCCGATATAATCTACGAAAAAGACCGTTATCGTTCAAGCGAGGCGATACTGTGTGGAAGCGTAACTTCGTGTTATCGAGTGCAGCTGACCATCTATCTAAAAAGTTAGCACCAAAATACCTTAAATGTAAGGTTGCCGAGGTCACCGGTTCGCTAACTTATCGACTAAATGACAACCAAGGCAAATCCCTCGGGGTGTTCCACGTGAAAGATCTGAAAGCTTCTCCAGATCTAAATGAGACAAATTAATCTTACCAATTAAGCCAATGGTGTGTGTGAAGTGAGTTGATCTCCTCTTATAGGGTTATACAATTTTTACGATTAAAGTAAAATTTTCATTTGATTCTCTGTCGGGTGTATATCTATTTATATAGATTGGATTACCAGATCCCACCAATTTTTTATTTTCATTAGCTGCCTTAGAGCAAGGCAAAAATTTATTGAATTTTGTAATTGTGTTTGGCGCTTGAGGCTGGTAAGGATTTTCTTTTATAGCGTTTGCCAAACCATTTATGACTTCCAAGGAAGCTGTTTAATTCGATATCGTTAATTAAACGATGCAAGTACACCTTTGTAAAGGAACTGGAGTTTTCCTGGGTTTTTTAGGAGTTATTACCATTTTGGGATTTGAGAAATCATGATTCATGTTTTCATAAACTCGATATTTTTTTTCACACATTTTCAATTTAGGTGTTCGCTGGCAATCAAATGGATTGTTAGTGACTTTACCGGAAAATGTAAATTATAGAATCAATCGCCTGAGGGACAAGTTACTTCATTACACACAATGGGGGGGTTGCATCTTGTTTTTGAGTACGCATTATGCATCCGTAATAACCATTTCGTCTATCTTCAGCTTAGACCAATACTCTATTATTATCTACATTGGAGTCGAACTACTTATACTCCATATCTAACATCTAAGTAAGGCAATTGAAATTAACAAAATACAAATATACCATCCTGTGTTCCTAGTTTTCGATCTTTTAGGGACGATTTTCATGCAAATACGATATCCATCCATAGTCAATCACTAGATACTAGCTATATGACATTTATCTAAGTTCATTACAGGGTAGCCATAACTGCGGCGTTTAACTTTTTGATACTGAACCGACCCCGGTTCATAGTTTACTGGAGGGGGTGTGTAACGTTACTTTTGTCGTTACATACTCAGCAATTCAATTCTCCATATCTATCTCCATAAATAGTTTTTCTTTCCATCATTTCAATTATTCCGTCCGAGTAATTATAACGCACTCGGTATAAAAGCGGATAGGAGATAAGAGGAACACGGCGACTCGAGGCTTTTTGGTTTGGTTAGCATAGCGATAGCACGCATTTTTAGAAAACAATATTTTTGACAAATATTTCGAGTGATTAACCGCAGATTAGGCCCGAATCCTTATTAGGAAGCTAATTAGTCTAGCTACCGTTATTTGAGTGAATGTGGAATAGCCTACTAACTATATTTACCGTCTATTTTGGAAAATTTTGACAATTTTAAATACGTTGGAAATTTCGAAGTCGGTATTGCTGATAAGAACACCTTGGGCTGTTGATACCATATTATCTAGGTAATAAATACCATTTGATTTCCCATATTTTTGGAAAGTGGCTTCCGTTATTGGAATCAAGATTGAAAGATAGTGCCAATTAACAAACTATCTCTGTTTTATTATCAACTGGATCAACTCTGGGAAATTTTCCATTTAGTAATAATTGTCAGTTGGCTGTATTTTTTTGATATTTTGAGTAAGGCTGTAGTATCTACTTTTGCTACTGATTATTTACATCAATAAGCTTAGTCGGATATTTGTTGGTTTTGTTTGCTTGTGTGTGCTTACTGTTGTAGCGAATTTTCATCAATAAGTGGCCATTATACTGGGAATCCGAGATAGGGCTCTGTCACGGAGTTGCAGTTTGCACCAAGGTCCAGACGTTTATTTCATTAATCCAGCAGCAGGGTAAGTTGCACATTTGTATCCATTATCAACTTGTATTTGACAACATTAAGCTTTGCTTTATTTACCGCACTCCATAGCATTTTGGGCTATTGCCAGTAGCAATTTGTTTATGCTGGGGCCTTGCTTCAAAATAGTTAAAGGACCTTCAGTCCAGACTTGTTAATTTAGCCTTCAGCGATATTTTTGTTTGGGACCTTTATGGTCCGTGAGAGGCACTCTCACCATTGTAACCTGTGTAGAAATTGCTTAACCAGATTCTATTTTTTCCTGGTTCTGAATAAACATCCCTTCATTCTTACTGTGAGTTTTATTCAGGCCTGGCGCCTGCTGAGCACTTTTATTTTCAGCTGGGCACTGCAGAATACTTTGGAAGTACATAATTAGCGTACGAACCCACGAAGATTGCTAAAATCTCCCAAGCTCTCGGTCTGTATTTCGGAAAGAATCAAGCTACGCCGCCTTAACATCGAAGGCATAAGAGGCTGCCTTGTCAATAGTACGTAAAGTTGCGACATCGACTCCAGGAAGAGTAAGAACTTTATCTCTCCTCGCAAGACAATGGCAAACCACCAAAGTAACCGGCTACGAGAACACATCTCGAAATGAAATGTATTACACTTCTCGTGGTTCAGAGTCCACGTTAAATAAGCAGGTCCTCTATGTATGTAAAAAAATCTTGAACTCACGTCACATGTATAGAAGAAAATGGGTCAGAAAGCTTCTGTCAAGACGCATACCGACTAAAGCATGATGATTCCGCAGTGCTATTGTTGTAAATCAAGTCTAATAATAATATCTGTGGTTATAATATACTTAAGTATCTGCTTTTTAAAACCAAACAGAGACGATTCAAAACTTTAAGGAGCCTGAAAGTGATAAAATATTCCCACATAATTCAATTATTACGAAATGTTTTATGTTAAGTGAAGTCTATGTATAACCAGAGATCAAACTTCTGATTAATCCCAGATTTGTTCATCATAGTTTTAACCGATCAAATTACTAAAATTAAGATCGCATGATAGCAACAGCAGGTTACAAAGAAATCTGAGACTCAATCCTTGATTAGGTCTCAAGCATGCATCGCCTATTAGTACTAAATTTTCTGACGCTCTCTAAAATTACGATGCCTTTGGCTTTCACTAATCACTAATTTGTTTACTTAAAAATAAACATTTTAGTTGTGCTACATTTTATGCTTTTTAATTAAATAGAGAAGCTTAAAGAAAGGATGAATACCCAAAAAAATACAACGTTATATTAATAATATTCGATAAACGCAGAATATTTCCCTAGATAGCGTTCGAAATTCTATTACATTCAATATAGATTCCAGAATGCACACTATCAAAACACTCAAACAATATTAAGGTGGAATTGAACAATATAAAGCACAATATACACAAACAAAAGGCATCATTAATGTTTATTTATAAAGCTATTCTGTTGATTATTTTGAAACAAAAAGATTATTAATAATGTTAAACAATAGTGTTTGGAAAAAAAATTGTGTCAGAGTGACAGACAGATAAACAAACACACTCTTTGCTTCTCTCAGGTCACGTGCTACCCAGGCCTCTTAATTAAAACACATCACCAAAATATCAAAACCAAAAATATCAATCGAAATTTTTTTCCCGCAGGTCCTGAGCTATTTGAGAGGCCAAAGGCCGAACTAATTATTTAGGTCTGGTACGATGAAGGTTTCCAGAATAATTATTTAACACCTGGTAGAAGACAGTCAATTTGGTTACCTGTTCATCCGACGCAAATCTGTTAATGTAAGTTTTTATACGTTACCTGGTTATTTATTTGCGTCATTATATAACTGAATATACCCCTATGCTATTTGATTAAAAGAAGTAGACGACTCCATTTGATTTTAGGTTTACCGAAGAGTAAAGGTGAATATAAATAATAACAAAAGGAATACAAAAAATTCGGCAGATATGTAAGTACAATACAACGGCGACGGACGCAGCAAATAACGACATAACGTCTTTTTTCTTTATGTAATGTCACTTCTAATCGTAAACGAACGTTCGTCGTTCGTTATTAGGCGTTCGTTGGCTTAATGGGTACCCACCCTAAGTAAATTTACGAGACAACAAATAAACGTTTAATTAATACTTAAAATAATTAAAACATTCTAGCTAAAGCAATAATGCGATATAAAAGTGAAAATTATGCGATTGGGGCCACCGTTATATTGTCCGTACGTAGCAATTGCCGATTAAGGGTAGTCCTGTTCAGAGAAGTCTAGGAAATCTTTGCTCCTTAGCAGATCTGAAAATTTTGTGAATATTTACGATAAATTTAAGGACGAAAAGCACACAAATTATCAAGATGAATACCCTGTGGCCTATCGCTAATGCTTTTGGCCCCCTACTGATTTAAAATCTTAAAGTTTTATTTTTGAAACTAATTTTTTAAGCTTATATTTTTGGTGCGTTATAAATTTTGTTTACTTGTTAACTAAAATTCTGAAGCATTAATCTTAATGACAAGTTGCTTGTTATGTTTAGCATAACAAATATTATGCTTCCCAGAATGTATAATTAAAATGTAGGCTATTTATTACAAAACTTTTTATTTTAATAATTAAAACCCAACAAATCCTGCTAAGTATGGAGTATTAATTAAGTGTTATTGTACAGAATAGAGGGATGTACGTACTACATATAACAAATAATTTTTGTCGGTAACATTTTTGAGAGATTATAAATTTTGTTAAAACTTTTTGAATTAATAGCTGCGGCTTAGTGTGTGTATGTATGTAAATTAATGGCAACCTGCACGCATATGAACATTTATTTTGTTATCAAAACCAAAGATGCGTTCTATAAACTATGCATATGCTAACAAATATTTACTAGTGTTTGTGACACATGGGATTTCACAACTCAATTTTGACATTAACAGAATACAACTGTATATGATTTGTTTTCACAAAGCACTTCACATTGCGATGTTCACATAATTATTGCTGCTTTAGATCAGGCTATTATCATCCCCATCCGAATTATCTTTTTTGGATTCGTGTAACCACATGATGGTCTCTTTATTACATAAATAACTTGCTCTAAATACACATACTTCTTGTAGTTTTCTGAAAATGAAACTCAATAATTATTGTTAGCTATAATTAAATTTCAAGATTTCCAAATTCTTTAAAAGAAATTTTATTTATTTATTATAAGCGAAATTGCGTTTATATTAAAAACGGCACAACTAGAAAAGCAATTTAGTTTTGATTGACATTGCTTATTAAAATGAACACGATTTTGTGTTTCAGATAATCGTTTTGTACCTTTCCTATACTGACACACATGAAATTGCTGAAATATTTGTTGATCGCATAATTTTTATAATTTACTTAATAACAAACGTCTACAAGGGTGTTTAAAGTAATGATTAGTTTCATGTTAAAAACTTCCCCTTTATTATGCTAGTTCCAATAAGACTACGGTTTAATTAAATTTTATATAATCACAACATAATTAAAATTAAATCACAAACTGCTACTCAAAGAAGAGGACAAAATAAGGAAAACTAAAATTGAAACTTTACTAATACAGTTATGCAAGATTTTTTTATATTTCTACAAAGAAAACTTGAAAACTCTTTCAGAACACTTAAATAAGTTAAAATTTAAGTCTCGTTTAAGTTATCTGTTACAGCAGCGAAACTTCCAGATACTATTTTAATTTTTTTATGTTCTTAATAAAAATTAAAGTTTTATTTTTGTTGTAGTGGTAATAATTATAATGGTATGGTCAAGCATAGTTTCGTTTATTAATCTAATAAAAAAAATATAATAGTTAAGTGCGTCATGTGGTTGCGAATGTTATTACGTTTTATGTGCGCTAATGACAATTTTCCTATTCTTTCAGGAAAAAATTTTTAAGGTTTATTTTCATGTCTTGAGCTACATGCACACTGATGCAACGAAACAAAACGTTTTGTCGCATTAAAATGTATTTTGTTTCATCTAAAAACATGATAGAACAAAAGTTTCCTAAATATCGGCTCCTAAACTAACTTGACATCAACAAATTCGAATTAATACTGTGTAATATTGAACTTTGAATTTAAATCTCCCGCTGTCATCCTACAAATCTCAACATCCGGAAATTCAAATACCATCGTTCGAAGGCTGTGATCTGTCTAGCAACCCACACGTTGTAAATACCCTACCGTAGTACACCTTAGTTCTTTCATTGAACGGGAAAGCCCGGTTCGTGAAGATTGCATTACCTCTAAAACATAATTAGCTTACCTACATCATACACAGTGATTCAAAGAAAGATACCCTGTTGTTCTAAGCAGAATGTGAACGAAGTTCACATTCTCAAACCCAATTGACTAAATAAAACATTAAAACACTAAATTTTGTACTTAGATTTTTATTTATTATAATATTTAAAAAAAAGAGGGGAAAACACGGGAAGGATCGACAAGCCAAAATAGCAATGAAAGTTATCTCTTATTAATATTAAACCAAGTGAACACAACTCATTATTGAGTGGATTTTGATATTTGTAATAATTTGTTCATATTTATTGGTAATACATTCGTCATTTCTGATAATAAGGTCAGTGGTAATTCATATTAATAATAAAACACATAAACTTCTCTTAGAGAATATTCTACAGCCTAAATTGTGACTTCAAACTAAAATCATACCTTCGATCCACTTTGTGATCAGTAAATACAAGTGCATAATATTAATTATAATCATTTTGAATTTAGATTCCCTTTTTGAGAATGTTTGTTATTGTCTTCAGTCTAGTTACGACTGTATCTAGCTAAATCGTAAGTCGGACTAATTTACGCCTACGACTTATATTATATATTAGTATTAGTCTAATTACGACTAATAATCTAATCTATAACCTGAAAGAAACCATAATATTTATTTATAATACCTGTAAAATTACGCCATAGTATAACAAAGCTCTCCCTTATCGAATAAAGCAACACCTCAAAGCTCCACAAAATGTTCAGGGGGGGGGGTGAAATATGACCACTTTATAACAAACGTACATTTCTATGGCTACTTCCATGCTCCTGTTTCCTAACAGGAATTTACACAAATCACATTCCGGCCTCTGGTTTGTCGAGGAATTTTTCTAACTAATTTTACACTCATACAATGAGCTTGTAAATATTACCATACCTCAAAGAAAGGACCCTGTTACACCGACATATTTTCAACACCTTCTTTGCCTAGCTGAGACGATATTCGTCCTCATATAAATTACCAAACCTTTAATATAGACACAAACATACCAATAATAAAATTTATGTAGAACACATGAAACCAAATACTGACCACCTCGACGTTTACCTCGTTAAATCATAACCATATATAACCCCAGTCCTTTATCATCATCAATTTAGAATTAACCACTAATAAATAGGGCAACTTCCGACTACGTTATTATCTGAAGCAATGCCAAACCTTTCGGAAACACCCTGTATATTATGTAACCACGATGATTAAGTTATTTTGAACCACCACTAAATACAAAGCCACCCTTTTTTGAACCACCCTGTATATGATACCAATAATATCGGAATCACCCTGTACTATATGATAATTGAATATAATTGGAATTACTGATGATATTTTTGCAATACGCAAAATATGATTATTAAATTATTAATAGAATAAACAAACCGAACTCTTTGAAATACTGTGCACAAACTCTAGATACTTCACCACGCTTTCAGTTAGCGTCCCTCGTGTAAATTTCAGTTTCACAAAAAATATACCATAAATAATTAAAATTTGTCACTTACATGTAATTCCCCTGATTAGTAGAATATTCCTCTATAATCTCTCTTTTGTAAGAATCTTATCTTGATTAAAATTAAAATAAAATTTCTTTTGTTACTAACCACACGTCTTACAACTCGAAAAACCAAACTTTCTCTGTCGCCGAGGGTCGTTACTTTTTTCCACTCGTCATCATAGCATTATTCTTCCCCCACCTTTTAAAACGGTCAATTTTCTATCTTTCTGCCGACTCGTCCTTCGACCATCTTAAAAGACCCTCATTCTGTCTCTTTCGTTTCCTGTTGTACCTTGTTTGTATTTTATGTGTGAATTTTTAAAAAAACGCGCTAATTTTAAAAAATTTGAAACGCAATATTACAACTGTCATACTTCAAGTCATACTTCAAGTCATACTTGAAGCAAAACATCAGAATACGGAAAAAGGGGATTACACTTCGCCTATGCTCAATAAAAAACAACCATGTGAACAAGTTCTTAATTTTGACAGAATTCCCGCAATTGTTGAAAAACAATATTATAACAAGTTAATATAAAAATAAGTGCATCGATAAAGAAATGGGGTTAAAAATTTGCAAAACAAGAAAGCCGAAGAGAAAGGGATTTTCCGATTACGATGGAAGGAAATGGGTATAACTAATAAATGAAATAAGATAGGACAGCAGAGGAACAATATTAAAGAAGAATATCAAAACCATATATAAATTTTAAGGTTTAAAAATAATTTAAAAATTCAATTGATGAAGTTTGACAATATTGATTGTATTATTACAGAGAAACTGCAAAACGGAAAAATTTAGCAATCATATCAAAGATTCTAAAAAAAATCTAGTTTAGGATAAGTGAATATGAAAGAGATCCATTTTCATCAAAAATTGAAAATTTTATTGAAATTCAATCAAGGAGTATGATTTTGAAAATTTTAAAAAAGCTATAAATGGGAGTTTGCCAAATGTAGTCGATTTCTAAGAGCTTACAAGAGCACATCAAAATTATTTCAAAATTTATAAAAATTCATAAAAGAATAGAAAGTGTAGTGATAATTATTTTTTACTTTAATTTCCTTAATTGTGAAAGAAGATTTCAAATGGTGTATAAATTCACGAAAAGGACAATTTTTTTCTATCAATCTTGTTGCAATAAATAAGAAACATAAAATAAAAAGTGGTTAAACGAGCATTAAACAACTTTGAAATGATTCAGTCATATACGGAAGATTCAGTCATTCAATAAAAAAAAAGAATGTATTTTATCAACAGAAAATAGAGAAAATTAGAAAAATTAATAAAAGAAATCGGTAAGATCATAGCAATTTCATTTTATACAAGACGTTTTCTTTCGCTGGATAAACATAAAGTTTTGTCTTGTCTTGAAACGTTTTGTCTTGTCTTAAAGCGTTTTGTTTTGTCTCGAAACGTTTTGTCTTGGTGATACAAGGCGAAACAAAATGTTTCGAGACAAGACAAAATGCTTTAAGACAAAACGAAACATTTTGTCTCGAAACGTTTTGCTGCATCAGTGTGCATGCAGCTTGACTAACTTCTTCTTCTTCTTAACGTGCCTATCCGTTACCGGATGTTGACTAACTAAAATATTTAAATATCTGAGGAATTGTAAATTTGAAAACAAACTAATTATTAAATGAATGTACGGTGAGCCCGCCAAGTTTGGAACAAATTCGATAAAAATATTTAGAGGGATTTTCTCAGAAAATCCTTGGGCACGTCAACCATATTTTTTTAAATGTCACTTTGTTGTACTAATGACATTATTTTTGAACTGTGACGTCATCGTAAAAGTTTTTTAAATGGCAACCCTTATTCTTGCCGAATTTGGAAAGAGTACAATTTTCAGAGTACGAAAATTCAAAAGAGCTCGGACACTGCACAGAAAAGTTTTCAAGGTAATCAGTCCCAAAGTTATAAAACAGCATTATCGATTACTTCAATATTAATGATAACAATAATTATTAAGGTTTTTGCACAAATAATCTAAAAACATCAAATTAAATGTTCGAAGTGACCTCGACCCCGCTCACCTTTTGACAATATTTTATCCGTCACCGAGGTTGAATTGCTCGAATTTCATTTAAAATTCTATCCTTTAGTACGTCAATGGTAGTTGGTCTATTAAAATACAAAATTCTAATTACTGTCAAACCGTGTTATTTTTTCCAGCGCCTTCTTAATAAATAATTATTGGTGTACTCTAATAATTTTATCGTGCATTATTGAAACTTTAGAACTGATTATCTCGAACACTTTTAACTTCTAGGTTTAGTTTTTTTACATTTTCACACTCATAAAATTATGCTCTATCCAAATCCAAGAAAAATACTGGTTGCAATTTAAAACAATTTACGATGACGTCATAGCTCAAAGAGAAAACACGATAAAAAATGTCAATGGCAGAAAAAGTAAAACAAAAAAATAAGGTTGGCGTGTCCGCGGATTATTTGAGGGAATCCTCCTAAAAAATTTTATTGAATTTGTTCTAAACTTTACGATCACACTCTATAATAGCACTACAATGAGTATGTGTATAGTACAATATTGAATATTTAATACAGCAAAGAGTTCATATTGTCACACTATTTTATGCAAAGCAAAGACCTTTAATAAATAATTAAACTTTTAAATTTGTAAAACAAAATTTTATTTTAGTCAGTGCATAGGACTCGATTGAGCTGTTTCTAATCAAACATTTGAATACCAAATAGGTTCGAGACGCTTTTAGTACTAAAACCAACTCCGCTTAAGTGGTTTTAAAATAAAATTAAAAGAAATTTATTTAAATGAGCTTTATATTAAAAATAAGTTCAAAAACAAATTAAAATTATTATAAAAATTATTAATTGAACTTTAATGAAGTTTAAACTTTTTAATACCGCTTCATTTTAACGTTGTATTTTATAATAGGATGATAGTAAACATGCTAAATGTTTTTAACTTCGTGAATTATGATTTTATATAACTATTTCTGACAATTCCAGAACTAAAAAATTTTGTAAAAAAAAAGTAGTAGGGTGTTCAAAATTTCTCTGAGTTTACTCTTAAATTATAATATTTTGGAAATATATTGCCACATTTTTAGCCGGTTGTCGCATAACAATTTTCATTTATAAACTTTTCTACCTGAAATTTCCTGAAAACATGCAACACTTAAGCGAAATTTCTATAAGTTCAGTCAATATTTTGATTTTATATTTCGAACAGAGTACAAATAAAATAAATAACCTCTCCTTCGTTTTTATTATATTCAAAAATTCTATTTCTCATACCAAAAATTAGATTTTGGGCCTGCTTTAACGGAATATTGGACCCCAAGAGTCTGATGGAAATTTGTAAGCTTGCAACGTCAGCACATTATTTTTAATTTTTGTATACCTCATATGCAAGTATTCCCAAACATTTTCAATGGGGGGGGGGGCATTGTCCTGTAATATATCGTCTGCTTACTGGTAAAACCAAGTAACTGCAAAATTTTCGAAACTGAGTTAAATATATCGGCATGTTAAGTTTTTTGCGCTCTTTCTACTGGTAAAACAAGTTAATTGATACCTCCCCCCGTTCGAAAGTTATGCCGTATGAAAAAATCCGCGCTCCGCGCCTCGCAAAGGGGTTCCGCCCCCTTGATCCCCGCAAGGGGGCAAGGGGGCTTACACGTTAATTTAAAGTATTATGACATTGCTAAAACTATAATCCTTCTTAGAAATAAATTACAACACAATACATATTAATACTGCTTAGTTATTAAACGTCAAACTTTCAAACGCTATTATCTCAAAACTATGGTTATGTCAATTACCTGGTTTTACCAGTAAGCAGACGATATATTTTTTTCCTTGATTTCTTCCCCAAAGTTATGGTGGGTTCATGCAAAATATTTAACGTAACTTAATTTAATATAATTTAATTTAAAAAAGTTCAATAGGCGTTCATAATTTAACCCTACAATGCGCAATTTTTTGTTTCCAAGTAAGAAAATTAAAATCACTCAAAAACATCACTAGGAAAAATAATTTTAAAAATCCACTCTCGTTTTTTCTATTTATTTTATATAATTTTGAGTATGATTCATATATGCATCACTGGGCCAAATATGATTACAAATTTAACTTTAAATTCAAATAAAAACAATATTTCACAAATATGAAGTGTTTTATACAAGAAAACCAAACCTAATGTGTTTAAAAACCACGACAACCACTCGCACCAAAACGTGCAATGTACCACAAACATTTAAATTTTAAGGTTAAAAAATAGTTTATACGATAAGCACCCTGTTAAGAATGTTGAGGATGGATAAAGCATAGATGAGACGGCGATTATTTACATCTTGCAATTATGCAATGCAAAGATTTTCGCGAATTCGACAAGTGATTCATATATGAATCAGTGCGCACTGTAGGGTTAACTTAACGTTTGGAAATATTAGTCAACTTTACATTACACCGCATGCATCATTTTTAGGTTAAAGAATTCTTAAATATCTAGATTGAACCGGACCAGTTTCTTAAAGTAAAATAAATTAAGTTATGTTAAATATTTTGCATGAACCCACCATTAGTTAACACAGTTTTCAGCAAGGCCATGTATTTTTCACTTGTCATTCGAGAAATTATCCAACATATTGGCGTCTTTCCAGAGAACGAATACCCAGCCCATATCATAACGGTGCCACCTCCAAAGTTGCTACCCATTGAAAGTTTTTGGATTTGTTCAAATTGTGCCAATAAAACTTAAAACCTTCCGCCCGAACCAAATTAAACTGTTTTTCATCAGAAAAAAATATTATTTTTTAGTAAAAGGAAGCCTTGCGATCATTTTTGTCCATTTAAAATGCCCACTGGTTGTAAGAATTTGTTGCAGACGTCTTAAACTAGCAGGAAGATCCATATTTATTTTAATTTCAGATCCCATAACTTATTCTTTTACAGCAGCACGTAAAATATACAAACGTAGTCCAGTAGTTAATTTTTTCCTTTAAGGTTTTGAACAATTTTATCCGTAGTAGTCAATCATAATTTTCATAAAATTTTTCTCTGCATAAAGCGGTTTACAATTTTTTTTGTATCTCCGCTTTCTTTTCAAGTCGAACGTTTTTCTTTCGGCTTTACTATAATTTATTATAAACAGAATTATTTTTAAGTACAGTTCACTAATTTATTTATACCACTTTTCGGGTAATACTCGGTTCACTTTACTATATTTCTGAACGTTTTCATATTCTTGCTGGTTACCATGCCTAAAACTCCAAACCGAACTCAGTCTATAAAGTATCAGATACACAAATCTTATGGGAGTGCCGTAGTTCGGATTCCACGTTAAAATGTAGGTTCGATTAATTAACTGGTGCGTTCAGCCTGGCAATATTGGAAAATAATCGCCAAATGACATAAAAGAGCATAAAATTCTCTAGAAACTAGTTTTTTTTACTTTTTCTACTAGTCCATGCAAGAAAGCCAAATCTTCCAGAAAAGTTCGTGCAAACTGAAATTTTACAGAAATGGTGATTTGAATGTCCTAAAGAACCCCCAAATTTCCGTTAAAATCCTCTATCGGCTTCTTTTCTAATTGGAAATTTTTGCCCCACTAACATGATTTTACACCTATAGCTCATTTAAAATCTCTATCATACAAAGTTTGTCAAATTTTGTTCCTGAAATATTCCTGAAATTAAAATCAATTCCAGAAAGGCTAATTGTATTTTATTTAAACAAATTGAAATTGACCCAAAAAAAGTTGAATGATTCATATTACATATGAAATGAAAATATCATCTGAAGTGAACTCTGAAAAATCGTTCTTGTGCTAAAATTCCTGATTGGGGAAGAAGCCAACAGGAGACATTTGAGGAGCGAATTCAGACATTAAAACCTATATGCATAAATTTCAGTTTCCCAGGATTTTTTGCAAGCTAAAAATGTTCCGTACCCAAAACACAAAAATATATTTTCTTATTTTTCTTAATATTATAATATAAAGCACAAAGTTTGAATGTCTGCCTCACCGAAATCTCTTGAACGGAGTCCACTAACGAAATGAAATTTAAATTTTCTTTTTTGATTTTTTTTGCAAGCTGAGCCATTTTTTTGCTTTGTTTTACCTGGATCATAATTGTTTCATTCAAAATTAATAATTATACTGCCGTACTAAGGCTAAAAGTCGTAACTACAATTGTAGTGAAATTGAGATACTTCGCGTTTTAATTTAAAATTTAAATATTTTAGTTATTATTGTTTTAAATCATTAGAGAAGGTATTATAAAGTTGTGCATTTGTTGGCAATGTTATATTTTGTAAACGAAGCTAAGTATATTTTGTTATTTGTTAGTTATTTGAAGTTTAAATGCCATTAATAAAATTGTATATGAGTGCAGTATTATGAAATAGAAGTAAAAAGTTGTAAAAAGAAGAATAAATTATAACAGGGTGAATAGAGGAGGAAAGGTAAACCTTTAAAAGTGCATAATTGAAGAAAAAATGCCAGAACGAATCAAACCATCATAGAATAAAATTATTAAAAATCCCAACAAAATAAATGACTGACAAAAAGGTTTATCAAATATAGTCTATCTATGGCACATACAAATTTAACTGATAAGCCAAACAATCAAGTAAAAATTTAGAAGTGATTTTTGACTGTTGACTATATCACGAAATTCCTGGGAAAAAATCGTTCTGGGAAAAGATTTCAATAATCTCTCATTATACATATCTCAAAACTGGCTTCTGTAGATACGACTTTTAGCGTATCTACGACAGCATAAGATGTCACTAAAAGGACGATTTACATATTATGCAAATATTTTTTGAGTTTTTAGTTTAATAAACAGTTTAATTAGTTACAGAATAAATTAGCACTATATATGTACATTTTAACTAAGAGGAAGACCCAGAGAAAAATGGAAGAACGAAGTGATCGACGACCTCGGAACCATGGGAGTGCACGACTGGAGGGAGAGAGCACAAAATAGACCCATATGGAGGAGAGTGGTAAAAGAAGCGAAAACTTGAAAAATTACAGTATAAAAGTAAGAAGCAATTAGAGACTAATCCACCCCACAAAGAGAATTTGTAAGCATCAAACAATGCGGCTATAATCCGCAAGGACTGAAAAACCTAATGATGATTAAAATGCATTTTAATAATATTATTATAATAATAATAACAATAATCGAGTAATTTATTTATCTCTAAATTTTATTATACATCATTTCGTTCGAACTGCCAATAAAAAAATTATTAATTACACCGAGTAATTGTAATTAAAAAGCAACTACAACAACTTTTTAATGTATTTCTGTCAATAAATTTCGATATTAATTTATATTAATTTCAAAAATGCGCAATTTATTAATTTTTAATTTAAAATTGCTCGTTTCAGTTTGAAATATATTAACTAGCCTCAATTAGAAGTTGTATTGTGCAATGCAACTTTGTTGTGCGGTGTTGAAGTTGTGCGGCGTAAAATCCGCACTCAAATATTTTTAACTTTCACCAATTTCAATTTTCGGCTTTCTGGAATTCAATTTTTAAAAACTATTTTGTAGAGAGTTTTATGCTCTTCAATTTGAATCTGATGAGAATTTTCTGTAAACCGAAACGCCGACAGGGGACTTTTGCAAGTTTCATTCGGACAGTCAAATGCATATTTATGTCTACAAAATTTTTTCGTTTCTCCACTAAGGTCAAGGTTCCGTCTCTAATCCAGTGTTTCCTTTTAGCGGTATTTACAGTAGGGCACACACTTAGGTTTGGCTATTGTTCTTCGGTTAATGCGGATAAGAATTTTCAGGCGCCAGATATTTCTATTATTTTCCAATAAAATAGAGTCTACTCAAATATTTTTAAGATGTGCACAAATGACCCTATCTTTTATATTATCAAGTTATCTACGTTTAACATTTAAAACCGTTGGCAAAAATACCGGTAATTTCTTCCGCAGAGCAAAATTAAATACATAAATAGTTGCGTTGAGTTATAAATTCGCAGCAGAACTTTCATGCAATAGAACCGTTCCATTCTCGACGATTTAATGAAACGGTTATAAATAAAAACATACTTTCATAATTATAGTATAAAAGGGGTCTCAAAAAGACCCGACGTTTTAATTTATTAATGAAACGTATTATTTATTTGAAAAGTACGAAAATTTTTATTTTAATATAAGATACAAATATGTACCTTACAGAAACAGATAGGTCACCAAACCCTCATCAGGGTAAAAGGGCTGAGAAGGAAGGACAAACATGGAGGTTATGTGTGGGAAAACAATATCCCATAAATGGCCGCCTCGTCCCTGTTTGTAAACGCTGACTCTTTTGACGAAATTTTCAATAACATTTTATCATAATTGCGGACTAAATTCAGTAATGGTGGGTCCAATTGCGTCCTTAAAATTCAATAAAGACGCATCTATAGTTTTTCCGGAATTGATTCTCAAAATTTGCACAGTTTTAAGGTTGGTCACAATAGGATAACCACAGTAAAGGGTAAAACAAAATGGACACCGTTGAACGGCGTCAAATGTCAAATTTAAGTTCAGATGCTTATAAATAGGTTACTGTGCACACAATGGTTCAACTCCATACATTGTGTGCACAGTCACGTATTTACACATATTTCAACTTAAATTTAACGCAATTCAACGGCGTCCATTCTGTTTCACATTTAAATTAAAGTTTAAATTTTATTTAGTTTTTTGATTACTTCAAGAGTAAATATGTATTATTTAAATTACGGATTTTGAATATCGAAATAAAATTTGTGAGATTTGAAGTTAAGTTCGAGCGTTCAAATTTAATAAAATTTATTAAAAATGTTTTAATAATCGTTAATCGTTTGGCAAATAATAATAAATGGTATACAGCAAAAATAATGATAATACTCGTATATGAAATAATATTGCCTAACGTTGATACACTTTCAGTTCCCCAAATCGACGTCTTGCTACGACTCCCATTGTTCGTTTAACATTTAACGAATGAAATGTTAAATGTTAAATAACTCGAGTAAAATACGAATCTTAAATTATCTTTTTCAAAAGTTCACCCAGTTCTATTACATAGAGTTTTTTATCTGTTTGATTTACGACATTTTCCAATATTTGGAAATTACGTGAGTGACAGCATTTTTTGTTCGTTCTGTTGCCTTACCAACAGCGTGGCGTTTCTCGGATTACAGATAGACAGGATGCCCAAAAAGAAAAATGACAAGGAAGAAAATATTACCACGAAGTTCCTCGTAGGTTTGATTAATATCAGGAACTTTGTATACAAAGTAAGTTTTGACTGGATATAAAAATTATCAATTTTAAAATTGACATCTTCGTTACTCGCTGTAACTCGATAGGTTAAGAATGTAAATATTGATTTTTAACATTCAAAACAAACCAAATTTACTATTTGTCTGAACCTGCAATACAACAAAAACCGTAACTATTGTCATACAAAGATGTTACACTGTAACAAAACAATTGTTTGGTAGCAAATAGATTAACTTTGCTAATGTAACGTTAATGTAATGGGCCTTATTTATCCCACACTAATAAATTATGCCGAACTCTGCAGAAAAATTATGGAAAAAGACGAACTGAAAATTCATTATTAAAATAAATTATTAACTCAATTACAAAAGATTTCCATTTCCTTATCATATAGCAAATATCAGAGCATTGTTCTCGTTATAAATTTATATTCGCGATTTCTCTACTACGCAACTCTATGGGTCGATTGTTCGGTTAATTGTAGAGAAGTAATGAGTCGTTGTCGTTTTAATGAAAAGCTCCTCAATTTCCTAGACTGAGAAACTGTCAGTCAATTATCAATCTAAATTTCTCGATTCCAAATAAAGTCATTATAAATTTTTCTGTCAGCACTTTAAAGCGGCTTACATAGAAATTATTCATAACAAGCATGCATTTCTTTATTTGAGCCATGATAGCTTCATTTATATTTTATTATTTTAGATGGTATCTAATAAACAAATTGTGCAGATGAGATGTTAAACTTCTTTCAATTGATAGCACAATATTTAATTAAAAAGGTAAAATATAAATGTATGTACCTTTTATTTACAAAATTACAAAATTTTTTACTCCAAAGAAACTTTATTTTACATAACCTTTGGATCTGGGGAGTATGGAATATCCCCAGCAGAAAAGTTACGCAGTATCATAAAACGGTTTTTAATATTTTACCGCCTGATCACCAGTTGCTAGGGGGTATTCCCCTGTATCAAGAGCCTCCAGTTGTTTAGAACTTTATTTCCAATTGCGCTTTTTTTTAAATGGTAGGGTACAGGGTAGGGTACAGTAAGGAACGGAAAACTATACACTTATTGTATTTTAATTTACTTATTTACTAAAAATTTTTGTTTTGTTTTGGTTTCCGATTTTGAATTTGTGGGCGCATGCCTGTGTGCTCTTTAGGGTAAGCCGCCACTGATTAGTACGAAACTCGAAACACGAACATCATCATTATCTTCTCACGGCCCCCAGTTTAGAATTTTTTTTAATACGAATGGTGTCAAACGTTAGAACATCCTTCGAGCCTGAATGAGCTTTAATTATTTTCGTTTGAGCCTCAAAGGTCGCAAAAAAAACACTGGGGGGGGGGCTGTAGACATGTTTTGCAATTTTCCTTCCCATTTTGAATTTATGTGTGCAATTGATGTTCGTCTCTCCTAGGTAGGCAATGGCAAACTACCGAGGTAATTTGTCATGAAAATCCATCTCATAATAAAGTGTATTACACTACCTTTGGTTCAGAGCCCACGTTAAACAAGTAGGTCCTCTATGTATGTGAAAACACATTGAACGCATGTCACCTGCATAGAAGAATTGGATCACGACGCTTCTGTCAAGAAAGCTAAACAACTGGAGAGATAGTAAATAAAATAATAGAAATTTTACGATTAAAGAAATTGTGGATAACAATTTTCTGTTTACTTTAGTTTTCGAATATTTTCAGAGCCTAAAATTCGGATTCCTAAGTAATCAGTTTTTACTTTAAAGAAATATTCATTTAAATTCATTCTTAGGAAAAATTTGAAGAGCATAACACTCTGTACAAAATAGATTTTTCAGCTTTAATTTCAGATGTTGAAGATGGAACTTAAGAAAGTTTTATTCGAATGTTTAAAAAACTTGATTCCAAAATTTCAAATTTTTACGCTTAAATTCATTTTTTGGAAAAGTTTGAAATTCCTATTTTAATTTTTAAAATAAAGTAAAGCATTTTCTAAACTAAAGCTTTATATTCCTATAAGTTGATATATGAATTTATTGTAATCTGACAAAATTAAGGTTAACGCATTGCTGTGATCTCCCCTATATAAAACTTACATGCGTCGTTTTGTTTTTGGGCGCCACTTTCGAATGAAAGAAAATTTATAAAAAAGTAAATGTAAAATTTGGCGTGCTAAATTTTATTGGAAAGTTCACCACCCTGTCCCTCTTGTTTAGCTCAGCCTGAGGCTCTCTCAGAGTATTGCAGGTAATTGCTTAAAATAAGGGATGTATTGAAATGATTGAAAAATGTTGGATGATTCAGAATAAAATGCTCAATGGTTTGACCAAATAAAAACGATCCACTTTTGTTTTTGAACGATCTCAAAAATTCATAGTATTGACCTGTAATATTTGAATTAATAAAAAGAAATTGTTTTAAGTCAGAAATAATTTTTATATTCAGATAAATAATATCGCAATGCGCAGATAATCAATAGTAACAAAATAAATACAGATAATCTATCTGTAGAGAGAAATGTGTACAATTATCAAAAATACCAAAAATATCGTAGAACGATGATCCAATTCTTCTTTCTTTCTTCTTAATGCTCGAATATTATTCAAGTCTTGCCGTTGTCCATTAACGGGTTAAATGTTTATTTTGTAAAATTTTGCTCGAAGCGTAGAAAAATAAAATTATAAAAAAATGTTTTGTAGTGAAATGTTTATAAGCAATGGGGTAACCAAAAATTCATCGATTATGATCTTTTTCCTCGCATCCCTTAAGTAAAATGCTGAAGGCAAAAGTTAATAAAAATAAAAATAAACGAAATACCTTAGATGTAAATAATCCGACTTATTTAAAAAGCCTGCGCTGATAACACAATCTTGAGATCACACGCGCACAATGTCGTACTCCCAATCAGCTGTTGATGTGGTTATGTGTTGATACGCTTCTACCAACTGTTGCTCCCGTTGAATCCAGTTATTGTGGTGTTGATTATCCAAATTTGACTTTCTAATTATTTGATTTAATTAGATTATATACTGGTAAGTAGTTTGAGATTATTTAATTCTCAGATATTTGTGTTCTGAGTTGAAATAAACACATTCTTGTTTTTCAGATTAGGTAACTAGCGGTAGCCATCTTGGAATCTTTATCGACCAAGTATTGATAAAATAGGATCCGTTACACGTCCTTCCAATTCGAATATTCTAGTTCAACTGATTTAACTTGCGCAAAAATACCAATTTGCGTTGATTTTTGAAGTACTTGTGAGTCAAATGTTTCCTTTTGTAAATTTTATATTAACGAAATTTTCCATAACTTTCAGGATCGGTTGCATTTTTGGAAAGATGAGTTTTCCATCGCTTTTGAAGAGTTTTCCAATACAGTAGCTGATCTCGTAGGCATATTTCGTAATGAATTTGAACACTTTTGTTATCACTTAACACTTATCACATTTCAGTGGATTTTGAGCTTTATTTACCTTTTTATCGATTTCGAAGACAATTTTATGATTTACACATACAATTAATTATGACATAATTTTGGTTGTGAATAGATTTTCACACAATAAGTTATTTACAGAGAAATTTCATTTTTAAGTTTACAAATTGTACAGGTTATGTTTTAAAGATAACAAATTTTAATAATTTTCATCATTTCTGATTTAAAGTGTCTCATTGTGAGATTTTGATATGGTCATCTCATTAATGAATCCATTTAACAGGTTT
Source organism: Podabrus alpinus (assembly GCA_932274525.1). NCBI lineage: Eukaryota > Metazoa > Arthropoda > Insecta > Coleoptera > Cantharidae > Podabrus > Podabrus alpinus. Next base: position 69,159,556 of record OW026454.1, read on the forward strand.
TAATGTAGTATTCTTATCTTTAGAGATCTTTATAAGTTTGTAATATCATGAAATAAGGTGGATGTGTTTATCTTTTCAATCTGAAATTTGTAGTAAAGTTTTAATTTTCTTAAATATGATCATTTATTGATATTTTTAACTATTTGCATTGTGTGGGTATATTTTGAGTCACAGCAGCATGTTGCTCGGAGTTTGGTCGAAAATTTCAAATATCCATAACTTTGTAAAAAAATTAACTTGAAACCATGACCATACGATAGAAGCTCATTGAAGCTCAAACGAAGCTCTAGCGATTGACATCAATTGCACACATAAATTCAAAATGGGAAGGAAAATTGCAAAACATGTCTACAGCCCCCCGCCCTAATAGTTTTTTTCGAATAACTCCGCGATCTTTGAGGCTCAAACAAAAATAATAGAAGCTCATTCAGGCTCAAACGATGCTCTAACGTTTGACACCAAATTCACCCAAAAATTTGACACTGGGAGGGGGCATCATGTCTACGGCTACCCCAGTAGTTTTTTACGAATAACTCCGCGATCTTTGAGGCTCAAACGAAAATAATAGAAGCTCATTCAGGCTCAAACGATGCTCTAACGTTTGACACCATTTTTATAAAAAAGTTCGAAACTGGGGAGCCACTTTCATGCACCTCATCTGTAGCCCCCTTTTACCTGCTATCTGTTTGATATCATTTGTCCATCATAATCGAGCATATTTTAATTTAATATTATTTCTTAACAGTTAACAAAGCAAACATATTTTATGCTATTATTTCAACTGGAGGGTCTGGGATATTATCACAGCCAAAGAAGGAAAAGTAGTATTATACAAAACATTTTTTTATGTTTTACCCCTCCAGAGTCCTCTCTAATTTTTTAGAATTTCATTTTCAATGGGAGGATATAAAATTTAAAGTGAAGGGAAAAGTATAAATTTACTGGGCTTAATTTACTTAAAATTATTTTTGGTTAATTGTTTCCAATTCTGGATGGGAGGGCGCATAGAAGGGCGCACTTTATTTATTTATAATATATTATTTAAATAATAAGTTAAACTTTTATAAAACCACGTGGATGAAAGATCGATTAACCAAAAAATCACGACATTTTACAAAAAAAATTTAGTATTTCGTATTATTACTTCTATTCTCGATCGTAAATATTAATTATGAATTAATGTGCATTTTTGGAGGTTAATAAAAATCATTCAGGTGGTATCACATGATATAATTTTTCTTATTAGTAGTATATACATAGTGCTTCAAAAGAGTTCAGGTTATATATTTTATTGATAGTTTAATAATGATATTGCGTATTCACGATATTTCAATCATTTTGTCTCCGAATGGTTCAGCTTTGCTTATTGGTGATTTATTTGTAATTAATTCTAATTTACGATGGTAAGTGACAATGATTATAAGGTTTTAATTTGAAAAGTAATTTTGGTATAACAATATTTGGTATCGTCCTTTTTATTCGTATTGTAATATATTATATTAAATGGTTTGTAATTTATATCAGGATGGATTTGTCCTAGCTAATAATAATAATATAAAATATTTACAAAAGAGAATCGAAATTAAATATGATTATAATTAATTAATTATTATTATAATTAATTAATTATAATTATCCGCAATATTATAAAATAACACGAAGTGGAAAAATATAATAAGGAATATCTACAAGCTACAAATGTGATCATGGAGGATAAATTTGGCGAATGCCTTACATACTCCATATTTTGTCCACCAGGTTATACAATTAAACGAAGCGAATATTACCAATTTTTCGACTCATTGGGCAAAAAATTTATTGCGGGGACGACTATGGGGCTCCAAATTGACAACCACCAGAGGAAGAGAATTCTTCAAAACAATAAAAAAAACCAAAACCCTGAAAACTATATCCACGAGCAACCCAACTTACTGTCCATATGATGACACAAGAGCCCCCGATGTAATCGACTTTTTTATCACAAAGACATTGATATAAAAAAAATCAAAATACAAACCAGCTTTGATTTGTGCTCTGATCATTCCCTGGTGATCCTCTCCGTTCATTCTCAAACAGTAAGGAAAGAAAAACAACCAACCCTTAAGGTTAGAAGATGGACTGGAAACTGCAGATGATGAATTAGCAACTGTTATGCTGAGGATAAGGAAATTAAATAGGTTACGCCATACACAATCCAACAAAAAACTACAAAAAAAAATTCAAAACTACCTTGAAAGTCTAAGTGATGTGTCAAAAGCTTTCGATTACAGCCTCTGGAAGACCATAGGAAAGCTTAAAATACAGCAGCAGCTAAATCTCCGAATCAGACATTACAATAATAAATGGACTAGAAACGACAAGCAGAAGCTGATGTTTTGCCAACACTTGTCAAACACCTTTCTACGTAACCCATCATTATCTACATTGGAGGAAGAAAATTAAATTCATGAATACTTGAAGGCTCCATTCCCGATGGACCTTCCAATTGCAAAATTTAAGGTTAAGGAAATCAAAAAGATTATTAAAAACTCAATCGGCCCAATAAAAGCTCCTGGTTTCGACCTGATCACCGGGAAAGTTTTACAAGAACTGTCGGAGAAAGGACATAAATCTATAACACAAATATTCAATGCAATAATCTCCCTTAATCATTTCGCAAACCAGTGGAAAGTGGCACAGATAGTAATGGTCCTGAAACCTGAAAGGAATATATTATTAATTTGTTTATTATTAGATTATTAGATTGTTACCGACACTGTCCAAGGTATTTGAGAAAGCCCTAATTGAAAGACTAAAACCAATATTAGAAAAAATTATTATTTGGCTTCCGCCAAAAACATGGCACGATAGAATAAGTGCATCGAATAGTTAAGAAAATAAATAGTGACTTGAATAAAAAACGCTACTGTTCGGCTGCCTTCTTGGACATTAGTCAAGCCTTTGACAAGGTCTGGCCCTAGGGACTATTGTGCAAAATAAAAGCCAGACTTCCCTATCATTATTATCTGGTCCTTAGGTCCTATCTTGTTAATAGACATTTCCTTGAGAAGCTAAACAACGATTATGCCGATTTGCATCAAATTAATTCTGTTGTTCTCCAAGGAAGGAAGTGCCCTCGGTCCCTTCCTGTATCTGCTGTATATGTACATATGACCTACCTTCAAAGAATTGGTCACACTTTCGCCTCATACGAAAATGCAATAACGGCATCTTGTAACCTAAAGAATTGCCTCAATAAAATACAAGACTCGATGAAAATATGGCGAATAAAAGCCAATGAAACGAAGTCTATGCATGTAACCTACATCATGAAAAGAGACATCTGCCCATCAGTAAAACTTAATGGCGGCAACTACAACAGAGTGAAAACACGAAGTACCTTGGGGTGCATTTGAACTGGCGACTGACTTGGAAGAAGCACATCATCGCAAAGAGATTGCAGCTGGGATTCCAACTGAGGAGACCAAATGCCCAATTCACTGTCGAGAACAAAGTGCTGTTGTACAAGGCAATTTTGAAACAAATATGGACATATGGAATTCAGCTCTGGGACAAAGCTGCCAGCTCGAACATAGAAATATTACAGAGATTTCAAAATAAGGTCCTTTGTGTTATTGTGGATGCGCCAAACTATGTGCCGAATTCAGTTAAACAGAACGATATTCCATTGCTCTCGATCATGGAAGAGATAAGAAGATACAGCCTCAATTATTGTGAAAGACTTTCAAATCACCCAAACGTTTTGGCTACCTAGTTATTAAACCCAGTCAATGAAGTACTACGCAGGTTAAAGAGATATCAGCCAGCTGATTTGGCAGAAGGACGCTAAAAATTATTTTGTATTATGTAAATTAATATAAATTGTTTAATAATAGGGAGATTGTTCAATGGATGAATCTCTACATGTTCTACTCAATTGTCAACAAATTAGATTGCACTTGAAGAACAAATAAGAAGGGGTCGAATATGATGCTGGTTAAGCGCTGGTAGTTAATGGTTCTTATTATCGTGACATTATTCCAATGTTTGCCCTTTTTTTGTTAAAATTAAAAGTTTTCCAATTTTTCCACTTAATAATGCGTTTTTTTAACAAATCAAATTGACACCTCTTATTAAATCACCCTTTACTTCTTTCAGTGTACCAAAAATGTTACAATATATATTAGTAAATCTCGTACAGTAAGAAATAATTTGAGATTACTTTAGAGAAAAAAATTTTAATTTCAAATGAATACAGTGATAAACAAAGAGCTAGCGTAGTTTCAATTTACTTCCATATTGTATTTGGCTCAAACAAGGTGTTACCTTGTTAAACAGATTGATGTTTCGTAACATAAATGTAACTCCAGGATACTCAATTTGGAATTTTAATACGTAAGAAGGGGTTGGCTTTAATACCTTAAATTCTATTATAATAATTTTAGCAAGCGCACACTTCACAATATAATGAATGTCACGTGGTAATAATACTAGTATATAACTTTAGAAAGTTTCTCTTCTTCGAAATTGTTAAATAACATATTTTTGAAATAGGATTGATTACGTGGTATATCAAAGGCAAATTCTAAATTAAACAAGGAGAGATATTCAAAATCACAAAAAGCTCGAGGCGTTAGGAAAAATAAGTACCGCATCATCGCGCTTTATAATGAAAAAGTCAACTGTAATATCATGCTTACTATGGTAATAAAAAATTTATTAGCATTCATTAGATACTTTTTATTTTGTGCATCCAGTGTAGGATTTTTAATTAAAAATATTTATATGTATTTCAAAGATAAAAACTCTAATAGGTGCATAGTTTTCCTGATACTTGTGTATGTAAATTTGACTTCATACTAAAAAATTGATTATCAAGTTCTTTGTATAAATTACGGAAATATTCTTTTTTGCTACATTTTATGTGATGGTTTACTGCTGCATGAAAACCTTAAGGGTAGGCAAGCGGCGTAAATTTATTCAAATTTTCAGAAACGAGACGTCAAATTTAACTACAGGTAAATATTTGAAATAGATCAGTAGTTGTAAACGAGATTTTTATATAAGAAAGTATTTTTTTAACATTAGGTAATTTCCTTCTTGGAAACAAACAACTGAACAACTACTGGTCAAATGCATAACCCCTTTATAAGCAATAAATTTCCAAATATTGATACAATTAAAAATTCACCTCACAGATACCAAATCTGACATGTTATATTTTATAGAGTGCATTCTGATCGTTCCCTTAATTCCAGGCAACACACCAGAATATTTCAGCCAGCCAGTTGAAAATAAACTGTTCCTCTATTTTTTCATTTCAACCTCGAAGTTCATAAACGCACACCAGTAATGTTCCAGTGGCGCCATTTTAACTGCAGAAAAGTTACAGTCGTTATTAGAATTACATAAAGAATAGCACATTAGTTTTAATTTAGTATCTAAACTAGTAAAAGATATCGCCTTCGTTTCATTCTTGCAAAATATTCGACGACATCGTCTGAATTTCTAAATGGTGGAAATGTTAATTTTTTACATGGGCGCCCAGCATCTGGCTTTACGACGTTGCACCCTAACACGCACACTTTTGTTGCAGGACGCACCCTAACACCGAATTATTGAATTAACAACTTTGGTGTTATTTTTAAACCACCTTTTGAAATTATTTACCGAGTACTCGGATACTCGTTAATATTTTAAATTCCCTCGTGATTAATTTCACGAACAAATTCTAGAAATATAGTTGTAGGGATATTATAAATTCAAACCCATAACTTTTACCTCTCTCCTGTGTAATAATTGTATTTTATAATATTTCACACAAACTATGTACCTATATTGTTTGAAAATGGCACTGTCATGAATAATAATTGTTAAAAGCTTTAAAAGTTTTAATTTGTTTGTTACAGATTGCTTTCAATATCCTGCACTTAAACATAATCTAATTTTAAGTTTTAATAGCAAATTTATACATTTTGTGTGTTTAACGCACTTTGCTCTTAAAACTTGTTTGATATTCAAAAAGTAGATTAAATCATTACTTCACAATAAAAATTTATTTAATATTAAAGCTTTAAATTCATTAATTTTGAATTCTCTTTAAGCCGGGAAAGTTTAATTAATTTTAAATATATTAAATAATAATGATAATAATAAAAAAAGGAAATATGGGTTTTGTTTGTGGAAGTTTAAAGCGAATGCGTGAACTTTTATCATCATACGTTTATAATTGCTAACAATTTTATCATTAAGCTTACAATACCAACCGCGGATCAAAATAGGCTTGTGAGCTCTTCTCATGATATTATCATTAAAATTGAAACTTTTTTAACGTAGAATAGTTTATATTCCAATTTAAATACGTTTTGCATTTTTACATATTTTGTGATGAGTTACAATCTGCGTAATAAAGAATAAAAGTTCCTTCAGTATTAGTTCTCTTATTTTAATGAAAATTTATTTTAATAATAAACTTTCAACAAGTTTTAATGTGTTGCGTACTTATTTTTCCTTGTAGCATTTCTGTTTATTTTTACTAACTTAGAGACAGGAAACTCAAAACTTTAGGGTGGAAATTTTGAATAACACATTTTAGAATTATTTCATTGGTGTGTCCGTCATTTATATTTATTAACACATATGCTAGAATTTTATTTGCCTGTAATTATTATTATTATTAATAAAAAAAATAGTAGATTATTTTCTATCAGCCTTCACTTCGAACAATTCGCTTTAGAAGATAAATAAAATGATGGAGTTTCGTGGGTACAATAAAAGTTTCTTTTTTGGAAAATTAGGTAATATTAATTTAGAGTTTGAACCAAAACCGAAGCGACTTAGCACTTTATTATAGATTTCCAGGCTGATGAAAATCGTATTATTTTTCAAGATTATCTACTTTATTTCACATTCAAAACTTTGTTGTATTATAGAGTTGTTTTATTCGAAGTCTGTATAGACAAAATAAAATTGAGACTGTACGAACACAAATTAGACTCTTAATAATAATAAAAAACATTCCCAAGGAAAACCTAAATTAAGTACAATTATACTAATTAAACAAATTAGACGGTAAAATGTTTTCTAGAGAAGCTAATGATGTTAAGATTTGTTCACTTGGTTCAATAACAAATAAGGTGATACTCGTTATTATTTTGGCCTATTGTTCTGTTCCCTGTTTTTCATTTTAGGATTCCCACGCCTTTTTGCTGCCGCTTCTAAATAAAGGAATCTTGGAGGTGTATTATAATTAGATGGTTTTATTGACGATCATGAGCTTACGATGGAGATTGACAATGGTATTCAGGACCGCGCCATGCCTGTTCTAATGAGAGCTCTAATGCCCCCAGTACGAATCTAAATAAGCACCCTTAAATTTCGGGTTGTATTTTATACTGATTTCACTTGTAAATAGAACTGCAACGAAAATGTTTATGATCGAACGGCCAATATCTTTCAAAAATACATTTCAATGACAAAAAAATAATGCGAGAATAAATCTGAACTCTGTGTATTGGTTTCTAAATTGTGTTCTTCTTTATTAACCTATCTCAGTTCACTTTTCAACATTGGCCTCTCCCAATTCCTTCCAAACCAAAATTCGCTATCCTTAACCTTCCCAAACTAAACTATAATAATGGTAATTTTTCTCTAAAAATGAAAATATGCGCGTAATAGGCGAAAAACTAGGTTGGAGAAACTAAAATTCCCAATTGGAGGAGAAACCGACGTGGGATTTTAGGGAACTTATGGGGTTTGATTCGGACACTAAATTACTTAAATTAAAATCGGCTAAGTTTTCAGTTTTCCGATATATTTTGTAAGCTGAAAATATTCTTTGCCTGAACTACTACACTGTAAGATCCTTTCTAACTTAATTTTGAGTATTTATTAATTAAACTATTTTCAAATATTAATTATGCAATTATTGTTATTTATCATAATAATATTATTAATTATTATCAAGCTGATAAAGGTAAAAATGAGTATTTATAGATATCAACTAAAATACGGAGTTGCCAAAAATTTCTAATATCCATAACTTTGTAAACAATTCAATTAAAATAATGGTTATAGAAGCTCATCGAAGTAGAAACGGAGGTCTATCGACTTCCATCATCAATTTTACACAAAAATTCAAAATGCGAAGGGAAATTTAAAAATGTGTGCCCCCTTCCGTAGATTCCGCGAATAACGGAAAAATGGAAATTCATGGGTAAACAAATTTTATTAAAAAAATTGATTTGGGAGAAACTGGCCTCTGCTCCTGGTAACCCCACTAAAGCATAAAAATGTGTAGTTTTTATAGGGATACATCGCGGAAAAATTTTTATTGTTTTAATTTCAAAAGCACCCAGTCTAAATAACTTTTGTTTTAAACAAAATACACGTCGATTTAAATAGCAAGGGATACCAATACAGTTTTAAAAAATGTTTAACCCCCTCACAACCATCCACCCCTACTTTTAATTGTGGAATAAATCCTCATCTAAATACGTTATTAAAATTTCAGGAAATTCATGAAATTACAGTAACGAAATAAACCCTACTTTGGAACTCTTCGCCAAGTTTCTGAAATGTTTCTGAACGACTCCGCCTAAATTCTTAAATTATCTTATTTTTCAGTTCTTTGGGATTCTCGGGAAGTGGAGTACACCACTGGCGTAACAATGTAGCTGTAAGCCTTTGTTTCAGTGTCACACAATGCTTCTAAATGGGTCCACAATTATTTTAACATTCCATAAATAGGGCCCTTTTTTAAAAAATATGTACATTTATGAAATTCAATAATAAGTAACTAATACATCTGTATTTTAGAACTAAGAGAACAAATAATGAACTTTCCACAATCAAAGATGATTGTGCTTTCATATGTATACAATACTGATGATAACTAAGAAGTCTGAAACATGTGTATGTTGTTCATCCTTGATTGTGCAAAGTTTATTATTTGTTACCTGCATTTATAGGGGTCGTTGTTTTATGTGAAGATTTATTAATTTGGGATTATGTAAATTGAATTAGTGGTGAAGTTTTAATTTTGATAGTTGTGTGTTGGCTCTATGTTGGTGCCAGAGGTGCGCACCGAACGAGAGCAGTTTAGAGAACAATTTTTCTTTAGCCTTCTTTGAGCAAGAATATGTTAATTTTTGCAGTACGTAATTTACGAAATATAATCGATTAAATATAAAAGTATTTAAAATTTAACAAATAAATCAAATTATTGGGTCACAACGTCGTACATTTATAAAACGAACAAAACATAGCATATTTATGGCATTAATTAATTAATACGAACGATACGAGAATTAAATATAGACCGGCTAGCTGAGAAAAAGTTGATCTAATAAAATAAAAGCTAGCTGGTGATGGACATAACTTATAAATTTAGTACTAGGAGATAATAAAACGACAAAGATTAAAATAGAATTTGGAAATTTTATGGAAGATATGTGGAAAACTCTGAGAGAAATTTAAGAGAACATGGTTGAGATAAAGAAGGAAAATGTGAAACGAATAAATGTGGCATAATTTAAAAACGTCGTATCAAAATTTTAAAGAGAAAATCGTAAAAATTACTTAAAAACATGGTTGAAATAAAAAATGAAAATGAGAACCTAAACGCAAAGAAATTTTATGACAGAAATTTAAAGCGTATCAGAATTGAACACGAAGAAGACAGAAATGTTTATAATGAAAGGATGATGGAAAAAATTTAGCAAAAATATGGTAGAAAATTGCAATGAGGGAATAAATATGATGTTAAAAAGGTAACATGGCAAAATTAAACAGAACTATGCAGAAAAGGTGTTTGAAAAAGAAATAAAAAAAGCAAAGCAAGATTACAGACTAAGACTGAGATTACAAAACATCAAACGAGACGAAGAAAGCAGTGATGAAATCATAACAAAATTAAATAAAAAAGCACTTAAATGACGTTTAAAATAAAAAAGGTCAAAAACAAAAATCATAAGCATCAAGCAGGAAGCCGAAAAAGATTAAATCGCAAAAGTTGGCAAGATAAACTCTTCAGAAAGGGAAGAAAATTCATAAATATATAAATGGTCTTCAAATAATACAAAATCTTAAAGTAGTTCCCAATAAAACAAGAACCAAAAAAACACAAAAACCTAACCGAAAAGATAACCAGAAAAACGTACCATAATTTAAAATTTATCGCAAGCAGAAATCTGAATTATGGAAAGGTACGAATTAAACAAAACATTATAAAAGACAAACAAAACAAAAATAATCAAAATTAAAAACAATGAAGTGGTGGAAAATAAATGGTTACAAAATGCGAGGAAAAGCGAATTTACATTCGAGGATTTAACAAAGACAAAATCGGAGAAGGCAATGAAAATGGCTTGGATGAAGGCAAAAATTTGTCAAAAAAAGATAAAAAGACAAACCATAAGACAGATGAAAACGAAAATACAGAAATTAATCATTACGTTGGAAAGTAGAGGTAAGGAAAAATCTTGATGTTATGGGAAAGCATCAGGTAGAAATATTTCATGGCCTGGACTCATGGGATCAGAAGATAACAATTTTTTTTGAAGAATTTCTTTTAAAAAATCATGATAAATTTTTTCAGCGATATTGTACGTGGATAAAGAGAATCTTATGAAAGAAAAACTTAATTTGAAGTTTTATATGGGAGGAAGTAGAATATCGAAGATGTTTAATTGGTTATCAATCAGGTAATTGCAGATTGATGGTACGCAACAGAAAGAAGTTATCAAAATTAAATTAATTAAGAGTGGAAAGAATAATTTTTGATCATGAAAAGATTTTGGATGAATTGCTTATTGGAGATCGATTTGTTAGATGAGTTTAAAATTTAAAGATGTGCAAAAGGTAAGATTATGTGAGAGGAAGATGAAGTAGTTGAAGAGCTAAATTTAGAAATAATTGAAGGAGAAGCGGCTGAAAGTTATAATTAAGTAATGGAAGCCAGAGAATAAGTAAAGCAATTAGATTGTGAAGAAAAGTGGAATACAAGCAGAATTGCAAACACATAAACAAAGTAATTATAAATCCGAAAGGAAGAGTTATTCAAATAATACCAATGAAGGCAAAGAGAGGTCTAAGCAAAATTAAAATAACTCAAAAAAAGAAAAATTCCACATCGGAGAAATTTGTTAATTGGAAAGAGATTAGGAAGAACTGCATACGTGTCACGAAGATTAAATTGTTTATTTAGATTTAAAAATTTTCCTAATAAGTTGGATATAATTTTGGTTTGAATGGGATGTGATATTATTGGAAGATGATTTTATGTAAAAATTTATAGATTTAATTTAGTTTATTAATTCTTATAAAAAAGAAAAATTAAGGAATATGATTTGAAGATTGAAAATTGTGGCATCGATTGATATTTTGACAATAATTTCATCTTGATGGATATTTTTTATTATGATAATGGATATTTAAATTAATTTTTTTGTGAAAAGTCAGAAAATATTATTTATATATAATGTTGTGATTCAAAATACCAATAATTTTGAATTAAATAAGCACTCTGAAAGATCACAAATTACATGAAAACTCTTAATGACAAAGAAGATTTCAACAGATAATCTTGAACGCTCTAATAAATTCAGTTATCAACAAAATAAGTGAGAGGAAAAATTCGTCCAGCAATGATATAAAAATCATGTACTACAATAATTTTTATATTCATAGAAAAATTTGTTCAATGTATAATTAAGTTTTTAGTATTATAAATGTAGGGTAATTTTAAGAAGTGAGGTAAATGTACAAAAGATTTACGTAATTTGGTGTGGTCACGGTAAAGACAAATGCAACGATTCGTTCATCCGGGACTGATGCGTGTTGAGTGTAACCAGACGGTAGGTTGTTGTGACGATCCTAAAACAGAGATGAAATTATTTAAAATGACATTTTGGTTTAAAAATAAAAATGATATCAAAGATGCATTGTACTCACGTTGTAAAAGATATCAAAGAGTGACAAAATTGATAAACTCGTAAAAAACCAAGGAAACAGCAGATTAAAAATAAAATAAAAAAGATGATTATCAAATGTGTAAGAGGTCAGAGCGTTTTATGGTACTCTGGTCAGAAAAGTTGTTAAAATTGGATTAAAAGCCCAATTCGACGTGGAGGAACTGAAACAGAAAAGATTTACATAAAGTTGTATGAATTACAAGAAGTTTCGTGAGATTAATTTTGATAATAAATATAAAGGTACTTACCTTTTATAAGCTGTGTAGTGATAATAACCGATTGGAACAAAGATTTGCTGTGAATGATTATTGGAGCACTAAACAAAGTTACACGAGGTGATTCTCAAGAAAAGTTAGGATTCACCATTGATCGTAGATGACTTGATGTTAAAATTATTTAAGAAACATAACGGCGACACCTGTTATTGGTAAGATAAACTTATTTAACTTTTTGCGGGATATTAGTGAACGGTTAATAAACAACGACGCGTAAAACGGAAAACGGAAATAAAACTTCAATCTGTGTAGTATTATAAAAATTATTTATTTGTTAAATGTTAAATTTCGATTTTAGTATAAGTTTGGTTTATTCAATTATTTGTTCATGTTATTGTTTGAAAATAAATTGTCTAGTATTCAATATCGTTTGAGTATCTTTGAGGGACGAATTTCCCTCCTCTTAAGTTATTTTTCAGAAAAAGCAAAAGAGCACACCCTCGAGGAATCGACTTCTGTGGTTAAGAGTATTTTCATGCTAAATAGTATTGACAAAATAGAGCTAGCAAAAAGGGTATTCAAAATCATAAAAAGAAAAGGAAGTGTTGTCAAGTTCATTTTTGAATTTTCATTTTATTTTACATGTGTCCCTTATAAGAAGAAGCGATACATAGTAATAAATTGATATAATGTGTAAATAATATCATACTGGTGATGTTATGTAATTTATAATTAATTTCTGATTATGAAGAGAAACACGCAATCTTATGATAATCTTAAATTTAGGTGAGAGCTCACAATGTTGACACCAAATTTAGGATTATACCAGAGGAATTTACGCGGTATATTTTTGGTAACTTCGACGAGTCGTTGTTTTATGTGGATTTATTAATTTGGGATTAATGTTTTGTAGATTTGAATAAAATTACTAAGAAAATTTTTCACTTTGATTTTTTTGTGTTGGCTCTATATTGGTGCCAGAGGCGTACGCCGAATGAGAGCAGTTTGGAAAACAGTTTTTTCCTTAGCCTTGTTTGTTTTTCAAAACCCTGTTATGTAAGGTATAATACAACATTTGAATATTCCATTCAAAATCTGTAATTTAGGTAAACTTTTTCAAAAAAATTTCAACAATTGTGCAAATTTTTACATAAGCAAACCGTAATCTGAGAACAGTTAGAGATATCAAAATTCAGTTTTGTAAAAACGTAATTAAAATTACAACTTCAAGCTGCAAACTAATAAAGCCATCGTTCATCGGTATGGTAAAATGTAAACATTTTAAATCCACGATATTTCAAATGGATTCCTTTTATTTTCTGCAGCTATAGAAAAAGCCTTTTAAAAAAATTATATATCAGTTTTTTTATATCGGTAATTGTACGATGCTTATTTGTATAAAAATTATCAGACGTCCTTTCTGGAAACAAATAAACAAAAAAGAATTGTATCCGTATCTACAGATCTTCCCACTCAGATTTTAAATTGTTTTTATCAAAAGACCTGAAACTGTTAACCAAACTCTTTCAGCATTTTCAAATCTGAAAATTTTAATGTACATTGAAAGTAATGTTTATAGTAAAAAAATTATTTCTTTCCTATTGGGTGTAAGCCTATTAGAATTGATGTTCTTATTATTATTATAATGAGTGAGATATAAATTCTTGACAAACTTATAAAATATAAAAATACTAACACGAATAATATTTTTCAAGCATTTCTTTTGAAAAACATTTCATTTATATGTACTGTATTTAATAATTTTAAATTTTAACGTTATGTGCATAATGGTTTTATTTGTATTTGTAATTAGAATTACTTCTATGAAGTTTCCAAAATATAAACCGACCGACGCCGACGCGACGCGCTAGGGTATAATTAATATATTATGTATGTTAGTACATTTTAGTTATTTTTAATTGACTATTAATTTATTGCCATCAAATTATTTTTGTAGTAAGGTCTGGTGCACAACAAATTATAATTTTAATTAGCTATTATGTTAAGAACTGTTTTCTCGTTAAAATAATATTTACGAATTTAAATACTGCTCTACATTGTTCTTAAAAATAACAAGCAAAGTATAATATAAATTTTTTGTTATATTTATTTATCAGAGTATAATGGGTATAATCAGAAAGTACAAAACTTCACAACATTCTAACAAATTTTTTCAGTACATAAAAATACCCTAAGGGACCTCTGTTAAATAAACAATTGTAAAATCTTTATGTATGAATTTTAAATCTGAATTATTACAAACTGAGGTTTTTTCTAGTCGATTTTCTTTATGGTATAAATATTAGTTCTGTATAATTTTGAATTTTATTACTAATCTTTTTTTATTTCTTTAGATTGTAAGCTATTTCAATATTATATCTAGTTGTAAAGGATAATACAATTTTGAATTTATATTAAAATGCACCTAAAAGCAAGCTTCATTATTAAAACAAAGAAAAAAATAATAAAAATATGCAAAGAAGGTAGAAATATTGCTGCCTAAAGCTTATGAATTAATTTGAATTTTATTACGTTTATTTAACTTATTAATTTAAGCAATTTTACGAGTGTATATTAACACTGTATTCCAGTGACCAATAGAAAGCTTTTAAGAAAAATTCCAACTAAAATTTTTGTTTAAATCCCAAGAAGGATTTCTGTGAAATGGAACGGTTTTTCAAAAAAGTTCACTCCTGTTAAATTTTCTATCCCGAATAGGTCATTCATTATTTTTCGTTAAAAAGGTATTACCGAATTTGCTGGAAAAATGAAATTTCGAATTATTTAACACTTAAATTTTGAATTTTCAAAATTTTCTAATTATTTTTTAACATTTCTTTGCTTAATGTAATCTATAATTTGAAAACAGTTGATTATAGATAAAACGTTATTATAATCAAGTCTATAGATAATTTTATGTTCTTTAAAAAGTATTAAATGAAAAATGCTTAAAAACGAATAGTTACGGCCCTATGGCCATTTTAAGGTAAAATTAAGGTGAAAAAATTAAAGTAGAAAGAAGGTAGAAGAAAAGGTAATAATAATTCTATATTGGTTCAAATCTATTGATCTGCATCAAACCTACGAAATAGAATTCAAAATTGAAAATCTTGAATTCAAAAATTAAGAAATATAAACTTCAATAATTATTCGTGGCAGTATTTTTCTAAAAATCCAAAACTACGAGTAATACCTACGTATAATTGCAAAATAATCGGGTCAATAAATCTCAATCGTAGACCAAATGGAAACTTCTTCCTTCCGTAACCAGAAAATCCTAGTATCCATCACGGAAACCCTTAAACGATTGAAGTAATGGAAATGAAATGTCCATCAACTGCCGCCTACCCTAAGCTCTTTACTGCTCTAGCAATTAGATGGCCTAAAAACGCAGCGATGTTCCTTGAAGAAAATCATAGGCTTAACATAATTGATGTAGTAACGTTATAAGTTTATGCAGAACTTCGATAAACACCAACGCCGACGTGCGCACCGACAACACGAGTTCAGACCTAACCTTGAAGGATAAACAAACTTCATCTTTCAGGAATTTGTGTTAAACAATTTTCCCAAATAGGTATAGTGAAAACTTTTAGCTCATGTAAATAAGCACGTTTAATAATTATTGCATTTGATATTTTTACTATTTATAAAATGTTATCTACTGGTTTATAATTAGTAATTCAATGTAAATTAAAATACCTACTAGCTATTTCATAGTTAATCAGAATAAATTTTTAATATTGATTTATAATTCCATGTAAAATAGAATATTTCATAATATATTATCCAGAATTTCCCTAAACAGCCCCGTGGCTGTCTACACCGGATTGGAAAATCTGTGCGACGGATTGCAACATTGTATAATATTTTTGGTGCACATTTTTACTAGAAATGAAACCCTGCACTTTCCCTTCAGCACTCGGGGTTAGACGCACAAATATATTCTTGTCATATTTTGAAATTAAAATTTAAAAATTAACAAAACATATGAAGACTTGTGAAAAGGTTACGAAATTATTAGAATGTTAGTTTTTACCAATAAATTTTTTAATTGATATATCATAAGTAAATCATGGTTGTGATCTGTTAACTGAAATTTTTTGTAGGTTATTAACTAAAAAATTGAACCAATGAATTAGAAATAGATAAATTCCATAATCTTATAATCGGCAGCAATCTTAATTTTTAGATTGGTAAAAAGAATTGACCATCAAATAAGTGTTTAATTCTTCAAGCCATAGTAAATCCAATCCAACTTGCTTAGATTTGTAACTAAATAAAAATGAACCAATGAGAATTACAAAAGAACACAGACAGACAGATAATACAGAACTTGCTTTTATAATTGACACTGGCGGGAGCTTTCTAGCAAATTATTATATTTGATATAATATTAGGATAATCCTTAATTTGATCATATCCGATTTTTAATACTCGCACCCGCTGAACTGGCTGAAAATAAATCAAAAAAGTTGTGGTAAAAATTTCAGGTTGCTAATATCTGAATTCTAATACCTCCATAATAGACACCAATTTTCCCAGATTTTTGGGACTTCGCGGTTAAGTTTAATTTCCCCTCGCAGCAGGATAAGATCTTCAAAAATTCTGAAACGTGGCAAATTTCTTACTTATGCTAGTACATATTGCGGTGTATCCTTGTCTCACGTTGGCCGCAAATTTTTATTAATATTTAATTGAAAATTGATTTTTGAAATTATTAAATTCCACAGCTAGCTCTTTTAAGTAATTTACCTGGCATGAATACTCTTTCTTCAGTAGTCGGTTCTGCGCTCTTTTTCTGTAATTAAATGTTTTTGTAGGGATAGAAAAATCCCCGAATGATACGCCAATGTTTTCTAACAAATTATAATTGAATTTATTTTTCATCATTGGCGACTGGAAATTAATAAGAGTATTTGAAAAGGTGGACTTGGGAGTCACGTTTGTCTCTTCTCTGGAATTCTCGCAGCATATAAATCTTGTAGTTACCCGGGCGAACAGGCTCATGGGTTTCATTATACGTATTTGCAGAGAGTTCCGGGATCCCATTGTTCTTGTTCGGCTTTATAAAGCATATGTTCGATCGGTGTTGGAATATGCTTCTCAAGTTTGGTGCCCTATGAGGTACACTCATCGCGAGTGGAGGGGGTGCAGAAACGATTTACAAGGCATATAGCTAGGAAATTAGATTATATCTCCCAAAGTAATACTGTCAGCTATAATAATAATTATATGAGTAGATGTGTGAGGTTCGGACTTGAGCCGCTCAGTATAAGACGAGATAGACATCGGGTACGGTTTATCGCGAATGTATTGGAAGGGAACACAATTTGCCCAAATATTTTGGAATTACTTTCGGTGAATGCGCGGGTAAGAGTAACTAGAGGCGTGCGTTTCTTTTATGTGCCGTTGCATCGTACAACGTATGGCATGAACGAACCTCTCAGTGCAATGATGACATTGTTTAATGAATGTTACCATGAATTTGATTTTCACTGCGGTAACAGGTAATTCAGGGGAACGATATCCGAACATGTTATGAAGTATGAAATGATTATGTATATTATATAACTCTTACAGGTGCTCTCTTTCTTTTCTTTATATTTATATTGAGTTTTTTGTGTACTGTGAGTTTTGTTACGATTTTTTCTGCTATCAACATTTGGGAGTTGTCCCGTAGTTGTAATGTACTGTTGTGTCCATCAATAATTTGGCTGTTGCGATATTAAATTGTTTGTCGTGCAGTCAGAGAAAATAATGGCATGAGAAAAATTTATATAAAAAAATGTTTTGAAATGTTAGATTAAGTTATTATATTAAGTTTTTGTGATAAATTTTAAACGCGTGAAGATAACGGTGATAGGCAACCCAAAAGACAGAATAAAATGCGTGATAAAATCAAACATGATAAAAAAAAAGAGGAGGAGTTGCCAAGGGGAAATAAACGAGGTTGACTAAAATCACGCGACGAGAGTAGTCGCTTTTAAGAGAGGTCCTTTTAAAAAAGGATAAACGAGTTCGATAAAAATCAAGCGACGAGAGTAGTCGAAATTAAGAGAAGTCTTTTTTTAAAAGGATAAACGAGTGGAATAAAATCGAGCGACAAAGTAGTGGGATATTAAATAGTTCCGTTAAAAGATAAACGTTGTTGAATGAAAAAGCGACAAGAGTGGTCACACATAAGATAGTGCCATTAAAAAGAAAGCGACTGATAGTCGCATATAAAGAGAATATTGAATACCGGTGTCCTAGAGGGAGGAAGCGTGAGAGGTCGTCTCTTCCAAAGGAATATTTATTGTGTGGAGTTGAGATAAGACAACTGGAATTGGAATAATTTAAGTCCAAATTAGACGGATATTATTAAATTGGATAATTGGATAATTATACAAACCGGAACCAAGATTAATAAATCCGGACGAGAAAAAAGAGAAGTGCACGCGGGAGTTCGCGTAGTCTAAAACTAAATATTAAAAGGTAACAGTAAATTTTCATTATCGTTAAATTTTGTCGAATGTTGTGTTGTTTATGTATTGTTTATTTTAATTTTCTGAATTTTCATTATCGTTAAAATTTTGTCGAATGTTGTATTGTTTATGTATTGTTTATTTTAATTTTGTGAATTTGTTAATTAAATGTTTATAAAGAGTAAGATGTCCGTATTTTCTTTGACTGTGTGATTAAGGTAATTCCGTCGTAAAAGTCAAAAGAACCTGTCATCCTGAGATAAGAGAAAATCGTGTTCACGGTTCACGGTTCACGGTGGACATTACAAGTTGCAGCCCAACGTGAGGCTAAGGTCATTACAAGTTGGCGCCCAACGTGGGGCGATTTACGAGTGGAGTACGGGCTTTATTTATTAAACCAAACGGTGAAGCCAAAATATCACACAGTTATAAGAAAATTTTTGCACACAAAAATAAACAATTAAAAATGAATACGCGCAGTAGAGTTGTGAATGCAAGTGGGGACAGAATAAATGATAATATAAGTGAAGATGAAAGCGTAGAAGGAGAGGTAGAAAGAGCAGAAGTACCGGACGTCCAGACGATCCGAGTACAAGAAAATCCAATGGGGGAAATGTTGAGAATGATTAGGGAAATGAACGAAAAGACGGATGCTAATTTTGCAAAAATTAATTCTAAATTTGACAACAAAGAGGCTAATTTTGCACTGATGAATGTAAAATTTGATGCAAAATTCACAGGAATGAGTGGAAGTTTAACGGAAATGAAAGAAAGTTTGGCCCAAATGAATTTAAAACTCGATAACCGAGAAGCAAAGTTAATCGAAAGGAATAAAAGGGTGACTAGCATGAAAGAAAGTTGTGAACTTGTGAATGTCAAAATGTCAAAATGACAGATCTCAAAATAAATTTGGTGAACGAAGTTAACACCAGTAAAATGGTAAGAAACGACGAAACTGTAAAGTTGGACGAAGAAATTACAACAAAAGAAAGTTCGACACCATTAACATTTAAAGAAAGATACTACGAAACATCAAGTAGAAAGGAAGTTCGAAGAAGAAGTATGAAAATTAAAAACTTACGAGCGAAATTGAAGATAAAATCGTGGGTTATGCAAACATGCGATAAAACGAAGGTGCGTACATGCAAGAACATAAATTTACAAAGGAAAAACTTTTATATTAAAAACAATTTATTTAAAAATAATACAGTACACAATAACTTAAAACGAGACGATTTATTAGATATAGAATTAAAATCGGATAGCATTTCAGTAAAATTCATGAACGATTTAATTAGCAATGACAGTGACAAAAATGTAAAAATAATTTAATTATGAATGACGGTGACATTTCATATAATTTATTTAATTGGGACGACGTTGAAAGTGACACAGTGCGACGACTTAATGGAAGTCACCTAAATTACAGGAAGATGTTGGAGATATTTAAACATGTCAGATGGAAGAAGAAACAAGAATAAATTGGAAAGTTGGAAATTAAATAACGAATCATTTTTAGGCCCAACTTTGAAGATTAATAATTTAAAAGAAAAATTTTAGGCAAAAGTTTGAAAATAAAAAAATAATTTAAACGCTATGGTAAAAGGAGGGGAATCAGAGGTCGATTTAATAAAAAAATCTTTTATATCAGCATAAAATATCAGCACCAAAGAATTGTTACAACAGTATTTCGGAATTAAAACGGTACCACGAAGAAGAAAATTATACAACACAACTAGGGTCGATAAACGTTGGAAAGAAGGGGGAATAAGAGTCGACAAGAAGTCTTCATGAATCTCCAAGTCTACAGGGGTGTCATTGTAAGCGATGTGATACAATGATTACAAAATTAGAGAATCAAATACAAGCTGAGCGCTGTAATGATTTAATTTATCAACGGAGTCGACAGTATGTTTGAAAGTAAAGTTGTGAGGTATGATTGAAATAAATGCGTGGAAGTACTGTATGAGTTGTGTGAAGTATGGAAGATTGCTGATGATAAAGTGTAATGAATGAAAGATGTGTGAAAATGTTAATAAAAGACAAGACCGTATGAAGGGTATAAAGAATGACTATTGCAAAGATAAACCAAATTTTGAGGTAACCTTTTGGTTTAATGAAATTTATTTTACTTTGCAAGGGGGAAAATGTTGTGTCCATCAATAATTTGGCTGTTGCGATATTAAATTGTTTGTCGTGCAGTCAGAGAAAATAATGGCATGAGAAAAATTTATATAAAAAAATGTTTTGAAATGTTAGATTAAGGTATTATATTAAGTTTTTGTGATAAATTTTAAACGCGTGAAGATAACGGTGATAGGCAACCCAAAAGACAGAATAAAATGCGTGATAAAATCAAACATGATAAAAAAAAAGAGGAGGAGTTGCCAAGGGGAAATAAACGAGGTTGACTAAAATCACGCGACGAGAGTAGTCGCTTTTAAGAGAGGTCCTTTTAAAAAAAGATAAACGAGTTCGATAAAAATCAAGCGACGAGAGTAGTCGAAATTAAGAGAAGTCTTTTTTTAAAAGGATAAACGAGTGGAATAAAATCGAGCGACAAAGTAGTGGGATATTAAATAGTTCCGTTAAAAGATAAACGTTGTTGAATGAAAAAGCGACAAGAGTGGTCGCACATAAGATAGTGCCATTAAAAAGAAAGCGACTGATAGTCGCATATAAAGAGAATATTGAATACCGGTGTCCTAGAGGGAGGAAGCGTGAGAGGTCGTCTCTTCCAAAGGAATATTTATTGTGTGGAGTTGAGATAAGACAACTGGAATTGGAATAATTTAAGTCCAAATTAGACGGATATTATTAAATTGGATAATTGGATAATTATACAAACCGGAACCAAGATTAATAAATCCGGACGAGAAAAAAGAGAAGTGCACGCGGGAGTTCGCGTAGTCTAAAACTAAATATTAAAAGGTAACAGTAAATTTTCATTATCGTTAAATTTTGTCGAATGTTGTGTTGTTTATGTATTGTTTATTTTAATTTTCTGAATTTTCATTATCGTTAAAATTTTGTCGAATGTTGTATTGTTTATGTATTGTTTATTTTAATTTTGTGAATTTGTTAATTAAATGTTTATAAAGAGTAAGATGTCCGTATTTTCTTTGACTGTGTGATTAAGGTAATTCCGTCGTAAAAGTCAAAAGAACCTGTCATCCTGAGATAAGAGAAAATCGTGTTCACGGTTCACGGTTCACGGTTCACGGTTCACGGTGGACATTACAAGTTGCAGCCCAACGTGAGGCTAAGGTCATTACAGTACATATTAAACATATTAAACATCAAATTATTCAAAACACAAATCTTATACTAACAAACAACAAATGATAAACAATAAATGACAAATTCTTAAAATACGCGTTCTACTACCCAAAAGTTAATTACGTAATGCCGTTTTGCACTCGCGTCGCTTTATAAATATTAAAGTTTTTCTCTTACCACCCGTAGATGTCGCTCTTTTGTGTAATCAACTTCACTCTCAAACGGTCGACCTGCCGTACCTTTATTTTCCAGAATTCTCTGCTTATATTTCCAATTCTATGTGCATCGATGCTTCAATTATTATTATTTCAAACTGCTTCATCCAATCACCATAATATCATCATTTCCCAATATTATTCCAAGTAAGTATTGTGCACTTTTTATTTAACCTCACTTAATTTTCTTTTTAACATGTACTTATAATCATTGACTTTTCAGTTCTACACACTTTTCTTATTGATTTTTAATCAATAAAGAAACTGTTTCTGGAGCCGAAATTTACACGTGCTCCCCGCTTCGACTATCGTGTGAGAAGCATTGTTTATTCAACCGTTGCTAGGCTTTTGAAAAAAATTTCTTTTTTTCATTCCCACTTTGATATCTTTTCTTCCTGGTAAGTTTGGTAGCCTTTTTGATAATTAATTTATTTGCTAATTGTCATTAATTTATTTACACTATTGTTTTTGTTTTTAGCGTTCATCTTATAACTCGTTTCGCCGTTACGAGCTTTCGAACCTCCCGGAGAAGCATTGTTACATTATTGTTCAACCGAATTCGAACACTCACGTAATTCCTTATTCTTAACGCACAACTTAATCTAACCTAATTACATTTTTTTATTTAAATAACAATTTCTTACAATCTAACAATTTTTATATAAATTAATAGGTGGACATTTAATTATATTTTTCAATATCATTCTTGGATCTTCCCATTCCTTACCTGTATTTATTAATAACCGAATTCATTTGAGTTTTGTTTAACGTCGAAGAACCTTCTAAATCGTAAAGAATTTTCATGCCATTTATAATAGCTTAACTGCCTGCCTAATAATTGTTAATTTCTTTATTGACGATTGAGTCACCGCAATATATTTTATGAAATTTTTTCAGATTTTTGAGGATGTAATTTTTGCAATAAAAATTTGTGATATTTAATTTTATTTATTAATTTAATTTAATTTAAAATTAAATATTCATTTTCGGTTGCTGTCTGATTTTGCACTATATACAGATAGCGCTACCTCATTTATCGCTAGGTACATTTCGCCCCCCCCCCCATCTCCAGCACTAATTTTTTACTGAAATTAATGTCAAATGTTTGAGCTTCTATTCAAATCGTTTGAACCACTCGTAAACTTTGCCTCACATCGAGAATATTTTTTTAAAAAATTGGTATCAAAAATTGGGCACATTTTGATCAAAAAATCCAAAAACGGTTTTCTGCGATTTTTCGATGGATTTCGTTAGGTAATTGTTCGTACTTTAACATACTAAAAAACGTCCTCTCGGAACCCTGAGCTTCTTACCGAATTCTTCGTCTGAAGTTGAAATTTTTTATAAAGGAGTGAAAATTATGTTTTCGGCAAAATATGTTTAAAAAAATTTTTATTTAAGCTATATTGCTATCATATAACTCATTAAAAAAATTAAAAACACTTAAAATATTTTAACAACATCGTCGAGATCATGAAAAGAAGAATTTCCTGAAAATGGTCAGGGGATTCTGATTTTTGGATATGTTTTAAGGTTTGGGGTCCTAATAAAAACTCCCAGTTGGCGATCTCGGCGACCGCCCGGAAGTGCCGCCATTTAAAAAAAATAGCGAAAACTAAATGTTTTTTCGCAATATTTCGTTACCAGTTGACTTTAGGACGAAAATTACTGCTATAAATCTTATGGAGAATAGAATTTACTACAACTTTTATCTGTAGTATTTTACTCTAAGTCTAATAGTTGCTGAGCCCAGCACTGTTAAATAGAGCACATTTAAATAGAAATTTTCTTAAAAATATTTTGCCGAAAAACATAATTTTCACTCCTTCATAATTTTTCAACTTCAGACGAAGAATTCGACAAGAAGCTCAGGGTTCCGAGAGGACGTTTTTTAGTAGGTTAAAGTACGAACAATTACCTAACGAAATCCGTCGATAAATAGCAGAAAATCGATTTTGAATTTTTTTTTCGCAATTTTCTTACACTACAGTCCCTACCAGAATTTTTATTAAAAACATTTGAAACTCAAACGACAGGAATTGAAACTCATAGGAGCTCAAACGATTCTCTATCGATTGACAGCAATAAAAAAAATCTCGATGAGGTGGGCTGTCATTTCTACCCCCCCCCCCAAAGTTTCAAGCGATTTGAATGGAAGCTCATTGGATCTCAAACGAAGCTCGAACACGTTTGACACTAATTTCATTAAAAGATTCACGATGGAGGGGGGGGCGAAATGTACCTTCTATTGCTTCGTGAACAAAAATCCTATAACTCGACAAACAAAATATTTTTTTACAATCAAAAAAATAACCAGACTAAACCGAAGCTAATAAAATTTAAACATGGATTACGGCCGCCGCGTTTTAATCCTATCAGGATTCTGTCAATGTTAAAATTTTGTCTTGTCGGGATTATGGCTGTCAAGATTTTAGGCGGCGTGCTAATTAATTATTTCCCCTTAACGTAAAAATAATTTTTGAACCGAATGCAAATCTTAAGCAGTCAATATTGACGTATTCAATGCTGATGTATTCAATGCGGAGTGATGTTGTTATTTATTTATTTGTTAATACATAATATTAATTGTAATATTTCCTAGGAGCTACTAAATCGACCCTTAAAGTTTAACACTAAGAGGTCGTTTTCGATGTGAAAATCTCTGAATAGACCTGCAAAATTATCCTTATTAATATTTTCATATTATAAAGAAATATTAGAATTTTTTAAAGAAAACGAATCGATAAAATTAACAGTGGTGGCGTTCCCTAAAGGGCACAGAAGGCAACAACTATCCAAAAAATATAATAATAATTTTAAGTAATAAAAATAGTAAATTTATATATTTTTAAGCTGATGTATACCCTCTCAAATTAAAAAAAAAACTTGTGGTTGCAGAGACCGGGGGGTCTGGGGGGTATGGAATACCCCCTAGTACATGGTCATCAAATGGCGAAACATTAAAAAATAACTTATGATACTGCTGTACTTTTCTTGGCTACGATGGTACGCTGAGAGGAATTCCATATTCCCCAGACCCCCCCCCCCGGTTCCTATTTTTCATTGACTTGAACATTTAGTTTAACAATACAAAGTATTAATATTTTCCAAGTAGTATAAGAAATTATCTCTAGATTCGGTAAGCAGCATTTTTACATCCTCACACACAAAGGTCGCATACCTATATAAATTTTTTAAATGTTTGCATTCATCCTAACGATTATCGATTAAAGATTATTTGGAATAAAATTACTCTGAAAGTAAGTAAAATTATGGTGAATTTATATTTTTCCTTGTTTGTAAATTGTATTCCCTATCATTAAAAAAAACATAATATGAATAATTCAAATTATAATGTGGGTGTTTGGGGGTAAGGAATACTCCCCAGTATAAAGTGATCAGGTAGTAAAACATTAAAAAATGTTTATACAATACAAGAAGTTGTTGCTAGACTCAGTAAGCAGTCGAGCCGTTGCAGATTACAGTAACATTTTTACACCCCTACAGTAAGGGGATCGCATACAATCCTAAATTTCTTAAATGTTAGCGCTTATCCGTAGAGTTATCGATTAAAGCTTCTTTGGAATTAAATTATTCTGAAAGTAGCTAAGTAACTAAAATTTCGTTAAATTTATAGTGTTCCTTTTTCTTTAGATGTTGTGCCCTACCATTGAAAAAGGGCAAGAACCGCCACTGAAAATTAAGTATAATAAGTATACTCTTTAATCTGAGCCTTAGCGATAGACTGAATTGTAAACTTTAAAATTCTGAAAATTATATTTTAGGATCATTTATCCATGTTAACGAAGTGACATTTAACTGTAGGCCCTCCTTCCTCAACCTTAGCACTGAAGGGAATATAAGGTAGAGAAAGAGGTCATATTCAGCATTTTGGATCATAAAAATCATAAAAGGCTAAAAATGATGATGAAGCGAAACACCGCGATCACGAGGTAGCCTGGATATTTTATTTTATTCGTTCAATTAAATTACTGGTTAATTGTGATCAAAATTTATTACAGCGCAATTTTATCGACTGAAAGAATCCGGCTATACATATAAAAATTTCTGATGACAACGATCGATGGTAGTTAATTTGTACCGAATTACATATAAAAAAGGATATCCCACAAAAGTCTATTAAGCTTTTTCCGAAACTCAATGAATCCCTTCCTATAAGAGCTTCCAAAATCATTGTAGAGCTTTCCGCTGAAGTGAATCGAACCATTCAACATCTTAGTAATAGGGGGTTCGCTAAGTTATATTAAGGGTCTCCGATTACCTACATTTTAGAGTAGACAGGAGATTACACTTTGTTACAAAACAACCATTAAAGTAATAACAAAATATCCGCTGTAATAACTTTTTCAAATGTGAAAATTACATTTTCAGCATTATTTAAATTTTTTTAAATATTTAAATTTTCTTTAAATTAGATTCTAGGCTAAGCTTATTAGGATTTAGTTGAAATAAAGTTGGTGTATTCCGATTTGCAATTACTAGCAACGAAAATAAGCTTAAGGGATATTAATTTAAAGCATAAAAAATAAATTAAAACGAAATTAATTTTAACTGAATATTTATAAGAAAACTCATTTTAATTAATCGATGTTTAAAAAAGAAATTTGACGAAGCTTACAATTAAAATGTTCAACGTTTGTGTACATTGTACACAACCGAAATTTTTCAGCATTTGTGAATTCAAATGTTATTAAATTGTAAAAGGTTCTTAATGTTGTATTTCAAAAAATATATAAATTAAGTGCTTTGTTAAATTTCAGGTTTCAATTAAACGTGGGCTCAGTGCGTGCTTTCATCAAAGAGTACTTTTTGTGATGAAACCACGTATGTAACGATCTTATCACACTTGAAAGACGTAAAAACTTCTATTTCCTTTTTCTCTAATTCAAAAAAGGGGGTCACTGACTTAGATTTGCAAAATTTACTGCTTTTTAAGCTTACACGAATTGCACTTCTTGCACAACCGAATCTCCATATCGATTAAAAAGTGGAATTTTGTTTAGAACACAATCTCGAAACAGTTTGGTTTTCTATGGACAAAACTGCGAATGAACAGACACTTCCCCTCGTTTCAATTCTGCACACATTTTATTTCCTTTTTTCAGGTTCAACTTCCCTTATGATTAAAGGCAAACTTGTAATAAAGAAAATTATTATGCGTTGTGTAAATACTGAAATGGCCTACCATTTTTTAAATTTTTAACAAACGTAATTATTTTACTAGAAAGCTATCAATTTTAATCCGTAGTTCTTTATCTTCACAATATACATAAATGCTTACTTTATATTCAGTGCAGATTATAAACATAACCGTGGTTTATTGCATTAAATAGGCTCAATTCTTAGATGGAATTAAACATTTTACTTAGTGTATACTTAGTGTAGTTAATTTGCATTTTACATGAATATCTCATCCGTTTAAGTATCTCACACTCAAAGTGAAGTTACTACACGAACATTTTCTCATTTAGTTACACTAAATTTTTAATTTTTTTCTCTAATTTTAAATAAGTGCAATCTTAATTTATTTTGTATTAAAATACGTACGTACTATCTAACGGACTGAGCGTTGTCAATTTACACACAATGTACAGGGGTGATCTTCTTATAAAGTATATTGTATGATCAGCCAATCTTAAGTTTATTAATTAGATTAAGTTATGAGATTCAATCAGGCATGCGGTTCAAAATTATTCAAGATTATGTTACACCGTGATAAATCGAAATCATTCAGTAATCAAATTAAATTACATTATTTTCGGAATTTTCATCTTCTCCATAACATTTCCCCAGTCTTAATCGACAAATATTGATTTATAAATATAATAATTGAAAACAATAAATTTATGAACTCGATTTTAAAAAATACATTCAAATAATTATTATTATTACTACATAAAAATTTAATTAAACTCTAATTTGCACATGATTTAATTTATGGCGTAATGAACAAATCAGACTTTGTTACAAAGTTGGATGTCGAAATATTATTTCACTTTGTAGAGAAAATTACCTCGGGAATAGAACTAACAAGAACCTGGTTCCAGAGGGTAGAATTTATTATAAAAAAATTTATGATATTCAAAAATTAAATTAGGTTTTGCGATATAATTATTACGTGTAAAAAATAAAAGTCATTGCTTTAAATTACGAAATCTATTCATATACAGGATGTCCCCACGGCCGACGAACACCTTTTAGGTCGTGATTGAAAACACTTTAAATTTAAATTTAAACCCTGGAGATTTAAAGATATTTTTTAATTTTCACCTTTGAATGCCAATATCACCGAAACTATTAATTTTTAATATTGATGTTTTAGAGCTTTTTTAAGATTATGAAATTATGTACAAATCAAATTTTAACGCTTTATTGTCGAAAATCAACGATTTTTCAGTTATGGATAAAATTAATTAAATAAATGTTTTTTTTCCTCATAAATTTTGTATCTTTTAACTTAAACGTTGTGAAAAAAAATTAATGTCCATTTTCTGATAGAAAATTTAACAGGTTACAACTTTAGTCTAGTAAACTTTTTTGAAAAATCAATCTATTTCACAGATAAACTGAAATTCCTTGTTAATAATGTCTTACTTAAGTTTACCACAAATTCTAGGTTTCGTTCAATAAAATCTGTAGTTAGTCGACTCCTTTCGTCGATGTGTTTGAAAATATTGTGTGAAAAACTTACAATTTTTCCTATATGTGGGATATAATAATTAATTAGATGTTGATTTGGCTGTTTAATAATATTTATTAATAACGAAAAATATATACATAAGTAAAAATACGTAGTAGCGGCTTGACCGTCCTAAATTGTCAACCGCTTCGAGTCGCACGTTGGTAAAGACTGGCCAACCCTTGTTGGTAACCGATGGGTGCATGCCTTCAGTCACCCCTCTTAAGCACCACCCGCCGGATTGCATCTCTCTCGCTCCTACTACTCAATCCTACAACTCGGCCCTTCCTGGACCAGTAGTGTCGCCCTCGACACTTTCTTCGAAGGAATCTCCGTGATGCGCCACCCATGGTTTAATGTAAGCCAATTTTAAACCTGGACCCCATTGTGTCCGCTTTAGTGCGAGTAGGTCACTTTCTTCGTAGGATTTTGCCCGCTTTCGCTTTTTGTTATACCCCTTTAATGTTTTTACTACCGTTAACACTTCAAGTTCATTACCGCTACATTTTTCTTCCGCCGGAGTGTAACTTACACAATTTCGCACCACTCCTTCGATCTTTTTACGCGCATTGGGAAATAAATAGTCTTTCTTTATTAAATGTTCCGTTTCACTCGCCGAACTATATCCTTTTTCATGCCGCGCTACCTGAGCCTGCATCGTTTGATTTAAACAGATTTGTTTGTCAACTTTCGTCTCACTCATTTCCGCGTTCGGTTGTTCCATAAATTCCATGACCACCGCTGTTTTGTGTGCAGCTGGTTTCACACTCCCATTTTCTGTTAAATGTTCAACTTTCGTTTCGCACCCGTAATTTGATATTGGTTCTTTAATCACCTCATGTGATGTGACCGACAACACATGTGTTGCACAAACTTCGTTCACAATGTCCTCCGAATATTTAGGTGTGACCATATCTGCTACGCAAACTTCGGACACGTCCTGGGCGCGCTCGATTTCACAGATGTGCGGTTTTTCTTCTTGTGAACCCCGACCGTTGTTTGACAATCTACGAATGTTTACTTTGCCTTGTCTGACCCGCAATTCTACTGAATTAAGAAAGTCAGACCCCAGCAACATGTGGTAACTCATAAATTTTGTTGGAACGACGTGTATGCTCATTTTATAATTTGTTTCGTCTATAACGGTTTCCGCTTCGAAGTACCCTATCGTTTGTGCTCCATTTTCCGACCCTATTCCACGAATCGATATTGGAATTCTTGTGAGAGCCGGTGCACCGATTTCAACGTATTTCTCGGCTGTGACCATCGTTATGTCACTGCCTGTGTCCACCACCGCAACAACCCGATTATCGTTCACCATAATGTCTTTAACAAATTTCCGTTCAACCCCCTGTAGTGTGTCACAAGTATTAACCGTGGATTCCGCCGCCGTTTGAAGTCTTTTAGCACATGTGGATGCAATATGTCCGTAATCATTGCATTCGTAACACTTAACACCCCGTGTTTTTGTTGGACAACGCGCACTTAAATGTTCATCCGACCCGCAATTGAAACATCTCTTCGGAGACCGCCAATTTTTTCCACGCACATTTCCATTACAATGTTTCTCTACCACCGGATTTAATTCCACTACACTCCGAACTGTCTTTTGTTTGAGTGAAATTTCTGCGAAAGCTTGAGCCAATAATTTGGTACTATTGTACCGCTGAATTCTCGCTTGATTTCTCAGAGTTTCATCAGGTATCCCGTCGATTATCACACTGACTAACTCGTCCTCGTCTATTCTCACCTGGTTACCTAAGATTATCTTTTCGTGAATGTAATCACTAAAAGTTTCTTCGGCTTTCCAACTTCGTGCTTCAAATTTCTTGCGTAATACTAATTTGCTTGGCCTATTGTCGAACATGGACCGCATTTCACTCAGCAAATCCGCAATCGGCATTTCAAGACATTCCGATTTTGAATTGAACCAGTTACGCGCTTTTCCACTTAGCCGCATGCCAATTAATATCCTCGTTAACCCTTCGTTCAGGTTGTACGTTTTTTGTAAAAGCTTAACCTGCTTTTCCCATATTCCGAAGTCTTCGCCGTTACCTTCGAAATAATTCAAAACGTCTGCAATCGCACTGATGTTTGCCTTAGGCGTCGTCGATTCACTCCGTCGTTCGCCGTTACCTGAAACCACCGCCCGAAGGTTTTCTAATTCGCGCCGCATTATCCTTAATTCGCGTTCTGCCAACTCCTTTTCACGTCGAGTCAGCTCCAGCTCGCGCACACCGTTTATTCCGTCGTTCCGTCCATCGTCACTAAACTGTTCGTTTTCACCGTTCGTTATATTATTTATTGCAGCACTTCCGCCGTTGACAGTGTTGCAATCGTCGTCTTCATCGTTTATTACATCATTTGTTGCAGCACGTCCATCGTTAATCGTGTTGCAACCGCCGTAGTAATTACCCCCATCGTTGCTTGGTAATTTCCATGACCCCGCTGGGTCATGCGTCATTAAGCGATCGAATAAAACCGCCTTGGATCCCGTCGATCGTAATCCATGCCGTCGTAGGATTTCCTTCAAATCGCTTAACTTAAAATCACTTGCCGTCGTTTTGTCCATTTTTACTTATACACTTTTCGATGAAAAAAAATTAATTATTATTAATTAATTAATTATTAATTAATTATCCCGGACGAGCCCCCAATTGTGGGATATAATAATTAATTAGATGTTGATTTGGCTGTTTAATAATATTTATTAATAACGAAAAATATATACATAAGTAAAAATACGTAGTAGCGGCTTGACCGTCCTAAATTGTCAACCGCTTCGAGTCGCACGTTGGTAAAGACTGGCCAACCCTTGTTGGTAACCGATGGGTGCATGCCTTCAGTCACCCCTCTTAAGCACCACCCGCCGGATTGCATCTCTCTCGCTCCTACTACTCAATCCTACATATATAATTCAGTTTTTCCGTAAAATGTGAAAAATGGATGGAATTTTCAAAAAAGTTGACTAGATTAAAGTTGTAGTCCGTTAAGTTTGCTATCAAAAATGGTTCTATTAATTCTTTTGTAAAGCATTTCCTTTGAAAACTGCAGGGTTTACAAGAAAATCATAAAAAAATTAAACATTTTTTTACATAATTTGATCCATAACTCAAAAGCCATTGATTTTAGACAATAAAGGGTTATAATCTAGTTTGTAGATAATTCTACGTTCTTTAAATATTCACTAAACTATTAGCACTAAAGAATTAAAAATTTCGGTACTATGGTGATTCAAATGCATAAATTAAAAGAAATTCTTTTCAAACGGTTTTAGAGGGGAAAACATATTAGTCAAAACGTTTTCTTAGAAAAGTGTCTTCTATTATCACCCAAGGGGTGGCAGTCGTGAGGAAACTCTATGGAGAGCGATTCGAAGTATTGTCTATTTGATAAATTCACATTTTTATTATTTAAAAATCCATGTTGAAGTGTTTAATCTGAATTATAAACAAAATAGAGTCAGCGACATGACATAACTGCTATTCGAGTTATTTTTACCCTTATGAGTAAAGGTGTAAAACTATTTTTAAGAAGCTCCTACTTCTGAAAACAGTAATAGTATATTACTATACGTGGACGGTAAATCAGCTACTGCATGAGTTTTAGTAAGATATTTTGTTTGCCACTAATTAAGTAAATCGACAATAAAAATAAAATCACAAATTTGGTGCAATTACATTTAAAAACAAACAATTAAAATTTTCAATTTTCATATTATGACAAATAAAAATCAACGCACAGATTTATATCACGTATAAATGATACTCTTGTGAACGATAACGTGATTAATTCCTAGAATACGCTACTTAGTGATGACTCATATCTAACGTTAAACCGAAGCTATAACTTGCTATCAATGTACATTTCAAGTATTTATTTCCCTAGACCAATAAACAGCGGCCAATAATAAGCGAGCAGTAACGTGATCTTACGACCACCGCAGACTGATATGTAATATGTCACTTACTTAATTAGCAAATACATTTATTATCGCATTATGGGTTATTCCAGTGCATTGCAGAAAGAATTTCACACTACCATCCAGCTAGGGCTGGTTTTCTCCCTCTAAAACGCTAAAATCAGGAAACGTCCGTTATGGACATAATACAAAACACCAGAGAATGGTTCAACACACACAACGAAATCACGTACGAGCTGAAGAAATTACTGACTGACCATTGAGGGGCTCTATAGATTCAAAAGAATGCCCACGAACAATTGTCCATACTGAAGAAATGGGAAGCCAGTGACAAGACTACCGCAAAACGCCCCAAACTGGGTTTTCCTAACAAATTTAATAGTACTAAGAAGGTGTGCCTGATTAAGAATTGTGCCGTAGTAATATCACAGTAAAGAGGGGGGGGAGTAGTGGGTATAAATCCCATACTATCACCTAATATGGACTGGTGGCAGAACAAACAATGGAGCTAACAGAAGACTGCTGTAAGTCACTACAGGCTACAAAAATTAAACCTACATCCCATAAAAGGGAATAAAATGGAACATTACTTAAAAATATGTGATTAGAAGGAGTAAGTCAAGAAGATTTTAATTCACCTAAGCGTTTTACTCTCGCACTAGAGAATTTAGTTAAAGAACTACTTTCGTTTTTTAATTAAATTAATTTAAACTAATTTTTCAGCTTTTCGGTCAACCAGAAGCAACATTCGTGAGAAGAAGAGTGGAGGAGGAGTTTAACCCTAATTGTATTGTGCCTACCGTTAAATTTGGCGACGACAGTATTATGGTTTGCAGCTCAATGTCGGCCAGTGGCGTAGGAGAAATTAAAATATGCGAAGGAAGAATGAATTCGGATACCTACATTCAAACATTTCAAGGTTATTTAGAGGCTTCCGTGGTTAAACTCTTTGAGGGAGATAACCCTGAATACGTTTTCCAACAGTGCCATCGTTCAAAATGCCTAAAAATCCATAAAACATAAAAATCTACAGATGGCCAACTTCTTTTGAGCAGGGCGTATGACTGGACGAATAAATACAAGTAAATGCCATTTTATTAACAAGACGAATGATGCATAATATCTAAAAACTACGCCATAGTGCATGATTGCCATAGTTGTGCCTAAAGGCCGCACTGAACCTTTCTGGGTTGGCAACTGGAAAGTGAACCAATCAAAAATGCATTACAGAATTTGAATTTTATAAATTTTTGGATTCTCATATCTGAAATTGCGTCAAGTCAATTTCGATATTTTATTGTTATTCATGAACATATTGAGAATCCAGTTTCGTAAATATTGTGGCGAATTACAATAATATACGGATACTCTTCACCTAATTCGTTTGAAAACGCAATGAGCAAAACTTTTTAAAATAGGTAGTATATAATTTATTTGACTGTCTAAACTAATTTCTATTAAATTTTCGAAATCAACAGTGAACAGTTGGGTTGATTTTGGATGAATGGATTTTGAACCCAACTGTGAATTTTTTCGATTAAAAGTGCAAGGGTCTTAGCTTGCTAACAGTATAAAATAATAATAAGAAAACGAATCGCCAACTTTCTTTGCGGTAGTAGAAAATCGAACCCTTGACCAAATTCACGAGCACCTCGTGATCACAAGAAGAAAGTATAATCATGCAACGACATCTTAACCACCAACAGGATTGAGATCTAAGAATCATCATTTCAAGTTATGAAGAAGAGAAATGAAGATCATGCGTCGGGTAACATTTTAAATATCTTCCCACTCGGTCCTTTTACCTTTATGAAGGTTTGGTGACCCATCTCTTTCTATGCATGTGATGTGCTTTCGAATTATTTTCACATACATAGAGGATCAACTTGTTTAACGTGGGCTCCGAACCAATAAAAATGTAATACACTTCATTTCAAGATGGACTTTCATGGCAGATTAGGTCGATAGTAATGGGTAGCCCCCATTTAACTCATTTAACGCATTTAACTGCCAAAGCTATGACTGTCTGTATCATAGTTAAATATAGTAGCCTAAAAATTGGAATTTTTAGGAATTGAACAAAGCCGATCATATTCAACAGAAGTAGCCATCGGAAGTGAAATTCTGATGGACAATTTCAGTACTGCTAATAGGAGAGAAACCCCGGAATGAAGTCAAAAACGATGCAGTATAAACAATGCGAGGAACGGTTCTGCATGCCCTTAGCGGAGAGGGAAGATGAGATGGGGTTTAACCCCCCCCCTCCCCCAGCGAATGTCATTGATTGCATTCTGGATTCCCCAGAAAATTGGACAACGATTGCTACTATGATAGGTTCAATTCTTTAGGTCAAAGCGCAAAATCAAATACTTTTACAAAATGCTACTCAGGTTCTTTAGAGTCGCTGTTAAACGTCATATTTATGAAAATAAAAGAATGAGATTACAAGACGAGATATATTAGTGATGTATGGAAGAAATGCCAGACGGTGAATATCACCTGGATGGATGTTTTAACGGATAAGAACCCGACCCTACCAACCAGAAGAAGTTTCGTTGAAGATTTCCTTCTGCCAGTGCAACAAAATGGTTTGCAGGTTGGAGGACATGAGGTTGAGTTAAATTAAAGATTATATTAGTTTAAATCTTAATACATCGATTCTGGTCATTCCTTTATATCTTAAAGGCCTTTAAATTTTAAAGAAAGACCGTAAAATAAATAGTTCTAAGGAAATCGTGAAAAACGAAAACAAAACGGAACAAGTGATAGATTAGGATAAAACGAAATGTTAAAAAATAGAAATGACAAAGAACAACATCAAATGAGATCGTAGTTGCTCTTTTGTATCGCGATTAAAGGGATTTTTAACTCTAATTTTACACGCGAATGAATTTCACTGCGCATTCGCGAATTAATTGCAAAATACCAAGTTAAACATTAACGAAATCGAAATGAAAATATGTAAACGTAATTACTTATATTCCATTTAATATAAAAATTAATTAATTAAATTATATTTTCTTATTAAAAAGAACAACAAAATCTTGGTATTTTCTTTCATATTTTGTGAAATCTAATAAAATTAATTAGTTTTTTATTAAGTTACGTCTCAAATTCGTTTAGTTCCTCGTATTACGGCATTTTTTTCGTTTGCTCCTAATTTTAGATCTAAGGTATTTTGGAGTACCCAACTACATATAAGGTATTTCATTTCTAGAAAGCACTTTCTTGAAGCTTGGCCGTGTTATTTAATTTAACTTGTATCAATTTAGCTTGCTACGTACAACTTACATAGCTAATACAGAAGACCAACCGAACAAAAGAATTTCGTATATTAAATATGAAATATTGCATATTTAAATTTTAATCGATCGTATTTGGGTGAACAAATGCAAAATTTAATATTCATTTGATGAAGTTAATTGGCATTATGCATCTACCGCTGTCCTGAAAAAAAATTTTAATGCAAACAAAATTTATACGCATAACAAAATCTTAATACTTCATTTGAATTCAGGAGAAGGAAATTTATGCAGTGGTATACACACTAATGGAAAGTATTTGTTTGCATAAATACTGCCATGTATTTGGCAATTTGAGTGTGGTATTAAAATTAAATATACAGCAGTCTGTAATAAGGGGAATTTATTTTCACCAAAACTATGTACCTACCTAGTAATAATTTTAATTAATTATATATTCCTGTAGGCGAATATATGAAAGCTCATATTCGCAGCCCCTTGACTCATAACATAACCGTGCCCCATTATTTCTTAAGCAAATATTCTAACAGCAATCAAGTATTTTAGATAGCTTAAGTCGGCATGTTTAAGTGCCAAGATTGTTGAAATTTTCTTGTTTTATAAAAACTTATAGAGAGCAATGTACTAAGGGGGTTACTTAAACCCGTTCGGGTGTGGTGAAAGCACTACTGCTGTAACCCCAATCTGCATTTTAATTTGTATGCAAATTTTCCCCTTTCAATAATGGCAAAAGCAAATTTATGCGGTTCAAAACTCCGGGGATTTCCATTAACATTTTATATAAAATGTGTAGAGAATAATTTATTTCAAATAACAAACACTAAAACATACTCTGTGGCAATTTGAAATCTTAAAATATACCAAACTTTTATTTGAAACACAAAACTTTTCAGTCACACTTGAAAAAGTTAAAAAAAAAGATTATAAATCCTGCCAGTGCAAATTTAATGGAGCTTTTACGCTTATCAACCACGCTTTAATACTCAATATGACATGATAATCAAGTTGATATCACCGTGAATGGAGTTTTTTTTATGAAAATCGCGGAATTAAACTTTTTTCAGTTTTCCAAGTTTAAATAAATTTAAATAATTAAATACAGTTTGGTACAGTAAAAGATATAAAATTACAGACACAGAAAGGTAATTTATGTATAAAAAAAAAATTTACCTAAATTACTAACTTCACAAGGGAGAAGCAAGTTTTCGCCACTGACGACTTTGAAGGTTTTTGCAATTGAAATGAATCTTGGTGTTGCATCCACGTTTCCTTCAAAAATTACACCTGTAAATTAAATAAAAATGTTAATTTAAATTTTACAACAATTTTAAAAGTAAATAGGAAACGTACGATTTTGTGTGGGCTTGTATAGAAGTTAAACAATCTCATGGTGCGAATAAATTAAATTTGACGTGCGTGAAAATTTAATTTTGATATAAGTTTTGCAATATTCGTATTTTAAATATCAAATTTCGTGTTTAAAATTGCTTTCAGTAAGCAACAAGTAAGACAGTTTCTTAACATCCATTCATTGCTAGTAACTCAGTCATTTGTTATTGTCAACTGTAAGGTATGCAGTAAACATTGTTTGGTTCCTGTATTGTATCAGGTGAATTAGGAATACTTCCAAATTTTATTTGAATTTATATTATATTAAAATATTTTCTATTTTTTACGTTTCAATTAAAAACAGTGCTGTAGCCGCAGAATTTATCGGTGAGGGGGCGGGGTAAATAATTGAATAACGTATAAATGAAAATATAATATTTACCTATAGATAGAAATATTTAAAATTATTTTACATTGGTAGTGATAAATGATAATATCGCAATATGTATTATGATGTTATTCGAAATCTTAAAGTCTAATACTACATGTAATAGCTAATAGCATAATATATTACACCCTACGACAGCAGTGGTTCTTAACAAACGATCCAAGAAGCTCTTCCTAGGGGTGGGAGATATTATGATGAAAAATATCATTAGATATAATAAAAGTAAACAAGTTTTTAGGTCGTTTCTAATTTTTCTTTTAACTAGAAGTCTTTTTTTATCTAATTGCTGCTGAGTTGAATTGTATTAGAATAAACCAGTCATACGTATTAGACATCAAATCTTTCAGTGGGAGTAGCACGTTAAACTCAGCCACGATTTTAAACATTTCCTATAGAGATTCGGAAACCGGAAAGTTTATATAATAGTGAAATGAAACAAAATTTTTTTTTGAAAATTCATGTTTAACCCCGCAAAACAGGGGTCTCCCATTGGCTGATGGTACTCATAGGCCATGCCCACCCACTGTTATATCAGTACTAGACTTGGGATATTTCCACTGCAGTAAGTAATTCGTAAGCATCATGGCAGGAATTCGTTGTGCTGATCTACCTCTTCGCGTCCGATCTACCTTTTCGCGCAGATTTATTTGTTCCTAGTTTTTTTTTCTAAAAAAATATCGAAAACTAACACTAACCTACCGACCGATCTACCTCTTCGCGGCCGATTTACCTTATCGCGCAGATTTATTTATTTTTAATTTTCTTTTATATTAACGTAAAGTGAACGATGAAGTTCTGAGGTGAAATGCGC
The DNA here is from genome assembly GCA_932274525.1 of Podabrus alpinus. Lineage (NCBI taxonomy): Eukaryota > Metazoa > Arthropoda > Insecta > Coleoptera > Cantharidae > Podabrus > Podabrus alpinus. Next base: position 69,198,156 of record OW026454.1, read on the forward strand.
CTAAGTGTAAGACTATATGAAACCACATGTACCGGCAACAGAATGCGTGATGTAATCCGACGCAAATCGACTACGAGCTTCTGAGCAACGAAAGCAAAAAGAACCATACAAATTTTGAAAACAATAAGGGTGTAAATAAAGTTAAAATAATAACAATTAATGCTAACTAATCATTAGTGTGGCGTTAAGCTTACACCGGCAGACTAGCGAGCGGGAAACCGTGGTTCTATACCTAGTCACGCCGGATATACTGCTGTGATCTTCAAGCCCAATATAAATCTGTGGGCTATGGGGAAGGCCCACCCCATTAAATTTCTTTCCCTAGTTAAGTCATCTTGACTTCGGTCAAGTTGATAACCAACGTTCGCTGAGCGGATACGGTACTTTAAGAAGAAAAAGAATCATTAAAATGTAAAAAAGTGCATATGAAAAACAAGCTAGAAAATTTCAAAGGACACAAAATTGAAGATTTAAAAAACCTTTATTAAAAAAAATAATATTAAAACATTTTAAATTAAAAAAGTTATTAAGATTAAAAAAATTACTGTGTATAAAATTACGATTTAAAAACATAAAGTTAAGAAAATTACAAGAAGAAAATAGACTTAAAATAGTAATATTTAAAAAACTGAGATATAAAAAAATAAAGGGGGTTGAAGAATGAAAAAGTTCAAAACGACGAGAGAAATAAAAATAAAAATATGCATATACCAGCTATACTAAAGGCGACAGATTTGCGATGCATTGTGCATAAATTCAGAAGGAGTTATTTTATTTTTGATATTATTTTTCATTCGGAAAGGTGAGAAGCCATATTTGAGTTTGAATTTTTATATTTGTAAATAGATTGATGATGGCTGTTGAATTATTCTTTTGTTAAGATGTTGGTTTGATTTATATTTAAAAAAGTAAATATATGATAAAACTTTAAAAAATTCACAAAATTTGCATCGGCGAAAAACAATTTAAAATTTCAGATTTTTGAAGGTAGATTTCTCGTGTAAAAGCCTTTGCAGTATTCCATTTCAAAATCTAAGGGGGTTGTTGACACGAAACTTGCCCCAAGGCGACGCTACGACACGGACGTGAAATCGCGCAGAACGATATTTAGAAATAATTTTGTAATTTAGAAAGTGATTTTTAATTTTGAATAAAAAGCAATTAAATACTTTAGATAAGTTAAAGAAAAAGGTGTATTTGATTTAAAGTGTATGGATTGATTATATTTGATTTTCAAAAAGAAGAAATTATTTGATGAAAAATTAATTCATGAAATTGGATGTAAAATCTCGAAATACCGCGGGGTTTTAATTTGAAATAGCGTGGTCGTTATAAAAAAACACCACAATATATTGTTGCTTCTGCTTATTCACATTGGCGGGGTGGCACGCTAAAAATTTGTGAAAAGTGAGTTTTTGAACCTTTACTGAGGTAGGCAAGCTAAAATTTTTAGAAAGTGTGTTTATGACCTTTGTTGGGGCAGGCACGCTAAAATTTTGAAGGGTATGTTTTTGACCCTTACTGGGACAGGCACGTTAAGATTTGTAAAGAGTTCCTTGTGAATCTTGATTGAATAAGACGTATTAGAAATTGTATTTAGGTTTTTTTAAATAAAGGATTTAGTTTTGAAAAGTGTTTTAGGATTGTATGATAAGTGAAATATAAATAGGTGATAGAAATTTTGTATTTGGAAAGTAATAAAGTAACCCATAAAATATAGCAGATGGTTGCGATAGAGTCATATAAATTTGAAGCAACAACATTTTGGCAGTTTTAAAACTTGATAAAATTAAAAATCTATTAAAATGAAAAGAATTAAAATGAATCAACATTAGTAATTGGCAAACCAAAACTGTGGAGTGTCTGCGACATTTATAAAATGAAATAAAATTGAACCTACTGTAACCCTGAGAGAAGAGTAAAACTGGTTTGGAATAGGATCATAGAGGCTATGGAAAATCTTAACAAAAGCATTTTAACGGCTTTGGACGAAAATTTTGACTGATATAATCAAAAATTGGACAAAAATTTTGACGAGTATAAGCAAAGTTTGAATAAAAGAATGAACGAAACAATAATTAAAGAAAACCAACAAAATAACAATACCCAAGCGAAGGAACTAATTAAAATGAACAAACGATTAATGGACGTAAGAAGGAAATTCACCACCAGTAACAAAGAAACTAAAGATAGAAAACATTAAAATAACTGGAAAAGGATGGAAAATGTTAAAATTCTGAGAAAAACATGGGTAAAATGGAGCACGAGTATTTTAAAAATGAAAACTTTGACATCCAAAAAAGATTTAGAAACAAACAATTGTAATTATATTTATATATGTAATAAAAGCCGAGAAAGGAATGAAAATGTATTTAATGGAGAGAAAAATTAAAATTGGAAACCCGAAAAACAAGAAAAAAGTGCAAGTTGAGAAATTTTAGGAAATATTTTAAGTTTGGATTGGATTCGTTTAGAACGACAAGAATTGGAGGAATAGATAACTTTCTTTCCACATGGAGTCGAATTAATGGTACGATGAGATAAGATGGAGATGTACAAATGAGAAAGATGTAACAAGTAGCAACCATATCATAGAAGCCCTCAACTATCGAGTTATTGGTTTGATAAAAGTTTAATTCTGATCAAAACTTTGATAATTTGCAATGCACACTTGAATAGATAATTTTGATAAACGATAGAATTAGTGAATGAATACGAGATTTGATCTTGATATTGAAACTTTTTTAAATATTTTTGAAGCGATTTGATTAAAATAGTCTTAGATTTTGTAATTATGATAAAAAATTTAAATGGTTTGAATTAGTAAACTAAAAGTTGAATATAAGTTTTGCAAAGGTTGAGGATTCAAAATCGATTGAACAGGTTATGTTAAATTTTCGAAAATGAATGAAAGATGGAATTTGTAATAATTAAAAAATTAATAGTTAGGATGTTGCAAAGCAAATAGTTTATTTCTGATTGAAAAAATGGATCAAATTTAACCTGTTATTCACAAAATTTTGAAATTAATTAGGAAGGATAGGGTTTGTTATTGTGATGAAATGGTGAAAAATCTGGAAGGGGTAACTGTCGTGGTTTTTTTTAGAAAATTGACTAAAATTTAAATATTATTAATTTGTAATTCAAAATTGTTGTTGGGGATTTTATATTTCTGTTGGCACTATGTTGTTTTGATTGCGAATTCGACAGCAGAGTCGAAAAGAAGTGTTTTTTGAGCTTAACTGAAGCAGTCACGCTGAAATTTGTAGAAAGTTACTGTTTGTTCTATTTAGTATTTAAAATTCTGCATCTTGTATTGTGAATTTAACACATTGTCATGTTCTATACGACCCCTAAAATCCCACAAAGAAACTTCGAAAAACTTTTATTGATATCACTGATTTCAATAATGTCTCTTCAATTTTTTTCAATTTTATTTTCCACTCCAAAATACAAAATTAATCTTTCTGTCCCCTTCGTGCGGACCGACTGTATATTTTTCCCTTTAGATTTTCCAACACTTCCCATTATCTTCCTTCAAGCTGACGAAAAATATTTGGGCAAGAAAATAACAGTTCAACTTCAACTTCCCCCTTTGGATTGGGAAAAGATTTGTTAAAAGAATCTTTACGAAATACAACAATTATTTAAAAACTGCATTGGATGATAAATAAATGGTTTTTCACCGGTATGAATCAGAAATAAATTCAATTGAACTTAAAGTTTTGAAATTATAACTGAAATTAAATTAAAATAAAATCCCCTTTGATTTCTACATATTAAAATTAATAATTCTCCCCTTAAGTGGAATATATACCCTACACTACATTTGTTTCAAAGTAAAAATTTTCTTTTTATCTTACAATCATTCACATTTTAATCTTATGACTTTTAATTTTCATTATCATAGGCATAAATGTAACTCAGATGAAATCTGCCTCTGATTGCACCGGTAGCTTCATTGAACAACTCGTATGGGTTTTCACCAACCTTGCGGTTAATTTTATATAGTCCCTAATATGGAAGCTATAATTTCGCACAAAAATTAGCCGTTCTCTTGCCTACTCTAAAGCTTTTAACTTCGTCGCCAATGTTGAATGATATTATTTATATTTTTGATCCTTTTGTTCATGCTTTGTAAATATTTCGTTCTTCTTCTTTCTAATTTGACCCGAGACGCAGTCCATGGTCTCTCCTTGTAATCGGCACCCCAGTCTTCCATCTCATACACTTTCACGAGAGAACTCTTGTTAATGGCGTCCATATTTTGGGTATTGTACCGACCATCCTGTTAAATTTTATACGACTAAGCCTAATCGTTCTCAAATCATTTCTATTTTTTGGTCTTTTCTTCTTGCTAGTGTATGCAAATTTTATCCATGTGCAAACCAGGGAGGCCATCCCTGTCACTTTTCCAAACCTCAATGCATCTAAATGCAGCCACAGATTAACGTTCGACGAACAAGTCTGTCGAACAAGTCTGTGGCAAAGCTGAAGGTGTGTGGCAGTAACTCCGTCGTACTTGTTCGCCAACAAGAACGACGGATTTGTTCGACGCCTTTGTTCGACGAAAAGTCAGTCAGTGTGTGGGGTAAACGTACTTGTTCGACAGACTTGTTCGTCGAACAAGTACGACAACAAGTACGTTAATCTGTGGCTGCCTTAACGAAATTAAATGAAATTTTGTTGCTTTAAATTTCCATCTGTTCTTAGTCGGCCCAAATCTTTCTCTGATACATTTGAGTTTGCATCCAAATAATTTTCTTTTCATTTGATTGGTTCATACTTTATTTCATTATTTGACTTTGTTTGGCGATATTATTATTGAATGCCTCTTCGTTTTTGTCTAATTTCTTCGATCTTTATGATAAAATTTTCTCGTAAGATTTCACCAGTTGACATTTTATCTAGTTTTTCATGTGTTTTGTCCAAGTTTTTTTCATATTTTCGTCTACGCTGTCCTTTAAATCTTCAATATTTTTACCAAAATTTGTTTTTCTTTCTTGTACGCCCATGTTTAGTATTTTTTCCGTGACAGCTCTTTCTTGGATATTACGAAGAGATGTACCCATATTGTCCATCTCCTTTTGAAACTCGATATGAGATTTATTTATATGCTTTTTATTTCCTTTGTTTGTTTTCGTATTTCTTGATTTGTTGTGTCTAATTTTTTATTCATAAATTCTTTCACATTTTCATTTGTTTTGTTTGCACTCTCTTCTATTGTTTTTGTTAAGAATTTCATCACTTCTTGCAAACCAACTTTAGGATTAATGGTGCTCTGAAAAACATTAGCAGCATTAAATAAATTATCTTCTTCTAATGCATACCCAATCATTTTGTCCGGGGTGCTCTCTCCTAAAAGTTTAACCTGATTACCCATCTTAACAAAGACTCGAATTTGAGGGCTAAGAGCTCGCGCCCCACGTAATTATTGGTAAAGCCAATGTAGTACTGTAAAAATTGTCAAATTTTCCTTATCGTGGTTATAAAAGAATAGCCTCGCGTTGGGCCAGCCAATTTAAAGTTGTCATGTTATATACGACCCCTAACATCTCACAAAAACCTTTATTAATATCACTAATTTCAATAATAGTACCTCTTTATCTTTTTATTCAATTTTATTTTCCACTCAAAAATACAAAATTAATCTTGCTGTCCGCTTCGCGCGAACCTGACTGCACATTTTTCTCCTTATCTTCAAGATCATCAAATTCAAATGTTTATCGTATATTTATTTCAAGTTTTAACCATTTTGCTGGTATGCAAATATGAAAGATACGAAAAATATTTGGGGAGGAAAATAACAGATCAATGTATTAGAAAGTATTTTGTATTTCAAATACTGAAATAAAATGCTTTTAATAATTTTTATTTCAAATACACATTTTCATGAATTTCTCCACTCCTGTCTGTTCGTAACATTCTTTTAGGTAAACGGGTAAAACGCCGAAATTTCGTCCACGGAGCGAAATTAAATCAAAAAATAGTTGCACTGTTTACAGCTCCTGTTAGCATTTAATTCGTGCTAATAAAGTGTACATTACGGTTCATTCCTTGTGTGTTGATACCCTCCACAGAGTGTAAGAAGATTTAAAAATCATAAAGTGAAAAAAAAAGATCACTTTTAATGTAATGATTATTAAATACTGCGCCTGCCCAGCTAATCCAACGTTCAGGAAATTTTTGATTACAGCATCTTGTAACTTTTCTGTTAAACTCTGTTTTGAATATCTCTTAGGGCCAGTTGTTCAGTCTGCGGTTATCTTTTAACCTAGGTTAATTTCCATAGAAATAATTGTTTCAAAAATTGTATACATGGAAATTAACCCGGGTTAAAAGATAACCCGAGACTGAACAACTGGGCCTTAGTCTGTTCGGCGTTCTTTTATTTTATTTAGTAACAACTTATTATTTATTGCAAAAGTAAGCCCATTAAGAATTTCTAATATAACTATGCCGACAGGTAACTTCACCGATGGCATTTACATTATTTTTGTTTCAATCTAAATATGATAAATTTTATCAAGTCGGTAATAATTATTATAATGTATATTTTAATGGACTTGACATAATCAATGATCAATCACCAGCACCATATCACCTGGAAATACTTCGCTTATCGATAGAGTTAAACTAGTCAAAGTAAACTAAGTAATTATCTCTGTAACGTGAACATGCAGACCTGGGTCAAACAGACGTCATCTAATAGGGTGAAAGACAGTTTTTTCATGGTTCACGTTCATCATATCAACAGTTTACAACAATAACTTTACGGGAGTATATCTAATTACATTTCAAAATAATTCTCAAAGCTTTTTTCTGAATCACCTATACATTTTAACAATTTTGTTCTTATTCAAATTAAATATGTGGTACAACAATGGCCATATACAACAATAGCCTATAGTATTACACTGAGAGATTTTCCAATTCGAAACAAAAAGTTTAATTTTTTAGCTATTTTATTCAAAATATAGTCCGCGTTACTATCAAATTTCAGGTTCTGGCCAATTACAGCACCCAAATAATTAATCTCATCCACCCTATGGTTATTAATGAGTTTGAAATACCGTTCATCTTTGATTGTGCAACGTTTATTAATTTTTATCCACATTACTTTAAACGCACGAAATTTTCTTTTGGTATATATTTTATGTAAAGAGACTACCAAAGAGCGCTAAGTTAAATGGTACACAACGACGCGGTTTTTCAGCTAGGTGGCCACCGTTTTGCTAGGAGAAAGATTTATTTTAAATAGGACATTAATTTAGAAGTTGGTTGCAATATTACAAGGCTAAAATTTAACTGAAATACCTACAATATTTTTTATAGTGTACTTCATTTTCTTTTTTAATAAAAGGTCACCTAGCCAAGAGATAGAATACTATAAGGTTATTGAACATGTTTTTCGCAGTCGGTATAAAATATAATGATGTGAAACATTTTATTGAGTTTACATAGATAAATAGGTTACGTCAGGTAAAATTAAAAATATGGTTTTTAGGCCGGTCGACGAGGGTTTTATTGTAAAAATAATTCAGGACAAGCTGAAATAAATTTTATGATCTTTATTTGAACCTCTAAAACGACATACGGAAAGTGACACTTTTATGAATAACTCGGTTTGGGTTCCCTTTAGGACAAAATGTTAAGTAATTAAGATTAAAGTAGACTAAATTATCTACAGAAAATTATTAATATTTTTTTCTTGTTAATCAATCGGTTACAGAGTTACAGACATCATAACGCGAAGTATGTTATATTCATCCTGATCTTGCAGAGTACAAGCTGGTGATCTGATCCCACATTTGCTGATGATACACGGAAATCCAGAATTTGGGTCGGGAGTACAGCTCTATTCGTTATTATATAATCTATTACCGATTTTTGTCCTCTGGTATTTGTCCTTATTGCGGTTGATGTTAGAGAGTCATAAACACAGAAGTCTACCACCAGTCACCCCTGTTTGTTTATGACATCTTTGTTGAATAATAATTGTTTCACTCCATCCTGTACATCATTACCAATTCTTGCACCTAGGTCTTCCATTATGATAATTTTCTCATTACCCTAATTGCCCTTTTAGAATGCCTTTTCAGCTGAAAACGATATAAATATTCTATTCTGGAAATATTCGATTACATAAAGTTAATTATTCAATTATAAACCATGACACGCGTTTCGCTCTATACTGGAACTTTTTAAGCTTCATTTCAATAACTTGCATTTGAAAAAGTAAATACATATAATTCAACATATATTCTTTCTTATATATTTATGTAGGCATTCGTTTCAAATCAGTGGGAATTTCTTGTATGTTACTAACAATCAATGTTACTTAAAACCCTTACAAGTATACGTGAGTGCGTCAACAAGAGAAAATGCTGTATATTAATATTGTAAGCTTGGTTGCATAAACGTAGGTTTACGTATTGCGGTGTACCAAAACCACGTCAATAGAAATGATCACGTTTTGAGTCAAAGTTTTTAATTTATTAACAAAGGTAGCACGAGACTTGTTTGTTCAAACGAAAGGGTTTTATCCGACACCAAAGAATTGTTTTAACGTCATAAATTTAATGAAGATAAGGTCACGGAATGAGAAAACAATGTAAATCCAAATGCAACGTTTAATTCAGTTTTTAAAATAAAGGTTTGTTAAAATTGTAAATTAATTTAAGTAGTGATATATAAAAATGTAATTTGAAATCAAAAACAATTTGTTAAAAGTATTAGTTATAAAAATGTGTTGAAACGTAGAACTTTTAAAATAACAAAATTTACGTGTCAAAGTGCGCCGTAAACTCAATGTACCACGAATGCGAAAAACATATTCTTCAAAAGGTTTACTGGAAGACCACAGGAGATGTTACTACTTCAAAATAAATCTGAAACATAAAAAATTTCATTAAAATTTTACAAATCATTTTGAGCTAAGTACGGACCTGGAAATTTTACGTCAAAATAAATCGATTTTATTTTCGATAAATGGAAAATCAGAAGTGCCTTGAAAATACAGGTAACTATGGTAAAAACAATGGATTGTTGATTAATGGAGGTTGATTGCTTAATAAAAGTAAATGTGTGGCAAATTTTTGTGTCCAGCTAAAAGGTGAAAAATATAATAAAATTTGATTAAGAAAGTGATTAAAAAGTTAGTAATTGAGAGAATACTATACTTACGTATTTCAAAAAGTGAAAATCTGTGCAAAATTGAGAAGATTCGCTATTATTTCGAACGAAAACTTTGGTCACGATACAAAAACTACCACGAGGGAATTCAATCCAGTTAGATCACACACCCTTGAAGGCCATCGAACGAATACCACCGTATAACTTCATGGTATATGAACCCAACGAAAAGAATTACACCAAATAAAGGTACCGTTACATTAAAAATTATTAAAAACATAAATTTTGTGCAAATTAACGATTAACTTTACACGTGCGGGAAAACGTTAGTTTTATTATAGAATTAAGATTTTGTAATTAGAAATAAGAATTTTATTAACTTTAAATATTTACATTTGGAAATTAATAATAATAATAAAAAACGATTTGCTATAAGACGGAGCATCATTTATGTATTATCATTCCAAAAGCCACTAGATTGCATTTCAGATTTAAGATTTGGCTAAGGAAGGAACTCAGCCTGGAAAAAGGTAAGTCTGTGCTATCCGAAATAGTCAAGCCGAGGTATCAATTTATTTTATTTATATTTGTCGAGAATAATTTGCTCATATTTCTATTGACGAGGTACTTTTACGTACACTCGTACAAGTCATTAACAGTTCAGAGTGCAAGCCTAACAAAGCTCCGAGGCTACACAGCACTTTTTGGCTAGCCCAACGTGAGGCTACGTCAGCACACAGCACTTTTTGGCGCCCAACGTGGGGCTCGAGTCACCTCGAATAACCTCGTACCACGAGTAAAATTAGGTTAATATAATTAAATTAATAGATAGGTTAATTACAACGAGAAAATTCATTAAAATTAGTCATAACGTTGATATTAAAACTAACAATTTTCTTAAAACTAAAATTAAAAATATTCTTATTACTAAAATTAAAATTACGTCATAATTCACTTAATAACTATTTCCTTAAAATTAAATTGAACAAAAATTTAAAACATAAATCAAAAATGGCAGAAAAATCTGAAAGGACAATAAGGTATGAAAAGAAAAATCCGGAAGTAGAGGAAGAAGAAACGTCAGAAGAAGGTGTGTCGATAACCGAGGAAGGTATAAGAGGTGAAATGTTAATCCAGTTAGATGTTGACGAGACACCGAAGGTCGTAATAACAGAAGAGCAGCAACGATGGGATATAATGATGGAGTACATGAAAGATGCTAAAATGAAAGCAGCAGAAAACGCAAAGAAACTAGACTTAATTTTAAAAATCCAAGAAGACATCAAGAACAGTATACAAAATTTCACAATAGATATTGGGGAAAGGCCCAACGAAGAAGTGGTGACCGAGGAAGTCGAGAAACCACATGACGCTGCGAATGAGATGGCCGAAATGTTGAAAACAATAAAATTTCAACCGTTTAACGGGACAGAAATTGCAAATAAGCCTGAGCCAATAAAAGTGGTAAAAGAAAAGGTTAACGTGATAGCCAAAAAGGCATCAGAAATAAATAAATGCCGGTCATACCAAGTGTTAAAAAGAAAAACATACAAACGGGCGCTATTAAAATTCAAAAAGCTACGTGCAAAGCAAAGACATTACATAAGAGGCATGCGAACAAATAGGAAAACTTTACAAAAGCAAGAGGCAAAAATTTTACAAAGCGGTTTATGTACTAAAATTATTACAGCTAAAATTACAAAATTTCTCAAAATTAAAAGAACACATAAATTAACAAAATTAAAATCTAAAAACTTAATAGGTAAACGAGTCAACAATATAAAATTTACAAAAACAGGAGGTAACAAAAAGTTTACAAATAAAAATTTTATCAATACCCGAAAACGGTCTAATAACATAAAATTTATACAAGCAGGAGGTAACGATAATTTTACAATGAAAAATTTAAATAAACCAAGAAGTTATGACAGCATCGGAATGAAGAAAAACATTTTACATAAGAAGAAAACAAAGAAAATTTTACAAAGCCAAAAGACAAGGAAATACAAAATAAAATGGACAAGAGAGTCCAACGTAAAATTAGATATTAAAGTAAAAAGAAATGGTTACGTTAATAAGAAAAAATTTTACAAGCGGGTAAAATTTAAAATTAAAAGATTACGATGGAAAATAAAGTCATTCCGACTGGATTGTCAATAAGTGGTTTAAAAAAAACCACAGCGAAACTTAAGTCACTAAATGTTTACAACTTCATAATTGACCGCTGATAAAAATAGCAGGAGGTATTATGGTTAATAAAACCATAGCGAAACTTAAAAAGAAAAAACAAATAAAATTTTAACAACTTCTAAATAAACCGCTAGAGAAATAGTAAGAATTAAAGACAATTGTAAATATAATTTTAAGGCATGAATAAGACAAGTACCGAATATGACAATTACAATATGATGTGAACATGATATAGCAATGTAAATTTGATTGAAGCTATTAGAACATGAAGACTTTAGAAGAATTTGACCAAGATAAGATTATTAAAGATGATACGTTTTATGACAGTCAAAAATTTATAAAGGAAAATGTTATTAAGAATTTTCAATTTAAAAATAATTTAATAAAATAATTTCATTGATTAAAAGGAAAAAGTTTGAAATTTAGAATTTGGGTGAAACATAAACTTAGGTAAATAATTATGAATTTAATTTGAACAGATCGGGAAGTTTTCAATAAAATTGGTATTCAATTGAATACAATAAGAGATACAAGGGGGGAAAATTAGATAAATAATGGTTAACTCAAACGGAGTAACTAGATAAATAATGTGGAATTTAATGAAATAATTATGAGATTATATGAAGTTATATGAATTGAAATGGGACCGAGAATAGGTTACCAAAATAATAATGGGGAATTATATAGGAAAATATTGATTAAAGTAAGATAAAGAATACCAAATAATAATATGAAGCTAGGAATTAAAGTTTAATGATTGAAAATTATAAAAACTAAAGGTAGAAATCACCCAAATATAAATAAATAGGTCAAAGATTGGAAAATTAATAAAAAAATAAAGAATCAAGTTTTAAGAACAGCAAAGTACAAAGTTAATAAAAATTTTAGAATTTAAATAATATAAAATCATAATAGAAACCTTGGTCAAATTTATTCGTCAAAATAAATAGGTTAGTTTGAATTTTTATATAATTAGTTAGTTGTGTTAACATGATTAGTTAGGGAGTTTTCAAATACTTTTATAAGTTAGATAGTTAATTTTGAATATGGTTAGTTAGTTTATTGAATTCATTTAGTTGATTTTTTTTTACATTTGATATAATTTAATGATTTAATTTTGAATATTAGTGATAATCATTACTAAACGTTACATTAAAAATTTAGTTTGTTGTGTTCATGAGTTAATGCACGTGTGTGTTAATTAAGAAATTTATCACAAAAATTAGGTATTTTCGGATAAATTTTAATTAACAGGAGGTAAATGCGGTGTACCAAAACCACGTCAATAGAAATGATCACGTTTTGAGTCAAAGTTTTTAATTTATTAACAAAGGTAGCACGAGACTTGTTTGTTCAAACGAAAGGGTTTTATCCGACACCAAAGAATTGTTTTAACGTCATAAATTTAATGAAGATAAGGTCACGGAATGAGAAAACAATGTAAATCCAAATGCAACGTTTAATTCAGTTTTTAAAATAAAGGTTTGTTAAAATTGTAAATTAATTTAAGTAGTGATATATAAAAATGTAATTTGAAATCAAAAACAATTTGTTAAAAGTATTAGTTATAAAAATGTGTTGAAACGTAGAACTTTTAAAATAACAAAATTTACGTGTCAAAGTGCGCCGTAAACTCAATGTACCACGAATGCGAAAAACATATTCTTCAAAAGGTTTACTGGAAGACCACAGGAGATGTTACTACTTCAAAATAAATCTGAAACATAAAAAATTTCATTAAAATTTTACAAATCATTTTGAGCTAAGTACGGACCTGGAAATTTTACGTCAAAATAAATCGATTTTATTTTCGATAAATGGAAAATCAGAAGTGCCTTGAAAATACAGGTAACTATGGTAAAAACAATGGATTGTTGATTAATGGAGGTTGATTGCTTAATAAAAGTAAATGTGTGGCAAATTTTTGTGTCCAGCTAAAAGGTGAAAAATATAATAAAATTTGATTAAGAAAGTGATTAAAAAGTTAGTAATTGAGAGAATACTATACTTACGTATTTCAAAAAGTGAAAATCTGTGCAAAATTGAGAAGATTCGCTATTATTTCGAACGAAAACTTTGGTCACGATACAAAAACTACCACGAGGGAATTCAATCCAGTTAGATCACACACCCTTGAAGGCCATCGAACGAATACCACCGTATAACTTCATGGTATATGAACCCAACGAAAAGAATTACACCAAATAAAGGTACCGTTACATTAAAAATTATTAAAAACATAAATTTTGTGCAAATTAACGATTAACTTTACACGTGCGGGAAAACGTTAGTTTTATTATAGAATTAAGATTTTGTAATTAGAAATAAGAATTTTATTAACTTTAAATATTTACATTTGGAAATTAATAATAATAATAAAAAACGATTTGCTATAAGACGGAGCATCATTTATGTATTATCATTCCAAAAGCCACTAGATTGCATTTCAGATTTAAGATTTGGCTAAGGAAGGAACTCAGCCTGGAAAAAGGTAAGTCTGTGCTATCCGAAATAGTCAAGCCGAGGTATCAATTTATTTTATTTATATTTGTCGAGAATAATTTGCTCATATTTCTATTGACGAGGTACTTTTACGTACACTCGTACAAGTCATTAACAGTTCAGAGTGCAAGCCTAACAAAGCTCCGAGGCTACACAGCACTTTTTGGCTAGCCCAACGTGAGGCTACGTCAGCACACAGCAGTATATTATGGTTTCTCACGTCTTTGTGTTGTTCGTTCTATCAAACTAATCTTTGAGATGTACCACAGCGGTTTATTCACAACGTGGATAGTTTTATTAACGATCATGAGCTTACAATGAGTTTGGAAGCGAAAATAGAGGCGAGACATTCAATTCAACGTCTAACGTCACTATAACTTTATTTAATCACAGTTGTTGCTTAGCTTGTTAATTTTTCAATATCGACCAATAGAAAAGGTCAATATCATGGTGATTAAATGCGTTGACTGCTAATTCTGAGTGCTTGGTTCGATTCCGTACAAATTAAGAACTTTTGCTACTTTTAATTAGTTTCTCAGACTTCCCAAAATAATTTTCCACCTTTCTTTTATCGAAAATTTCTATAAAGCAAGTAATTTGCGTTTATTTCATTCCTTATACGTTTTCATTGTGTTTCTTTGGAATGGAAGAAGCACATATTAATCTTAAGCCTTGGGAGCATACTAAACATCTCAAAAATCCACGATCAACTAAAATATATTCAGTACTAAGCTCCTACGAAAATTTGTTATGCCTCAAATTAAAATATTCATATTTTCTCTTATTTAATGAGAATTAAAAAATTTCAGGTAAAATGAAAATAAAGCGAGTAATAATCGTAACTTCTTTAAAAAAATTAATTTAAAAAATTTTATTTCGCGTACAAGATTTTAATGAAATTTTAAGTCGTTGTCATGGCATTAAAGCACATTGGACAATTTTATAATTATTCAAAGGAATACCTAAATTTCTTCAACTTTATTTTCTTATTTCATGAAAATGGTTTAATCTGGAAACTCGACGTTTCCAAATAAGTACTACATCAAATTGAAATTTAAACAATTAAGTGAATTTCAGACTGGAAAATCATCTGGAAATTTCAAGATGTTATTAAAATCGAAAGAAAGAAATAGGTAATTAACCAAGAGCTAAGCTAAATATTTCGTAAACATTATCAATAATTATTCAGCTCTGGCTTTGAGTCAGGTATGGTTACTATCATTTTTTTTCTAGCCCAACAATTTGTTTCTTCACATTTTCCAAAAATATAAATCTTTTATGAAAGGTACAAATTAAAATTAATTAAACAATAGAACGAGGATTAACCGCTTGTAGGTAATGTAGGCTTAAGGAAATTATTTCGCTCCAGTGTAGGATCCAATATTATTTTACTTAACGGTCACGAAAATGGGGTTTTATTGTATTTACGAGTCATAATAAATTTACGACAACCCTGCAGGCCTCAGCATATTTTTTAACCTGGATATAACAAATAAAATTGATTAAAAAGTACTATATATAGTATTGTTTGCTAATAATTATTTATAAAACTCGCATAAAAAAATTTATTTTGAATTTTTAAAAAGGTCGTTAATTGTTTTCCAGATTTAATTAAAGTAATTGCATGTAATCTTGATGTATGAAACTAAATAAAACAGAAGTTGCGTTGGCGTGCTATAATTAATTTGATTAATCCGAAACATAGAATTAAAGCAAGCTTAGTGCAAAATCTAGCTTTAATTATAACTTAATTAACTATGATTTAAATTATTTTAAATTTAGTTCTAATAAATAATTCATTTACATTATTATCAATTATGGAGGTATATCATAATAATTAATTGATGATGATATCCCTAGAGCACACCCATAGTTTGACTTTTAATTAGTTTCGAGATAACTGATTTACCCACAGACGCAATTTTAGATGTATAAATTATTTGCTTTTAATTTCGCACACAGGGTAAAACAAACGAAGATTGCGAAAAGATTACTTATATTTAATTTTTCACTGATAATTTCTTATTGGTTCACAGAAGTGAAATTTGTGAGAATGTTTATTGGGTCTGTACAAACAAGAAGTAAATAGGGGATTGAGCACAGGAATAATAAACACTGAACCAACCAAAGAAAATAAAGGAACACTAGTGAAAAACACTCCCAAAAGACTACAAGATTGCCAAGGAGAGATACAAGAGATGAGGAGTGTGAAAATTTAAAACGCCCTGCAATGGAAGAAATTCTAAAAACTATTGGAGAAATGAGAGACGGTTATAGCGCAAACAAAGTGTAACGAATTTTTCAATTCATCACAATTAATTATTTGTATAATTATTTATACAACGGTCATGGCCTGAACGTTAGCGAGAACTGCTAACGTAAGGTGCTCCGGTTCGAATCCGGGGACAGTCTAACAATTTCTTGACCGTCTTCCGTGCTTCGGAGGGCACGTAAAGCCGTCGGTCCCCCTGTGTTAATGCTTTGCCATCATAAAAATTAAAAACAGAATGCAGGCACATAGATGACAAGCCTAGCAGCCGCCTAAGATGTAAAAAAAACTCGCCAACACGTACAGCAAGCGCCGTGGCGTTCAATAAGCTAAAATTCTTCTAATACGCAATGAAAACATTATAAGAAACCCGCAGGCTCCACGTCTTTACGCCTAAAAATTTTACATATTTTTATATTAATTACTTTCTCATTTATTTATTCGCTCATTACTCTTCTACCACTGCACAACTGTCATGATTGTGCGGCCTAAAGACCCCACCTAAACCTTTTTTAAGTTGGTAACTAAAAAATAAACCAACGAAAGAGATGCGTCATGAAGAAACAGATAGACAAAAGTGTTGTTTTAATGCCTCACTGATTCGAGACTGCCTGACGTCGGCTTTCTTTGCAATTAAGGAAAAAAAACCATTGAAAAAGCGCTATCGAGGGTACACGTTGTTATATCTAAACTAAAATCAACAGCTATTCAAAAATAATAATTTTGCCAATCTAAAATTTAAGATTGCTTCCGATTAAGAAATTATAAAATTTAACTTTTCCTAATGCAGCTCTCATTAGTTTATTTTTTAGTTTGAAAGCTAAAAAAGTTTCTGTGCGGCCTTTACCATAACCTTCTGGAAGTATATAAAGTTGTAAACAATTGGCGGCTGCTTTAACCGGGGGGAGGGGGTCTAAGGGGTATGGAATACCATGGATTTTTCGGGGATTTTAACCATCTATGGTCAGTATTTGGAATATTTCTTTAAAGTTTCTGCATTACTTTCGAATTAAAATATTTTAGTAGCAAATCAGCAAATTTATATTTTTCTTTTTTATTATGTATATTTTGTGCCCCCCCCTCCCCATTAAAACTAAGCAGGAGTCGACGCTGCAATTTAAAACCAAGAGAAAGCTAAGAAACAAAATAATATTGTAGTTAAAGGAATCAAATAGGACAATAATGAGAATTTAAAGGAAAAACTACCGGTTTTATCAAAGTTGAAATAGGTTTAGATGTTAATATAGAAGAAGCCTTTAAGAAGTAATTGGGGAAAAGATACAAATCGAAGAGGAAAAATCCCAGATAATGGAAAGCAAGAATACCAGCTCTAGGAGGAAAAATTTACGTCAACAATGACATGACTGTAAATAAAAAGAACGTACAGAGCAAAATTAGAGAGAGCAAACAGAATAGGGTACATGAAACTGGCAATGAATAACAAGAATAACAAGGTATATAAATTAAATACTCAACGAGATTAAATCGGTATAACAGCTCTGCAAGAAATGAGATGGAAAAATAGCGGAAAAATTCAAAGTAAGGATTTTGTTCTGCTATACTTGTGAGAAACAAACTAATATAGAAATGGAATATGGAAAAGAACATAATAGAATTTAACCCAATAAATGGAAAAATACCATCCATAAGAATAAAGATAATAATTTAAATTTTATTATTTCCATTTGATAATAGCCAAGTTGAAGAAATATAGCCTACACGCAAAAGATTGTATAAATATACTAGGTCACGGCGACGTCCTTTCGTCCTGCTTGGGGATGGTCAAGTAACCGCAATATTTTAAAAACAAAAGAAAAATCCTAAAGGAAATGAGGATAAAACCGGATAGAAACACAGGTAATCAGATTGACCACGTACTGGTATCGAAGAAAACAATTTTAAAGGTATGTGATGATAGGTTATACAGAGGCACAAATGTGAAAACAGACCACAACATAAAGTGATGGAGATAAACAAAGAATAAATATAAACAAAACAAGAAAAAAGAAAACAGAACATCATACAGAGAAGAAAAATTTAAAAATTTTGGCTGAGATTCCAAAATGCAAATCAAGAAAATTACAAAGAATTGAAGAGAAATACGATGAAGTTGTGTAGACGAAAACACAAGATTGAATCAATATATAATTGAAATAGAAAAAAGTAATAACAATCTTAGAGAACTCTACAAAAATGAAAATAAAAAATATGAGGTCTATTTGAAATATGAATAAAAAACTACAGATTCGAGGAGATAAAATCCTTCAAATATTTAGGATTACAACTAAATTATTCCAATGAGAGAGAGGACTCTTACCAAAGAAGAATGAAGAACAAAGTCTTATAAAACCAGTAACTACGTATGGAAGGAGAAGAAATGTAGAGGAGGAGAAACTAGAAGTATTTAAAAGACGAATAATGAGGAAGATATTTGGAGGTGTGGAAATTGGAGAAGAGCAATATAGGAGAACAACGAACCTAGAAATAGAGAAGCAGTTAGGACAGAAGGGTGGGTTGGCTTGGACATGTCATGAGAACCCGGGAAGCGGGAGCGACAAGAAAAGTGATGGAATGGAAGCCAGATATGGAACGACCAAGGGAAAGGCCTAGAATGAGATGGCTAAATGAAGTAATCAAAGACCAAATAGACATAGAAATAGACATAGTGGAAGAGGCAAAGAAGCACAATAAGTTGTAAAAATTAAGATAAGAAGGGAGAAAACGATATAAAATATCAGGATTTTTCCACCGGAGAAAATGGATTTGCAAACATCTAACGATGCGGTAATATTCCATGAGGAATGGAAAATTGAAGAAGAACACTAAAAACAAGAAGGATACAAAGTTGTAGGGCGTATAAAATATATAACACTTTTTTTGTACATTCACCAACTTTGGTGCAAAAAACCATAGAACGATCTTGTAAAGCATTTCATTAAGATTTAAGTTTTTTGTTCACGTTTTTTTCCGTATGCCAAATTTTCAATAATTGGGGTATAAATATTAATTTAATTTATTACTCGAATTAAATTAAGTTATCGCTAAATAAATTAGACGAGAAATACAAAAACAATTAAATTTGTATTTATTGCAATCCGAATTAGATTAGAATAAACTACCTACAGCAATTTCAGAATTAAATTAATTGATTCGAAATGTCCTAAATTTAAAAGCATCCAAAATAAAAAATAATTGGGAAGGAATAAATTCGAAAGCAGTAAATATTTTAAATTTATAAAGGTAGACTGGAAAGCTTCTCGTTTATATTCAATTAATTTTCAATAAGCAAAATTAAAAGGAAAAATTTTAAATAATACAACCAAAATGTTGTTCATTTATTCGAACTTGAATAAAATTGTTGTTTATTATGTAAAAGATTTTCATACAGAAATGCATTAATTTCGCGATTGTATGTCAAATTTTACTCAAGAATTGTTAAGTCGAGCACTTGATAAAATATCGAGAAGCTTAAAATGAAGCTTTAGTTCATCTTGCAGGTTTTAAAATTTTTATTAAAATAATATGAGATTTTTTGTTAAAAAAAGCCCGGATTAAGTTTATAATTCACGCATAACACGTAAATATTGGAGGGTTTGAGCTTTAAATCCTTTTCAATTCCCAATTTGTAGTTGTTTGATTGAGCGTTTAATATTTATTATCTTTTAGAGATTTCGAATTTCCAGACTTAAGCGTCCCATAAATTTTCGATCGGTATAATTGACATAATTTATTTGGTCAAATTAAATCGTCCTTTGCTGAAAAAAAAACATTTTAATTAATTTTCAAGCTTTTAATATTTTGTGAAGTGCTCGACTTAACAATTCTTTATTAAAATTTGACACACAATCAAGAAATTAATGTATTTTTGTATGAAAAAATTTTGAAATTTAATTAAAATGTTTTTCAGAAAAAAAAAACGATTTAATTTTGCCGAATAAATTATGTTAATTGTTGCGATCGAAAATTTATGAGACGCTTAAGTCTGGAAATTCGAAATCTCTAAAACACAATAAATATTAACCGTTCAATCAAACGACTACAAATTGAGAATTGAAAAGGTCTAAGTAAAGCTCTAATAACCCTCAAATATTTACGTGTTATGCGTGAATTATAATTTAAGCAGAGCTTTTGTAACAAAACTTTTAAAGTTGGAAAATTAAAATAAAATTTCATTTTAATTGCGAGGTTTTTTAAGTTTCCCTATGAGAGAAAACTTGAAATTAAACGTGACGTGACTCTAATGGTTACATAAGTAGGTAACATTCGGTATGAAAAGTTAAAAAATTTTATTTTTTAGTGTTCACGCTTAATCCATATTGAATCGTGGTAACATGTTGACATAAATGACCACAATTCATGCCCCTCTTTAAAAAACCTCAACCGCTTTCAACTTCATAATGCCAGTATATCATCATAGGGTGAGATTACTTTCCAGCTGCTAAAAGTTGAAAAGACTACGATACAGATCTAATTTCCATTGTATTTGAAAATGCAACGTATTCATGCCTCTATTTGCATAGTCTACATTAAAATGCACACCTTAAGCAACCCCTAGTATGATGATAACTAAATACAATTTAAATGTGTTAGGATTATGGGCATGGGGTTGTCTTACCTAAAACAAACATTATGAAATTTAGAAGTGATATTCATGACCCTCTTGAAAGTGTTAAGGGAAAAACCTTCGAATACCTAATCATTATATAACGAACAAGTCTGAATCGTAACATTTCTAATGTCAAGTTTGTCTTAATTAATTAATGCTTAAGAGCATTGAAATCAATTAATAATAAGTTACACGTTTCCCTAAATTTACTTAACCGACATAATTTATGATTCTGCATAAGTTTCCCTGAAATTAATTATTAACATACATCATTTTATTAAGCAATCGTTACGTTTCCTACTTTTTTGTACTTTAGTTTTATGTTGCGAAAGTTTTGTGATAAAAAGTTACGGTGGTGGTGTAGCAAAAACATGGAATCGAAATATTAATTGCGCCTTTTTCTTTTTACCGCTGCGGATAAAAACCAAATTGAAACTTTTTTTTACATTTTAATTGATCAAATTCAGTTTTCTCACAGGCAGCGCGGATAATAGAAGGATCGTAAATAATCCGTTTTATTCTGAAAATTCACTTTAAACCGTAGGGTTTCCTAAGATTTTATCTGTGGAAGTTCCACAACAATGAGGCTGCTCCCATAGAAGCATCTAACAAGATATAAAATATTGAAGACAGGTGGTCGCTAAATCAAACAGAACACACTCGCAGACGACACAAAAAAACGTGAATAGCCAAAACTTGTTTCTCCAGTTTAGTCAATGAAGCATTAACTATAACGGATGGATTCTATTTTTCAGCAGATATGTAATTCATCAACAGCGCCAACGAATTCCCGAATTACCTATACAGAAATTTTGTACTAATTAAGTTCGTGGAACATTTTGTTTAGTTAATTTTCCAGATATCTTAACTTGGCGTCAATTTTCTCAGTTTAATTTCTGTAAAGTCAAGGAAAAGGGAAATGAGTTAGTAATAGCAATTTCACAACAGAACAAAGTTTAAGTTTATTAATTTTTTCCACATCGCACATTCTAATCATATAATATCAAATTTTGGTTGATTATAAATAGTATATGAATTAAACTGTTATTTAATGTTATAGTATGTTTTCATCATAAAAACCGATAAAATTTTGCATTGCTAGGAATTCAAATTATGGTGAGGATAAGGTCCAAAATTTTAGAAGTTTTTGGTGCTTTATATGTCGAGTGTCCCAACAACCGTCGCAAAGCTCTTACATAGTGATAAAAGACACTTTTATAAAAAAAAATTTCTAACTAAAATTTTTGCCTACATCGAAATCAGCTCTTTTTATTTATTTTTTCCCCAATTTTTTTAATTTCAACCTGAACATGGCTATAGCATCGAAACTATTGATTTTGTAGTATTAATTAATTAATACTTTTTTGAAGAGCGCTTAATTATCTATAAACTTGATTGCATTAATTTATTCTATACAAACAATAACGGTTTTTGAGCTATGGATTAAATTAAAATACAGAAATGTTTAAATAATTGAAATAACTTTTTTTTTGTAAATATTATATTTTTTAAATGAAGCATTTTACAACAAATACGAGTATATAATGCTTTCCTGATTCCTGAAAAATTAATGGGCTGCAACTTTTGTTTAGTAAACTTTTTTGAAAAACCAATCTATTTCAAAGAAAATTGAAATTAAAGGAGAAAAGCGTAGTTTTTATGTAAAATATACTCCAAAAACAATACGAAAAAGTTTAAAGGTAAATCAAAAATTGAGCGTTGTTATATCAATAATTTATTATATCACACTATCGTGACAATAATTATTTTAACACATCAACGAAAGAAATCGACTAAATACGGATTTTGTCGAGTAAAATCTCTGAATTCTGTGGTAAATTGCATACTTTACCTACAAACGTTTTAGTTTTTCTGTTAAGTAGATTGGCTTCTCAAAAAAATTTATTACTCCAAAATTATAGCCCCCAAGTTTTCTATCGATAAAGGGGTGACTACTTTTTGTAAAAATTTCCCTTTGAAATAAACAAGATTTGCATTTTTATAACAATCCATTAGTTAATTCAATTTGAAGGTATGACACTATGACACCGTCAAAATTACGACATCTCGAGGAAATAAAAAAATCTGATGTGACAACAAATATTACTTCATTTTGTATTAAATATTAATTAAACAAAAATGTTGACTTAAAATTTTTTTTACCCAATAAAATGCACAAATTACTTTCACATATCAAAGTTACCATATGTAAATTGTAATTTGTTGAATATTGTTTATATTATGTATGTACATGTTAACTCATATTTTTTAAAAGCGATTAATTAATTTTTCATTTTAACAGTAAGTTAAAAGTAAAATATCAAATGTTGGGTATCATACGACGCAAAAAAATAATCTCTTTCGATTGATATGATTTTTACTCTCATATGGTCCACCGGGAAACGGCACTGCTCTTGAGCAATTTTATTCTTGTAAATATTGGATAAAAAATGAGCGGATTTCAACTAAAATCAGATCAGCACTTGCGAAAGCCAGTTCAAAGTAGTGTATAAAATTTCAACTCAATCGGTGCACCCGTTGTCTGTAATCGTTACACGCCACCAAACACCACACACAAATCCAGACATCATTCCAAAAATGATCTTAAAGAATTCGTATGGGCTCATAGACTATGGGAAAAATGCTACCTCAAAAATTTTGTTTAACTCGATAACAATGCTTTCCTTTACTTCGTAAATGAGAAAGTAATACCGCAAGGGTATTAAATTCTTCAAATATGTAAAACCATAAACATCTGAAAAGCAAGAAAATGATACCAAAAAAGTTGTAACTGGTTGTAACAATGGGAATGCAGTCAGTGCATTAGGTTACCATGATAACCGCTAGTTGCCATGACAACCTATTTGTGAGGAAATCAAAAAAATGGCACCAAAATTGCAACTTCGTAAAGCAATGAAAATTCAATGAAGTTGTGGTGACAACAGCTTGGGCAGAAAGCAAGAAAATGATAAATAAAAGTGCAAGTAGTTGCAACAATGAGAATGCAGTGAGTTAAGTGTCCTATCAATATCAAGTGCACTAACACAAATAGCATATCGGGTCTCTGCAATATATACTCGGACAATGCCAACACTACCAGAAACGCCGCCTATGAACACCTGAAGACAGCAACACATTTGTAAATAATGTTATTTTATTTTTGTATTGTTGTTTTATTGTTATTTTATTTTGTTTTTGTATTTCCTGTTATTGGGTATTACCTGTTGTGAAATAAATTATTATTATTATTATTAGGTTGCCACGACAATCATTAGTTGCCATGACAACGATTTGTGTAGAAATTGAAAAAATGGTACTAAAATTGCAACTGATTGAAGCTATGAAATAGCAGCGAGGTTGCCATAACAATCGCCGAATACCATGACAACGTCTTGGGCAGAAATCAAGAAATTATCAAAAAACAAATGCAACAATGAGAATGCAGTGAGTGATTTAGGCTGCATGCACACTGATAGAACAAAACGTTTGAAAAACTGCTTGAAACAATGAAAATGTAGTGTGGTTGCCATGACAACGGCGTTGGCAGAAAATTGAACCAGTTTGAATGATATACCGCAATTGCACAATTTTAAACTTAAAAAAAAAGGCTTTTAGTCACTAAATCAAATTTATTATAACTAAATAAATACGAGAAGATTAAATTGTAATTAAAATAGAAGAAAAATTGCGAACATGTTTAATTCTTTTAAAATATAACATTTTCTTCTTTACTTTGTTTGTACCTTTCTATTTCCTCGAATTTTTATTTAGAACACTGAAATCAAATTCAGAATTTCAAGCAGTGGAAGGAGTAAAATTTAATATACCTAAGCTTTCCTATTGAAGAAAATTGAAATATTTAGAATTAATCCTGAGAAATAGCCAACAAATAAGTGAGCAAAATTGAGTAGAAAATTTAAAAATTACAGATTCATTCTTGAATCTCCTTTACTTTTTCGGTACTGACAACGATTTTGAAGAAAAGAAGAAGAATTAAGTTGAACCAGGTTAAATAATAGATTACAGCGACTCCACGTCATTTCAATTTCATGAAAAGAGAAAAATAATTTCGAGGTGAGAAATTAATACACATATTTTTAGAAAACTAAGAAAAATTAATTTTTGGAAATAATCTTCTTCGTTGTTTCTTCAAATATTTAAGAACCAATCAAAATTCAAGTAAATGATGATAGTTCATAACCCCAAAACAGACTTTCAAACATTTAAAGCTAAATTTTGCTCATTACATTCACCTTCATCTTCATTATTCTTTTCGATATGTACTACTCTTTTTATTTATTTTTTTCTTTGCTAGTCTTTTATTATTTCCTATAAAAAAAACAATTCATTGCCATGATAACGTCTCATGTTCCTAAGAAAAAGAATAAATTGATCAGGATTAAATTCGTATAAAAGAAGGGAATTCAAGAATTATCAACTGTATCTCTCCAATTTTAGTATTAATCAGTGCGGCCTTTAGGCAGCACAACCAAAGCAACCAGATGGTAAAGTAGTAAACATGTGGATATTTAAAAAAAAGGTAAGAAAATTTCAAATTCATTATTTAAATTTTTCTACTACCCTTTAAATTTCTTTTCTTTTTTTTAAATTTATTTAGTAAACAAAATAAGAATCGACTAAAATCAGGGAAAAAGTGATAATGGAAGTGATAAACACAGTTTTTGACCATTTTAAGGTCAAATTTGGTTCGTCATTTTCTGTTTCATCTTCCCTATTCTTCGTCACATTTTATTTTCTTTTTATTCTACCATAATATGCACGAGATTTTGATATTTAAACTTAATTTTTCTTCTACATTTTCTGATCTAGACTAAAAAATTCTTTTTTAAAAAGATAAGAAAACCCAGAAAATATCCAGTACGAACAGAAGACTACAGAAAACATCGCTCACCAAGTAGGTATCAACACCTTTTGGATTCATGCCCAAACCTCCCAATTGACAACCAAACCAATTGAGAATTGAGATATTTATTTAAAAATCAATACTGTAATATTTCCAAAATTCATTCCGGGAATATTTCTGTAGAACAATTCAGTTTATTGAATATTCAGATTGGAAAAATATTCCTTTTATATTCCAAATAAGATCAGTATAATCTTTAACCAGAAATTCGTTTCAGGAATATTTCTTTCGCTATTGCAATAAAGCAAAGATCTTCTCTTTTTTATTTATTTACTGTTTTCTTTTGTCTTTTCGTTTGCACGAATTTGCTCCTTCAAAATAATCTAAATGTTTTATTTTTTTAGGATATTTCTTCAAATTAGTCTCAACTTTTCATTCAAATTTATTTACAATTTTACTTTCCATATTTTCTGTTTGATTTTGGAATCCAACTTTTCCACATTTTCTGTTTTTCTCACCTCCCAACTTTTCTTTTTCTTTTAGTATGATAATTTTTTTCAAATTTAGTTGAGCATTGTAAAATATCTCCAAATTCCCGAACTCTTGACGATGGATATAATGGGTTAGTTGTTTATTTTAACAGCATCCAGAGCCTTTGAAGAAACTCATAGCATAGAATTTCCATTGTCTTTTCTCCTAAGGTCAATAACATGCGCGAATTCTGGTCTTTTTCTTTAAGTTTCAAAAGCCTTTAAACTTAATATTTGAGTAAAATAATCAATGAAAATCAACGATTTTATTTAAGTTCCACATTTGTTTAAAGGCATTTAAGAGATAAATGAAAGGTCAGAATCGACGTATTCCCCCATTGGATTCCTTAGTTGTTAAATTCAATATTCGAATTAAATATTCCCTGAAATTTTGTATGCTTTATTTCCTTATTATTTTTTAAATGTCAATAAAACACTCATGAATTCTCGCGTTTTCTTTTATAATAATTCTTGACATAAACTGAAATATATCGAAGAATAAAATAAATGC
The DNA here is from genome assembly GCA_932274525.1 of Podabrus alpinus. NCBI lineage: Eukaryota > Metazoa > Arthropoda > Insecta > Coleoptera > Cantharidae > Podabrus > Podabrus alpinus. Next base: position 69,224,763 of record OW026454.1, read on the forward strand.
TTTTTTGTTTATTCGTAATACTTGATTTCCCTTTTCCTTGACAACACTGATATAAAAAAAAGTAAAATTAGTATAAAATAAATGCTATTTGTTTTAAAATAAAACCAGCGTATTTAAGTGAAATACTTTTGTATAAACTGGAAATTAGAAAATGTGTTACATAATGGTTTTCCATTAATTCAAGCTTTTATTGATACAATTTAGTTTCTATTTTCAACACATTGAATATCAAGAGTTTCAATTAGCTTTGATTCATTACAGCTAATAATAAAGATTCTTGAAGCCTTCGGCATGATAGAAACTTACAATTCAGCAAAACGTACAAAAGACAAAAAGCGAAATTCGTAATTAACAGAAATTTGTTATTAAAATTTTTTTGTTTTCAATTTAATTGAAAATATTGTTAGCAGTGTCCGGAAATTCATTTCGTAAAGCAAATGGACGGTAATGGATGTAATAGATAATATGAACCGTTTAGTTTATTCTTGATCCTTTTAACTACGCCAGAATTTTTTTTGGTAAAGCAAAATAGTAGAATTTAATTACTCAAGAGAATTTAATTTAATCGTGTAAAATTTTATTTCAAACCTCCCACGTATCACATGACAGACACTGACGAATGAATGTGTTGAACTTTAGCAATAACATCAATGTGTGTTTGATTTAGTGAAAATTTGACATTTCAAAAATCCCCTGTGGCGATACCAGTATTTGGTGTTTTAAATGTTACAATCGGATAGCATAGATAACTAAATGTTTCTACTTATTGTTCAAAGCTTTGTAACAAATTGTAACTACAAAATGTTGATAGATATTTTCACAGTTACCAACAAATGAGCTTTGTGGTAGTCGTCCTAAAACAGAATGTTATAGTATTATTTAATATTTCCATTGTGGTATAACTCGAGAGTTGTAATATCACTTTGAAGATTGTAAAAATATAATTACTATGATATAGCAAAGCATTCATTCTAACTTGAACACAACAAAGTTTTTCTACTACTGTTGGCTAAATTCCAACGTGAGTTGGAGTGCGGAAAAGTTAAATGTAAACCTGCATACCGGGTGTTCATTTCAAAAGTAGGCAGCCTAAAATAAATTTTCTTAAGTAAATTTGAGAAAAACAAAATACGTCGGTTTGAACCAATACTGTTTGAATTTTAAGTTTAACGCCATTTCCATCAATTACCCCTACTTTAAAATTCTAAATAGCGCCAGCTACCTTGCGATACATCATTATTTTGTGTATATATCGGTGTTTTCAACGTTGTACGTCTTCCGATTTCCTTGCCTATGTTCGTTGCGTGTTGAAACTGTGTGGCGAGCACAGAGGACCTACAGCTTAACGTGGATTACGAACCACGGGAATGGACGATTTTTACACCGTCTACTCCGATCAAGGAAGTTTTTTAGCCATATACAACGTCGTTTTAAAGGTGAAAACCCGTCATTTTATGTTCTTCTTCTGCTTCGCCGTATAGGCCTTAGGCCTGTTCTGATTCTTAACCAGCCTATCTCTTCCTCGGGCGTCCCACGTATCTTATTCTCCTGGGATCGTATACTCGTATCATTGCACTTTTTGACAGTAGCTGGTTTTAACCAACAAAGGAAACGAGAAAAAATTACGAGAAAAACGTGAAAATTACAAATTCATTCATGAATCTCCGTTACTTTTCTGGTACTGACGATGAAATTGAAGAAACAACGAGGAATGAAATTAAAGCAGGTTATACCTATAATAGGTTTCAGCGGTTCCACATAATTTCAATCTCATGGAAAGAGAAGAATAATTACGAGGTGAGATATTAATATTTTGGGAATTTTGGGAAATAATCTTATTCGCTTTTTCTTCAAATAAATAAGAACCAATCAAAATCCAATGAAAATGATGATGACGGTTGATAAACCCAGAAAAGACTTGAAGAAATTTTTTATTTTTCAATATATTCTTCTGTTTTTATTTATTTTGTCTTCTCCAATCTTTTATTACTTCTGACAAAAACAACAATTGGTTGCAATGGCAATGTGTTATGTTTTTAAGAAAATTAATGAATGACACGATTAAATTCTTATAAAAGAAGAGAATTATTTAAGCATTATCAATAACTCTGTACCTCGGAGCTAAAGGGCACTATGTCCATTTTTGGCCAAATTGCGATTATTTCACATCTGTTTATAACTTTTTCTGCTTTACACAGAGGTATAGAGCACTATGTCTTCAACCAATTATATGGAAAGTTACAGCATTTTACATGGGCACTAAGTCCGCTTTTACTCAGAGGAATACAGCACCATGTGGACTTGGTGCTGTTTACCTCTAAAAGTTTTTAACAATGCTGCTTTTCAGCTGGACATAGTGCTGTTTACACCTTGCGGATTTTTATTAAAATACACAAAAAACCTTCTAGTTGCAATCAAGCTACATCCGACTACCCACAAGGAGATGATGATGACATGGAGACTCTGTAAAATGGGACTCATCTTCCAAAACTTAAGTCTAACATATTGTGTTTTTAGAATAAAGAATATGGAGTTTTTAATGTATATCTTGTTTATTTCTTAATAAACCTACAAGATAAATTCTACAAGAAGCAAACAACAAGTGCATTAAAGCCATAACCCAGATATTCAACGCTATTATCGGAATAAACCATTTTTCTAACCAATGGAAAGTCGCCCAAATTGTTATGATCCAAAAACCAGGAAAAAAGACTGAAGATGTTAAATCCTACAGGCCAATAAGCTTGCTTCCTGTGTTGTGTAAGGTTTTCGAAAAACTCTTATTCCAACAATTAAAACCTGTAATAGAAGAACGAATGCTAATTCCGAATCATCAGTTCGGGTTTCGGAATCATCATGGAACCATTGAACAGGTACATAGAGTGGTCAGAAAAATAAATGGAGATCTTGAAGCAAAACTGTTTTGTTCAGCAGCTTTTCTTGATATTATAAGTCAAGCCAAATCAAGCCAAGCCGAAAATCATAACTCTCCTTTGAAAACAAGCCAATCTGGACCTATGGTATTCAAATACATACGGGGATCAGCTGCCGCATCCAATATCGATATTCTTCAACGATTCCAAAATAAAGTGCTACGGGCGATAGTTGATGCGCCCTGGTATGTGCCCAATAGTGTCATACAGCGTGATATCTGTTGCTTCGGTTAGGGAAGAAATCAAAAGGTTTAGTACAAATTACTATGATAGGCTAACTGCACCCTAATGTGGTTACCAATCAACTAATAGTGCCTAGTGATGAAGTGCACAGACTAAAAAAATTCGGACCTGCGGATCTTGTTAATAGATTTTGAACTTAAAAGTTTATTCAATTGTTGTGGAAAATGTGCGCATTGCGTGGATACTTTATTGTATCCACCTCGGAAACCAAAAACGCTACGAATTTATGCATCAACCTGATAGTAAAAACATAATTTCAAACAATAGTAGGAAAACTATTGGGTGGAACACGTTTATAAAAATGTTTAGATAATCAAAAAACAAAAGAAAACGAAATTTAAATTGGTAAGTTAAGGTTGTATTGTTTGTAGCAATACACAAAAACTTCACTTCGAGTGCTTTTGCTTGAAAGTTGAACGCAATAATACATCTGTTTGTTTAGAAGCTTAATTTTCCAATAGCATAACATGAACTACAAGAAGCACGTTGCTATGTAACAAATAGGATGCGCTATTTCAATTTCGATTATAATAAAAGAACATTTTCTAACCTAAATAATCACAGTTTTTTTTCTTTTAGTTAGTTCAAATATTTTAAAAAAATTATGCCAGTCCGCCCCTGCAGTCTACTATAATCATAATCTACTACATACTTTAATTCCACCTTGTATAATTAAATGCATGTTGTCCAACTGCAGTATTTAATTGAAATTTAAATTGGTAGATCTCTCGAGAATTGAAAGTAAAATTAAATTTAAATTGACTTTCACGGTTACTCAATTTGTTGATATAGGAAAACACCGATATTGTGGACTACTAAATATACTTTTAATACAACAAAATAGCTTCGTCGAATAAAAATTATACTTTAATGGTATTTTTTTGTATGGTATTCCACACCCTTTACTAGGGAGTCTATTGAATGCTATAATATTGCGACACATCCCCTTTCTGGTCTCACGAACACGTATTAGGAGTCGAAAACCATTGCATCTTCTCACCTCTTACTAATGAGATTCAATGGCACACGTGACAGGCAATCCTTCGGGTAACACTTCATTCTTCATCTTAAATGAAACGGCATTCAAATATATTCCTGTTCATTCCGTAATATTATGTTAGGTCACTATTTTGAAATATCTGTTAACAATCAAAATACGGAAGTCCTCACTCACTCTCATAAATATATGACACATAGGAATTATATTATATTTCTCACTTGGATCAAGAAATTAGTTTCGCTTGATGTTTAAATTTAAATTCCTTGGTGTAAGCACAATTTTGATTCGTATGCAAATTTGATCACAGTGTATTACAATTAACAATTCGATTATGGTTTAAAGTAAGCTTTTAGGGGTCTTGAGGTTATTGAGCTGTATTCTGAAAGCACGACAATAATAATCTATTCTTCCCACTTTTTCATTTATTTCATGCATCGAAAATTGTGAAATCTGTTAATAGCGGCCTAAATGGTGCAATTAAAGCTTTTATCTATCCAACATAGTCTGAAACTTCTTTTTATGTATGGTTAGGGTTATTATGGACTTGAAAAGCAATAATGTACCTATTTGCTGGCGCACCTCGTTCGCATTTAATTACAACCAAACTTAAAATTTTATTATTGATTCAGTGAATTTGTAGTTTTCGTAAAAATAAAAGTTGAGATTCTTCGGATTACTCGCCGAAACTATTTTCTAAGAGGTTATAAATAATAATATACAATTTGAACAAACTTTCAAAATTATGGTAAGTAAACATGAACTATTTTAGCTAACTCAGAAACAACAAAACAATCTTTGCAATTAAATGATCGGCTGAAATTAATGAAAATTAATGATAGCCCTGCCCATTTAAGCTGAGCGGTCACCGGCGCTAAGCTAAGATTTATTTAGTAAGCGAGTTTAGTTTAAATTTGAATGCGAAAATTCAACGTAAACCATTATTTCCTGACATTTTTTGGTTCGTTAGAAGTTAGCTATTTTGTAAGTTTAGCTTTCTGAAACGTGATTTTATTATAAACAATTATATTAAATTGTTCAGAATTGTTTCTCAGTCTATAAAACGAGTAGAAATGTTCAAATGGTTAATCAATGATTACAAAAAGAGTATTCCTCGTTGTTTTAAAATTTCAGGAAAACTTAGCTAATACATAAATTTATTAATTAAATTTATTTGGAAAAAAATTTAATTATATACGTTAAATTAATACCAATCTAATTATATAGGTAGGTACATAATAATATCATGTTGATGAGTATACCTATATTATACTTAAAATGCGAAATTGAAAATTTAATTTTAAACACGTACTACAATATTATAATATGTAGGTACATATTTATTTAAGTTTTACCTATATATTTTATTATAAAAAAATGGTGATTACTTAAATGCATTATTGTGTTTTTTATAAAATTTACTAAAATTTAAATATTATTTGTAATTCAAAATTATTGTTGAGGATTTTATATTTAGAACGACAACAGAGTCGAATGGCGTTGAGTTGGTTCATGAGCCTTAATTTAACAAGGCATGTTAGAATTTGTATGAAACTTTTTAAAATAAATGATTAATTTATAAAAGTGTTTTAGGATTGGATTGTAAGTGAAATAAATAGATGATAGAAATTTTGTGTTTGAAAAGTGATGGTGTACTTATGGTTATAGCATATGGTTGCGATAAAACCATATCAATTTTAAACAACAACTTTAAACTTATAAAAACTTTAAAATTAAAATTGCTAATTTATATGATAGGAATACGGTATAAGCAAACGGGAGTTAATTATAACAATTTAATATTTCTTTTAAGTTTCGTGTCATCTTCATCTTCGTTTGCCTCTTGACAGAAGCATTGTGACGCACTTCTTTTTATTAAAACTTGGCATTGTTTAGTTACTTTGATTTTTAACAGTTAACCTCCCTTAAAAGTTTTCTCGGTGGCAAGAATGCTTAGAATAAAAGGATAGATGTTTTCAATTTATTCGGATCTGTAATAAACTCTGACTTGTAGTAAGCACTTATTGTAATGCATTTTATTTATCAAATTATTCATTCTCTTAAAATTTTCAAGCTTGTAATGCACCATTTTGTGTGTCCTCATCGTTTTTATATAGTTTCGTCCTTGACAAAAATTTCAGGAGCTGTGCAATGCCTAGTTTATAACAAAGTAAGTAGCGTGCCGAATGTTATCATAGCTGCGCTACATAATTATCACCATCCATTTACACACTTTATCTATTTATTTGAAATTGTGCCTTTGTTTTGTGTTCAATTTCAAAAGTAAAGTTTTTCAAAGCACAGAGATCAGCGGGTTAAAGTTGGCATGACTTGGTTTGATTAAACTTTAATCTTTAATCTTTAATTTTTGTTTTGTACTTTAAAACTGCAAATTAATGGTGATTCCTTTGAGTGCAGTTTTATCAAGGGAAATTTGATATGCATTTCCGTGGCTATGAAGGCTCTAATTTATTCGTATTCGACCCAGTTAGAAAATTTGAATTTGAGGGGATTTTTACTCAAGTTTATGGTAGATGATTTATTTTCAGATATTGACGTCAGATACCAGGTGACTTGTGTTCGACCATATGTTGAAGTATTGCGAGAAACAATATATGTTTGGAATTTTGTTTTAATGAAAAAGCGGCATTGAAATTTACCTTAGAATCTTTGATGAAATTTAGCATTTTTACAAGTTGGACTTCATTATTTTGAACACACGTGGTGGTATGTTTAAATAACCCCTGTTAACAATTTGTGCATCTTAGAAGTTAAAGATAAAGATTATTATATGTGGTACCCTGGTTGGAGTGTAATCTATTTTCTCATTTCTTTGGAAAGTTTTTTTTCGGAAAAAAATTCTTTGGAAATAAATAAAAATGTGGTAAATTTATGTTTTTCCCAGGGAAAACGTTTTTCAGCACATCATGCGTCATAAAAACATAGAACGATAAATACTACCCAAAGCACCAGGTGTAATTTATAAATAATAGATATTTGATGAATGACGTGTTGTGATATTAACCAAGTTTTAATATAATTCATCTCTTCAGATTCATATTGGTACAAGATAGACATAAATCAGCTTACCGTCCCCAAGAAATCCGAGAAATGTGAGAATTTAACACTACTCATAACATACTTTCACACGATCTGTAGTGAAATTTTAGTAATAAGTGTCTCCTAGTAAAGAGCACCTGAATCACAGTATGCATAAAACTTTTCTTTCCTTACTATGGTTTTATTAATTTCACCTGGCACCCAGAAATTCCAACTCTTTTATATCATATTTAGCTACAAGACTTGCATAAAATAAATCACATAATATCACAATCATGTACATTAACGGTATAATACTAATAAGGACTATCATTTCAATATTCTTACGAGTGTGTAAAGAATTAACCTTATTTATTAACCCTATGTAGGGGCAAAAACTTACCCATTTCAAATGAAAATTTAAGTCATAATCAGGAATTATGCCAGATTACAACACACACATGTTAATTTTATTTTTCATCTGTGTCAGACAGAAGGAGAACCCTTTTATGAAGTTTATCCTCAAGAAAAACTTAAGACTATCGAAATTATATCCTTTCCTACGATCTGATTGGAAGGTGCTTCCATTGCGCCGAATTACTGACAGTACGTTACTTCTCTTAAGAGGAAAAAAACAAACTGTTTTTACAGTAATAGTCCCCTATCGGTTTCTCTCCTAATTGGAGATTTTAGTTTCTCCAAAATGGTTTTTTGCCTATAACTCACAGAATTTAATTTTTAGAGAAAATTATCATTGGACCAAAATTTAACAACACAAAATTCTCAAGTTGCCAGTTATCAGTTGCCGACGGTATTTTATTGAGCTCTGCCAAGATATTGCAATGTAATTGTTAAAAATGAAAAGATGACAACACTCCTGAGCGACAACGGAAACGAAATATGTGCCATTTCTTCACCCACCCCCAGATTTGGCCAAGGAAATGGTGAAAATAATAAAATTGAGGCAAGAACTTGATAATCATCGTAATGAACTTATAGCAGCGACAAATTTACTCAAAACTGAAACGGCCGTCTTCCTTGAGGAAGACTGGCCCTCCAATTTGCAACTTTGCTAGAAAAGGATAACTATTCTCCAGCTGTCGGGAGCAATGGACGCATAAACAGGAAGAGAAGGCGCAATTTCACCTGCAGCGGTCACCCGAAGACTTTCTCCTAAGAGCTGATAAATTCTCTAGCTTGGCTGAAACGGACGATGAGAATGACGAAATAATAATGCCTAAGTACAGCAAACTCCCCACCAATAACCCCCTTCGTCCCCTTCACCAGCATCTGCCAACCGGCCAAAAACGAATAAGGATGTCCTAAAGGATATCGGCAAGTAGTTTCAGAACTAGGAATGACCGAAATTTGAACAGATGAAATACTCAAGTATGTCTCAAAGGGCATTTTCATGAAGCTCTCCAGACCAAGGAATTATCGCGCTATGTGCAGGTTATTTTTGGAAAACCTAAACAAAGCAGTGGAAGGGGCTTTTTCTCTCACAGGCTACAGCATTCACCAAGATCAAGACCACACAGGTACGTCAAATGCCCAAAGGCGAATTTTTTGCCTGCAAGTTTCCGTGGGTGCACGAAATTTCCGAAACCTAGAGCCAAATATCAAAATCGTCCAACACCATATAACCAAAATTACCAAACCAGTCAAAATACAGCATATCAACTATCCGACGTCTCCACATGCATTTCAGTGTTGGCATTAGCGACCGTTCTGTCCATGCTGACTACTCACAATATACCTGAGAGAACCATTTCAGACATCATCCGCAACCTCAAAAACCAACTGGTTGGAGCCAACGCCAAACAACTCAAGGACCGAAAAAACAGGTAAATAAAAATGAACTAAACCAATAACAGATTAAAGTTTTAAAGAAATTTTAAAGGATTCATTCACATATCCACAAAATTTTAGTTTGCGTGGATTTCGCAAACTCTTAACTATTTTTTCGATTTCCACGATGTTGTCCATTAGTAGAAAAAATTTTAAAAATCAATTTTGTAGATCTTGTTTACCAATAACGTCCAATTTTGGACAAATTTAAACCAATAATTTTATCAACTTATGTTTGGAAGACTTTATTTATTCTTCTTCAAGATCAAAAAAATTATTGTGGGACGGTAAAACTTGTCAAAACACATACAAATTTCTTTACACTATTACAATGCAAACTATCAATTGGCAGGATTTTGAGCTGATTTTGATAATCTTGAAAAAGAAGAAAGAAAGTCTTCGATGTGTAGGTGAATAAAAAAGTTGATTTAAATTTGTGCAAAATATTCCCTACTTTCCTATTGATTGATTAACTATTTTGTAGAGAATTTTGTGTTCTTTAATTTTGGTTTGATGATAACTTTTCCTGAAAATTAAATTAAACAAGTTGTAGACAATAAAACCATGGTGGAAGAACTAAAATCTTCAAAATTTGGAAGAAGCCAACAGGGGTTCTTCTAGATTCGGATATAATATCTTAGAAATTGCAGGTGCTATGGAAAACTATTATTGAATATTATTTATAGAAAATATTATGTTCTTTAATTTTGGTTAGTTTATTCTTTGCTTTCATTTTAGTAACGGTTATCGAAAAACAACAAAAGATCACAAAAACTACACTATCCGCCGTCATTTTTCCAATATGGTGGCCATTAGCTACTCTGTAACTGGATCTATGGTAGATCAATCCACTGAGATTAATTATCTAAACCTGCGTCTATCTGACTTTAAGTTTCTAAGGTTATAAAATTGTTGAAAATCTCAGTCCTCATCGTCGGAGGACTTGGATCTTCGGAGAGGTTTTGCTCCGAATGCACCTCTTAATAGTCCCCTGTCGGCTTGGCGATTTTAATTTCTCCAACAGACTACGATCAGAGACTGAAAATTTGCTAAATCAACTGCTAATTCAAGGTTCCCCGGTTCGACTCCGGGTACAGTCTAAACTTTATTGACGTTTCCGTGCTTCGAAGAGCACGAAGACCACTTGGTGTTAGTGATTTGCAATAACAACAATAAAAGCAGGGAACAGGTACATCGAAAGGCAACCTAGCAAATCATCTAAGATGTACCAATGAAATGCCCATAGAACTAATTGAATAAATTAGTTAAAGAACAGGTGATAGACCTATAATAAGACAAATAAGTTTCTTCAAAATGGGTTTTTGCCTGTAACTCGCTTAATTTCATATTAAAGAAAATTATTTTCAGAGCAAAATTTAATAACACAAAATTCTCTACAAAATAAATATTTTACAATTCGCTTCAAATGCTGAAGATGACGCGTAAGAAAATTCAAGAACTTTGTTCCAATTTCAATTTTTTAAAATAGAACGCATTTTACTTTTCTGGAATTGATTTTATTTCTTTATTTAACTATTTTAAACTATTTTCAAAATGCAGGAGTTTTGAAAAACTTTTACTTGTATTGAATTATAATTATGCTCTTCAATTTTGATTTGGTGAGTTTTTCTATAAAATTTAAATTAAGTGAGTTATAGATGAAGAACGACGTTATTGTGGTTAAAGTCTCCAATTAAAATAAAAGCTGATTAGAGGTTTCAAAGAAAATTCTGAGCGGGATTCGTTTTCAGCTGAAAACTAAAATTTCAGCTGGCTTGGTTTCTGCAAACTTTAGCCACTTGTAGGACTTCCATGGTTGGACGAGTAGGAAAATTTTGAAAAAACTATATATTTTGTAACGAATTTTATGCTCTTCAATTTTGATCTGGTGATAAATGGCCCCAAAAATGTACATAATTAAGTGAGTTATAAGCAGAAAACCGCTTTGGAAAAACTGCAATTCCCAAAATTTGAGGAAAAGCTTACAGGTGACTTTTCAGGGTTTCATTCGGATCAAATTTCAGCTTACTCGGATTTTTAGCAAGCTCTATTTTTAGGCATTCTTATCTGGACTATAATAAAAAAATACTAGATTTCGAATAAATTTAAGAAAATCGTATCTGGGGTCCTCTAAAAATGGCTTTAGATCTTTGAAATTGTTAGTCCTATCGAAAAATGTTACAGAATATTATTTATAGAAAATATCCTGTTCTTTAATTTTTATTAGTCAATTTTTTAAATTTGGGCTACCGTTAACTAGAAAAAACCAAAACATCACAAAAACTACTTTATCCACGTCCATTTTTCCAATATGGCGGTCAATAGCTACCCTGTAACTGGAATATCATAGTTAATATCATGCTGGTACTGCCGCAAATCCAAAAATGTATGGTAGACCAAATTCGTCGAGATGAAACCATGCAAGAATCGGATTCAACGACTATTGGTACTGCCTAACGAAAACTCAACGCAGTTTAGCTCAGCGACCTGTGTCCGTTTAGCTTTAAGTTCGTAAGGTTGGTCGAATATACTCATTATTTACATGAAATTCGTTATTCAAAACTTGTCAAAAAAGTTTAATTTATTTCAGTTTTTCGAAACGAGCTACGAGTATTGCACAAACATACACACACACATACATCCTAATCAAAGCAAATGACGAAATATCGATATTATTTGAAAAGGTTTAATTAGGCAAGTAATTAATGATACTTTTGATATACTCGTATTAAATTCTTCTAAAGTAAATTTACGTGTTCTCACTAATTGATCTGGCAAGTTGAAATTAATTACCAAATAATTTAAATGTGTATAGCAAACTATTTAATAACGTTAGTAAATTTAACTGAAATTTGGTGCTTTACTACATAAAAGGTAACGTGGAGCTAAATATTAAACACTAATGGGTAAGTAAACTTGGTGTGCAAAAATAGTATATCAGAACGTGTAGTATCCAAAGAGACGAAGATGTGATCCCAAAATTAATTATAAAATATAATGGAACTTTATATCGAATTGGTTGGAAACTTAGTGAATACCACAAATGTAAATATTTGATAAGTACAAAGCTGTTTTAAACAAAACTTTATGTATAATGTATAATTTTGTAAATTAAGACCAACTTGTGCTTTGATAACGAGTATGTCCGTAACTGGAGAATATCAGCCGTGGCCTATCTTCCATATTAAAAGTTTTGCACGACTTTTTGAAATAATTAAAAAGTTTTGGTAACATTATGGGTTGGTTATACGTAACGTAAAAAACTTTTTTTAAATTGTTTTACGTGATCATTTGCTTTAAATTATAAAATATAATTCACAATGTTGTTTTATTTTATTATTTTTATTATACAAACAACGCTAGTCTGCATTTTAATTGTTGGTTTAATGTAAATATTGTGCAGCACAAGAGTAACATGATTTTAATTTCATGAAGAAAATAACGTCGTCGTTTTAATATTAACTTCAAATTTAAAAATTTTGGTTTTTGATATCTTAATTTCGCCACTTAAAATGCTTAAATGTTTTAATTAAAAGATAACGCTAACTTTTCCACTTAACTGAAATTATTACATTAGCTTTAACGATTGAAGTTAAAATTCAAAATTTTCACGTTATAAGAAACTTTTAAAGATAATTTATGCATTATTAATAAATATACGAACAATGATATAACTTTTTTTTAATTCCTACTTAAATTTTTAAATTAAAATTTGCATATCGGTTATTACAAAAAAGCAATTTCAAGTTGATGGTGCTTTGAACATCAAGGTGGAATTAAATTGCTGGAACAATAATTATTTCCAAAAAAATCAAAAGTTCATTTTCTCTTTTATTCTAATGCAAAAATTTTGATATTTCAAACAAAATTTACGTTACAATAAATTCTGTAACTTTTACGTAACATTTTAAAATTTTAACTGACGTTATTGTGAATAATGCTGGAAAAATATTTTAAATTCGTTTCCTATTTTTTTGGAAATTTACTACTCTTTTGAGCTATAACTAATTTTAACCTACGACACCCGAAGTTGAATGATTGATTGCTGAACAAACTTAATATGTTGTTTCAAAGTAAACGTTTTTTTAAAATTTAATTAAAAATTTTCTAACGTAGGTATTTTCAATTTAATATGGGTTTAAAGAAAGTTGCAGGTGATTTAAGGGAGCACCGTACTTAATTTAACAAAGCGATTTTTCTGAAAGATTATTAAGAGACGAAAAGCGAAAAAATAACATTATTATTTAAAATAACAGCCTATGCAGTGTTCGAAAATCAACAGTCCTTTAGGTAAATCCGGCGAGAAAGCAACTTTTTAAGGACTTACGAATCCAAAGTACATTTTAATATATTCGCACATTGACCGAAACCTCATTAATTATTTATTTGTTACGATAATATAAAAAGAAAAAAGATAATAACAAATTAAAGAACATTTTGTATAAATAAAATGGTTTCTTTTATCAGCAGGAAAGTCCTACTTCAATTTGACTAAGCTATTGATGATGTCCATTTTTTTAGTTGTCTGGGTTTTATGCAAATAGACACCATAACCTTTTCATTTCTAATTGATTTCAAAATTTCAGAAATCGGTAAGCTAACTTCTGTTCAGAATCCTGAAATTTTCATAACAAACAAAATCGTAACTTGAATGATTGCTTAAAATTAACCATAATAAAAAATTGACAAATACTCGTATAATATCCTTAATTTATCTGTGTATTTGTAACCCTAATTAATTTGTTTGTTTACCCCTCCCTCTTCGGTGCGGCCTTTAGGCCGCTCATCCAGGGTATTACTAGTAATTATAATAACAATATAATTATTCTGTTAGATTTCCAATAGGGGACCCCAGTTAGGAAAAATCGGAGGGGGGTTCATATCTTTTTGTGCAAATTTTGCAATTTTAGCATACACATTTTTCTTCGGTGGTCACCCCCAGGGAGAATATTGTTAATCAAGTTAGTCGAAACGTCGACTTTTAACACAGTTGTTAGAATTTGTAACCTAGTCCTATGTCCCGGTTAAATATTAGAATAAATTATAGAGCTAAGATGATGGATGAAAACAGATTTTCAACATGTAAATAATTTTATTGTTATCATAGTCCAGGTAGTGCAGCCTAAAAACAACTTGAGCTTGCAAATAATCTGGAAAAGCTGAATTTCGGTAAATATTATTTATATTAGAGTATCCAAATAAACCCCAAAAAATTCCCTCAAGTCACCTGCAGGCTTCTCCCCTTATTCGTGATTTTAGTTCCGCTTTCATGATTTCTCGTGTACAACTCACTTAATTTCATTTTTAATGAAAATTATCATCAGATCAAAATTTCAGATCACAAAATCTTCAATAAAATATAGTTTTCAAAATTTTCCTTCCAGGGCAAGAAAATCGAGAAAATGGTTCGATCTTGTAAAAAATATCCAGCAGAGCTGAAATTTTACAAAAAAATGTTATTGCGTAATCCTAATCAACCCGGAAAATATGCTTAAAATGCTATGCCGGTTTCATCCCCTATTGGCGCAATTTTTTGCTTCTATCTTCTGTTTAGAGTACCAAACCTGATTCCAGGCGTTGGCGACCTCTCTTCTATGAATGAAGGCCTCTTTTGCCTACAACTCGTTTAATTTCTGTTTTATAGAAAATTATCACCGAATAAACATTGAAGAACATAAAATTCTCTACAAGCAGAGTTTTTGCAAATTTTCCTATGCCTGCTATTAATGAAATAAAAATCAATTCCAAAAGCGAAATGCGATTATTTTAAAAATTGGATTTTGAATAATTTGTATTTCGAATAAAAAATGTTTAAAAATTTTATAGTTTCAATTTAGTTTTCAAGCTTCTTCCAAATACACAGATTTACCATATTTCGCTATGCCCAAATTTTTTAAAAGCTAAAAATATTGTTCCATGCCTGGACTTATTATTGTTGAGATCATTGCATAAAATTAGGGCCTATTTTAAAATTCATTTTCAACCTATTCGCCATAAATAGGATCTACTGTTTAACAAGCATTTTTAAGCAGGGCAAAAAAAATAATTGAGGTTGTAGGTACGCATCACGCCTAACGTAGCGAAACAAAAGAACACCTCATGTTTATTTCTTTTTAAGGGGTGTGACCTAATTTAACAGATTTTGGGGGAAAAAAGTATGAGAGAGTTTATCAAGAAAAGCTTCGCTTACGAAGTATGGCAGGATTTCGTTTTTAACCTATTTTTTTTAAATCCACTATCTTCTGGAATTATGAAAAACATATTTTTAAAATATGCGAACAATTTCTGTTATAATTTTATAATTCTATTGATACTATGTTTTTATTTTATAAGAAGCGACAGCATAGGCGGAGAAAGAGAGTCTGAGCCATTTTTGAGAAGGCAATTTGTTTGGGAGTTCCATTGAAAATAAAGGATTAATTTAGAAAGATGTTTAAATATTGAGTTGGAAAAGTGCTTTAGGATTGGATGATAGGTGAAATAATAGGTGAGCGATAAAAACTTTGATAGTGCACACATTTGTATGACGTACAAAATATATAGCAGATGGTTGTGATAAAACCATATCAATTGGGCGCAGCAACGTTTTAAAACTCTAAAATGTAAAACTTTAAACTTATAAAATAATAAAAATTATTTCAATATGGATAAAACAATGTGAATTTTTTTTATAAAATTAATAAAAACACGTCAATATATTTTATTACTCGTAAAACAAACTGTGAAAGTCAACCAAATAACGAAACAATAAAAAATAGTAAACCAATGAACTTTTAAAGTGTATTTAAATATCTGCTAATTTGAACAATGTTAAACAGTTTATGTATGTTGAACAAATACATTTTATATAATGTATAAAAAAATACATAAAACTGAATGTGAATTATAAAATGAACATCCAGCTTATTTTGTTATTATTTTTTGTTCTTTATTTGTTCTTGTTATATTTCGCAAATCATAGCAATAGTTCGAAGCTATGGGGAAGGCACAAAGGAAGCCAGCATGTCCCTATCAAAACGGTCAGTGGTAAAAGAGCGGTGACAACATTTTTTGAGATTTTCTGTTTTTGATATTTTTAGGTACGTATGAGTATTGTGCGTCTTCCCACGAAGATTAAAAGTCGTAAAACATCTGGAAATGCTTGAAATAATTAAAATAAATAGCTGTAACTACACAACGTCATCATTTCCAAAAGAAAGAATTTGGATAATATTTTGGATAATATTATTTTCACGTGACGGGTGTTGCTCGGAGATAAAATGCACTTATTTCATAATATAGAGGTCAACTTAAAATAGGACTGGATAAAATATAGTACCACGAAAACAAATTAAAACCTGACCGGGAGGTCTGGGGGAATGGATTACCCCCCAGGTACATGTGATGAAAATTTTCAAGTAGTTTTCAAATTTGTATATAATCGAAAACGCCCTATAAAATTTATATCTTATTCTCCATTATATCTCTATTCTCGATGTCTTTTATGACCCAGCCCCCCCCCCGGTTTTCATACATTATTTTTTGTTTGGTGTGTTATGGTAATGTCGTAGCTCCTAGGTACGTAATTTTCTACGAAAACCCAGCTTTTATTATTTAAAATAGTAACGTAATCTATTATATACGAGTACATAATATATTAAATTAACTAGTCTACAAAATCTAACGTATGAGCAGGTTTCACAACTTATTAACCATAAACAAACTAAACTTATGACTAATAAATAAGCAAACTCATATTAACTTTAAAGAACCCGTTAACTTTTAACCCCGATTGAAATCGAGTGGTTATTAACTTTAAAGTTTATAACCAAGCTGCAGTAGTGAAAAAAAAAGTCAGCTAAAAGACAGAAATTAAGCTAATGTCTAACTGTATTCAGCGTTACATAAACAGTTGGAGGCAGACATGTATGAACGGGGGGGGGGCTCAACTAACGCTAATCTATTATTATTTATATAAGTTTCATAAGTTTTATGACGACGGTCATGGCCTGAATGTTAGCGAGATTAACTGCTAATGCAAGGCTCCCCGGTTCGACTCCGGGTACAGTCTAAAAATTTCTTGACCGTCCTCCGTGCTTAAAGCCGTCGGTCCCCTTGTATTAATGATTTGCCATCGTAACAATAAAATAACAGGATGCAGGCACATCGAAAGGCAAGTTTAGCAGCTACCTGATAAATGTAAAAACCAAAAATGCTTACAGAACCAATTACAAAAATTAGTAAAGAACAGGTCCTCGACCTCTATTAAGAGGGAGACTTCTTAATAAAAGTAGAAGAAGATAATAAGTTTCAAAATTTTGATTCACCTAACTGGACTTGGTTACTTGTGTCTTTTGATAAGAGCTAAATAAGTTAGATTTTTATCTTTTGAAAGTAGCATAAGCTACTCGTAACTTCGATCCGCTTTTAATTGTAAAAAATAGTAGCTTCTAAGCTACTTTGTAAGTTTCCTTTTATATAATATATAAATATATCGAATTGATACGAAAAAATAAATGTAGTAAGTATACTCATAAAATGGATATTATTTATTTATTTTCAAACCGAGTTTAAAAATTCAATAAATATTATTCCTCTTAACAACAAATAAATATTTATATTTTGTTAAGCACAGACTTTTATGAAATTCAGCGAGCTTAATGCTTAGCAGAAAAAAGCAGATAAAAGGTAAAAAAGGGGTTATAGTTGGTGTGCTACGAATGTGGTCTCGGTGCCATTTATATAATTATGTGCTTGACATTTTAGCCAATAATTAATTTTTAAATTTAAAATATTGTAATGTTTACGCAAAAGTAGCATATACAAAAAGTAAAAGTAACTTGGCAATTTTAAAGCTACAAGATTATTTTAATATAAGTTGGTGTAATGCTGATTCAATTTCATACTAAAAATAATATAAAATAAATATGTTAATCATTTCGTGCTTCTGGATGGTCGACGCGTTTCGGTGTTTATTTTTAGAGTTTTCAGGAAATACTGAAAGTTTTTTTTTAACTGACTTTGTATTTTAATAGGGAAAGTCTTAGATGTGGTGACAGTTTTGTCATTATGTCAAGCAGAAGATCTACTACAATTTATTATAATGTCTTAAATTTTAATAGAAAATCGCATGAAATAATTAAAATCCGCTACGAAAATTTTGTGGATCACAAAATTTCGGATATTTTCGGTGGTGTAATCGTCCTTCTGAGAACGCTATTAAAAATTTGGTGATTAAAAATGAGTCTACAGGTTAGATCCTTAACATACCAACAACAATACGTGTTCATCCGGGTCTTTCAGCTGAAAATATTGCTGCTGTAAGTGAAAGTGTTGAGAAAGATCCAAATTTATCAACTCCACGTCATTCTCAGAAATTGGACCTATCCACGAGCACCACAAGGAGAATTTTGCGTAAATAATTGGGTTTAAAACCTTATGAGGTTCAGTTCAGATTTTCTGAAAAAATCATCTTTTCAGATAAAGCTCATTTTCATTTTAATGGTTACGTTAATAAGCAAAATTGCCACATTTGGGCTTTAGAAAATACAAGAGTGATTGTTGAGAAGCCTTTACATTTTACTCGTGTTACTGCTTGGTGCGCTTTGCTTGGTGTGGTATTTATTTTGAAAATGAGGCTGAACCCTGTTCAGAAACATTGAATAATATTTTCCAATTGAATAATTTTCGTAATTCTGCTGTCAATCCATTGAAGCTTTGAAAACCAATATCCGACGCGTAATTGGTGAGATAGAGCCGCAATTATGCGAAAATGTGGACGAAAATTTTAACAAAAGGATCGACGTCTGTATACGTGGTCTTGGTGGATATTTGTCCGATATTATTTTTCATTCATAAATTGTCGACTTTGTGTATTACACGAGTGTATCAATAAAGAAATACAGAATTTTCATCCAAAGGTGTGTTTTATTTAAAATTTAAAAAGAAAGTTCCTATTAAAAAACTCTTTATGCTCTATAAATTGGTAGAAATTTTCTCCGCAATTGTAATTATTATTTTATATTTCAGTGGTGGAACCACAAGATATTAATTATTTAAATGTTGTTTGGTATATTTTTAAGGTTCTCTTGTTCCTCGTAATTTCAGACTTGGTCTTATAAGCATTTTCTCTCCGTTCGCATATGCAAGAACGATCCAAACCACGGAAAATGTAATACAGTTCCATCTTGAGAAGATTTTTCATCTGATCACGCATCGATGGTTTACACCGTCATTAGCAATCAACGCATTTAACGGTTAAGCTATGACCATCTCTCTACTCTTACGTTGTTATTTTTGCAAATTATGCATAACTTTTAATTTTTTTACCGTCTAAACTACGCCATCTATTTCTCGAAATAAATTATAGCCCAAAATTTCATATAATCTTGCGAATCTTTTATAAATTTGTAATCAATGACAGAAAGAAAAACTGTAATTCTGTAATTCTGACCAATCCGGTGCGTTAGCATCCAGAAACCCAAACCTTCTGATTATTTATAAATACCACTTGAAATAAATTACTACAAAATATAATTAGCAAATTTTATTATTTATGCTACCTAAAATTTAGAGCTGTTGAAAAACAGCTGATAAGTTAGTAATAACCAAAGCTACTTTCCATCTCTCATTTATTGCATGGATAGCTGCATATTAAAAATGCCCAGCAAGAAAGCTATTATGTGATTATACCCTGCTGCACGCGTTGATCATGTTCAGATAAAGTGGTCACAGAGGAATAATGAATCGTAAGGACTGGATTATGAAAGAATCTTTCTAGTAATATAAACTTTATTATCTGCAAAACGTGTACTTCCAAAAAAACATTGTAAACTGGAATAATTCAAATCAAATCAAAGCAAAAATAAATTAAATTTGAATATTCATATTAATAATGCCATTTAGACAAATAAATAATTCAATTAGATTTACATCAATCAAACCGACAGATTTGATAACAAAACAAGAATTTACAAACAATTTGTAGTTACTGAAAAGTAATAAACAATGAAATTGAAAATTAACCTCCATAAATTTGAAACACAGTAACGGTTTTCAAATTTTCAAATTTGAAATTTAGTGCGCATTTCACAAAATAATAAATTTTGCGAGTAATAAATAATTGTATCGATAGATTTTAATCAAATGAAATGACTGTGCGTAACAATTAAATTTAAATAAATAAATCTTACCTTCGCCAAACGATGCATCTCCTTGAAACATTAATTCAAACTGAATAATAATTGTTAAAGTCACTCTACTAAATATTATAACTTTCATTGTTTTTATTTTTATTTGTACTTAAAATAATTTGTTGCGATTCTTCTGTAACACATAATAACTTTTTAAGTGTTCGAAAAACTGTCGTCAATAAATATCGACATTATTTTTCGTCATCTCGTAGCAAACAAAAATCAAAATGAAAAATGTTATGATTGTTGTTTAAAAATTTTGGAAAATGATTTTCATACATCGCGGCAGTGGTTTGTGGTAAAGTAATCTGTGCGGTAGTCGACGAAGCACTGGCGCTGTAAAAGCTCACTAGCGTTCTGTAACTGCTCATTTACCGCTAATGCTGAAAAATTTGGTAGCTTATCCTTTATACGCAAATCTTCTAATGTTTCATATCCGGAAAAACTAAAACCCAATTTTTTAACAAGCAAATTTTCATTTAAATTTAAAAAGTTTAAATTTGAATATTCGTTTTATTAATTAAATCGATTTAATTTTTGGGAGGTGGTGGGGATGGAGAAACATTAGTTGGACTTGTGAAACCTAAATTGGTTTCCTTTATTTTTCTTTATAAAACTAATCAAACTTACAATGAAAAATTTTGCAATTAAAACTCGTTCTTTAAAGCTGCGCTCAATCTTTTTACCATCATGAAATAAAAACCTACGTTAAGTTTTTATTTACCGTAATTCTTTTAACGTAAATTACATCATTGCATGGCAGTATAATAAAATTTTAAATTGTTCTAAAAACAAATAAAGCAAATCTACATTGCAGAAATTTCAGTTCAAAATTATTATATTATAATATTATATAATATAATTATATTTGATGTATATAGCTATTCATTCATTGTTTAAAGTTTCTCAATATTTCAAAAACAACCCTGAAACTTTTTTTTTGAAAGTATCTTTGGTTTCATTCTTAATTTTCCGCGTCTTTCTATCTTTCACACTTCTTTCAAGAATTGTTACTATATAAATTACTTTTTAAGTAATTAAGGACTAATTAGTACGCACTGCAAAGATACTTTTTTGTTTTTAACTGCTAATTTCTCCATTCCTTCATTTTATTTTTAAATACACTCAAATTTAATCATTGTTTACCTGATGAGATCCAATAAAATTGAAACACGTGAGTAAAAAGCTTTGTGTTTGAACCACGTTTGAACTTTTCTTTTTATTTCGATATTCGCTAACCCTTTTCTGATTTGTACATATTTCATTTTCCTTTCGTTTTTCAAATAACTGAAGTGTTTCTTGATTGAATGTTATTTCAATTTCCGTATGATTTCGTAAGCAATTTCTGACATAAATGCCATTGGTTCGTTCACAACAGCGAATCTAGAATAGAGCCAAAGGGTATACTGGACCCTCACCCCTATGATTTCTTCCACAGTGCAATTTATGGAAACACATTTATAGTTTAAAAAAGACGTCTCTATGGACATATTAATAAGTACGTTATTGTATTGCTACATATAGATATAATATCAAAAGTGGTATGATTATCGAAATAATTCGTGGGTATTTTTTTAGAAATTAGACAAATTTATTCAAGACTTAAGGATATGGGTATATGTAAACTGCCCTCATCCGCCAGGTAGATTTCCAAAAAGCATGTAAACTGCCCTCCGAGCCAAAAGATCAACACTTAAGCTCACCTGTATATAAACTCCCCTAAAAGGTTAAAATGGATGAGGGGAGTTTACATGCAGGATCAAACCAAGAAATTGTAATTACCGTTGACAACTCAGGACAGTACGTAGGATTTCTTTGCAAAGGGTTTTTTTGTTGATGCATCCAGATTCCTGAGATTTCTAGTGCTTCTAACTTTTAACGTTCAACTTGCGAAAAAAAAATCGTTTCCTAACACTAACCTAAGCTTGACCCGGCTGATACACCTCTGAGCGGCCGATTTACCTTTTCCCCCACCAGTAGTTTTTTCGCGAATAACTCCGCGACCTTTGAGACTCAAACAAAAATAATGGAAGCTCATTCAGCCTCAAACGATGCTCTAATGTTTGACACCAAATTCAGCAAATATTTGATATTGGGGGGCTTCATGTTTACGCCTCCCCCCCCCCAGTATTTTTTTGCGAATAACTCTGCGACCTTGAAATTCAAACGAAAATAATAAAAGCTTATGCAGGCCCTAAACGATGATCTAACATTTGACCCCAAATTTACCCGAAAATTTGATAAGGCGGCGGGGGCATTATGACTACGGCCCCTCAAAAATTTTTTGCGAAGAACTCCGCGACCTTTAAAGCTTAAACGAAAATAATGGAAGCTCAGTAAAGCTTAAACGATGCTCTAACGTTTGACACCATATTTATAAAAAATTCGAAACTGTGTGGCCACAACCGCCTTGTTGTACCTCAAGTGCCGCTTGTCTTGACCGTAGATTGACTGTACGAGACGGCTAGCTCATAGGGTTCAGTCATGCGTCGAAGAGCAGGGGGGGTTCAGATTGTTTTTTTTTAACCTTCGTGGGATCGCTTATACTTCTCGTGACTTATCCTTACCTTCGTAACAAAACCGGGTCGCCAGCTGTGAGAACAAGATATCGGGAGTAGACCCGGATACTTGGTCCTCTCAACAAAATTAAAACTTGAATAAAACTATTTTGAGTATACACTAAAAGGCACAATAATACAATTGTTGGGCAAAATTCTCTTTTTATATAATAACTAACACTTCAATTAAAACAATTATCATGAACAGCTGACATTAGATTATTAAACATTAATATTTCAAGCAAAACAATTATACCCATGAACAATGAAATGAAAAAGAAATTTAAAATATGTATAATTCAATGAGAACAATTATTACCATTAACTACGAATATTTAACCAACAGAAAAACTTATTGCTACGATTGCGGGTCTCGTCGTGTCTTCGACAAGACTTGACGGGGTTAATTTTAATGAGGTTCGACTTCACTAATGATATCAAAGGTTGACCGTGGTGGTAAACCGAAATCAACTGGTACCACGATTCCAACGTTTGAACTGAAATATGATTTCTTGAACCTGGTAGGATCGCTCGACGAAGTCGGTCGTGGATGCCCAACACCAAGCGGTTTAGGTTTTTGACTATTATGGCAGTTCTTTGTTCGGTTTTAAAATGTCTGATTGAGGTCGTAGTGACCTGGTAGTTATGATTACGAGAATTTGACGGTATTAAGTAGTAATTAAATAATTTATGACCTGGTATTTTCACACTCATATAGTAAGTAATGAATCTATTTCGATTACTTACGCTGTGGTGAATGTTGTATTTCCTTTTGCGTGCGATCGATCGACCTTCGGGACGGAATGGAAAATGGTTATTCCTCCTTGGGATGATGACCTAAAACAATCGAAAAAGACACACTTATATGAGGGTGAAAGCTGAGGGGATTTGCTCCGCAAATTTGATTGAACATAAATAATTACTGGCGATTATTCGTCTCGCAAATCTGATTGAACATAAATAATTAATCAATGATATCACCGTATTTTGTCGTTGGTTTCGTCGAACATTTTGTTCTAATAGTGTTTCTGTTGTCACACACATCCTTTTAAAATAAAAAAATTCGCAACGGCGAACCAGCCAGCCTTTCGTATTTGCACGATCCTTATTCTTGGCTCGTGACCAAATAATCCACCCAAGGTAGTTATCTCGTTCAGGACAATCCACCCAAACTACTGATGACCATTTTCTCCCGTTTGACCCACAATCTTCGACCTTTGTCGAACTGATTGATGCAACTTCAATTTAATATTTGTGGATCGCGACCACCAAAATGGCTGAACCGCATTAATTCGGCTACGGCCGCTAATTTTTATTCTTCGATTGAATACTTTGATAATCGTTACACCACTTGCACGAATCACTAACCCCCCTTGTAATAGAGTTCGTAGCGTTAAAATTGTATTTAATTAATTTGAAAATATTGGTTTTTTGTAGGACCTTAATTATTTGTGTACTTGCACCTTCTCGCTTGTTCTTAAACAACCTCGTTGCCAACCTTCCGTCAATGATAGTTTGATTTTTTTATATTTAATAGCGGTTAACGTGGCGAGTCCTCGCATGCTGTAGCAGCTGCCTACGTATTAGGCGCTAGGAATCGTACCTTTCGTATTTAAAATTATGCATTTATTTTTGAGTTATATTGGAATTTTTTAAGATTATTATTTTAGCGAATATTTTTTCACCAGAGGAAGCGGTATACCTTCTCAAAGAATTAACATAAAATCTGGAGATCTAAATAATCCCAGAACACCTTATTTAAATGTCGTCACTGGCCAGTGGAGTACTTCCCACTCTGTTAACGACAGAGGTGGGCAAGATTTCCAGCAGCTGTGACAGTTAACTGTTACAACTGGGGGGGGGGGGGCGCACTGACATGCAGGATCAAACCAACACGTTGTTTTTGTTGAACCATCTAGATTCATGACATTTCTGATGCTTAAAACTTCTAACACTAACCTAAGCTCAACCCGGCCGATACACCTCAGAGGGGCCGATTTACCCCCCCCCCCCCCCGTATTTTTTCGCGAATAACTCCGCAACCTTTGAGAGTCAAACGAAAATAATGGAAGCTCATTCAGGCTCAAACGATGCTCTAATGTTTGACACCAAATTCACCCAAAATTTTGATACTGGGGGGCATCATGTTTACTACCCCCCCCCCCCCCCAGCAAATTCTTGCGAATAACTCCGCGACCTTGAGACTCAAACGAAAATAATGAAAGCTTATTCAGGCCCTAAACGATAATCTAACGTTTGACCCCAAATACACCTGAAAATTCGATATTGGGGTGGGATCATGTCTACGGCCCCCCAAAAGTTTTTGCGAATAACTCCGCTACCTTTGAAGATCAAACGAAAATAATGGTAGATCATTCAGGCTCAAATGATGTTTTAACGTTTGACACCATTTTTACAAAAAAAATTTGAAACTGGGGGAGGGCATTGATATGCAGAAGCAAACCAAGAAATTGTACAAACAACTCAGGACTGAACGCAGAATTTCTTTGGGCGGGCGGTGTTTTTGTTGAGCCATCCAGATTCATGACATTTCTGGTGCTTCTAACTTTTAACGTTCAACTTGCGAGAAAAAAAATCGTTTCCTAACACTAACCTAAGCTCGACCCGGCTGATGCACCTCTGAGCGGACGATTTACCTTTTCGCGCAACAGGTACTTTAATTTAAATTATAATAATGTATCACACATAAAGTGAACGATGAAATTCTCAGGTGAAATTTCCAATTTTCACTCGGTCACTACCCCCTACAATCGCCCGTCTAAACCGGCCCTGTCTATTTAATAAGCCGTTCTTAAATTCTAATTGTTATAATCTCCTACTTACGTATAAGTAGGGATTGTACAGTCCGAGGGCAGTTTACATACCGACTTAAAAGCCAAAATTGAAGAAATTAAAAAAAGGTTATTTTGGAGGGCAGTTTACATTACCCCAAGGATATATCGTGATATTATCTTCTATACTGTAAATCTTATACTTCGTCCTTCTATGTTTATTTGTCCGATTAAAATCTGTCGATTAGAATACACCATCGACACGAAATTTTTATAGACATTCTGCTGTGAATTTCTAGGTCAACGCAACTACTTTCATATTTGATTTCACCCCGCTGACGAAGTTGTCAGGTTTTTCCGCATTTATGGGTGATTTTATATCATCGTTTTAAAGGTTTTTCTTCTTCGTCGTTGTTCGCATTCGAACGTCGGCGTCGTAATATAATCTAGTAATATGTGCATATGGAAAGGAAAACCTTGAGTATATCACACGGAAACTAATAGCGGAGTATGAATAAGAATGGGGTGGGGTAGAGAAAAACTCAGTATTTATATGTAGGAGAAGAGACAAAGAATATAAAATTAAGTACAAATGAACTACTTATTAAAGGCCTGCAATGAGTACAAATAAATACCTTAGAACAATTTTTAATAACGAGGGAATAGACGATATGAACATAACATATAAAATTGTAAATGCAAGACGAACAATCCAATGTTTGAACAGTATATTATGGAGTAAGGAAGTAAGAAAACAGCGAAAACTTCGAATATATGAATCTATAATTAAGAGTACATTCCTCTACGGATCCGAGATATGAAGGCTGAAAGCAAATATGGTAAGGAAAATAGAATCTACCGAAATGGATGGAATACGAAGATCTTCAATGATGTATAAACTGAAAATAATACGTAATTATTCAGTTAAGGAAATAATAGGAATCAAAGAAACAGTTATACAAACTATAGAAAGGAAACAACTTAAATGGTATGGGTATGTTCAAAGAATGGACGCGAGAATAAAGGCTTCCAAAAAAGATACTGAGATGGACCCCTAGAAAGAACAGAAAAAGGGGTAGACCAAGACGTTTTAAAACAAAATCTATATAATATAATGTGGTGTATTTTTTTAGGAATGACCAAGCTATTTTAAAGTTGCTATGTTACTCGGCTTAATTTTCAATTTCCAAATTAATTCCCTGCTGCTTTTTTTTATAAATTATCCATTTATTAGCTTCCATTAATTTAATGATCCATCACTTTAGCTATTTTAAAATCAAACACAATTTTACATATTCATTCAATAAAATGTTATTATCATCAAAAACCATTTTTAAAATTACTTCTACGAAAGTTATTATTTTAAGCGCGACACCACTCACGTCGATCTCGTTCGCTCGCCTTGGGGCAAATTTCTTTTCAAAAATCGTTCTTGCGCATTTTTCCATTCCAAAATCCTTGAATTTCATATCAATACATATGAATTCCAGTGAGGTCCATTTCTCTAACCCTGCCCATTGTGAATTTTGGATCAAATTTGGTGTTAATCGTTTGTGTATTCATTATTTTCGTTTGTACTAGCACCGTTCGCAAAATATTTCCAATTTAAGTGGGCGGGGTCTTGGGAAATGCGAGCCCCGTCCATCGCGAATTTCGGGTCGAATTTGGTGTCAATCGTTTGTATTTGTTTGTATATTCATTTTTTTTGTTTGTGTTAGCACCGTTCGTGAAATATATTCAACGACATAACCTAGGTTTATTTCCTTGGCCCCGCCCATTTTGAATTTTGGCTAGAATTTGCTGTCAATCGTTTAAACATCGTTTGTGTACGTTTGTGTTTCAATTCCCGTCGTCTCAATTTCGATTTTCAGCTATCTGGGACCACCACCATATTTCGAAATTATAGCAATTACGTTATTTAATAATTGGTGTTATTTAACTTGTACGTAAGTTTAAACTTTAAACTTAAACCAGTAAAAAAACACGTTTTGATGTAAGGAGAAAAAATTAGAAAATAGTTTTTAATAAACACTATAGAAATGTATCATGATTTTTCTTCCTGAAAAATATTAGCCAGGATGTCAAGTACGTAATTGTTCACCATAATTATTTCTACGATATTTCACCAGTTGTTTGATCTGCTTTCCGATATGGTGATCTTTTCATATCTTTGTCAATCTTGTCAGCGCCGAATTTTCCATTAAAATTCTCCATCTAATTGCATCCTCAGGACCACTTGTACAGTCGTCACTTTGGTCGCACTTCCCAGTCCTTTGTCGCTTTTTAAATTATGCACTCCCCTGTATTGAACTGTTATTTTCTTTCCTGAAATATTTTCAATTTTATAAAATAATTTCATTTGATCATTCCAATTCAATGAATTTGGGGCCGCACGCTGTAATTTTTTCTTTTTGCTCATATAATTTTAAGTGCTATAAATATCTAAATGAGACACAACGCATTTTTGATCCATTTTTCACTCGCGGAGTGGTACGATCGAGTTAAGGGTCGACCATTTATTTTCTAAACGAGCAATTCGCTATTGATAACTTTACATTTGCCGTCATTATTTGAGGTGAAATTATGAATTCATTAATTTGTTACAGGTCATACCTAGAAATTTCAGTAAATAAATTGACTTAAAATTTAAACAAAATGTGATAAGAGGGAAGATAATATCGGGATCACAGGAACCTGACCGGCGAAGTTTTGCATGTTTTCCGATTGATTTTGAAAATTTTTGGTACAATGGGCAGAGCCGTGGCCGAGTTCAGTAACATTAATGGTGATGAATATTGTAGTCTTTGGTTTGTTGAAATTTGGAAGTGATGGAATTGATATCCACAGATTTGTTTAGAAGCTATATGTTAGATTTGGATGATTACAAACACCACGATATTAAAAATTTATTTTGTGCAGTCCTATGTTGTAAATTAACGATTTATGTCCAATTTTGCAAGTCGTAATGACCCTCTTCAGTCTCAAGTTGAGTTTACTGTAAATTTAATCCCATGGTGTCATTTAAGTCCAAAGACTCATAATATTTTTTCTATCAATTACATTTATATAATATTTATACGTTGTCCTTTGGTTCTTCGACACGGCACGAATTCCGATTGTTCTTGAGGGATTTGGGAATGCAGATTCAGCTTCAGTTTTTCACGAATTATATGAAGAACTTTCCTCGCATGAGATATGATTGAAATTGTTCTGTACTTCGCGCAATTGTCTCTTGCGCCCGTTTTGTATCAAGGGACATAGATTGATTCCGTCCAATCGCTGGGCCAAACGTCTGTTGCCCAAACTTTTCTGAATATTACTTATAAGATATCTACTCCTTCCTATCACAATTCCATTAAAATTTCCGTCGGTATTCCATCTGACCTCAGCGACTTCCTATTTTTGAGCATATTAAGGGACATTTCTATTTCACTTCTTTGTATGGGGGGTTCTGGGTTTTCTAGTAAGATAAGTCGTTCGTTCTCGTCACTTCCGCACCATTCAGCAACCATCAGGTTTTCGCAGTATTTCTCCTTTCCATGGTTTCAGGTTTCGTAGTTAAGATTTTGCCTGATTCTACTTTTATTCGTAGGTTCCGCGATGTGAAGGTCCTGATCAACATTGTGACTTTACGGAATAGGTCTTTAGGATCGTTACTGTTCGCATATGTTTGGTTTCAGATTTCGTGAAAATAATCATATCAAATTTAAAAATAATTATTTTAATGTAATTTCCAGTACGCATTCCTTATTAATCAAATGCAAGGTGTTTGCATTTGCCAGTTTTGTCCTGCTAAAACTTCTTGGTATTACGATTACATCATCACCCCGTGGCAGTTTGAATGACCGTGAGACCGTAATTATGTATGTCAAAACCTCACGAAATGCATTTTTATCCAATAAGAAAGCACGTGAATTTCAATTCTGAGTTGCAATTAAATTTAGATTGTAAACCACCCCGTCCGCTACAGCGAAGCCGGCACTTTGTTTTACACGAGGGTGTGCGTGTTTTGCGCCTTTTAAGCTCGTTGCAGTCTTCCATCTGTTTCTTACCAGAAAGTAATCAATTTGATTTTGTGTTCTTCCACCCGATGATTGCCAGGTATACAGTAGACGTTTATAATGTTAGTAATTCGAGTTAGCCACAAAAAGATGGATTTCAGCACAAAACTGCAGTAGTATATTCCCTCTTTCATTTCACTGTCCAAGACCGAATCTTCCCACCACTGTTCTCAGGTAATTAATTGTCTTTAGTCAGGTTATCGATCTTGCCATTGTAGTCTGCCAAGACTAAAAGAATTTCGCTGTTGGGAATATTTTGGATGGCATTAGTTAACGCCCCATAAGTTTTCTTTTACAACAATCCGGACACCTAAAATACCGTTATAGACAAAATCCCGATGGTGGCGAAAGCTGATAGCAAAACCTTCCGAAGGCTAAATATCTTAGTGATTTCCCACTTTTAGTAATTTTATGATTTTGTCTAATCAGGATTTTCATCGTCGGGATTTTGGCCTGCGAGGTTTTGTCACTAATCTGTATTAAATACATATTCATATTCAACCCTAATTTTAAAACTGAAATAACAATTAATAACATATTGCACCAATAATATTAAAACAAAATTTTGGTCTCATTCAACTCCAATTTTAAAATTAAAATAACAATTATTAACATAATTATTATGCAAAACAAACATACATATTTAAAAAAAAATTCACTTTGTATGATCAGAACTTTTAAAAAAACTATGTTCACAAACGACAAAAATTCGCGATAAATTCTGTTATCTGTATAAAAAAAAAATTATTTTCAAATATTAACTACTAAAGTATGTATAGTGTATTGCAAATTAATTGGAATTAAAAAAAGTCTAGCATCAAATTACGTTGTTATAAAAACATACAAACTTACTGTACACCTGGTACACGCGTCCACGTGGAGTCGCAAAGAGAATTTTCGTAATAGAAATATTATCCAATAATAAGTCCTTATTATAAATATTAACCAATTAGAACTACACTACTCCACGTGGAGTATGAAATGCGGGCTTTCGTTGGCGCGATAATCTTATCTCTTATATTGTTTTTCCTTGCATAGTTTGTATGTTTTTATAACAACGTAATTTGATGCTAGACTTTTTTTAATTCCAATTAATTTGAAATACACTATACATACTATATAACATTATTGATATTTTTATTAAAGTTACTATATTAAAAAAATTATAATTTTTGTAGTGATCAAATAATGTGCAAAAATGTAACGTTCAATGTTCTATTTTTGAAAACTTGTTTTGAATACAATCACTTTTATGTATTAGTAACCCTAATTTTTTAAATTAAAGTGTCATGTTACAATTAGGTACCCCATTCATAAAAAGACAAAATTATGAGTTACGTTCAAATAAAATTTTATGCATTACATCGTGGAAAACCAGCCAAGAGTTTAAAATTAAAATTTCAAATTTTATCTACTCTTACCACTTCCAATAGACTCGATTTTAATTGTTTTCAGTTTGTTATAACTCGATAGAATAAAATTATTGACCCTTCACACTATAATGATTAATTTATGTAGGTAATAATACCTTATAATTTATTATTATATATTATAATATTTGTTACATTATACGTATATTGTCATTTAAAAATGTCTTTACGGCTACTGACCCTATATTTCAAAATGTTATCCTTTGTAAATTTACAAAACAATATTAATTTAACTCGAATAATTTTAATTACAAAATTATAGTTGAGAAATAGGTTCATTGTAATCTAAAACGTAAATACATTTTTAACATAAATCCAATAGGCGATAAATCCTATGAAAGTTTTGGAAATACCTGGCGGAGTTCTAGAAGGTTGTCAAGAGATGGCGCTACTAAATTTGAAGGCGAAATAAATAGCTTTCGACTTCTAAATGATCCGTGGCACCAATAAAAATGAAGAACTACAATAATAAAGCAATTTATTAAAACTTTAAAATTAGCGATATCTCTTGATTGTCTTTTCAACTACAAAAGGTGTTCCCAAAAAACTCCAAGATTTGCTAATCTGATATATCTCTGATATATAATCTGATTATAAACTCTATAATATATAATCAAAAATAGTATGCAACCTAAAGGACATCAACCGGCAGGACCATCTTCAGAATCGGCATCAAACGAAAAACCGGTAAGAAAATCAATGAACTTCAAAAAAACTCAAGAACATATTTTGTCCTTATTGACACCAGATCCGCATTGACTAAATAGTGATGTCAATTTATTTTGTCGATTTCCATTTTATTCTATTTTTTACCGTTATTTTCATTTAACACTGTTCAGCTTCATCTTATAAAATTTACTATTTTTAAATTTAAATTTGTTGAATTTCCATAATTAAGATTATCTGATGAGATCTAAAATCTAATAGGATTCTTTTTGTCATTCTTAATAGCTTCATTTTCTTTCAATATTATATTTCTCACATTTCTGATAGCTTCGCCTTTTGATTTTTGTATATTATACGTAGTAGAAAGGTAGTAGGTAATAATGAATTTTATTACATTATTTTATTTTAACAGTATTCTGTTTTTTTGGCAGAAAATTTATTTGTCGTCAAAATCTATGTTCAAATTTTAGAAGTGCCAAAAATTTTAGACTCGTCGAAAAAAATTATTAACGACAAAAAATTATGAAATAGGAGTAACTTAACTACTACTATTCATTTAGGTAAGGATAGGACATACAGAAATTGGTATCTTCTCCCATTCTTAGAGGACCACTTCTTTAAGGTCAAAAATTTTCTTCACATGGGCCCACATAATTATACTCAATTGGATTGAGATCTGAACTCTGCAGAGGCCACTCTAACAACTTAATATATTTTTCCTGAAACCGTGCAATGCTCTTCCGAGCTGTGCGACAGGAAGCATCGTCTTATATTACATACTCCTTTTCATCTCCAAATAGTTTTTCCATTAAAACTCTAAGATCTACTCCGACATGGTTAAGTATCCGTCTCCGAATTCATTCTTCCGGTGCAAATAAATGCTTTTCCCATCCCAGCTGACGTCATACATCCTCAAATCATAACGCTGTCCCTTCCATCTTTAACAGTAGGGACGACACGTTCCGGTTTGCAGGTCTCCCCAACTCTGCGATCCACATACATACAGAGCACCAGGAGAGTCAAACAAAAAGCAACCATCAAAAAGAAAAACTTTATACATTTAGTAAATGCATTTCAAGCCGTGATTCATCAAACCACAAAATTTCGTTCCATTCTGATGTGACAGTGTTATAATTTTTTGTCCAAGCAAATCGTTTCTTTCTGTTGATCTCTGAAAGCCATGGTTTCTATCTTGCCTTCTTTACATTGATTCCACATTCATTGAGGCATCTGTAAACAGTTTTTTCATAAACAAAAACTCCACTCTGTAACTTCTGAAATCAGCAACTAATTCTTTTGCCGTTTACTAACGATTTTTTAATGCATTTTTCTTCCTCAACCAGGTCTGAATTTACCCTGTTTAGTCTGGGAATATTGGCAGCGAAATAGGGGGGGGGGGTTATTATTTTTGAGTATGTTATATTATAATATCTGAGATCTACTGAATTTTTATTTTACATGTTTGAAATCTGAGATAAAAAATTCTTCAGATACTGTAAATGTAATATCTTTCGAATTGTAGATGAAGAAATATTTTCATAATAAGAATTTTTTAAATATTCGCCAAAATAAAATAAAATTTTGGCGTATTGTAGCTTAGAAAATTACAGCGTTAAAAATCTATAAAAATTTTATGGAATTCCCACTACTATAGGAAAACGTAGTATACCAAGTTTCAGATTTTTGAAGCAACGCTGAGTAAGGAAAAAAATTAACCGAAGTTCCAAAAATCTAATGCTATTCAAATGGGAAAATTGGAAATCTTTGAGAAGGCATTTAAAATTGAGATAAGAAGCTAAAATTTTTACCACAATTTTTCTGATTTATTTGGAGACATATTAAATGGGTGACAAATATCCAATGGTATTCAAATGGGAAAATTGGAAAGACATTTAAAATTGAGATAAGAACCTCAAATTTTTACCACATCTTTTCTGTTTTATTTGGAGACATTTTAAATAGGTGGGACCTATGTCCATATCGGTGTTATTATGGATTTGTAAATTAAAAGTTTGTTCTCGAGAGACAGCTGAGAGTGTCTGGCTATCATCCAGTACATTTGTCTTACCGTTATTACAATTTGTTTACGTTTCACGAAAATACGTTTTCTCCGTGTAAGTCTTCTGTCCATATGCGTTCCAAGATATTTTCCATCATCAGCTAGAGGTAAAGTGCAGTTATTCAATTTCACTGGAGGGCATGTTTTTCTTTGCATTTTAAACATCACTTGGGTAGATTTTGTCTCGTTAGTTTTGATTATCTACTTATGGAGTCAATCTTGAATTATATTTAGATTTCCCTGAAGATTTTTAGAAGTAATCCTATGATCAACGTGTGATGCAACTACAGCTGTATCATCAGCATAGGTAACTATATTGTTGTTAATCTTGTTATTGCTAGGTCTACAGTGCACAACAAGCAGAGCCGTAGCAAGGGTGAGGCGACTGAGGCGTTTGCCTCAGGCACTATCGCAATGGGGGCGCTAAACCTTGACAAAACCCAATAAATAATAGTTTAAAATTTTCAAAAAGATAAGAATCTTTTGGGGGGGGGCGCATATATTCAAATTTGACTGAATTCCAAAATGTAACCACGATTTTATTTGCAACATCGCCTAAAATTCCCTGCTAGCCTTTTCCCCAAATGGGAATTTTAATCCTCTACAGTAGTTTTTCGTGTATAACTCTCATAACTTTCATTTTTAGTGAAAATTATCATCAAATCAAAATTGAAGAGTACAAAATTCTCTATAAAACACATTAACAAAATTTGCCTACATCATACTAACATAAGTATTTATGAAATAAAAAAAAATCCAGAGAAAATAATTGAAAAAAGTTTTGAATAATTCTTATTCTGACTAAAAATTTCGTACATTTAAACTTCACCATCGATGGTGAACAAAACAAAACAAGGTTTCAGGATTAACTTCAGATCTGAAGTAATGTCTGAAATCTCGTTTTGTAGGGAATTTTCTCCTCTTCAATTTTGGTGCAATGACTAGGCGAAGACAGGGGACTTTACGAAAGTTGATTCCAACCCCCGCGTTCTTCTTCATTTTCCTTTAACTGACTGGGTAACCGGCAAAAATATCACATTATCATCGAGACAATTATTCAAATATATTGCCATGTGCTACTGTTCATGACACTTTTTAATGCGCCGGCCAGCTGTTGAGAACTCTTTTCAAGGTCAAAGGTGGATTCATGTAATTTATCAGAACACTCATAAATAGACTTACTCTTAATCTTTCTTATAAGATTACATTTACTGGAAGGAAATACTAAACGTGTATCTATTTTCTCTATGATCTTGTACTGCGAAAAATTGAAATTAAAACTCATCCACTAACAATGAAAAATGATTGAATTTATTAGACATAAATAAATTGAAACAAAATGTTGATTTTTTTATAATAAACAAATTAAATTATACAAAAATTTTCTTATTACTACCCCTAACGTCCTTGCGCAACCGGTAATTTTCTATCGTAACTAACTCGTCTATACGCGAATAAAAATAATATAAAACGCACAAAACAATTCTTACCAGAGAGTTTCTGTCCTTTCCGCACTTTCTCTCTCTGTCGTAACCGTTGTACGTGAAGTGTGGATTGGTGTGTCACCGTGGATGAAACTGCTCTCGAACCCAACTGAATGAATCAACCAAGAAGAACCATTTAATGATTTCCCTCTTTGAACTCGACAACGAATCTTGGGTAAGTATCGTAAACCTTTTCTAGCATAAATTGTTATTCTTTTAATTTTCATCAAAAATTATAACCATTGATTCCCATTAGTTCCAAAATTTCTACACAAGTTAATTTTTCTTCCAATTCTCAATCGGAACAATACGACCATCAAATTATACAAATTAATTATTCCAAGATTTCTTCCTTTTTCAAATCCTCGATTTCTTTTTAACAATTCAATAATTCCAATAATAATAAAAACTAAAATTACGTCTTAATGTCACCATAAACATTCTTCAAAAATCCAAATTATGTCGTACTTTTTCCACGTACGAAAACCCACTCTCAATCTTCCGTCTTTTTACTCTCGTGGACGGAACTCAACTCAATTTTATCACGTCCTTACTATTTGATGGACGAAGCCCCACTCAAAATACGTCTTTCCGTCGCCGTGGACGAGGCCCGACTAACTCTTTCCAAAATTTTCATCCACACTATCACTCGCGCATGTACTTTCATGAGCCGCCACTTATCTTAAAATTTAAATCCTATATTTACAACTAATTAATTAATTTAATTTGTTATTAAAATTTTACACATCACAATGACCAACATTTGTCTCTTACATTTTTTTTCTTATTTTTCAGTATTTGGTAGTGGATGCATCTCTTGTTTCTGAGGCAAAGCAGTTTAGTTAAATTTCTTGATCAAGGAGAATTCAGATACACTTATTTTACTACCCAATATGGTCTGATTAAATAAAAAGAACTTCATGAGTGTTCCAACTTAACACAAATGACCCAAAAATCATCCCTTATATGAGCAAATCATGACAATATTTAAATTGAAAAGAAAGATTCCTACCGATAAAAATAATCTTCTTATTCGGGGAGGGGGGTATTGCGTTACGTTACCATGGAAACGACGATTCTAACATACTATGCGTATTTTATATAACAACTTCAGAAGTTCCCAACGATAAAAATCGATATCACATGACCGGGGGGTCTGGGGGGTACACTTGCCATTATTCAGAACCATCAAAATTTATTATTTTTCGTTTAATCTTTTGCAATTTTCGTTTGTAATCCGGGAGGGGGTTTGTTTGTAATCATAACTATCCCAGTACCGTTTTTCTTAATACCGAGGGACGTAAAAGTGAAAGTTTTTCTTTCGCAATAAATTAAGTGTACCTGGGGTGCATTCCATACCCCCCAGACCCCCCGGTCCTAAATGAGTTCCTGATAGTCATCCATTTGTTTTCATTCGCAATGGGGGGGGGGCTAAACCTCGGCAAAACCCAATAAATAATAGTTTAAAACTATCAAAGTGATAAGAATCTTTTGGGAGGGGGGCGCATATATTCAAATTTGCTTCAGGCGCCAGAAGATCTTGCTACGGCGCTGACAAACAAGTAAAGTATTGGACCTAAAATATTACCTTGTGATACTCCGGAACTCACTGGGTGGAGATCGGTATATTCTTTCTGATATTTCACCAGAAAGTTTCTGTCGCTTAAGTATGATTTTAGTATTTGGTAGAAGTGAAGCGGTAAATTTTTTAAAAATTTGTAACACAATTCTTCGTTCCATACCTTGCCAAATCGCTGACTGAATTCGAGGAACACTGCTGAGCAGTATTTTTAATTTTCCATTATAGTTGTTGATCCTTTTCGTTATTCTTTGTACTTGCTCAAGGGTGTTCTGTTGTCTCTGAAGCCAAACTGATGAGTCGTAATGGGTTTTCTTTTTTTCAGTATCGATTTGAGAAATTTTGGAAATAATTGGTAGAAAGCTGAATTTGGTCGACTTTCCATTAGTTAGGAAAATATTTTAATGGTATTGTAAATAAACGTTGCGAGCTTCATACACTTAGATGTAAATTGTTATAATATCTTTCAGAGTTTTAGGTCAATCCCGAATGTTTCTTTGGGTTGATGTCTTTTTGGATGACTCGTTTACCTTTGACTTTAAAAGTTTGAATAGGTAAGTCCATTTGGAATGGTGCTTTTAAGTAATAAAGAACTTCAGAAGTTTCTCCTGCTGTGGGAATGGAAGGGAATGGTTTGAATACCTCTGAAAGATGTTTCGCAAATACATAAACTTTATCATAGTCACTTCTAACATATTCTCCTTTGTCATTTTTAAGTAACCTGACATTTTTATCACATCTTTTTTTATTCATTTAAAGACATTTTAATGGATGGGAAAATTAAAATTCCAAAAAAACATAATAAAGACCATCCTAATAGAATTGGTTTACGCGCCAAAATGCTCCTCTAATTATTTTAAAGAAAAGCTAATAGCAGTGGCGTGGCAATGGGAGGCGGTGGGGCGACCCCAAATTATTTAAATTTCCTGAGTAAAATTGCCTCGTTTCTTGGTTTTTTAGGTTCCTAGGGGTGACACCTCAAAAAAACGTCATCGGTCTAGGTGGGAGTGATACCCGACCCCAAATTATTGACTAAAATTACCTCGTTTCTTGGTTTTTTAGGTTCCTAGGGGTGACTACTCAAAAAAAGGTCATCAGCCTGGGTGGGGGTGATACCCATTAAATCCGCCCCGGGTGTCACCCATGCTAGCTACGCCACTGCTAATAGTTCTCTCTTGCATCAAAGATTTCTGAAACAATACTTTTTTACTAAATCAACACTTTCAGTTTTCTTAATTTTTACCTTCTGTAAAACGGAAAACTGTAAAAAGAAACTTATTTACAGATTTTCTCAAAAATAATCATCATTAAAGGAAGGTACCAGGATGACAGGGAGACCCAAAAATAGTTTTAATATCATGGGAAAGAAGAGAAGAACCAAATATTGGAATAGGAATAAAATTAATCTGCAAGGAAATTATTTCAGGATTCACCACACTTGAGATAGGTATAAATATCAATGTAATTCATCAGCTACTTGATCAGAAAACTGATCAGCTATAAAATCAATTGATAATAATCGAGAAATATTGAAACCTTTAGCTCTAGCAGATAAGTAAACATGTGCCATTTTTTCATTAAATTCTTCTGTTTGTAATTTTTTTGACAGAAATTTGGAGACCCAGAAAATTTTATTTCTAGTTTTCTATATTATTTTACATTTAACTACCGAGTTTTGTCCATTCGCGATCTCTTTCGAGGTCTATTTACTGTATTTCTAACTATCGCAATATTTTACATGGGACATGTCAATTTTTTCGGTATAGGACAATTGGGCGCGACCGATTGGGCGCGGAGACAACCAGGCGCAAAGACAACCGGGCGCAAAGACTATTGGGCGCAAAGACTATTGGGCACAAATACAATTGGGCGCGAGGAAAAATTTATCTATTACGTATTAATTATTATATGTAACTGATCACCCAAACATTTGAAAATTAATTTCTAGCTTAAAAATCATTCAACATGGGAGAGATGTTTTTTATGAGCAATTACTTGCCGGCAACAATCCACCTATTAAGAAAAGGGGGGACTATATCACTACCTCAGCCAGTCGAAAAAAATTTTCGACTGCTACACACTAGAGAACAGGCTTATATCTGTCTATTAAAACAATAAAAAATGTGAACATGGTCAAAATAAAAAAAATATCGACTTTTGAAAAGAAGGGAAAAGTAAATTCATGTAGCCGGTCGAACCCGGGGTCTGCACATATATCCGGTTACAGTCCCTTGAAATGGAGTGAAATTTTTTCGGTCCGATTTGAATTTTTCTTTGAAATTCGGATAGATGGGGGTGTGATTAGTAGATATTAGTAATAAATATAATCAAAAAAATGGAAAATAACTCGTGTATTGCCAAAAAAGTGAAAAAATTACATTTTTTTTGCCTTCCAATTTTAGGGGTGTGCATTCGAAAAGGAGGGTGATCCATCGTCAAATCCTACCCTTACGGGGCGCCGCTGCGCTCCGCTCCGCTCTGCACCCCTCCAGGGCGGATTTGACTCTGGTTACTAGGCTAAACATGCTTGAAGCGCGACAGATCAAGAAAACCGGGATAAATGCAACCGGGATGTGAGAGAACCTCGAAATAGCATTAAAAAGTATAGTTGCGGTATGGGGCAGTAAACTATTACGTTTCACCCCCAAAAAATCGCGTAAAAACAAAAAATTATCGATGTTGCATGTACGACAGTCGAGGTGCATCTGCCGGTGCGAAATTTTCTAAGTGTAAGAGTATATCTCAGTGCGCGGACCGCCAACAGAATGGGTGAGATTCCACCGCGCGTCAGTGAAACATGTAAAATTAACGATTTTCAAAATCGATTTTTGAAAAAGTTTTGACCATGTTCACATTTTTTATTGTTTTAATAGACAGATATAAGCCTGTTCTTTAGTGTGTAGCAGAAGAAATTTAGTTTCGAGTGGCTGAGTTAGTGATAGAGTAACCAGAAAAGGAAATACTTGGAGGCTGATGCGCGCATCAGAAATCTAGTAGAGGATTACGCCAATAGAAATATTATAGACTTCTTGCGGGGCATTTCCCAGAATTATGAAATGAATCCGTGATTAGTTGGGTACTTTATTAATAGACATTTTTATTTTATTTGTAATTGTTAGAAGGAATAAACATTTTAAAAACTTTTTCTTTAAATTTTTAATTATAATTTTTTTATTGCCTAAATAAACATTTCTAGATTTAGTTAATAATTTACAAAATTGTTATAATAGCTTCGTTCCAACAACGATTATTTCCAGTAATATTACTACAACGCAAGCGCATTCATGAAATGTCGTTCCTACAGACTAGAACTACTAGGACGGAATTCTAGATTAGCGGCCGTTCATGTATTACGTAAGACGTTTAGGGGGAGGGAGGGGTAGCTGACATCTTATTTTTTCTTACTCGGGGGTAGGGGGGTCAAGACAATTTCTTACGTAATATTTTATTTTTTTAATTAAATTTCAAAATTTAAAAATTATTTAATCTAATTTAGGTGCTGTTGGTATTAATCTTAATGTGAAACACAATACTGTTTTTATCTGTTATATCTGTTTATAATTAATATCTGGCTTCTCATTGGGTAATAATTTACCTTACGTAAGATTAGTGTGGGGGGGGGTTATACATTTTCTTATTTTTTCTTACTAGGGGGTGGGGGGAGTCTAAAAGTAGGAAAAAACGTCTTACGTAATACATGAACGGCCCCTTACTATAAATCTGCAGTTCCGACAAGTTTAGAATCAGTAATATTATCGGCCAAACGAATTCAAACGATTCTTGCTCTAGAGCAAGAACCAAGCGTTCTTAAAGTGGATACGCGTGCGCGAATTCGCAAACGAGCTTAAACTTTGTTTACAGATCGTGTTCATTTGTTGCAACAGCAACTGTTTCATTTTAAATTTTAGATTTAAGAATAATTCCATTATTTTCACTTCAAAAAATACATTTTTTTTTATATAGTACTTATTATTAATCTGGAATCTTTCTGGAACATTGTCACCTAACTGCGCGCATCGGTCACATTTTTTTTAAAATCTTGTTATTATGAGGTATTATACTTATAACAAAAATTTCGAATGGATCCGGCAAAAATTTAAAGTCAAATATTCCGTGGGAAGACATTTTTAGGTCAGTGGATATATCGAAAAGATTGAAGCGGTAACTTAAACGGACAAATTTATGTTTTACGATCGAGTAGTAATTATAATATTTGATGGGAAAGAAAGTATTCTCAAAAGAATTTAATACACGTCTAATAAACCATGCGGTAGATAATATAGTTTTAATAAAGTTGACGTAGCACCCATCAACAATTCGCATCGTCAGCAAGAAAGTCTCCATTCGATAGCATTGCAACCCAAACGTCAATCCAGGCATATGCTTTGCTATAATTTTATAGAGGACTGAGAGACACTTTTATGCGATCTATGAACTCATGTTGAATATCAACCCACGTGCGGTCTTTCAAATCGTGTAAAACAATGCCCGTTGTTCTCTTATCTGAGACATGTGCCGATAAGCAGCCAAATGTGCTGGCAGTTAACATGGGAGGTATAGGGAATTAAAATTATCGAGGACAAATAAAAACTAGACAAAAACTTATTTTGTTCAAGTCCAGACAGGCAAAAAATTGTTATTCTGGGCTCATGTGCTGATATATATCCCCACACTTTCGTTTGGAAGAAAGACGAAAGCGTGCTTTCACACTTCAAGGAACGTCCAATTAAAATGCATATCCCTTCTTTCCAAATTAATGGGACCCAATTATAAGGGCCCAAATCAATCGTTAAGTGGGAAATATCCTAGTTTTAGGAAGGGAAAACGCATAAAAAGGACTGCAAATTGCATTTTCGAGGAGATTCACAAAAGATTCTGAGTGATCTTAATAGAATCCGATACCGCCTTCTCGTATCGTAACGCTTCCAAAAGCGGAATTAAAACACCAAGATCTCGCATTCAGTCGAGATTTTTAAATCAATAATATTCAGTTGTGCTAAAATTATTGTGCGTCAGCTCCAGGTAAATTATCGAACATTTAATACCGTCAATTGTTTATAACGTTTAATAAATTATCGAACATTTAATACCGTCAATTGTTTATAACGTTTAATAAATTATCGAACATTTAATACCGTCAATTGTTTATAACGTTTAGTAAATTATCGAACATCTAATACCGTCAATTGTTTATAACGTTTAGTAAATTATCGAACATCTAATACCGTCAATTGTTTATAACGTTTAGTAAATTATCGAACATCTAATACCGTCAATTGTTTATAACGTTTAATAAATTATCGAACATTTAATACCGTCAACTGTTTATAACGTTTAATAAATTATCGAACATTTAATACCGTCAATTGTTTATAACGTTTAATAAATTATCGAACATTTAATACCGTCAATTGTTTATAACGTTTAGTAAATTATCGAACATCTAATACCGTCAATTGTTTATAACGTTTAATAAATTATCGAACATTTAATACCGTCTATTGTTTATAACGTTTAGTAAATTATCGAACATTTAATACCGTCTATTGTTTATAACGTTTAGTAAATTATCGAACATCTAATACCGTCAATTGTTTATAACGTTTAATAAATTATCGAACATTTAATACCGTCTATTGTTTATAACGTTTAATAAATTATCGAACATTTAATACCGTCAATTGTTTATAACAATTAATAATATCGAGTTATTGAATAACATCGAGTTATTTCAATTAATATATCGTACCTTAGTCTCGCACTATTTGCCGCTTGGATGCAATCGCATTGCATTTCTTTTTATCGGTATGGTATAAAACAGGTGTTGCGTTGCGAACACATGGGTGCATTCCCATAGTTTTCTTATCGAACACCACATTGACGTTTCTTATGTACACAGTGCCGGCTTTGACTAATTTTAACTTCACGGATATACCCTAGTGAATTATTTAGTACGGAGACCCCTATTTTATCGCGAAACACAGTGCGTGAATCACCCTGTCATTTCACCACCTTCCGATTTGAAGAGGTTTTGGAAGCTGGTTATTGCACCCACTTTCTGGTATGGTTTGAGACATCGTATTCAGCTCCATTCTGCATTCCGAGGACGAATCTCACTCCTGGAGGACCCGCCAACGGCTTTGTCTAGAGGTCGAATTCCAACGAATACACTAAGTAAGAAACCTTTATATTTTTAAGATTTGTGATGTTAAGTGGTCCTATTGACCACCAGTTACGTTTATGAACGTTCAGTTCAACCCTGGAAGTCGATCGCAACCCTTTTGTACCTCTTTTGTGTTAATTAATGTTATTGTCTGTTATTAACGTAACTTTTACTACGCCATTCGAGCGTTCAGATTGTAACCAACAATTTAACGTAATATTTCAAGTTTAGCATTGTAGCTAAAGTTTGTTTTTCCCGTTGTTGGGAATTTTTGGTAATCAATTGCATTGATTAATTTGCATGATCAATTTTATGAATCATAGTTTTAGACGTTATCGAGTTGCACTTAAGTAACTATTAATTTTGGTGGAGTGCTGTATTCAATACGCCCCCCTTTTACGTATGAACTTTCTGGGTCATACTTTGCAAATTAACAGTTTGTATTTTTGTAACAGTAATCGTTTTACGAATATTAATTTCGCAACGGAAACCACACTGAAAGGTTCCGTCAACTGTACATATTTATTTTTATACGATACATGTAAATTTGATAGTATCTTGTGTAAATTTTGTCAACTCCCCCCTGATATTACTTTATTCATTACATTTTTGTTATTTCCCAACTGTGTGTTTTATTGTTATTGTGTTAATGTTTATTTAGCTATTTTCACCAACGGAAAGTTCGCCTCCTGTAAAGGTAAGGTCATTGAGCG
Organism: Podabrus alpinus; assembly: GCA_932274525.1. Classification (NCBI taxonomy): domain Eukaryota; kingdom Metazoa; phylum Arthropoda; class Insecta; order Coleoptera; family Cantharidae; genus Podabrus; species Podabrus alpinus. The sequence goes on from OW026454.1 coordinate 69,268,499, forward strand.
AGGCTTTTCCGGAGTGAGAATTCGCCGTAAGATCATCAAGTTGTCGCGTACCAGCTTGGAAGGTGTGATAACCAGTCCCCTTCAAAAAGATTCATTTCTTCGTATGCGTGGCGCCCATTTAAACTCCCTCGTGTATATTAATCCCACCGATTGTGACTTAACTCCCCCCCCCCCGTGTAAATTATTCACCCCGATTTTGACAATTTTTAGAATCGCGATCGAGGATTGCCCGGTCGTCGATAGGAAACACACGCTTTGCGACGTGCCGTCACACGACCCTTTTATTCCTTTCACCAACCCACCCCTTCGCGACTTTGAGCTAGTCAACCTTTTATTACCTGTTGGAAAGGTGTCGTGGATGCTAAACGTGTTGTAACAACATGTTAGTGAAAGAATTTTGTAAAAAATTTAAAAAATGAGAATATGTAGAAAATTTCAATTTTTTTTTATAACGCTGCCATTTCCTATGCAATTTTTTTTTCTTATGATTGTAGTTGGGACGATAGCAACAACTCTGTTGAATATTTATTGCTCGTGAACAATAACAGAACTGCTTGTTGGAACGAAGCTAATATGTAAATAATAGTTTTATAAAATTTTGCTCGCGCCCAATTGTATTTGCGCCCAATAGTCTTTGCGCCCAATAGTCTTTGCGCCTAAAAGTCTTTGCACCCAATTGTCTTTGCACCTGGTTGTCTCCGCGCCCAATCGGCCGCGCCCAATCGGTCGCGCCCAATTGTCCGTTACCGCAATTTTTTTTCTACCCAAAATATTTGATTCGTGATAAGACAATAAGTAAAAAACTTTCATTAGAATGTACTCTAATACACAATTTTACCAGTTTTTGAAATCTCATAAAATAATGAAAAACATTATTTGCAATTTGTTTTATTTAGCGTTAAGAATACAAAAGAAAAAGAAAAATAATGTTGTTGACTTAAAGTGTATATTGCTTAATTAAGTTTTATGTCTCCTTGACAGAAACTTAAAGATAGAAAATTAGTGAAAATGTTATATGGTATAATCCAACTTTTGAAATAAAAGAACGTCAGAAAAAATAAGTGTTCACATGAACTCTTTTATGAGTACAATAAAAAAAAAGGATATATTAAGATATACCGTAATAAATTGCATACTATGCTTTATTAAGAAAAATCATTTTCAATAAAAGAATTTCTTTACGCCGGTTTCTAATTAAACATTTTATAGTACTAAATAATAAATTATTGTATTGCTGAATTTAACTCGAGTCAGCTTTGATCGCTTAAATTAAAAATTTTAAATGGTTACTCCATATTATCCAAACGTGAAAATTACAATTAAACCGTGTCTCTCAATTTACATCGTCAAAGTACATCCTTAAAATGGTTAGGCTTAGCGGTCAACCTACTTATTTGATTAGGTATATTGAAACTTTACAGGATTATTGGTATTCAATAATGTGCGTTCTTGTAAGTAATCAGAATTAAAATAAATTGCACTCAAAACACGAAAAAATTTGTCGTACTGAAGAGCATACATTTATTTTTACAAGTTCAGACGCGGATTTTGCCTGTATGGTTGAAAAAATTAATATCTTTTACGCCATATTTATCATAGTTATATACCATAGTTATCTATTAAAGATAACTATAGGGTCATTTCATATCAAATCAACCAATTTTTTACAATAATTATTTTAATATCCCCTGGATAGTTGTGAAAGTGTCTAAATTTGCATTATCGCGATCGCTCATTTTTATGTCACTCCTAAACCAGCAGGTTCCCCACTAGGAAATATGGTATGCAAGTAGTCAAAACTGTGCTACAGATAATATTTTTTTGATTATTTTAAGTTGCGCTTTGGGGGGGGGAGGCATTGAAAAATCAAAATTTTGTAAATTGGCTGAAAGCTCACTACGAAGGTGTATTCGTATTTTGAATTCCATTTTAATATCATGCCATTTTCTTATTCTATTAAATTTTATCATTAATATCTACTGGTTAGGTGAACATAATCAACATAACTATTTTTAGCAAGATGGTATGCTGAAAAATATGTTCCTCAACTTGAATTCGAACCCAGACGTATTAGCTGTGAATACGTGCGCTTAAACAACTGCGCTGCTGAGGCGATTAGTTTATGTAGCGCGGAACTTCTATTTATCGAGAACTAATTCTAGAACCGCTACATCACCCTCCCCCTAGCAACCATGTCGGTTGTGAGTAGTAGCCGTGGCTGATAAATGCAACCCTGTCGGTTGTTAGCAGTAGCCATCGGTGGCTGTTGTTGTGGCTTAGTTAGCCGTTGTGAGAGAAGGAAGGAGTTAAGTGTGAATATCCTAGAAATTAGATTTTTAAAACAGGAGTGCTCAATGTTCTATCGGGGTCACCAATTTAGCAAGATGGTATGCTGAAAAATATGTTCCTCAACTTGAATTCAAACCCAGACGTATTAGCTGTGAATACGTGCGCTTAAACAACTGCGCTGTTGAGGCGATTAATTTATGTATCGCGGAACTTCTATTTATCGAGAACTAATTCTAGGACCGCCACATATTAAAAACGCAGCAGATAATTTTTTTAAACCTGAACATTATTTGATTGTTGTAAAACTGTTTTATTAATTTCTTGAAATACAAATGTTTTTAATTGTTGGTTAAAATTATTATAATATACTTTATTGTAATTTAACAAAGTATACATATAATATTACTCCATGCTAAATATAAAAAATTTTTATTATTAGTCTTCATATTTTTCACCTCATGATAAATTTTGTAAAATACTTTCTAGAGGATTCTCTCACGCAAGATAAATGAAGTCACTTTTTACTTGATTACTTAGACTTTCTGTAAAACGCTATACCTTTTTAAGTTGAATTGCCATGAGCTATTTTGTTTAAATGAACTTATTTTTCTTACTATTTTTAAAAAGTATCTAGCAAAATATTTATTTTTCAATGTTATCATTTACGAAATGTAGAACAATAATTAATGTTGATTTACATATTACGTAAATATTAAATATTAAATACAGTCTGCATTTGAATATGAAAATATAATTTTGAAAAATAGTAAAAGATAAACCACAGAGTAACAATTCTTAAATTGGGGTTCAAGAAACTATCGCCAGGTGTTCGGTAGTAAATCTTTTTTTTTTTATTGAATTGAAGCTCGTTGATTGGTCCTGGGTAAACTAATCCTGATTTTTTATGGGTGAGTCAGTGCGGGAGGACTCGTATTAGCTCAAATATAGTAACAGCAGTCACGCCCACACACCGGGTGTTCCTTTAAAAAGTAGGCAGTCGAAATACATTTTTTTAAAGTAAATTTGAGAAAACCTAACAACACATCGGCTTACATAGCAAGGAGGACGTTCAAACACAATACTGTTTGAATTTTAAGATTAAGCCCCTCTCAACCATCTCTCCCTACTTTGAAATTTTAAATAGCACCCCCTACCTTGCGATACATCATTTCATCCACGTTAAAAAAATTGATTTAGTTGATCCGCTTATGAGTTAGGGACAATAAACGGTCTCTTGTAGCGTCATCCCTCGGTAGGCAATGGCAAACCACCGAGGTGTAATCTGCCTGGTACAGCCTCTCTGGAGATGAAGTGTATACACTTCCCGAGGTTCGGAGCCCGCGTTAAGCAGTAGGTCCCCTATGTGTGTGATAATACTTCAAACGCACAACACATGCATAGGAGAGAGGTCGCCTACGTCTGAAATCAGGCACGGCACTTAAAGAAGAAGAAGAAGTAGCGTCATCCCTACACATGTTGCAGAGATTGGTCTGTTTAGCGGTGATAGGAGTGATGCGAACGACTCCCACCGTGACTCTGGAGGCCCTCTCTGCCCCCCCCCCACACACACACTGGATGCCCATGTAGTGTAGCGAAGTGAAAGTGAAAAGCGACGATATGGTATCGGAAATCCCAAAAATAAAAGTTCTCGATGCAAAGATCATAATGAACCGTAGAGACACCAGTGGAGACAATAGCCCCAAGAAAAAACCACCAGAATCAGTAAGAACGGCTCGGAGCCAAAGTATGGAAGACGCGCAAAAAATCGCGAAATCAAAAAGGGAGAGAGAAAAATCGGATAATACGGAGGATAGCGATGAGGAACAGCCGTTCCTCATCAAAGCGAAAAGAACGAGGAAGAAAAAGAAAGAAACCGCAGTAATTATGGAAACCGACCCCACGTCCAGTGAAGATAGTGAGGAAAATGACCTGGAAACAATACTAAAGGAAAAACAGAAGGAATTAGACCTAGCCCAAGAAACCGATAGCGACGAAACAAAGAAAAAGAAAAGAACAAAAAACCAAAGAAAAAAAGACAGAAAACGAAAATTAGACGAAGAACACCAAAAAGATGAGGAAGAACGAGAATCGAAGATCAATATCCAAGGTAACGAAGATAATGCCACAGTGAACGGAAGCCCGGAGCAGGCCGAAAAGTCTACTCCGGTCTTGGTTAGTAACGAATCATTGGACTCCCAATCAGACCTGTGGACCGATCAAAAACTAAAAGATGCGACGAAACGAGTGATGAACGATGCTCATGAGATACGTAGGTTTCTCATGAGGAGCAAAGAGGCCCTCAACTTTCGGGAAGAGGCCCTCGAGAGAGTAAAGAGCATGGAGGAGTTGATCCAGGAACTATGCCAGGATGGAATTAAAAGAAACAGATTGGGGACGGGAGCGCCTTCAGCCTCCCCTCCTCAAACCAAAGCAATTATTGAAGAGGTGGTCAAGGCCATCAGCAAGACCACCCCCTCAATCAACGCAGCGCCGACCCTTCAGGTCTCACAAAGCAATAAAGAAAACACAGGGGCAACAACTAACGACAAGCAAAACCCTCCTAGGGACTACTTGGAGGCAGCTAAGAAGGCAGCCGCTGGCGGCCCTCGTAGCACGCCACCCAAGAAGTACAAGGTGATTGTATACCCTGACGAAGGGAACACAAGTAAATCGGCGGACGATACCAAAGCCCAACTGACAAGCATAAAATTGGCCGACCTCAAGATAAAACCGGATAGGGTATACCCCATCAAAAATAACGGAGTGATGGTGGAGTCTTCTCAGCCGTCACTCAAGAATTTTATCGGCAATTCTTTCTTAACAGAGAAGAAATTGGTGGCCCGGGAGCCTTCAGCTACCTGGCCATCAATCTCTATTCAAATGGTAGATAAGTCTATGTCCAAGGAAAAGGTGGTGGAGGAATTTACCGCCAACTACCCCGAAGCAACGAAAGCGGCCGGGAGCTCCTGGCTCAGGAGCATCAACCCGGTGCACTCCAAAGGTAAGACCCACAACAAGTGGATCCTGGAGGTTCACCCCGTGGTCATGGAAGCGGCGATTAAAGACGGGAAGTTCAGAGCTTCCTGGTAGAGTTACCGCATCCACGACTACATTACAATCACGCGCTGCTACAAGTGTCAGCGCTTTGGACACACAGCAAAATACTGTAAAGGGAGTGAAACGTGTGCATTCTGCTCCTCAACGGAACACGCCTCACGTACCTGTGGGGTGCAGAATGATTGTGCGAAACATGCGTGCATTAACTGCGTCAGAGCTAAACATAGCGATGCCAGGCACACTACAGGATCAAACACATGTAGGGTCTACAAAGCGAGACTTATGGAATACGCACATTCTATCTTAACGCTTACCGACATCACTAATGAGTAAGCCCTTTAAAGTCTTGCAGGTAAACCTGAGGAACTCGGAGGCCGCCACGGCCGACGCGCAACGCTTTGTTGCCGAGGAAGAAATTCTCTTAGCCATCTTTTCGGAACCCTACTGCTACCCCGCGGCAGCAGGAGGGTTCCGTCTTCCCTTCTCTCCGAACACTCGGACGGCAGCCATCTTCGGCGACCACTTCCGAACTTGCATCATGGTTAACGACGCGGTAGGAAAGAATTCACGTTCTCCTTCCTCCCGCAAGTTTCCAGCAGGTTCGTAACGGTCGTGTCAATTACCTTCAGTAACAAAGTGACCTACTATTTTATAGGCACGTATTTTCCTCCTTCAGAGGATATACAGATTCCACTCGAAGACCTCCGGAAAGCACTGGGTGTTTGCGGAAAGGGGAAGACCTACATTTGCGGAGATTTCAATTGTCGATCTAGGGTGTGGTATGACACCGTAGATTCCGACTCCAGGGCACAGGCACTGGATGAATTCATTGTGCAGCACGAGCTCTTCGTGTTCAATCGACCTAACAAACCGCCTTCGTTCGAGGACTCCCTCGGCAGGAAGAGCAACGTAGATTTAACGTTGGGCACTTGCGACACCGTCAATGCAACCCACTCATGGGACATTGCGGAACACGTCATAATCACGGATCACAAAGCAATCACTTTTGAAATAGGTGCACCTAATAATCCCATCAGGATTATTAGGAATAGAAACCCAGATACCATCCAAGCGAAAACCATCGAGACAGAGTTAATTCGGTGGGTAGAGGAAAACGGCCCCAGGTCGGACAATCTAACCACCGAAAACGAAATCGAGGACATGGTTTCCGATCTGCACGGAAGGATCCAGGATCTAATAAATACGAAATCCCAAATGAAGAAGATCTACGTTGGCCGTCCTGACTGGTGGACCGACAATCTTGAAAGAACGCGAAAGAAGTATCTCTCGCGGAAGACGGCCTTGTATAGGAACCGCATTGAGAACGAACAGAACGGGCTGTACATTGCAATGATGGAATCTAAGGACAAATTCTTGGAAACATTGAAAAAGGCCAAACAGGCCAGTTGGCAAAAGTTCGTCGAGGACGACCTTGTACCTAATCCCTGGGGGGTTACCTACAAATTAGTTGCGAGAAAATACAAGGGAAAAAATATCCTCACCACCTTCAGTGGCGGGGACGGGAAGATACGGAAACGCCGGAAAGGACCCTGACCTACCTCATGAACGGTCTACTCCCCGACGACGATCGAAACTCCGATGCAACGGTGGATCACCAAACCATGCGGTCGCATTTCGAAAATCTGAGGGGTGTGCTGGACATGGCGCAGGTTAGGGAGGTCGAAAGCGACGAGCTGGATGACCTAATTAGGACGACGCAAGCCAGAAAGGCACCGGGTTTTGACAACATTCAGGGATCCTTTCTTAAAGAACTTTATGTTGTCATCAAAAACGTGTTAATGGGTATTTACAATGCGTGCATCAAAGTTGCTTATTTCCCCAAACTGTGGCAGAGGGGGGTCCTCAAGATCCTACTCAAAAACCCAGATGGGGAAACAAGCAACATCAAGAACTATAGGCCGATCACCCTCCTGCCGGTGTTCGGCAAAATATTGGAAAAGATTATGAAAAAAAGAATACTAGAAAGTAATACCCCTTACCACGATCGGTGCCAATATGGCTTCGTGGAAGGTATGAGCACCACAACCGCCCTTAAGGCGTTTTATGAAAAAATAGACACTACGGAGATGAAGCAGAAGAAAGCCAAGGGTTTTCTCGCGGTAATCTTCTACGACATCTCCGGAGCTTTTGATAACATGTGGTGGCCGGCCCTGTTCCGCTCGCTGAGCGAAAAAGGGCTCCCTCACAGGTTAAAGGTCATGATCAAAAGCTACCTTTCAGCCAGGGAAGTGACTCTCACCTCCGGGGTCTCAAAGGTAGGGAAAAGATCCACGAAGGGATGTCCACAGGGTTCGGTCCTCGGGCCGATCCTGTGGAACTCACTTCTGGATCATTATCTAAAACAAGATAAACAGTGTGGTACTCATACCTTCGCGTACGCGGATGACATCGCGACCGTCGTCACGGCGTCTTCCCGAATCCAACTGCAAGAAAAATTACAAACGTGCGTCAATTAATTAAGCGGGTGGTGCAAGGACATGAAACTCGCTCTCTCGGAAACGAAGACGAAGATCATGTGCTTGTACCCGAAGCGAGTCCATAACTACGATTTAGATGTAAGACTGAAAGGGAAGAAAATAAAGGTGGCAAGGGAATATAAGTACCTTGGGGTCCTTATTGACGAAAACCTATCGATGCAACCGCATGTAAACTACGTTTGCGGCAAAGCCAGTAAACTGGTCCATGCGCTGCATCGAATGGAAAAAAGTGGTTGGAACCTGGACACCTCGAACTCTATGCGAGGGATCTATCAGGGGGCGGTAGTCCCCATCTTGGCTTACGGAAGCGAGATCTGGATACATAGAATAGGGGATAAGCACACGTTGGCCAGGCTGATATCGTGCTATGGATTTTGCTGTCGCGTGATAGCAAAATGTTATAGGACTGTGTCGGCCATGGCCGCGGGTGTTTTGGCAGGTATCCACCCAATCGACTTAGAACTCTTACGATTACTGTCATGGCGTGAAGCCAGAAACAAGAAAGTAACCACCTTTCTGGGGGTAAGAATCGACCCGAATGACTACAAATACAGAGTGGATATCAAAAGAAAAATGGAAGACTTAATCCAACAAGAATGGCAAAGAAGATGGGACGATGGATTGGTGGGTAGAATTACCTACCAATTCATCCCCAAGGTAAGTAGACAAATAACGGACCATTCGTTTCAGATGACGCAGATGCTAACCGGGCATGGCGAGTTCGGCCGACACCTCAAGAGATTGGGTAAGTCGGAGGACGGACTATGTCCGGCGTGCGAAATTCTCGATGAACCTACACATCGGATACGGTAGTGCGATTTGTACATGCAAGAACAGTTGGAGTTGGCGGCCTATCATGGCATCCATCTCCCTGCACAACTGAACGAGCTGTACGAAGAAACACCACCCGACCTGATGTGTAAGTTCCTCGAGAATAAGACCGTAAATACAACAAACCAATAATAAGGACCTAATCGTACAAACCGGCACCCCTGAGATGAAATAAAAGTTTGGGCGTACCCGAATAAAAGATACATACCTGCAAATGAAATCCAACAACTTGACATGGAACGCATCATGGCACCAAGATACGAAATAAATACCCTCTCAACACATCATGGAAAACCTGAAAAAAAAGAAAACATAAAACAACCAAATAATGCAGATTAAATGTTAGTTACAATCATAAATACAATATACGGTTTGAAATCCGGAAAAAATTCATACAATACACCCAGGGGTGGGCTGCCAAATTTTGAACAACCGGCTCGCTATTATTTCGAAGCAAAAAAAAAACGGTATATAGAAGAGTGTAATAAATTTATATTACGTAAATAACAAGGTGGCGTCATATTCCGGGGGAAGTACAGACTTAAAAATGTAAATCCCGTGTCACGGGTGACACCACCTTGTGGATTCAGGGTTAAAATGGCTTATTTTTTGGTTTTAGGGGTAATTTAACAAACGGCTCGCCGAGCTTCAAAAATTTTAAGAACCGGCTCGCGCGAGCCGGACCGAGCCGGCTCCAGCCCACCCCTGAATACACCTACCGGAACCAGCAGCATTATTCTTGAAAATTTTATTTTTATTTTATGAAAAAATGAATGTCCTGCCAATATATGCAGGATTAAGTTTTGATTGGCAATGCTAATCCCGTTTTTTATTTTATATAAATAAAGAAACTTCAATTGGATGCCCATGTAGAGGACCAAAGCTGTCAAGGCTGCCCCTACGCTGCGCGCGTAGGGGCTATGGACCATTAGGCAAGGACTTGGCAGGCACACGAGGATCCTTTTAGGCTTCTATACAAAGTATAGCAAGAAGCCTTATGATCTGGCTCCGTGTCTGTCCGTCCGTCTGTCTGTCTGTCCGTCCGCATAATTCAAAATCATACAGAGCGTTTCAAATCGTGTTTTACTTTGATGTGAAAAAATAATTTTTTATTGATGTGGTTAGTGAAGTTAAGTTATAAATAAAAGAGAAAGGAGAGGATTGGTCCACCTCAAAAAAAGGACCATACATTACAGAGAAGCAAAATTTCTAATAGAATGGAAAAGTTTGATTGTTATTACTTATATAGTAAATGATAATTACCAATCGCAAAAAATTTAATTGGTGCAGATTATCTGATTATATGATGTTACATTATATGGCGATCAAAAATAACCAGATAATAACAACTTTTTTAAGTTTGTAACTCTCGGTTCCGAATTATCGGATTATCTGATATCACATTATAAAATTATGGCGACCAAAAATAACAACAAATTTTCACACCAGAAAAGTAGTTGTATATATAGAAGCCTAGGAACCGCTGCTGAAGCACGTTCCAACTTGTTATTTTTTTGTTTGTGCGTGTCAGAAGGGGGAAAATCTTAAAAAATACACCACCAGCCCGTGCTGGGTGGTAGTGACGGGCTGGTGGTGTGGGGTCAACTAAAAACCCCCTCCCGTTTGTAGGTACCGGGTTCGCTTAGAGCATTTCTACCGTGTATCTACCGCCTTCTGTCTCTTGGTCAAAAGACAGCCTTATGTTTCTTCCGCCCTTTCGGGACTTTTCTCTTCCTTTATCGTTCTATTTGGCTTTAGCCTCGTTTTGCCTTCTTCTCTCGTCGTCGGCGTTTGTTGACATAATGAGCACCAACATTTTAGGCTTCTATACAAAGTATAACAAGAAGCCTTATGATCTAGCTCCGTGTCCGTCTGTCTGTCCGTCCGTCTGTCTGTCCGTCCGTCTGTCCGCATAATTCAAAAACATACAGAGCGTTTCAAATCGTGTTGGAAATACTCTGTGTGTATAAAGGTCTAAGAACTGGGTAGCCAGTGCGCTACTTTTAGGCTTCTATACAAAGTACGATATAACAAGAAGCCTTATTTAGGCTTCTATACAAGGTATAGAAAGAAGCCTTATGGTCTGGCTTCGTGTCCGTCCGCATGTTTCAGAGCCAATCATAACGTTGATCAACTGATACGTTGTTATATTGTAAATACTTCGTCTATATAGTATTGCGTTAATCTGTTAATCCGTTGTTTCGATTCGCTAATGCAATTTTCAAATAAGCAAATGTTCGAAAGAAATTTACTAAGTAAAAAATATTTTCAAAGAGGTCTCCCTATATAAACTACTTGTTAGGCTTCTATGCAAAGTATAGCAAGAACCCTTATGATCTGGCTCCGCGTCTGTCCGTCTATCTGTCCGCATAATTCAAATCTAATCAGAACCTTCGAAATTGTGATTGTGACCGCAAAAATTTAATTAGTGCAGATTATCTGATATTACCTTATAATAATATGGCGACCAAAAATAACAACTTTTTTTTCAATGCAGACCAAATATAAGTTATATTTTATTTACATAATTTTTCACCTATATAGGAAATTTAAATACGTTGATACGATGATACGTTGATACGTTGATACGTTGATACGATGATACGTTGATACGATGATACGTTGATACGTTGATACGTTGATACGTTGATACGTTGATACGTTGATACGTTGATCCGTTGATACGTTGATCTGTTGATACGTTGATCCGGTTTTATTGTAACCACAGCAGTGGCTTGATGTGATTGGTGAAGTTAAGTTGTAAATAAAAGAGAAAGATTAGGATTGATCGACCTTAAGAAATGGATCGTACATTACAGAGAAGTAAAGTTCCGGATGGAATGGAAAAGTTTGCTTATTATTGATTATATAGTAAATGATAAATACCAACCGCAAAAATATATTTAGTGCAGATTATCTATTTTCAATGCACACCAAATATAAGTTATATTTTATTTTCATAATTTTTCAGCTATATAGGAAATTTAAATACGTTGATCTGTTAATAAGTTGATCTGTTGATACTGCTGTGTACTTTTAGGCTTCTATACAAAGTATAGCAAGAAGCCTTATGATCTGGCTCCGTGTCTGTCCGTCTGTCCGTCTGTCTGTCCGTCCGCATAATTTAAAATCATACAGAGCGTTTCAAATCGTGTTTTACTTTGATGTGAAAAAATAATTAGGCTTCTATACAAAGTATAGCAAGAAGCCTTACGATCTGGCTCGGTGTCTGTCCGTCTGTCCGCATAATTCAAAATCATACAGAGCGTTTCAAATCGTGTTGGAAATACTCTGTGTGTATAGAGGTCTAAGAACTGGGTAGCCAGTGCGCTACTTTTAGGCTTGTGTACAAAGTATAACAAGAAGCCTTATTTAGGCTTCTATGCAAGGTATAGAAAGAAGCCTTATGGTCTGGCTTCGTGTCGGTCCGCATGTTTCAGAGCCAATCATAACGTTGATCAACTGAAACGTTGTTATATTGTAAATACTTCGTCTATATAGTATTGTGTTAATCTGTTAATCCGTTGTTTCGATTCGCTAATGCAATTTACAAATACGCAAATGTTCGAAAGAAATTTACTAAGTTAAAGATATTTTCAAAGAGGTCTCCCTATATAAACTACTTGTTAGGCTTCTATACAAAGTATAGCAAGAACCGTAAAATTCAAATCTAATCAGAACCTTCGAAATTGTGATTGTAAACACATCGTTATATATAATTAAATAAAATTTGTTTTAAATTTAAAATCGACTTTCTAGCCACACGTTCTGTACAAAATTTTACTTATACCTATATAGAATATTTGTTAGGTTGCTACTAAAGATTCAGATTATGAGAATTACCACAGATTTAAGAAATGAAATGTTCTGGGATTTATATTGGAACTTAAAATGCTATTTTTAGGCTTCTATACAAAGTATAACAAGAAGCCTTATGATCTAGCTCCGTGTCCGTCTGTCCGTCCGTCCGTCTGTCTGTCCGCATAATTCAAAATCATACAGAGCGTTTCAAATCGTGTTGGAAATACTCTGTGTGTATAGAGGTGTAAGAACTGGGTAGCCGGTGCGCTACTTTTAGGCTTCTATACAAAGTACGATATAACAAGAAGCCTTATTTAGGCTTCTATACAAGGTATAGAAAGAAGCCTTATGGTCTGGCTTCGTGTCCGTCCGCATGTTTCAGAGCCAATCATAACGTTGATCAACTGATACGTTGTTATATTGTAAATACTTCGTCTATATAGTATTGCGTTAATCTGTTAATCCGCTGTTTCGATTCGCTAATGCAATTTACAAATACGCAAATGTTCGAAAGAAATTTACTAAGTTAAAGATATTTTCAAAGAGGTCTCCCTATATAAACTACTTGTTAGGCTTCTATACAAAGTATAGCAAGAACCCTTATGATCTGGCTCCGCGTCTGTCCGTCTGTCTGTCCGCATAATTCAAATCTAATCAGAACCTTCGAAATTGTGATTGTGACCGTAAAAATTTAATTAGTGCAGATTATCTGATATTACATTATAATAATATGGCGACCAAAAATAACAACTTTTTTTTCAATGCAGACCAAATATAAGTTATATTTTATTTACATAATTTTTCACCTATATAGGAAATTTAAATACGTTGATACGTTGATACGATGATACGTTGATACGATGATACGTTGATACGTTGATACGTTGATACGTTGATACATTGATACGATGATACGTTGATACGTTGATACGTTGATACGTTGATACGTTGATACGTTGATACGTTGATACGTTGATACGTTGATACGTTGATACGTTGATACGTTGATACGTTGATACGTTGATACGTTGATACGTTGATACGTTGATCCGTTGATACGTTGATCCGGTTTTATTGTAACCACAGCAGTGGCTTGATGTGATTGGTGAAGTTAAGTTGTAAATAAAAGAGAAAGATTAGGATTGATCGACCTTAAGAAATGGATCGTACATTACAGCGAAGTAAAGTTCCGGATGGAATGGAAAAGTTTGCTTATTATTGATTATATAGTAAATGATAAATACCAACCGCAAAAATATATTTAGTGCAGATTATCTATTTTCAATGCACACCAAATATAAGTTATATTTTATTTTCATAAATTTTCACCTATATAGGAAATTTAAATACGTTGATACGTTGATAAGTTGATCTGTTGATAAGTTGATCTGTTGATACTGCTGTGTACTTTTTATCATAAATTGTACACCTCGGGTTTTGTCTTGGGCGCCACTTTCAAATGAAAGAAAATTTTATAAATTAGTAAATAATTAAGTTTCCGAGGGTCCAACTTTACAAAAAAAATTCACCACGACCTCGTCCCATTCGTACTAGATCAGTCACGAGTCTCCTCAGAGTATGGTAGGTTCAGACTCAATTAGGGGATGAAACTTCTTTGGTTGAAACAAACTCGTTGTAAATGCTTAAAATTGCTGATAGAATAATAAATGAAATATTCTGTTTTGATCGAAGAGATAAACGTGATTCACCTTTGTTATGATTGATTTCAAAAATTAGAATGCCTCACTTTTAGGCTTCTATACAAAGTATACCAAGAAGCCTTATGATCTGGCTCGGTGTCTGTCCGTCTGTCTGTCCGTCCGTCCGCATAATTCAAAATCATACAGAGCGTTTCAAATCGTGTTGGAAATACTCTGTGTGTATAGAGGTCTAAGAACTGGGTAGCCAGTGCGCTACTTTTAGGCTTCTATACAAGGTATATTTATGATTAGGGCCAATTTATTTGTCAAATCGTCTTGACGTTTCTTCGGCGAATCGCCCATGAAAGCTGCGGGTCTCGCGGAAGGAGGAACAACCGGTAAAACCGTCACGATCATCCACTCGGGTCGTGAGTATTTCGGATCCATTCCCAGGGCGCTGCAATCTGCGTCGCTAATTTGTCTAAAGATATGCAGCACTTCTTCCACCAACAAATACTTTTTTTCTTGTGGAACCTTTCCGTCGGATTCCTTCCAATCGGCCGTCAAATCGAGACCCGATTTTCTAATTACAGGTTGATGATTTCCACATCCACCATCCGCGTGACATATTGTTTGTTCTTTGCACAAACCGTACACTAGTTCTAGGCGTTTCTTGGAATCGTCTGCAGTTATCTTCTGAGCGTGTTCGAAGTGGTTTTGTTTTTTTGGGTTCACCAACAATTTACTGCAATTAAAGCAGACGCAGCGTAAAACTTTCATGACATCTTTAATCATGCCAACGTGAAAGATCGGTTTGGCCAATTCGATGTGACCAAAGTGACCGGGGCAAGTGTCCCGGTCGCCTTCGCATGTTTGACATGGTAAAGTGCTGTCAAACGCTCCCATCCTCGGATCCATCAGGCCGCCCAATTTTGGAAGACTTCCTTCCATAATTTCTACATGATTTATACCTTCTGGGACGACAGACATGCTACGAATATCTTCCAGACTAAAAATGCCAAATTGCACATTCTTTACAGTTTTGAAAGCAGATTTGTTTTCGATTAATGCCATTGTTAATAATTTACTTTTACTTAACGCGCGAAAAATTAGCCAAACTGTTACATCTACTATACTCATAGGGCGATGTCCTATATAAGCAAATTGATCTGATGATACGTTGATCCGTTGATACGATGATACGATGGTTCGTTGATACGATGATCCGTTGATACGATGATCCGTTGATATGATGATCCGTTGATACGATGATCCGTTGATACGATGATACGATGATACGATGATACGATGATACGATGATACGATGATCCGTTGATACGATGATACGATGATACGATGATCCGTTGATACGATGATCCGTTGATACGATTATACCATGATACGATTGTCCGTTGATCCAATTATTCTTTGATACGTGGCTTACTGGTCTAACTGCCGCAGGGATTAACGGCCAGAATAAAGTGAAGATAAGCTATTGTTCCAAGGATATGATTTACTAGGATATTGAATATCAGGGGACGTGTTAAAGAAAGACTACGTTTTGAATCGACTAGTTGCGACCCTCTATCGGGGTCATTTTCAAGACTGTAATAAAGAAAAATGTACATAAACAAGCGAAAACAAGGTGGAACTCGCTTTAGCGGCAGTTCTTAGGCTTCTATACAGCTACCTTTCTGGTGTGGAAAGTTGTTATTATCTGGTTATTTTTGGTCGCCATATAATGTAACATCACATAATCAGATAATCTGCACTAATTATTTATTATTTTACTAGATGATACCCCGTCCGAGGACGGGCAGCTAGAAGGACGGGCAGCTACCCAAGGTCATATGGCTTTTGGATTGCACTGAGAGCTTTCCTTAATCTTCATTCAACTTAAGTTACCTTGGGTAGCTGCCCGTCCTTCTAGCTGCCCGTCCTCGGACGGGGTATCATCTAGTTTAAAATAAGTAAAAAATTTTAAATATTGATTAAGTTTAATTTAATTTAAAAAAATATATGTAAGTTTTTTGTTTATTTATTTAATGTTGTTCTCATCTCTTATTATAAAAGGCCAAGTCCTTCCTTCCTTCTGTCTGTCCCACGGAAATACCCGAAGCAAACCGAACCGAACGCATAACGGATAATTTCATAACCAATCGGATAAACGTATCATCGTATCATCGGATCAACGTATCATCGGATCAACGTATCAACGTATTTAAATTTCCTATATAGGTGAAAAATCTCTTATTATAAAAGGCCAAGTCCTTCCTTCCTTCCTTCCTTCTGTCTGTCCCACGGAAATACCCGAAGCAAACCGAACCGAACGCATAACGGATAATTTCATAACCAATCGGATGAACGTATCATCGTATCAACGTATCAACGTATCATCGGATCAACGTATCATCGGATCAACGTATCGCATGGGACCGAGCGTCAGCAGCTTGCCGCGCTTGAGTTTCTTCTAAAGTTTCACGTTGTTGACGTATCGCATGGGACCGAGCGTCAGCAGCTTGCCGCGCTTGAGTTTGTTCCAAAGTTTCACGTTGTCGACGTATCGCATGAGACCGAGCGTTAGTTTGTCGCTGTGATCGAAGCTGTTCTTCTGTGTTATTAGCTCTTGTACGTGCTTTTCTCTCACGATTCAATCGTCGTCGCTTTGCAGCAGGATTTTCAAAATTTTCATTATCCATTATGGAAGTTCACATAATGCTTTTTTGGAAATAGACTTACCTATATAGACAAAATGATACGATGAAACGTTGATACGATGATACGTTGATACGATGATACGTTGATCCGATGATACGATGATACGTTGATACGATGATACGTTGATACGATGATACGTTGATACGATGATACGTTGATACGATGATACGTTGATCCGATGATACGTTGTGCGTTCGGTTCGGTTCGGTTTGCTTCGGGTATTTCCGTGGGACGGACAGAAAGAAAGAAAGACTTGGCCTTTTATAATAAGAGATTTTAACCACAGCAGTGGCTTGATGTGGATAGTGAAGTTAAGTTGTAAATAAAAGAGAAGGAAGAGGATGGATCCACCTCAAAAATGGACCGGAAATTACGCGAATTTCGAAAGCGAAAGCAAATTGCCAACATGACCACTTCGCAAATATTACATCGTTCACGTAGTCATGCAATTCGCCGACAAAATCCACGAAGTAAAAACGCAGCTGTTCTTGAAGTAGGTAACGTTGTAGAACCAAATGTCGACGTTCATAACGGTAGTTTTACACTACCAGAAAAGTACACTACCACAACTACCAGAAAAGTAGTTGTATTTTATTTTACTTTGATGTGAAAAAATAATTTTTTAATGATGTGGTTAGTGAAGTTAAGTTGTAAATAAAAGAGAAAGGAGAGGATTGGTCCACCTCAAAAAAGGACCAAACATTACAGAGAAGTAAAGTTTCGAATAGAATGGAAAAGTTTGATTGTTATTACTTATATAGTAAATGATAATTACCAACCGCAAAAAATTTAATTGGTGCAGATTATCTGATTATGTGATGTTACATTATATGGCGATCAAAACTAACCAGATAATAACAACTTTCCACACCAGAAAGGTAGCTGTATAGAAGCCTAAGAACTGCCGCTAAAGCGAGTTCCACCTTGTTTTCAATTGTGTTCCACTTCTCCTCACTCTCCAGCATGTGGTGCACCATGTTTTCGGGCTGTAGTCTGTCCCTTAGTTGGAGTTGGGCGTCTTGGCGTTCCTGTTCCCACTTGATGCAGTTAAAGATGGTGTGCTCTGCGTTGTCCGTTTCCGCGCAGTAGTGGCATGTTGGGTTCTCTGTTCTTTTGAACCTGTACAGGTATTCTTCGAAACAGCCATGATTTGTCAGACACTGTGTGGTTTCATATCTTAGTTGTCCATGTTTTCTAGATAGCCACGGTTCTATGTAGGGGATTAGTCTGGGGCACACGAGGATCCTGGAGGGCCACTACCCCACGGGGCTTCCCATTCTGGATCTTGTTGCTGACGGGATTTCTCCTATACACCTATTCGATAGGAACTTTAGCATTCTGCTAGATATAACAAGAACTGTAGCGCCAGATAAAATATCTCTGTACACTGACGGTTCCCAAAATGTTGTTGTACTTCCCGGAACTGTAACTAAATACAACTATACCGGTACAACTACCGCTGATTATGATGGTGGTGTGTACTAAACTTTTTCAGGGTGGTAATCAAAAAATAAACCGCTGAAATATGCTTTATGAGCAAATAGATAGACAAAAGTGGTGTTTTAAAGCCGCACTGATTCGTGATTGGTCAGGTTGTACGGCCTAAAGGCCGCACTGAGGGACCGGATCATCAGCCTGGGTATCGTGTACCAATAGTAAAAACACAAATATATAATAATAACGTCAGATTTTTTTTGCAATTATGTAATAAGCAATCCTTGAACAAACCGTTTCGGTTTACTTTAACCCCCCCCCCCCAATCGATTACTTAAATAAGCAAATCATAGATTTGGTGTGGTTGTAGTAGCCGTACATAAGAAATATAACACAATTTGTTTATTACTATAGCAACCACAGCCATTTTAATATTTGCTAGTAGCTATTAAGTTGACTATGCATACGGTTCTAGATTTTTATAATGAGGGTTAGAAATAGCAGTTTTTTTTAACAATATTTAAAGAGGGTAAGATAGAACTATAAAATTTTAATATGATATTTGACTCTAATAAAAGGATGTATTATAATTATTTTAAATTTTTTGACTCCTTAGTTTTAATTTTGGTCTGGTCAGAACTTTTTACACTGATAGTAGTTAGTTCAAATCAAAATATTTTGTTCGTTTGTTAAATAAATTTTACCTTTTCAGAAAATTTCAAAATTGCAAAAACAGGTAACGCGCTTAAACGAAAACCTAAGTCGAATAATAGAGAAACAGCAGCGGAAATGCTGATGGATTTTTAAATTATCCAAGAAATATTTGGTGTGATATTTCTCTGCAGAACCTTCTAACCTTCTATGTGGGGGAATGGGGTGGGGGGGGCTAACCAATGAAGGGGTGCCTAAAACTTTCAAAATTTCATTAATTAATACATTCATGTCAAAAACAGTTTTCAACACAATAAAAAAAAAGTTTTGTCTCACAACGATTTTGCTTGATACAATGGGCGTGTTTTTAAACTACTCGAGCAGCTGTTCGAGTACTCAAACAAAAAAAGTGTGTTTTTAAACTACTGCATCAATTGTCATCAGTCGTTTTAAAACTCCCCACTCTGCTCGAACGCATTACTCGAGCAAATTTTCATGCACCGGATCGTAAGGTAGTGCCTTACCTGCTCGAATTTGGTTCAAGCAATTATTGCTCGAGCAACCGGTACAGTTTAAAAACACACCCAATGATAGCAAATTATAGCCTTGATTTAACGTTACATAAAATATGAGAGAGAGAGAGAAAAGTTTGAGAAGCACTGAACGTTTTGGTATTTACTATAATATCGTGTACCGTAGTTTCGTTAGATGTCGCGCTCATGACGTTTGACATGTTTTACATAATATAACCTCACATTATAACTCAACTCAATTTTGGTTTATTCGATAAATAAATAAATAAACACTTCATAATGCGTTTGTTCTATGCACTGCTGAGAAAAAAAATGCCCAATGGACACATTTTTAGAGGTAAAGACAGGTTGGTGAAACCTGTCACAAGAGATGTTTTAGGTAATTTTAAGACCCAAATTGAAATCGAAGAAAAGAATATGTTTTTATTACGTCATTCTTATTTGACACCGGTTTGTACAAAAATTTAAATGTATTTATGTGGGTATTTTATTCGTACGTTTTAGGAACAATCGAGTGGGCATGCAAAAGCACTACAAAAGAAACAAAATAGAATCGCTCGATTTAATAGTATACCGAAGCCATTTTATGATAATGTTACGTTGGAGGCAAGATTGGGTCATGTAAGAAATAGTGAATCGTGGGATAATTAAGATGAGGGTGTAGTGTGTACTTTAGACTTTACTTTGTTAGTAAATATAACTTTTTGTTTTATCAAGAATTGCCTGTTGAATTAAAGGTTTTTGATAAGCAAAATGATAAATGATGTTTTTTAATATTCCCAAATTAGTTTAGATACTTGAATCTGATCAATGATAGTTTTATTTTCTGAAACTTGTAAAATTTTTTTTTGCTAAATATACCCCCATTACTTCAGTCTTCATTTATGGGGTGACCATTACAGAAAGGAAACATGGCGGCTGTTTATTTTTTATAGTATTAAATAAATTGTCAGGAGGGATTAGATTGTCCAACGTTTCGGGAATTTATTTGCCTATTTTCAATGCTAAGCTATCAAGCATTTCCCTCTCATTAGCCTTGAAAATGAGTAAGTAAATGCCCAAAATGTTGGACAATCTAACGGTCTTTCATTGACTCCTCTCAACAATTTATTTAATGCTATTAACTATTAATATGGAAGGTCATTAAACAAATAACCACATTTATTGTCACAAAGGAATGAATGACTGGCACATAAAGTTAAACTAACTTTATTAGAATCGCAAATAGTAAAAATGTGCTTTTGTGTGAAAATAACTCGGAAATAGAATTTGCTGCTTGAACCTTGAATCCTGTTTGGCATCGCAAAACAGCCCCTCAGTTTTCCACATCAGACTCGAGAGTGGAACAGGCAAATTTGTCAAAAATTGTTCCAAAATGTACAGTCACGAATTGGCCAATTTGTATTTTTCTAATGTGATTGAATATTTAAGTACATAGAATATGAAATGTTCATTTACCTTTACAGAACATTTTTTAATTTTAGACCACTGTGGATGGAGTTAGCCTTTTTCCTACAAGTTACACATTTTGACTATTTAAAGGATCCTTTTGGACAAATCCTTTAATTTATATTTTTTATGTATTGCTATGATAGTGTACCAAATTGCGTCAAGTTGGGTGTGGGTCACATCAATTTTTTCAGTTTATGAGAACTGGAATAACCCATTTCATTTCCATTTTAGGTATACCGAAATTTAGCTACATTAGAACTCCGATTATCCGAGCTAATGTGGGGTGAAGGCACCTTGGATTACACAGAATTTTGGTATGACATCATTTTCTCATTTAAAAGAAACAGAACGGCGGTACATAAAAAATGGTTAAATAATCGGTGAGGTTCGGATAAAACGTATTTTATATTGGCACTTCGAATCAGTTGAATAAATTAATTAAAGAGCAAGTCATAGACCTGTACTATGAGGAGGAAGAAAAAAGAATAGGAGGGTTTTTTAAGAGGTTCGCCTATGGGTTAACGCCGAAGATCGGATAATCGGGGTTCTACTGTAGTATTTGTAAAAATGGTAGCAAAGGTTAAAAAAAATTAATTTTGAAAACTCAGATAGAAACTTAAGGAAAATTTACAGGTAATTGAGATTAGTTTCGCTCGTCTGGGGATCACTTTTTCATCAGCTGAACAGGAAAAATCGAAAAACTACATTATCTTGTGCAAAAGTCGTTAAAAAATGAGGTTCTTTAGAGCACTACGTGACTCATTCGTATTCGTACAGTAGCGTAAATTTAAAAAAAAATTCAAGAACGCAGAAGTTGAGTTTTGTATTGCTCACCTCCAGACCAAGGCACAGTGCCAGGTATGACCGAGGTCTTTAGGCGGCCTCACCACCTGACCAGAAAATTCCCCAACAAATGAAGGCACTACAAACCAGGGACGTCCGTTCGATGACCGAACTCTGAGAAGTCCCGAGATTGCTAGGTGCAGCCGATGTATGGCCTCTAGACGACGCGACGCCGCTCGGGCCCGAAGCCCCAACAAAGTTAAAAATTCTTGATTTTACTAAGATATTGTCAGATCCGCACTCCACTCTTCTGTTGACTCTTACATCCTCTATATGTACCTATTTGGGCTTTTTATTTTTGCTAAACATGTATATTATAGAAACTTGGTTTTCAGTACATTGCATCCACGTATATTTATGGATGCCCTTATTCTGAAAGTGCCCATTCAAATGGGCAATTCTTGATCAGTTGTTATCCATTATTGTTCAATACGTTCTCTTCGTGTCGCCCAATAACCTTATCTTCAATTTTACTCCCTACTCTGGCATTCGGGCCTCCCATCAATAAAATTTCGCTTCTACTTTTTACCCGGTCTGGTATTGTTGTCAAATTATCATAAAGCATTTTCATTTTCTTTTCAAAACCATAGAGACACTGCCTTTGGCGCTTTCTTTTTTGGGACTCCACTGTATATATTCGTTTAGTTCTTCCGTATCCGAGCCTTTCTTTTTTGCTTCGGTTAATACTATAGCGGTCCTAGAATTAGTTCACGATAAATAGAAGTTCCGCGCGACATAAACTTATCGCCTCAGCGGCGCAGTTGATTGAGCGCACGTATTCACAGCTAATACGTCTGGGTTCGAGTTCAAGTTGAGGAACATATTTTCAGCATACCATCTTGCTAAATTGGTGACCCCGATAGAACATTGAGCACTCCTGTTCTAAAAATCTAATTTCTGGGAAATTCACGCTTAACTCCTTCTTTCTCTCACAACGGCTAACTAAGCCACTACAACAGCCACCGACGGCTACTGCTAACAACCGACAGGGTTTTGTAGTTATCAGCCACGGCTACTACTCACAACCAACATGGTTGCTAGGGGGAGGGTGATGTAGCGGTCCTAGAATTAGTTCACGATAAATAGAAGTTCCGCGCTACATAAACTTATCGCCTCAGCGGCGCAGTTGATTGAGCGCACGTATTCACAGCTAATACGTCTGGGTTCGAATTCAAGTTGAGGAACATATTTTTCAGCATACCATCTTGCTAAAATACCGCTATGTTAATTTTGATTCTTCTCAGCTCCTTAAGTACTTCTTATTATGGTATTATTTAGTTCTTAATCGCTATATATATTCCATACACCAAATATCTTCGACCGTTTTCGTTGTAATTTTTTGCCATCCGAATTTCGAGGTTTGCAATTATAATTAGAAACTCCTAAACTAAACTCTAACCTAAACTCTCAACTAGAGGGACCAGGGAGATTTTTGTCAGGGTCTCCTACTCTTAGCCAAGATTTCCCAGTTTTAAGGCGCCGGGAACTCGCCTTTCTCCTTCTTCCGTCAGCATTGCCCATCAGTGGTCACCACATAGAGATAAAAGTAGAACTTGCTGATTTAAGCAGTAGGCTTTTCCCGAAGTTTTCTCGTTCAACACTCTTTGGTAGAGTGTGCAATCCCCGAGACCCATTACTAAGCCTTGACCCCCTCAATAGTTCGGTATATCATAAAAAAAATTACACATGAGAAAAGAGTAGAAAATTTATCGAGAAATATCAACAGAATGTTATCAACATCAACATGTGAGAAACAAGAAAGGTTTACATTAAAAAAAGTGTAGAAAAATACAAAAATTAGTTGTCCAAAACTGGTTACCAAACTGAATGATATAAGGATGTATAATATGCAGAAACTATTCCAAGAAACCTATTATTCAGTTTTCTAAAACACATAAAAAGGAACATTTCGACATTTGGAAAAGGGTATTATTTTTTTTGTCTTCGGTTCAGATGGTTAAACAAATTTGTTGAGAAAATCTTTCTTTGCTTTAGGTTTCAGGGTTATTTTTATTGTTGAACAATTTCTGTAAGCATTACATTCATTCCTCTGCAATAATATTGGTGAATTATTTATATTCGTTAGTGAGCTTTCTTAGTCTTCTCATCATCATTGACCAAATCTTCCTCTGGGAGCCTCACAGGTCATATTCGAGAGCACGAAATTTAAATAAAAAATAAAATGCAACTTCTTTCGTTGTTTTAAAAACTTTAATACTCTTCATTTCCAAATGAAATACTCAAGTCAACAATAAAAAGTGTAAATAGGATCTAGAGCTTCTAAATGGTTATAATCCATGCAAGCGAATTTTACTGTGACCCAACCCTATATCGGGTTATGCGTGAGGGCTTAACCCTAGACTCACAACTAAACTTTCCAAATGAAGTCCTTTATAGACCCAATTGAATTTAGGGCTTCCAATGTACAGTTATGTATTTTTTTGTTCGTATTGGTGTTCAAGTCATTTATTCCACCTTCCAATTTAGTAACACCATCTATTGGTGACTTTTTTAACTTTACCAAGTATTTCCAAATCTCTCATAACCGGGCAGCGATGGCACCCCGTGGAGCGCCAAAAGCCTGAATCATCAGCATTATCGACATATACAGGTATAACAGCATAACTTTATCTGTGTGTATGTCTGTCTGTAGGAACCTCCTAGCAAATTTTGTTTTATGAAGTTCTGAAGTGCGGAATAACCCGTATAAATTAGGTTGCATAATTCCGATACAATAAACTTGCAGCCCAGCGGTAGCGTCATAATGAACGCATTTGTTTCTTCCGATTGGGGGGGGGGGGGAAGGTAAATAAATTTAGTTTCGGAAATCTACTGCCTTCGGGGGTTAACTAAAGTGCTCATCGGTGGCAGCTCATAGTTTGCTATAATGGTTGGGGGGGGATCGACACTACAAATGAAATTTTTCACTTTTTACGTATAGGTTTTTAAATCTGTTCCACCATTTACCTTCAAATCGGCGTAGAATTGTCCTAATTCAGCCATGTAAGCTCGTACCTCGCATTAAACAACATTATTCCGAATTGATAATCTGATTCGGGAGGGCGGCGCCCCGTAACCCATACAATACCAGCCGCCACTGAATGTTAATAATCTCACATCTATTATTTCACTTGGCTAAAGAGTTCTATTAGGTATTATATAGGTGATCGCAGATGTATGGCCCCTGATATTTGACCTAGTGACTTTTATGCGCCTCTTCGTGAGGAAAAGTCGTATTATTAATTCTGAGCTCATTTAGCGCTCTGAATGCTATGAGATGTGCACCATTTTTATTAATCTCTTACTCATAGAATGTCTGCTTCACCCCCATTATAATATCGTTTCCAGTTCTGGCATTCAAATTAATCTCCAATGGGCCAAATTTAAATGGCCCGAAACCGTGAAACGTTGGATAATATTATTAAAATATTAAAAGACCTATACCCAATATAAATTTTATAATATTTTCTTCAATTGATGAGTTTGAATCTGGTTATATTGAGTGTTCGCTGTCTTCCCACACCTTTATTGCCCACAATAAAGCTTATAGCGCATAATTTCTCTTTAAGCTGCATATCTTCCAAAAAATGGATTTCAGTTCTCAAATCCTAATGATTCAAGAAGTCTAATTGATACCTTCTTCTAAAACCGTTTAAGACTTCTATGGGGGGCAGTTTTATAACATTTTTCATCTTCTGATACCTAACTTCCAAAGGAAAAGTTCCCAAATAAATCCAAAAATATGACCGCTAAATTTCAACGACATTTCATTCAAAATTTATGAATTTTCTCGTCGTTCACTCGGTAGTGGAATATTACAGTACAGTACAGTGGATTACTACAGTAGAACTCCTCTATAACGAGAACTCAAGGGACCAACATATTTACTCGTTATAACCGATTTTCGCTATAAACAGTCATGGACAATAAATGTTTATTGATTTGGATTATGAAATTAACGTTTGACAAGATTTAAGAAGATTTTTTCGAAAATTGTTCTGTTTTTTCATTTAACATGGCCCCACTTTTGGGCACATTGGATTCGCGATTCACTCTAAACCAAGTAAGGTCAACGTTATCTACGTACTTTGTCATTATTTGCTATTGATATGTTTTCTTTGATAGAAAATGATTTTCTTGTTTTAGAGGACGACATAATGGCACACAGAATATTTCAGGAGGTGTTCTCTGCTGGAAAGTTGCTAACGACAGAGAGAAAAATATGCAGACGTGACAATTAGCACGCAAAATACATTTCTGATAAAATTATAGTAATTAAAACCCACACGTGCCTTTATTTCTTCCAGGAACTTTCATTATATCCGATCTACTTCCGAAATTTCTCGCTATTACCGATCTGGGACGAAACAAAAATCTCGTTATATCCAACTAAATGGCAAAAATATACTCACTATAGATGTAACCGCCAACCGTCCTTCGGAACTACTTTTCCTAGAAACGGCTGGAGTTATTTAAAAAATTAATCAAATCTACTGATCGAACAAAATTCCACTTAGACGCTTATCGATCTACTAAGAACATTTATTGATTAAGCTGCCACCACCGTTCAACCGATTACGCCCACCGCAGAATTTTGTTCTCAAAAAACACACTATCAATTTGGTACGCGATTTTCTGGTAATAAGCCCCAGACACTCCCCGTTTTGGCGTTACGTCCCCCGGCTAAATGTTGAAGTTGAAACTTCGGTGCGGGCAAAACGACACTAAGCTCGACACTGAAAACAAAACGTTCTTTTCTTCAACAGGAAAAACTAAAACACTGAATTTTCAAAAACAATATTTATTAATAATGGATTATTAATAAGTTTAAAAAAACACATGTACACATTTAAATATCTCTTACAATTTAGGGTGGCCCTTTTAAACACATATTTATACAATCCAAAATAACTAAACATGGTACTTACATACATCTTTTGGAGACCCAGACCACGGAACAGGGCAAAGACCTTTCCTTGTCTATTCCCCAAAATCAAGATAAACTCAATAAACAAAACTATTTGACAACCACTTAAAACACAAACTCAACAAAGACACTCCCTTAACTATTTCCCAATACAAGAAAATTTACAATACTCAATTCAACTACATATTAACATTAATCCCGAAAGCCCATGGCCCCCGGCCGCGGCATCTATGGGCCCATGCACCCCGACTTCTGACTCTACGGGCGCACCTCCGACTTCTCCCTCCCGACTAATTAATTCAACCATATTTATACCTTTCAGAAATCACGAGGGTTGACCTTCCATAGCGTGAGAATTTGCACCACTGACAAATTTCACCTATAGACAGATACATCCCTATCGCTTTTTTAACGAGAAGCAAATGTCTACTGATTGCTTCAATGCAATCAAATCTTGATTGCTTCATCAATGAAATCGCGTAGACTGCATTGAAATATCCGGTCAAATTGGCGATACTCCACTGTTGTCTGAAATTAAACAGTTCACCTGAACAAAGAACAGTGTAAAAGTCATCTTTAGACGCAGGAAGTTCGCATGCAGACGAATATTGATAAAATACATTATCAATTCTCGTTCGCGTTATAAAACTTATCTCTTCCGCTGTTGATAAATATGGTTGATTAACAATCATCAATTATTATCGCAATAATAATTTATAAGTATATCTCAATTTAAAATATTAAAATTAATTTTTATGAATTAAAATCCCGTTTTGTTACATAGAGGGGAAATTTTATACGGAGTAGTATACAAAACGGTAAGGGACCAAACGATTTACTCGTTATAGCCGATTATTCGTTATAACCAGAACTCGTTATAGAGGAGTTCTACTGTATTATAATATATTCAGCTGGTATGATTGCAAAATTTACAGTTTCATTTTATTTTTTAATCTCATCATGCTACCTAAATATGGTAACAGAATATAAATATACAATATGATACCATATTAGCATACGAGTATATCATGTTAAAAAATTATGATACACGTTGGATTACCTCCAATTACAATATTTGATGTTATCAGAAAATCATTATAAATACTTATAATTAATGATGTTATTTACAATAATTAATAAATATTCATGATCTGTTTTCTTTTCCTTTTCTAAACCAATAAATTATCTTTAAAAAGTAATACATTTCAGACTTAATTTTTTTTATACAAAATAAACAAATATAATTTTGCATTATTTTTTCTCGTAGACGAAATCTTTTTTACGCGACCTTTCTTGACCCCCCTCCTGCATTACACAAACTTACTTAAAAGTGTTTTTTGGGAGCAATAATTCTATTAAATCCCCCCACGCATTTTTTAAATAAGGTAATGATTTGATTCAAAGCATCATCATTCGCGTAACTGTAAATTAAAACTGTTGAACAATTTTTTCCGCAGATCACGTGCGATATTTTAATAAGAATTAAGCCAGTATTTGTTTGAATAACTGGAATACCTGTATAGGTGAGTTTCTTTGTTAACTTCTTCCAGTTATATATTTAATCGCTACACAGCAATGCATAAAAAGTTAGAGTATTTTCCATAAAATATTAATTACTGTTTAATTTATTCTAGAGGTGGACGTTATTTTTATTAATTAGAGACATACAAAAAGGTAAAGGTGAACGCAGTAGGTGTAAAAGAGTGGTAACCTTGATGACAAAGTAAATCTACCAAAAACTTAAATAGTAAGAGTTCCGTCTGTGATTCGTTAAGACTTATTTTATTTAAGTAAGTAACGTATTAATTTTTAATAATTTTTGCACTTTCTACACTTAATTCAATGTAAATAATTACATAACTTACCTAATATGCGCACATTTTTGTTTTCTCTTGTCCATATTTAAAAAGTAAAAGTGTTGTTTGAGTTAGTGTAAAGTTTGAAATTGTTTCAGCTGCAATAATGAAGAGTTTATGTGGTTTGTTAATTTTGGCAATTTTATTTTTGCAAGTTTTGTGCAAAAAGGACATGATGCGCAAAAGTATAGTTTATGACAAAAATACACCCGATGTGTTCTACTGTCCAATCCATAAACCTACCGGATTTGATGAGATGATCGTCAAGTAAGTTTTTTACTTTTTTTAAATTTTTTTTATGTTCAACTTTGCACTTTATATTTATTTAAATTTGTATCGCATTTGTCATCGTAATTTATTATATTTATGGGTACCCAAAAAACATGCGATATTCCAAAAAAAGTGATATCAACCAGTTTCAAAGTTGGAAATTTCCTACAGATTTAAGAAAAATGCATAATAGGTAGTTTGAAATTGACAAATCTCGATTTTCTAATGTTGATATAATAACTAATATTTATTTTAAAAACATTGAAGTTTATTTACTTAAGTTTAGAAAGGACATGTAATTAAAATCTTGTGGTTTAAGTAACATTGAAAACAATTACTACTACAGTTAGTCATATCCAATAAAAGTAGGTGATTAGTTAATAACTTTTATATATTTTACGAAAATTTACAAAATACTTCCATTGAATGGATAAATTCTAATAAATAAATAAAGGGCCCCGTAAACCTGTAATGATATATTAAAAATACCTTAATTATTCTATTTTAATCGTAATATTTGGGGATGGATTCAAACGTACCCCTACTACTTGTAATATACCTCTAATTTAAAAATTATTGCGACTGGAATTTAGAATATTACGACGTAATTAAGGAAACTACTATAAAATTTTCCAAACATCAGTTTCAAATGTAGGATCGTGAATAAGAACGAAACATGTTATTATTTAATTTTTTTGACATTGCCAAATAATAATATTACTTATTATAAATGTACCTACTATACCTTACTCAGGTATTATATTAGCAATATGATATACTAATCGAAAGTTAAACAGGAGAAAAACAATAATAAAAATAGGACGATTTCTCACAGGTTCATCTTAGCGTAACAAACAAGAAAGTTGTGAACATTGAGAATAATATTATAAATATCAATAACGAGGAAATGAAATTAAAAGAGGCCTATTATGGTAGTAACCACGAGAGATCGAGTATGACTCGTTAGTAAGAAGTGTTTATATTGATCAGACACGAAACTGCATAATTTATGTATAGTGTATTTCAAATTAATTGGAATTAAAAAAAGTCTAGCATCAAATTACGTTGTTATAAAAACATACAAACTTACTGTACACCTGGTACACGCGTCCACGTGGAGTCGCAAAGAGAATTTTCGTAATAGAAATATTATCCAATAATAAGTCCTTATTATAAATATTAACCAATTAGAACTACACTACTCCACGTGGAGTATGAAATGCGGGCTTTCGTTGGCGCGATAATCTTATCTCTTATATTGTTTTTCCTTGCATAGTTTGTATGTTTTTATAACAACGTAATTTGATGCTAGACTTTTTTTAATTCCAATTAATTTGAAATACACTATACCTACTTATATGGTCATAACCACGAGCATGACTACATTGACCCATTGTGCCTCAAATTCCCAAAAATATCGTAAATAAAATTAACTAGCATACCCGGGGAGCCAAAAAAGCTACAATAATCTGACAATTTCGTATATCGTCGTCGTTTGAGACTCAGTCAACCGGATAGCAATTTCATCGATTCAGAACATAATATTTCTAAAGAACGATTGTTGAAGTTTCAAGGTTTTTATCATCATTGATAGCATCATTACGTATTATAGCAGTTGTCCATTTTTTACATATACTAAAAAATTCCACGAAGATCGACAGATTTGAACCCGGAATATTCGTTGCGTCATTCGACCAGCTTGACATCAACCCACCACTGTGGTTTCAAACTTTTTTGTTTGTTTCCAATTATTCTAAAATTTAGGAGATTATACTTTTCTAAGGCCTATAATGCTTTACAATATTTCCAAACAAACCTAAGGGTTTTTGAAATTTGATCAGAGCTTCCAGAGGCGCCTGCCTAACCATCAGCGGCGGTTTGTCAATGGAGGCAAGGGAGGCTTAGCCTCTTCTCAAATTGTTGGACGGACTTGCTATTTATATTTCGTTTTAAATTAGTATTATTTCCAATTTTTAATTTTTTTTGAATTTGTTTAAAACAAAATTTAATTTAATAATGAAATTAGCTTAAGAACTTGACTTACGCCTGAAATAAATTAATTCGAAATAGTACAACATATCCAGAGGCTAGCCTTTCTTTATTTTATTAGTTTATTAGCACAGAGTTAGGCAACCCAGAATACGGTAGTACGTCTGAGATACGTCATAGAGGCTAATCTTTAGTAAATTTCAGTATCAACATGAGCGAATAACAAATGAATTGTAAGTAATAAGCTTGTAACATAAGCGCATACTAGTCTGTGTAATTTTACTAATTGTACGAAGATAGTAATTTTATACACGTTTGAGGCTGGACTCATATTTATGTGTGTGGGTCTTGTCAAAGAGACACCTGCAAATCTTTGCATTATTCATGCATAAATGTTCTAAAAATATATCACTTGTATTGTACACGTATAAAAGTGAAGTGCAGTATTTTTACATTGCAATTAAGAAAACAACAATTAATTGACGTATTTAATTTTATAATCGACAGCGATGATTTTAAAAACGACTCTCAAATATTTAAATGAATCAAAATTTTGCTTTTTATTAAAAACTTTTAAATTAATTTTTGAACAGACAGAGTAGTATTTTCAATTTTACAAAGTAAACTTAATTTGTAAAATAATTTTTATATTAAATAATTTTAATTATAAATAGTTATCGTGCAAATTGAAGTTAGATTTGCAGACTTACATAAATTAAAATTTTTTGATCTATTAACATTTGCTAAATTTTCAGATTATAAGAAAAACTTTCCTCAAAATTTATTAGATAGTCTATTAGAGCAGTATCCATTTTTTGATCAAATCCAACTCAAAAATGAATTATCGGTAGCATATAGTGACCCCAAAATGTTTGGACAATGTAGGACTCCATCGAAGATATTAGATTTTACTTTCAAAAATGATTTACACAGTTGTATGCCTGAATTTTACAAACTTTTGTGTGGTCGTCACCATACCGGTAACATCGGCTTCGGTTGAAAGAAGTTTTTCCACACTAAAACGTATTAAAACTTACACTCGTAATATGATGAACCAAAATCGGTTAAGTAACGTCGCGGTAATGTCTATTGAAAAGGAATTCGTTACCTTATTGTCTCCAAATAATGAATTCTACGAGAATATCATCGATCACTTGGCGAATACTAAAAGTCGCCGTCTTACGTTTAAAACTTCATAAATTTCGAATGACTTAAAATAATATTAATCTGTATATTGTACAGCATTTTTTCCAAAAAACACTCTGCACTCATCGAACAATTTTTTCCATTGTACACAGTACTGAAGATAGCCAACGAGCCCGAAACACGTGTCTACTAATATTTTATTAATTTTTTTTTTAAGTTTTATTTTATAAGGTAGTTAAGCTGTAAAATTAGCCTCCTCAAATGGAAAAGTCACGAGCCGCCGCTGCTAACCATATACTATAATAGTAGATGTGTCTGTCAAGTAGCCTTGCGTTGTCTTCGTGGCATTGTGGGGCACTAGGACACAGCTCTATAACTTCTTCGTCAGATTGCGTTCTTTGAGATACACGTCTGGCTACATTGGTCACTTAATGGGACATATAGTTTAACGTGGAATCCAAACCAAGCCGTCATATTCCATCATAATCACTCTCTGTTCTAGTAATGGTCAAAAATTTCAAGACTAATTAACGGGGATTGTTCTTCGCTGATCGGGAGAGTTCAGCAAGGTTACTAGAGGTTTGCAATTGGATGGGTGACCGTGTGATGCCTAATTCAAAAAAGAACACTGCTAGCTGCTCCCTTGCCAACTCGCAGATGTCCAGCGTGGTAGGATATGGCCTGAACCTCCCCCTCATGAAGGGGAGAGGCTTATAGTTCAGGAGTGGACTGGATCTTTTAAAGAAAAAACTGATGTAGATGAAATTCCTTTCGTGAAGATATATGGTGGAATATTTTGATCGTGTTCAGATGGATATAGTGGAGACTCCTACCAACTTGTAGAGGTAGATTAACACGTACAGAGGGAACAGTTCTATTCCAGGAGTAAGGAAATGTGAAGGAAAAACCGGTATCAAAGGTGTGGTTATTTCCAACCTGTTTACGCCATTATTTTAAATCCGTGTATGCAGCTGGTGGTCATCGTGGTCTTCGTTAGCTGTGCGGTTTTGTCTGACATTCAGATTGATACGCGTGTTATTCTAGCCACAATAATTTCCGATTTTTACATTATTTAAAATAATTTCAGTAGGTCTGATGGGATACCGATCTACTTCGTAAAAGTTGCTCATCTCTAGCGCGTCCATTACAGATTATTTATAGTAAATCACCATTTTCGAGTGAATTTCCTTCGGTTTGGAAAACGACCAAAGTTGTGCAAATCTTTGAGTCCGGTGTTCCCAGCGGGATCGGAAATTATCGTGCTGGAAGCATATCTGCTGTGTCCATCATGACTGATGAAGGTCTTACTCAGCATATCAAGAATATAATAGTTGATAATCAACATAGGTTTTTCCCGTTGAGTTTGAAATTAACGAGTACAAACCTTCTGGTTTTTACCCTTATCACATCTGCTTTTGAGAGAGGAGAGGCTGTTTATTGCATTTTTACTGACCTTACAAAGGCATTGATCAGATCCTTATTGATTTATTATTGAGGGAGCTTGAAGGGGCTTTGGTGAAATGCGGTGAGATTAAATAAATTAACCGTTACTATAATAGTACGAAGTGCGGTGCTGTCTGCTGATGTGTCAGGGTAGAAAAAGTAGAAAGGATTACAATTTAATACTTATCAAATAAATATAAACTTTATTGGTACAAGAAGTTATCTATACTTGACATGAATTGGTTACATCCGCGATAGTAGTAAGAAACTTCTTTTATCCAAGATCGAATTCGACTTTGCGGTATTTTTCACAGTATTTTTGATCTGATTTCTTTTTTCTTTGTAATCTCCATTATCCATTATTTTTTAGTTCTTGTACGAAATTGAAGATGTGATCCAGAGCATAAAACTCTTTATTAAATTTTGAAGTCACATGCATTTGTTGTATGTTCTGTGGTTGTTAAAAATACAGCCCACATATTAGGTAGAAGAATTCCCCAACATCTCGTCACAAAAATGTAGCTTTCCCCTTTGTATAATATCAATTTTATGATATAATAACATGATATTTACGATAAAAATTATATCAACCTTTATCTGATTCGTTACCTCAGTGCGACCTTAAAATATTACTTCTGCCTATATATTTCTTCATAACGCATTTCTTATTCGTTTATATTTTGGTTACCAGCCTAGACAAGTTTCAGTATCAACCATGACACATGATGATGAAATTTGTTTTTAATGTACGTAGGTGCTACATAATAAATAGTATGATAAAACCATAAATAAAATAAGATAGATTACTACCTAGCCAACTAAAACGTGAATACCTTTGTTGTGCGGCCTGAAGGCCGCACTGGATAAGGGTTTGACTGATTAATTTAGCACTACATTAATCTAAAAAGAATAACTTGAGATACTTCTTCGTAAAATATTCAAAGTTGAAATCCCTTTATGTATTTTTGATTTAAATAAATTCAAGTTATCATGTTATCAGTTAGTTATCATGTTACAAGTTATCAGAAGACGGTCATGGTCTGAACGTTAGCGCGATCAACTGCTAACGCAAGACGCCCCGGTTCGACTCCGGGTATTGTCTAAAAATTTCTTGACCGACTTCCGTGTTTCGGAGGGCACGTTAAGCAGGCGGTCCCCCTGTATTAATGATTTTCCATCATAACAATAAATAAAAACAGGGTGCAGGCACATCGAGAGGCAAGCCTAGCTAGCTACCTGAGATGTAAAAACAAAACTGCGCATAGAACCAACAGTGCCTTTTGAACAGAGGCACTATAGTTGGGAAATACAGGACGTAGTCCTAGATTAAGAAGAAGAAGAAGTTATCATGTTATGTTTTAATAATTAACCGGTGATACTTCACTACTTCATCAAAATTTAAAAATTAACAAACTAAATAAACAATTTTTCATAAGCTTTCAGCAATTGGAAATAATTATTGAACTAAGCAGTAATCTATTGCTAAAAGCTTCTGAAAAAATTAGATCTTTATAATGTTTATTAGTTGTTAATGTTTAATTTAATATCCTAACGGATTTATATCATAAATGTGCCTACCGTTTTAGATATATTATATTATTTAAAATCATATCAGAATGCTTATTTAATAGTAACTAAATTCCTTTATAAAATATTTTTAATTGGATGTAGATCTTTAATATTTTAATGATCATCCAACGTTTCGGACCGTTTACATTTGGCCCATTTTATAAACTAAAATTAATCGAATAGACAAAAAAAGAAAACTAAAGAAGCAATTAACGTCCATATAAATATGTACTATGTAAGTCATAATTCTATGAACGATATAAGAAGGATGTCCAATACTTTTATGGTGGTTATAAATACATCCTAGATAATCCACGATTTTACAGCCATTTTTGAGAAATTAGCTGACAAACACCAACTGATTTTAAATTGACATTGTCAAATAATTTCATAAAAATCGCTTATAATTTATAGAATTTTATAATAATTATATTATAATACTTATAATTAATTTTAGCCTTGAAAATGGGCCAAATGTAAACGGCCCGAAACGTTGGATAATATTTAAAATATTAAAAACCTATAGGTACCTAATTAAAAATATCTTATAATTTAACAAAAAAAAGGTCGACTATAAGACAAAATTTTAAATTCCTTTTTGTTTTTTCCGATTAGGGAGCGGGAGGGAGACTAAAACAATTTAATTTCGCATTTAAAAAGCATATTTTCTCTAATTTTTTAAATATAATAAAATAATTATTTTATTCAAACTTTTTAAGCATGTAAAAGAGCAACATTTAAGTAATATTTTATAAAATTTTCATTTAAAAGTTTTGAAAATTCAGCTGTTGGGACTTGGTTTTCGGAGACCTCTTAGAAAAAAGTATCCTCGCGATGGACAGGATAACTCATGATAGCTCTATCCGAAATTAAAAAACCAAATATTTTCGGTTTTAACCGTATTTTTAACCGTATAATTAACCGTAGAATTAGTAGTTACAATTAAAAGTAGACAACCAATGCGGTTGTTCACAACCTCGAAATTAGTACTTAACGCAAAATTAAAATTGGTACGTAACACAGAACCATGCAAGCTCCAAGCTTTTTACGTAAATTAGTCGCCAAGTCGCTACTAATACGCATGCTTCAAAATCATTCAACTGTCATCTGTGTTTTAACCTTCTTCTTTTGGCTAGGGTTAACCCTGTTTGCCTGGCCTTCGGATTATTCAATAGAAGAGGAGAACCAGCTCTGTGCCCATCTCTTGGGTGGTCGTCCCGGCAGTCTTTTTCCCGTAGGTCGTCCATTTTTACAAATTTTCGCCAGTCTGTCGTCCTCCATCCTCTCGACGTGGTCTCGCCAATTTCTTTTCCTTACTTTGCTCCATTTATGATATCTTGT
Source organism: Podabrus alpinus (assembly GCA_932274525.1). Taxonomy (NCBI): domain Eukaryota; kingdom Metazoa; phylum Arthropoda; class Insecta; order Coleoptera; family Cantharidae; genus Podabrus; species Podabrus alpinus. Next base: position 69,304,787 of record OW026454.1, read on the forward strand.
AGATCGCATTCGTTTCTGATTGACACACTTGTTTTTCTGTCTCCTTACCTTTGTTAACCTAAAATCTATTAACTTTCGTGGCCTGAATTACATTTAATATTCAAACTATAACGCTATGGATCGACGATTTTTGTTGGGACAATTATTAGCTGTAGTATTGGGTTATTTCTATGCCCGACGTAGAAAAACTGGAATACTCGAATTTGCTAATTTGCACGTTAATTTAGGCATTGTGAATGCTACCAAAACATTAATTTATGTTGAAATTTTGAGTACTAATTTATGTACTAATTCTACGGCAAATGTAGAGCTTGCGATTAAGTGAATAAGGCTTTATTCGCAAGTTCTACATTAGGCGTAGAATTAGTAGTTACAATTAAACGTAGAAGTTTGGCGCCATTAAACTCAATGCGGTTGTTCACAACCTCGAAATTAGTACTTAACGCAAAATTAAAATATTTGGAAACGAAAAAGAAGGGCAAAGGAAGCGAAAGTGTGGGTAATTTTATACACCTATATAGTGGAGTGCCTAAGGAAGAACGTGCCAAGAGAGGAGTATCAATCCTAATACACAAGAAGCTAAAACAGAAAATCACAGACTGGGAAGCGATTAATGAAAACATAGTAAAAATTAATCTAAACATCATGCAAACAAGGATAACTCTATTCGGCGTATATGCAGTCTCAGAAGACACATCAATTTCAGATAAAGAGAACTTCTTCAGCAAGCTAAACAACGAGATAATGTCAGTGGGAAATAGCAGAGAGATTATCATCCTAGGAGATTTAAATAGTAGAACGGGAAATTCTACAAACAGTAGGGTAGTCGGTCCACATGGAGAACAAATCACAAACGACAACGGAGAACGTCTAATCGAGCTGTGCGAACAAAACAAATTACAGATACCCAATGGGTTCTTCAAGCACAAGGAAATACACAAGTTCACATGGACTCAGCAAACCCGAAACCTCAAATCAATAATAGACTACGCCATTATAAGGGAATCAAATAAAATAAACATTACAGATGTCAGAGTCCAAAGAGGAGCATCCAAGATATCGGACCACTACTTGCTGAAGGTCAAAGCTTTTTTCCCGTATACACACTATAATAACAGAAAGGAAAGGCAAATCGCACCAAACACTGAAACAATAGAACACGATATATATAACTTGGAACGCTATACCAACGAAAACTCGATAGCAAGCTTGAAAGTATTGGGGAACAAAGGTCAACACTGGAAATATACGATAATGTAGTGAAAAGTATAAAGGAAGCTGCCAGAGAAGCGGTAGGAATAAAGAAGATACTTCAAAGTACGAAACACTGGTGGGATGAAGAAGTTCAAGAAATTGTGAAAAATAAGAAAGAACTGTACATAAAATGGCTAAATACGAAGAAGGACAACGATTGGCTGGCCTACAATGAAGCAAATAGAGAAGCCCGCAGAAGAGTTATAAAAAAAAGAGAGAAAGTTGGGATAGTAAATACAGAGAAATAGAAACCTATGTTGGAGGCAGAAGATGCACGGAATCATGGAGATTTATTAATAAAGTTAGATCCCCACAGAATCATAATATCAATATAACAATAATTCCAATAGATAAATGGATACACCATTACACGAACTTGATATCCGAAAATAGAATAGAATATGCAGCTAGTAAGGAGCAGATAATGGTAGAGGGGGAAGAAATATCAATAAATCCTGAAAGAATAAAAAAAACGATTAGTGGATTAAAAAATAAAAGATCTCCAGGACCAGGAGGTATTCATGCAGAACTGCTAAAGAATGGAACACCAAAACTATTCACCATACTAGCGTATCTTTTTAAAAAGTTTATAAATGGACAGGAGGTTCCAAAAGAGTGGAAATTAGCCTATATCATCTCAATTTATAAGCAGGGAAACCGACAAGAATGCGGTAATTATAGAGGAATATCCATAACGAGCACATTTAGTAGACTCTATGGCAGAATATTGAGGGATCTGGTGGAAGAAGAATACCAGCACGATGAAGAGGAAGAACAAAGCGGCTTCCGAGCGGGCAGATCTTGTACGGACAACGTATTCTGTATCAAGCAGATAATAGAGAAGAGAATGGCTACTAATACTTCGACCCACCTGATGTTCATCGACTTACAGAAAGCCTATGACAATGTTCCAATAGTCAAATTATGGGAAGTCCTACAAAATACAAACATTAATCATACAGTAATAAAAGCGATACAAAATCTGTACGAAGATTCCCAAGCCGTAGTAAAAAGTGGCAATACCATCTCTGAGCCATTCAAGATCAACAAGGGCCTCAAACAGGGATGCTGCATGTCACCGACACTTTTTAAAATATATATTAAGCATGCTCTTAAACAATGGAAAAGAAAGTGTTGTGGAATGGGCATAGAGATAGACGACAACACATGTTTGTATACACTGCAGTTTGCGGATGACCAAATTTTATATGCCAATGACAAGGACGATTTACAATATATGACACGCAAGCTGATAGAGGAATACAGGCGGTGGGGACTATGCTTGAATGTAGATAAAACTAAGTACCTGTGTGTAGGAGAGGAGACTACGGATATCGAGCTAGAAAAATCAAGAACAAATAAAATCTTGTAATCAATATAAATATTTGGGAATACAATTCGATAAGCAAGGTACGGATGAGGCCGAGATTAAGACAAGGAATTCGCAAGCCAGAAAAGCGATTGGAAGCTTAAATGGAATATTGTGGAGCAAAGAAATTGGTAAGAAGAGAAAGATACAAATTTACGAAACTATAATAAAAAGTGGGCTACTGTATGGATCGGAAGCGTGGATAATGACCGAAAGATAAAGGGAAAATTAGAGGCAACGGAAATGGATGCGTTGAGAAGAGCTGCAAGAGTATCACGGCTGGAAAGAGTAAGAAACGACGAGGTTAAAAGAAGAATGGGCATTGAAGGCACAATAATCCAGGATATAGAGCGTAAACAACTGATCTGGTGTGGGCATGTAAAGAGAATGAACAACGAAAGACTACCAAAGAAGATCATGAATTGGTTTCCACGAAGAAAAAGAAAGCGAGGAAGACCGAGAAAGTCGTGGAGCGAAGGAATAAAAAAGGCAATGAGTGCGAGAAACTTAGAAGAGCAAGACTGTGAAAATCGACAAGGTTGGAAATTAGGCATTGGACAACGTCGCAAGACGTTCTAAACCGAATCTATATATATAAAATTAAAATTAGTACGGCTAATTTAGAGGTCGTGAATAAGGCTTTATATCTATTGGTTATAATTGGTATATTGGTTATATGCTTGGATTTTTAAAATCGACAATATTTCGCACAAATCCTGCATCTTTAGGAGTTTACAGTCAAATTATAAAATAATCAAAGCACTTATCAAGTTTTAATACATAAAATTAAAACCATTCCAATTTAATGTAGTTGTGTTAAGATTATGGTTGTACGTAAAATTACATAAAGTTGAAATGGTTTCAACTTTATATATTAAAATTATGCTTAATGTAAATTTTACGTCCTACGTATTTGTTGTCTTAAGTTCATTGTGAACAAGCACTAACCCTACCCAATGTAAGTACTCATTCACAATGAACGTAAAACGTAAGAAATACGTATGACGTAAAATTTACGTAAAGCCTCATTTTAATACATAAAATTAAAACCATTCCACTTTACCGTAATTGTGTTAAGATTATGGTCGTACGTAAAATTATGCTTAATGTAAATTTTGCGTCTTATGTATTTATTATGTTTTACGTTCATTGTAAACATTGTGAACGGTGCGGCCAATAGGCCTCATGACTGTCTAGTTCATATATATAATATAACTTCGTTAAGTACTATTCTCTTGTTCGCTGTAATACTATTCATAAATTCTGGCGTAACTTCTAGGCTTTTTATGAAATCTAAAATATAAATTATTATCTCCTAAATATTAATAACCTATGTCGAAAGCTTATGAAATATTAATTTAAATATATTCGCGTAGTTTATTGAATTACATTTTAATAATAGTATAATATTATACAACGAGAGACTGAAGTGGGACTTTTAATCTCGAGTGTGTTTTTATCCCGTCGCCGAAGGCGAAAGGGCTAACAAACATGAGAGATTAAAAGTCACTTTAAGTTTAAGATTTATATGCTATTATTATATGCAAGATATTTCCCGAACTAAACCTTATGAAATTTTGAAATCATTTTCAATTATTTCCGGTTAATTTTAGGAAACGTGCATATAAAAAATATTGAAATATCTAAATAAGATTTTAAATGCCATAAAATATTAACTTAAAGAATTTATTTATACCTTTTATATTTAACCGATTACGCAGACAATTTATAAGCAATGTAAGACGGCAAACACGGATTAAAAGAAAATGCAACATAATAGCGACTTACCTGTCTGCAAATTCACTTTTAAGCGAGATTTTTTAAAGCTGGGATTAAATTATCATTGTAATCTCGAGAAAATAAAACACGTCATGCGTCTCAGAAATGCGAGAATAAAGATCAGTTTCACTCTCTCCGTTGCATAAAAACCGTAAATGTAGTTGATTGGACCAGTTTTTTTGTGAAAACTGAAATGCTTTTGAAAAAAAACCTGTAATTTGTAAAACTACAGCATTTTCCACCAAAACTTTTAGTTCTTTAAGTTTTTCTATCTGTTTGAATTCTAAAACTTAAATTAAATACCACTAATACTTGATTTATTTTTTATTACAACATGAAATATTTTGCAGAGCCAAACCACTGAAAAAATTATGTGAATATGAAGGTAAGGAATTACCAGAAGATTACAAAAGTGATTGCTACAAAGATGTTGATGAATCAGACTACGCTTGCAAAGAAAAATATCGAATAATGGTAAGCATTCTATCCATCCATTAGTTGTTTTGTTATCAAAATTTTGAAAATACATTTGTCATCGTTTATTATACCAAATGACCATATTTAAGAATTCAACACAAGCAAATATTTTAATTCAACTTTTCCTTGATGTATTCCTTAAACATAATTTTTTTTAAGAAAAAATTACCAAGAAATTATTTTATTCAAAATTAATAACTAATATCTACCGGAAAATAATTTTCATAACTTAATTGAGACTACCTGAAAATATATGAATTTTCAAAGCATATAATAATTTTGGCTTCAATCGTTTTTAATTATTGTGAACTGAGATTTAATAATGAACGCTTAATTAATTAATAATTACCTACGTTAATAAAGCAACTGATATTAATTTTTCATGTGATATTCGACGAGATATTAACAAAACAATTTTTATTTTCAGACGCGTATTAAAAAGCTTCAGCAGGTGGATGATGCTAATCAGGATGCGGATTACTAAAGCTAGAAAAGAATAATCAAATTATAAAAAAATTTCACCATTAGTTTCACCTTTGCTTATTTATTTAAAATATTTTTTTATAAGAACCCTAACATTAGGTGGTAGTTGTAATTTTTCATTTTTCTATCTCTTATTTTTTATATAATACTTAGTAACAATTTTGTAATAAATATTTATTTATCACTGGGTGCTTTTATTTGTATTTATTTTAATTTCCGAATTTTTTGGTACCTAGTAATTCAACAAAAAATCGCTAGATTGGTGTATTGTAGTGGCTTTTGATGGTATATTAAAGAAATTTATTGGTATACTTTGGTATTTACTATTGATTGGCTTCTGGTTGCTTAATTTTTAATTATTGTGACTATTGAAAATTGTTAGAACCATTAGTAGGTCGCGACAAAAGGAGTTTTCGTGCATTGCACGAAGGCCTTTAAATCTCACACTTTTTACTGCTTGTGATTATTATACCTAATAATACACAAACTCTATTCTTTCTCAAATTTATTCTCATTAAAAACCTTCTGTAAACTCTTATCTAACTACTGTAGTTTTTTTAAATTCCTTTACATCCTATTATAGATTGGATTTAAATCATAAATGGAACAAGTGTAAGGGTAGGTAACCAAGTCAATGATTATTTTTGGATACAGATAAGCACTCTTATTCACTAACCTCAATCGTTATCGTTCGGATAGTTAAGAGCGCGCTGCGGAAAGAGAGAGAGGGAATGATGTTGAAAGAAGCCTCTAATCTTTTGTACAAATTTAAAAAACTAAACGTCGTATCAATGTAATTCTTTTTTTATATTAATAAGAAAAGACTATTGAAGGCAATAACCAATTTTGAGCGCTTTAAATTAAAAGTAAATAGGTTAATTTAATTTATGAAAAAGGACAATTTTGAATTTTTATGACAACCGATCTTAATGAAACTTCGTTATTGCCTTCTGCAGATCATTATAAGGACAAAACCTGATTTTGAAGCGATTTCATCATCAATTATAGAAAACTTGTACAAAACTTGTAAATCAAAAAGTGCCCTTAGTGGAATTTTAAACTATATAAAATCAACTTAATGCACAAAGGGTTCAAGGGTTCCCTTAGATATGGCGCAAATAATTTTTTTAAATTTTTTAAATCTCTACGAAAGATTAGAGGCTTTTTTCAACATCATATCTACTGCTCCCTCTCTCTCTTTCCGCAGCGCGCTCTTAAGAGCAGTTTTTAACGATCCAAAAGTTAACCATTTGGGTTATAGTGAATCAATAGATTTTGAGTATTTTCAATGCTGAAGGTTTGCATGGAAAGTTTAAAAATCAATTGGTTTGCTTTGTATTTTGTAGGTACTTAAATTCAAATGTATAAGTAATATAACAAGTGGAGATCAGTTCATGTGAAGGAGGAATCCCATTGAAGAATTTTAATTTGTAGAATAGAAATTTGAAATTAAAGTCTAAACTACAATCAACCACTCAGAAAGTCTGCATCAGATTTACTACATGTCTAATCTGAGCAGCTGGTTAAAAACAGCAACCCTAAATAAGGGATGGGGAAACTTTTAGTTGTAAATTTGGAGAGATATTGTGCCAATAATCGAGGCGTAAAGTCAAAATTAGTTTAGCTCTTTTCGTTAAAAATGTAGATACAAATATTTATTACAAATCAGTCATGTTTATTCCCAATAAGTAAAACTAATGAGGTTGAGTGGAAGAAATGAAGGACATCCAGGAAACCTGTAAAGGAGTGGTGTGACCTAGCGGGAATTAGAGGGGTCGCAATTCCCATGCTGCTCTGCCCATTATTACTGCCAGCAAGCAAAAAGTAATATTTTATTTGCATACGATAAGCATTTGCATCTTCAAAAATGCTCTGCCCCTTCAGCCTCGAAAGGCTTGGCACGTCACTGCAATAATGTCATCTCACACCATTATTTTCCATTCAACTTATTAAGAGCCATCTTAACTTGGATAAAATGGAACCAATGCTGTGAAACCTCCGTTCCATTCCTGGTTGCACCGGTTACATCACTATGACCTAAAATCAAAGATCGATCTGTAAGCTGTGGGTGAGACTGTGGGACACCACCAATTATTAATCAATCTTCAATGTACAACGTCAGACAAGGCACCTGAAAATATAAGTTAAAATCCAAATTATAACAAGTGAATAATTATCGCGTTATAAAAAAGTTCGGTTAAGTACAGTAGAACACCAGTTATCCGAACTCCGATTTTCAAATTCGGCGCTGAGACCGAAATCCCCAATTCTCACGATCTAAATTAATTATTTTATATAGCAGGTGCTCTAAATGTAAACAAATTTGTCATTATTTCGTTTAAAGTAAAATAAAACGATTGATAAAAAAATTCCAAATAGGTATATCGCAGGTACATATCTCATATTTGGAACCTATTCAGGTTTCATAATCATCATGTAAAAGTTCTTGTGAATAGAACAAATCATTTGCATCTTGTTTTTATAATAATAATTTTTCAAGCAATTTAGTTTTTGTTCACTTATCTAAGATTCCGCCCATGGAATTATTTCCCAAATTAATATTTACAGCATGGCACATTTTGAAAAAGATGAGTAACTACTGTTGCGTCTGATGCTTTGAAGAATGCACGAGTACGCACACAATCGGTTTATGGACACCTACCTTTAATTCGACTCTTATACTTCTCAGGGTAATATGCGTCGGGATCTGAATCAACCAACACTTCTTATACGAGCTTATTCTTGATTGAACGAATTCTGTATTCCAACAAAGATAAACTACAGTTGGAATTCCGTTAACAAGTTTTTAATCAAATCAACAAATTTCAACATATAACAAGAACCTAAACAATCAAACAATCTTTATGTAAACTACTATTCTACGCACTGATTATTAAAAGGTAGCTAACCTGTGATTTGTATCGTGCGCACTATTTTCTTTCTTCAAATATTACACTTTCCAATCTCCAATCTGCTTCTCATATATCGGATAACTTGGTATCCGTATCTCCCCAACGTATCTATAAGACACGATCTCGATCACAACCTTCGTTGCCAACACCTTCTGTATCCCGCTATCTTGCGGAATCTTAAATTCTCCAAGGAATTAATCTTCTTGGGTAGTACCACCGTATATCGTTCACGAATATAATTTATTTCAGTATATTTTATTTGAATCTTACTTGAATTCGCGAATTTATCTCGCAGTACAAAATACACGACCGTCACCTCTCGTGATCTCGATGGAACTTCGCGAATATAATTTATTTCAATTATCTTTAATTGAATTGCAATTATTCGCACAACTGCATATCGCAGTAACTAATATGCGACCGTCACGCTTCGTGATCTTGATCGAACTGTTTATTTACTTTTATGTAACGTTCGTTACTATATATTTTGTTTTTTCAAACCGGAGCTTCTTATATATCGGTTTGTTTGTACATGGCCGACGGTTCTCTGCACGTTTGATTAATTTCACATGTTGTATATCCCGTTTACACACAACATATAACTCGAACAAACTTAAAATTAAATTCAAACGACACAACAAAACAAACACATGTAAACAAATGTGTTTGAACCTCCGGTCTCCAACTGTACTTCTCTCCTTGTTGGTACGACTCTATCCTCAACATGGATAGCGCGTATCACAACACTACGTACTGCGATGCAAATTCCCGTTCAGTTCAAATAATCAAGGGAGTCCAGTATGGTAATGTTACTAACGGTTCGCATTTGGATGGGTGACCGATTTAAGAACATCGCTTGTCATTGCTCCCATACTAACATTTAATTATTAGTCGTTCGAAATCAACATTAAATCTGCCGTCATTAGTTAAAACGACCTAACTATCAAATTAGTTTTCGGGGAAAAAAATTAGTTTATATGGATGTTATAAGCCAGTTTCATATCATTTAACAGAAATTTTTATAAAATCATACATTACAGATGGCATTAAATACAATTTTATAATGGAAACAGCTTTTTAACATCTACATAAAGTCAGTTTTCTCTCGAAAACCAACTTGTTAGTTATGACGCTTTAACTAAACACGGCAGAAATGGTAGGTTACTCCTCTCAGTCTTAGCAATAAAGAAAATTATGTGGCCGAGCAGCGGTACGTATATTTTTTTAACTCGTGGCACACAATACAAAGAAAAAATTGGCGGAGCACAAATTGAAAAATAAATTTTTTTATAGTATTTTGTCCAGAACAGCATTTTCAAACTTCTTTAGTTGCAGAACCCTTTGTAGTCGTTCATAAATTACGTCACACAATTTGAAGAACTCCCCCCCCCCTTCCCCAACCTTAATCACATTTACACCTCTATTGTCTAATTCCAAGCGTTTAAACCTATAAAAATTATTTAAAAAAATATATAAATCATAAATCACCGCCCTGGTCTGAAATCCCCCCACCCCTCCCATTCGTGCGTAATGTAATTTATGAACGACCCCATTCACAATATCTAAAACTTTGCGGAACCCTTAGAGCTATAAAAATATCTCAATAAATTCGAGAAAACTACATTCATTACATAAATTACGTATTTTTTTAATGATGTGAATGAAATTATTTATTTTTGGCATATCATTGTTATAATAAATTGATATATTGTGCGGCCCAAAGGCCGCACTGGGACCTTTTAAGTGAATACCTAATAAAATAATCGATTATGACAGAATTTAGATTACTGAAACAAAACTGTCATGAATCATTTATTCAATGAATTTATGAACAAATAATAATCATTGTATTAATAAATATTTAATTGGATTTATAAATTTGTTCATTCTTCATTGTATTTATGAACGCTTTATAAAATCCGTGGATTGCAATCTGTGAACTGGAGTTAATTGATAATACACAGATTATTTTTTCAGTGTATATAAGACTAGCTTCCAGTTTACTATTGTCAAGGTTGTGCGTCCTAAAGGCCGCACTGGAACTCTTTTAAGTTGATAACTAAAAATTGCGTTAGATCACACCATAATTTGAATTTTTACATAAGATAATTTGATTTTCATGTGCAGATTTTTGGATGTCTTGAAGCAAGTCGATTTCAGTGGTTTATTTGTGTTGTTCATTATGTATTATGGGGCTCGTGAGAGTGGGGGCGGGGGGTTAAAAATTAAAAATTTGTGACATAATTCCGATGGGTCTCACATTTTGTGACCAAGTGTGACAAAGGGGGAGGGAGGTTAGTTTGGTCCTGAATTGTGTAACATCATTAATGGACAGTCCCTTATTGATTTAGTTGGCTGTCTGAATTAATTTATTAAATTTTCGAAATCCACAGAAGAAAGTCGGGTTGGTTTATCTTAAATGAATGGAATTTGAACGCAACTGTACATTTTGTCAATTGATGATTGAAAATTGTTAAGATGATCTGCAATATCGGACAATTTTTGGTGAAATCCTTGATTTTACTTTTTGGGAACCCCTGATCTAGAAGATCAACTCTGAGTTTCAAAAATCAAAATTCATAGACAAGAGGATCCAAATGGCTTTCTAAAAAATTCGTTCAAAACTTTCGAAATTGAAATTTAAAAATAACAAAACGTTCAAAATTTAGGAGTGGCACATTTTGAATTTTCTTTCACCAGAGAGAAAGAAGCTTTTAGGATTAGACAGAATAATGCTAAAGATGAAGAAAGATGATTGGCAAGTCATATGTAAAAAGAAATGTATTAATCAGTAATTGAAGAGGATACCTTCCGTTTTGTAGTAAAATGACTCCTACAATCTGGGACCTCAAATTAGCAACTAAAATAAATAAATTTTTAAATTATATAGTATTCATATCTTAAGGTCTTGATATTATTAAAGTATGATAAAAAAAACAGTTTGCTTAAAAAAAATCAAAATTACCTGAGTAACTTTGACATTTTAATTGCCACTTTTATTGAATATTATCAAGTGTTCTTAAAATTCAGGGGCTGTAATGTTGGTGCCAGTCCACCCCTGCCCATTCAGATAAGGCTGGAGTCTCACTGTACCACATCATACTATCAAATAAAATTTGAACTAATACAATTGGTTCAAACCGAGTTCAAAGGCCCACTCACCCACAAATCAGCAACTTCCATTACTTAATAGTTTATTTGGTGGTAGGAAATGGTGCAGTGAGACTCCGGCCTAACGTTAAATCGAACTGACCACGTAGAAAATCCAAAAATTCTGCAAGAGGTAATCCTCCTGAGGTCTACCTTACTTCAAGTTTTAAATAGAAATACTGATTACCCACCCGGTATTCAGACCCATAATATTATATCAGCGTTCCCTAATAATTTAAAAAATTTGTTTGTCGGGGGTAAATACACAAAAGGTTGGCTTTTTGTCGGATTTAGTTGTTTTTCACAAAAGCTTAGTTGCCACGGAAATTCCTCTCAAACGACGGAATTGAAAAATTGCGAAACCTAACCTGGAGTAATTTTGTTTAATTTCCTTCATTTGAGAGGAATTTCCAAGCGGAAACCCAGGGGTGGATCCAGGAATTATTTACGGGGGATAATTATTCACTGTATAATAACGCAAAAAAGGTTGATTTTAATTTTTTTAGCAATTTTAGTGCATTAATCGGTTTTTTTGTTTGAAAGTTTATTTTCAGTTGATCAAAGAAAATTTAAAAATGCGCATTCACAGCTTGCACGTTAGGGTTCGAATCCAGGTCAAAGAAACAGTTTTTAGCACGTTTTCATTGGAGAATGAATCCTATTAGATGACTAATTGCGGTAATCTCCCCCCACATGAAAGTATTTCAACTGATTTTTTTTGTGTTTCCCGAATAATTACAACCTTTAAAATATCAACTGATCTCCACGACAAGTGTTAATTGCATAATTTAACTTAAAAATCATTAAAATGTTATAGATGAGACTACAACCTCCTGGATCTGACACTCCATACAATGGTTCAAGCCTCAAGCGATTTATGGAAGTTGACAAAGAATACATTCTTAAATTTGACGAAAAAAAGAACATACAACTAATTGATCGACTGGGATAAACCTTTAAGAAACCTGCAACACTACCATACTGCTAAATTTTCATTAAAATTTCTAAACCACTAATCAGGGGAAAACAACTTTTTCGATTCCATTAAAAAAAAATTTAAACTTGTTAATATATTTTGTTTAATAATTTTTATTGCATTGTTAACAAAAAAATAAAAATAAAATATAACATCACAAAATAATGTCGTTGAAATTTCCCAAAATAAATTCTAGGTATCCAGAAAATCTAATGTACAAAATAGTGATCCTATGTACAATAATGCCCTTAAATAGCTCCAATTCGATCACTCAATAAAAAAAAAGCTATTACCTCTAATATTTTATTACAAAAAGTATAAAAATATAAATATTAGGTCCCTACCTTAAAATTTAACCCAGATCAAAACCCAATAAATTTTCTAAATTGTAATCAAACAATTTAAAATCAATTTCGTACATTTTATACAATTTTTGAATGTCATTTAAAGATAACTGGCGCATGTATTCCCTGAGCTTCTTGTTAGTATGACCGGATCTTGTGTGAGGAAATAAAACATCAGAAGCGTTGACCATATTTAAAATAACCAAAGAATCTTCCTCAAAATTCTCATATTTACCTATAAATGTGTAATTAATTGAGCATGGATAACACAGCTGATGGATAGGCTTCCAATGTTCATTGGTTGTGTCATTACTGATACCTTCCTTTATTAAATACTTAACAAACTCATAAAACGAAACATTATCCCCGTTTTTCAGATCAGTTTCAGTTGCATTTGGTCGATAATTTTTAATGATATAACGTCCAACTCTAGCTTGAAAATATTTAGCACTCGGCATGTTGTCCTCAAGTTTATTCCTGTAAGCTGATAATAATCTCTCAAACGGTTGTCTCACCATGATAAAGCTGGTGTAGTTCCTCAAAATAAAATTTGCCAGAGTTTCATTATACTCAGATAAATGTTCCAAAGAGGATGTAGCATGAGCAACATTAGCAGGAATGCTCATTAAATCTGTTACAGTAATTCGTTCGGTTAAAACCATCAACACTCTTTTCCAATTCGTACAAGCCACCTGTAAATTTAAAAATGTACAAGGTAATACGGCAATTTTAATAAAATGTTACCTTTGGGACGTAACAATACAAGAATTTATGTTTGTGGTCAACCAAAACGTGATCCAACTGGCTTATATTTAAATTAAAGTTTTGATTTATGCCCATGTTAGAACACCCGCTATTTAGAATTTCTTGTCGGGAAATTTGTTCCAACCAAGGGGAACTGTATGACCCTAAAAAAATTTTTAAATGTACAATTGAAACACGAAAGTAAAATAATCACCTTTTACATAAACAGCTATAAAATGTCCAAACATTAAATTAAATAGCAGCATGATTAATTAGCATTCTTTCGTAGCCGTTTTACAAACTTTAACTCGGACTTATTTCTAACTCCGTAGTATGAAACTAGTTCTTCATCTTTCTTTAGAGCGTAAGTATCATGTTGCAAATAATACGTTTTCCAGATATATTTCCACGAAACTGTCGTTTTACTTCTCAACCGTAATTGTTTTAAATCAAAACTTCTCTGAACTGCTTTTTTTAAGTCTCTCACAGTGGTTCCTTGTTGAGGTATCTAAATAAACAAATTTTAAAAATTTAGATTGGATAATAGTAAAAGTAGCCCATGTCCCGGGTGATTTTTGGTTCCAATAATTGCCGGAGTGATGAAACTTTCAGAGATGGTGTTTTCCGATGTGAAAACAGGTAATTCATGTTTTGCATACAAAATTTTGATCGGGAACGGTCGCCATATTGAAAAAACGTTGAAAAAATCGCTTATTTTGGAGTTATCCGGAAATAGCTCTAAAACTTTTCATTTTTCGAACTTGTACGTTAAATACGAAAATGTCGGTGCTGAAATTCTGCACAATTTCGTTTTTTATTCATCTTTCTACGACTAATAGAACCGAAGATAGAATTTTTTGAAAAATTGTCAATTTTTTCACTTTTCGAACAACTGCGATCTCTTTGCTCTATACGCGCAAATTACTGTATGATCGCGGCTCGTAGGCAAAAAATGCTTTCAATAACATCGATGGACAATTAATGTATCTACAAAATGCTTTTTTATACAACCTCGTACGACCAAAACTTGCTGAGATACGGCCGATTGGAACAAATTTTGACGCAAAATTTTATGAAAAATTTTCATTTCCTCTGGTAAAAAGTGGACAACGGCTACTTCTACGGCACAAATCATTCTTAGATAATCGAAAGGTATTTAAATTTGCTACATTTTGCGCCCTGTCACGTTTCTTTGCTTAGCCGTATATTTCCGAAATGTACCTACATTAGCTAAATACGATGGTTTATCCGTATGTATATATTCAATTATTTACATTCGGGTGATTATTTAAATGGCAAATTGAATATTTGCATAATACTAAATGTACAAAAGTAAAAAAAAATTGTAGTACCGTCTAATACGTCTGAATATTGTCGATTTATAGCCTTTACAAATTCGTTAATTTCTTTAATACATTTAACAAAAACGGAGTCATCTGTAAAATAAAGTGTAATAATGTCGTTGGAAAAATTATGTTCTATACTTTTTTACTACTTTAAACAACTGTCTAAACGACCCCGAAGTTTAAAACGAGCCAGATGTAATCGGATTTTACATATTGTCATTGAATAAATGCCACTTTTTGGCCAAATTGTTAAAAAACCGGATATTTTTTCGTTTTTTTCGATATAGCTCTGTTTCTATGAGGTTTACGTCAAAAATGCTCTGAAGCAAAGTTGAAGCTTAGAAAATTTCAGATAAAATGGTCCCTGTGTCATTTAATTTCCGTACTTAACTGATGAGCTACAGCCGTGCAACAGAAGTATATTTTCCGATGATTTTTACTGCACAATTTTAACACGTACGAAAGTGTTAAAAAAAGAACATAACAATTTTTTTTTTTGGAAATGTAAAGTATGGAACTCAATCTATATAATATTGAGATACATTTGCCACAATTTCAGATTTTTCGAGGTGATATTACTCGAGAAATGGTAGAATGTTCCCTCTGCGGCGTGGCACCGCTGGGCACCGCGTACTGTGAGGGTCGCCCAGGTAGCTTCAATTCCAATATTTGGCGGCAACTGTGTAATTTTCGGGCCCCTTTTTATAATCTGGCAACATTGCATGTCATTATACGATACATCCTCTATCTGAGTAACACGCGTTCCAGTCTAACGTACTTTTCACGGCAGTCAGTGTCAGTAGGCGAAATGGCTGAAGAAGTAGCGGAAAAATGTTTTATTTGCGAAAATCTTCTGACAGAAAACGTCGTGAGTGTCAAACAGAGAGGAATCGAAACATTTCGCGAATCAAGTCGAAAGAGAAAGGACGGAAAATTGTCATTTTTAAAAGAAAAAAATTCGGTATCTGTTCACGACGGATGCCGTAAAGTGTATCTCGGCAAGTTTTGGTCGTACGAGGTTGTATAAAAAAGCATTTTGTAGATACATTAATTGTCCATCGATGTTATTAAAAGCATTTTTTGCCTACGAGCCGCGATCATACAGTAATTTGCGCGTAAAGAGCAAAGAGATCGCAGTTGTTCGAAAAGTGAAAAAATGGATCATTTTCAAAAAATTCTATCTTCGGTTCTATTAGTCGTAGAAAGATGAATAAAAAACGAAATTGTGCAGAATTTCAGCACCAACATTTTCGTACTTAACGTCCAAGTTCGAAAAATGAAAAGTTTTAGAGCTATTTCCGGATAACTCCAAAATAAACGATTTTTTCAACGTTTTTTCAATATGGCGACCGTTCCCGATCAAAATTTTGTATGCAAAACATGAATTACCTGTTTTCACATCGGAAAACACCATCTCTGGAAGTTTCATCACTCCGGCAATTATTGGAACCAACAGTGGCAAAAAATCACCCGGGACATGGGCTATAATGGTATCTTTCATAATAATTGAATAGTACCTTATTATATTTTGGATGAAGAGTGAAAAGTTTCAAGAAACAGGCCCTTGATATCAATAATATTAATAAAAGTTCATGGGAATAACTTGATTTTTATTAACTAGTATTTAATCAACTTGTTAATTTTTAAATTTAAATTTAATGTCAATTTCTAAAGCTAAAAATGTAGGGGGGGGGATTTTGTATGCAAGATAATGTTGATATTCATATTAATGGTGATTAAAAGCTTGTTTCCAGAATTCAAATTTATTTAAAATTTAAATTTGAATTTTTTATCAATTTTCATCAGGTGCCTTGCAGGGATGACATTTCAGGTTCTACCATCGAGAGCTTTGGGATTTTTACTGATGAACCAAATTTAGCCTTGTGAGATAGGGGCGTAGCCATGAAATTCCATGTTGTGGTTTATAATCAAAAAATTAGAATTTTTTACGTTCTCAATAAAAAAACTAAGCTTACTTTTACGATTAATTACAAATTTATGTTTGTGTCGTATGCTAATCGTCTTTGGCTTTTTAAATTTAAAATTTTTTGCTTTTTAAAATGATGAAGTCAGAAAAAACACGAAAGTATTTGGAAAAGTGAAATACCAATGGTTACCAAAAGCCGGTTCTGCGATCCTTCAGCAGGCGCATTTATATTGTTACTTTATTGTATACTTTTGTTCTTTTTTTTGAGAAGGACTTATTTTATCTTAAATATGCCATTTCATTACCTAAAAACAAGCTTTAGGGAAGTTCAGTGGAAATTAAGCTACGATTTTAAAACTAGTAAAGCATCGCCTGTTGTGGTTAGTTTGCATCCCCCCCCCATCTCGGTTAGGCTACTACATCCAGAATACATTGCTAAAAAAAATTAATACACATTGAATTCTTGATAATGTTGAAGATCTTAGTTTTCTACGTTTTCTATGTGATTTAAAGGTATTTTTAAATTTAACAGGGTTCCCACTGAATTATTCAAAGTAACTTCCCTGATTTTTTCAGGTTTGCCCCGACTTTTTCAGTAAATCGGAAACAAAAATGGGTAGATGCACAATACCAATACAAAAAAATTGTAATTTGAAAAAATATAATTTAGCTAAACCTAGGTTAGCTCAACTTAGCGCTAACTTGACATTGACAGCTACACATTTCAAAATTTTAATAATTCAATTTGGTAAAATTAAGGAAAAACCATCATTTGATAAATTAAATCTCTCTGGCTCTCCAGGTTGGGGAATGTCGCTGTTTCTTTCACGGAAAGAAGCATAATGCAAAAAATTCCTATTGTAAAAAGGAAAAAGTTTATTATTGTAAAAAGGTTTAGCCGTAGATAAATAAATAAATAAATAAATAAATAAAAATGAAAAATTCCAGGTTTCCATACGAGCAGGAACCCCATTTAAAAATGTCTGATCCTGAAAGTTAGAGTGAGGCAATTGCCTCACCCCGACCGTCCAAACTTGTCAATTGATCTTTATATTTTATATGGGTAAACTAAGAAAAAAAATCAGGGGGATGTAAAAGACCAAAAGTACATCATGTTACATATTCTTCATGTTTAACTGGTCTTTTTTATTGTGCAAAGAACAGGTAGGTAAACTAATAAATGAAAAATAAAGCAATCCAAGAAAAAATAATATCTAGTAATAAAACATTTTTTGATTAGGCTTAATCCACATTAATTAGACTAAAGATTAATGTGGAATCAATAATTGATCCCAGTACATAATACCTGTACCAACAAAGGCTACAAGAGAAAATATTAAATAATCCTCTGACAGAAAATAAGAACGTTTAACAGTCTTGGAAAACACTGCGTCTGAACATAATTAACAGTGCAAAAGAAGCGCTAGGGGTCAGAAACATTAACATAAATGCTACACATAATAACAAACCATGGTTCACGAATGAAGTCAAGATCCTAGCAGAAAATAAAAGGAAAGCATATCTTAAATTTAGATCCAATAAAACCCCGGATGAATATAGAGAATACATTCAGAAGCGGAATTTAGCAAACTCCAAAATACGACAAATAAAACAAGCTTTCTGGGAAAAATTCTCAAAGGATATGGAAAGTGATCTATACGGAGGACAAAAGAAAATATGGAACTTACTAAGGGAGAGAAAAAAAACAATTAACGAGTACGTCCAAACAAAGACTATTTCTCCCGAAAAATGGATAGAACACTTCCGCACTTTATATCATGCACAACCACCAGGTGATGAAGAAGAAGACCAAGGCGGTAGATATGACGAAGAGAGAAGCCAAACGAATATGCTTGAAATCACCGAGGACAAGGTAATATCAACTATCAAAAAACTGAAAAACATAAAATCGCCACGACTAGACCAGATCTCAAATGAGATGATTAAATATGGTGGAGAGTCGCTTGCTAGAGAAATAACTATTTTTTACAAAAAGATGATGGACACGGGGACTATACCCACGCAATGGAGAACAAGTATAACAATACCAGTATTCAAGAAAGGAATAAAAACAAATCCTGACAACTATAGAGGTATATGTCTACTAAGTAGTATTTTAAAACTCCTGACAAAAATAATCTCTGACAAAATAGTGAGCTGTGTAACTATTAGTGAGGAACAGCAAGGCTTCCGACAAAATAGATCCACGATCGATGCAATCTATATAATACGCCAAATAGTAGAAAAAGCTATCGAGTACAATAAACCCGCGTTCATGTGCTTTGTCGATCTGACACAGGCATTTGATCGAGTTCATCTGGAGAACGCTCTGAGCATATTACAGAAGACCAGCGTTGACCCAAAAATAACTAGAATTGTTGCTGAACTAAACACGAATTGCAAGACCAAAATAAAAATAAATGGGGAATTAACAGAAGAAGTGAATGTATCATCTGGTATAAGACAAGGAGATAGTCTCAGTCCCATATTGTTCAACACCATTATGGATGAAATTATAAAGTGTGTAAAGACAGTGAATGCTGGGTATAGATTGGGAAACGACATAATAAAAATAATATGTTGTGCTGACGACGCAGTGTTATTAGCAGAAAATGAAGACGACGTACAACGCCTCCTGTACAAATTCCAAACCACTGCAGAAAAATACAACATGAAGATATCTATCAAGAAAACCCAATCAATAACAATATCCAAGGAGCCTCTTCGATGCAAGCTTGTCGTAGATAATCAGCCAATTACACAGGTAATGAACTTCAATTACCTCGGTGTGAACCTATCCAGTGATAGAAATGGGGTAATGTAAACTCCCCTCCAAATTGACCTGTTTTTATTTTCTTCAATTTTGGTTTTTAAGTCGGCATGTAAATTCCCCTCGAACCGTATAATCCCTAGTTATACGTAAGTAGGAGATTATAACAATTAGAATTTAAGTACGGCTTGTTAAATGGACAGGGCCGGTTTAGACAATTTCGTTAATTCAAAATTATTTAAATAATCGAATTTGAAAAGTACGGAAAAGTACCATGTGCATGGACAGGGCCGGTTTAGACAATTTCGTTAATTCAAAATTATTTAAATAATCGAATTTGAAAAGTACGGAAAAGTACCATGTGCATGGTGCACAACCGGTCGAATGCCACTCCATCGCTCGGCGGGCGCGCATTTTGTTGACGGTACGTGCAAATCGATATACTCTTACACTTAGAAAATTTCGCAGCAGCAAATGCACCTCGAGCGTCGTACATGCAACATCGATTATTTTTAGTTTTTACGCGATTTTTGGGGGGGGTCTCTCGCATTCCGGTTGCATAGATCCCGGTGTTCTTGATGGATGGCGCCTTCTCGTATGTTTAGCCTAGTAACCAGAGTCAAATCCGCCCTGGAGGGGTGCAGAGCGGAGCGGAGCGCAGCGGCGCCCCGTAAGGGTAGGATTTGACGATGGATTACCCTCCTTTTCGAATGCACACCCCTAAAATTCGAAGGCAAAAAAAATTTAATTTTTTCACTTTTTTGGCTATACACGAGTATAGCCAAATATTTTTTTAGTTTTTACGCGATTTTTTGGGGGGGGTCTCTCGCATTCCGGTTGCATAGATCCCGGTGTTCTTGATGGATGGCGCCTTCTCGTATGTTTAGCCTAGTAACCAGAGTCAAATCCGCCCTGGAGGGGTGCAGAGCGGAGCGGAGCGCAGCGGCGCCCCGTAAGGGTAGGATTTGACGATGGATTACCCTCCTTTTCGAATGCACACCCCTAAAATTCGAAGGCAAAAAAAATTTAATTTTTTCACTTTTTTGGCTATACACGAGTATGGCCGAATATTTTTTTAGTTTTTACGCGATTTTTTGGGGGGGGGTCTCTCGCATTCCGGTTGCATAGATCCCGGTGTTCTTGATGGATGGCGCCTTCTCGTATGTTTAGCCTAGTAACCAGAGTCAAATCCGCCCTGGAGGGGTGCAGAGCGGAGCGGAGCGCAGCGGCGCCCCGTAAGGGTAGGATTTGACGATGGATTACCCTCCTTTTCGAATGCACACCCCTAAAATTCGAAGGCAAAAAAAATTTAATTTTTTCACTTTTTTGGCTATACACGAGTATGGCCGAATATTTTTTTAGTTTTTACGCGATTTTTTGGGGGGGGTCTCTCGCATTCCGGTTGCATAGATCCCGGTGTTCTTGATGGATGGCGCCTTCTCGTATGTTTAGCCTAGTAACCAGAGTCAAATCCGCCCTGGAGGGGTGCAGAGCGGAGCGGAGCGCAGCGGCGCCCCGTAAGGATAGGATTTGACGATGGATTACCCTCCTTTTCGAATGCACACCCCTAAAATTCGAAGGCAAAAAAAATTTAATTTTTTCACTTTTTTGGCTATACACGAGTTATTTTCCATTTTTTTTATTATATTTATTACTAATATCCACTAATCACACCCCCCTCTATCCGAATTTCAAAGAAAAATTCAAATCGGACCGAAAAAATTTCACTCCATTTGAAGGGACTGTAACCCGATACCCGTGCAGACCCCGTGTTCGACCGGCTACATGAATTTACTTTCCCTTATTAAATAAGTAGGTTATATTTTGTAATTTTTCAAATACAATTTTATTGTATACTGTTCGCCCCCCCCCCCTTTCCGGGCACAAATATTAACTTAAAAACTCAAAAATGTAGGTTTCAAGTTTTTCGCTAATTACATATTAGGTAGGAAAATGATATGCAAGATCGTGAATTTCAATCGTTCAACAAAAACGCCGTCCGGAAAGAAATCCTGCGTACGGTCCTGAGTTGTTAACGGGAATTTCAATTTATTGGTTTGATTCTGCATGTAAACTCCCCTCATTCTTAATTGCTTAGGAGGGGAGTTTACATGTGAGTTTAAGTGTTGGCCTTTTGCTCGGAGGGGAGTTTACATGCTTTTTTGAAATTTACCTGGCGCATTAGGGGAGTTTACACCTACCCATAGAAATACCCTACACGAAGTACGTATCCAAGCCACAAAAGCAGCTGCAGTGTCAGGTTATATGCGCGACGTCATCTGGAACAACAAATACATGACGACAGAGAGTAAGACGCGAATATACAAGACATGTATTAGACCTATACTGTCATATGCTGCCGAGACAAGAGCAGAAACCTCCAAGACAAAACAAATCCTCCGGAGCACAGAAATGCGAACATTAAGATCGATAGTAGGAGTCTCTTTGATGGATAGAGTGAGAAGCAACAATATCCGAGAAACATGCGATATCCAGGACATCGTGAGATGGATAAGAGAAAGTAGGAGACAATGGAGGGACCACTTAGAGAGAATGGACGAAGGCAGACTGGCCAAAGTGGCGATGACGGGTAAACCCATCTCCAGAAGACTTCCGGGACGACCATCCAAAAGGTGGTACGAGAGTTGGACCTCTGGATCTCAAGATAATCCATGACACGGCATGCATGACATGAATTGGAAAATACAGGACCTAGTCCTAATTTACGAAGAAGAAGAAGATTAGGCTGATTTTTTTCTCATTTTTATCTCAAACCGCTTCGATGTACGAATTTTTTTAAATTATCTCAAATTTTCTTGAAATGCACACTGATGAAAAATAATGAAACGTTCCGTTTGGAAAATGCTTTCGTTAAAAGTACATCAAAATTTTTTGGAAACTTATTTGATCCCATATTATCATTTTTAAGTCAAAATATTTGTATTCAACTTCTATAAATAAATTATTGAATTTTTTTTTATTATATAAAATACCATTGACTTTCCTTCTTTCTTCCTACTTTCTTTTCATATTTTTAAAGATTTTAATTTTTTTCCAAAATCGTTTCTCTTTGTTCTGGAATAATGAACTTTCGTTAAAAAATATTTAAAATATTTTTGAAAACTTACTTGACCGGGTATTTTCATTTTTTACATCAAAATATTTTTTAAACCTACACGTTTAATAATCGTAAACTTAATAGATTAAAACGACCAAATAAATCCTCAACTATAATTTTACGATTATTCGTATAATAAGGTCAACTATTTGTTTTTAAATTTTTGTAATTTTAAGAACTATTATTTTAGATTTAATAATTAATAGTATTTTAATCTACAAGGGGCGTAGAAACGATTTACCGTCGCAAATACCGTCTTAACTCGAGACGTTTTAGCGTCTCGAGTCTGTTTTGTACTTTTAGTTCAGTCGTTCTTCTTCTTCTTTAAGTGCCGTGCCTGATTTCAGACCTACTGCTTAATGCGGGCTCCGAACCGCGGGAAGTGTATACACTTCATCTCCAGAGAGGCTGTACCAGGCAGATTACACCTCGGTGGTTTGCCATTGCCTTCCGAGGAGATTGCCTGCCTTCAGTCGTTCAGTGTAGAAAAACCTTGGAAGCAATCAAAAACTTTCATATTATCTTTGAAGGTGTAGCAGCAATAGCTACAGCGTTAAAAAAATATTAATTTATCTACTTTCTTTTTTGTAGTATTGCTATTTATTATTGTTAGAAAGAGTTTGCCCAGGTTGTGCGGCAGGCCGTACTGAGGCGGGGGGGGGGGGGAAGTAAATTTATTTCTTAATAAAAATCCGACTTTGAAAGCATGGGAAAACTCCGATTAATATTTAATAATTTATTTGTGTTTGCTATTAAACGTTGTGTGAATCTCGTTAATCCAATCATGCGCGTCCGTGGCGGCGTTGTGACTACTATTTGTTTTTTCTCAAATATCTCGAAAACTAACACGCCGTCAAACTCCTTAACTCGGATCTTATGACTGGTCGGTTTTTGGAGATTGCGCCGGCCATTTAGAATAGAACTAAAAATCCAAAAAAAAAGTACACACATCAGCTGAGAACTTTAGAGAATTCTTCTCATGGTTCAACCAATTTTTCCGAAAGATCTTGGTTTATTTTGCAGCTATGTTAACAAAAATAATTGAATTTTTAGAGTAGTCTTAAGTGCACATTACACGGGGCGTTCGGCTGCAGCAACCGATTGCGGCAACCGATTGCAGCAGCTGAACGCACGTGCAACCGAATGCACATGGCTATTACATGATGCGATTTTCGTATTTTAACTTTAATTTTTATTTTAACTCACAAAAAAAAATTAACAAATTTAACCACACAACACAAAAGTACAATATTTTTACGTCAATTTTATCTATTGGTATAACTTCAATAACATCAAATGTTACTAGAAATCACTGGATTGCATGAGAAAATCGCCTACAAAATAGAACAAGTCCTATTTTAAATAAATCGCCAGGCGATCATTTGCTGGATGGGTTGCCTATGCGATTAGCTGTTTTACACGAGGCGTTTGGCTGCCGCAATCGGTTGCTGCAACCAGTTGCATGAAAAAAAAGGCCTCGTGTAATGTGCACTTTAGTTTTTTGCTGATTTCATGTCTGCAAATTTATTTGAGAAGAATTTTATTATATCCATCTTACCGGAACAAAATTCAAGAAAGGACCCTTGCTTTTTTTTCATACCATAAATGTAGGATTGTTTATTGGCGTCGAAACGGGTACTATTCGTACGTTAATACAAAATTGGACGTTTATTGTAAGAAAGAAACGCCCGAGTCGTTTGGCTACAATTTTGTCCCCAATAAGATGCACATAAGGGGTCGTCCATAAATTACGTCACGCAATTTTAAGCAATTTTTAACCCCCTCCCCCCGATCGTAACACAAGCCTTCACCCCCCTCTAAGTATTACGTCACATATTCTTGAAACCCCCCTCCACAAATTTAAAATTTATATAATAAAAAGAAACCCGGGGCAGATTTCATGGGTGTCATCCCCACCTCGGCTGTTGACCTTTTTTTTAGGGGTAGCACCCCAGAGGAAACATCTATGAAGGGCGGTCCGCCCCCCCTCTAGCAACGCCAGTGGCTTCAGTGGCGTAGCCACTCAAAAAATATTTTTTTTAAATACTTTAATAAAATATTTAATCTATATATTTTGTGACGTTACAATTTTTGAAACCCCCCGCCCCCCATCGTCACAAAGGTCGGACCCCCCCCCAAGGAGCGTGACGTAATTTATGGACGACCGCTAATGAGATTCTTCTAAAATGAATGGTAGAATAAAAAATTTTTACAACAAAAACAAATTCCTATTAGCTGCCTCACTGAGCGCATGATTGGATTAACGAGATTAATAAAAAACATTACTCAATAAATATTTATCGGAGTTGCAATAAATGTGACTACATCTTTTAATGTCTTCGAATTCGCATTCTTTGTTAAAAAATCAGTGAGGCCTTTAGGCCGCACAACCCAAGCAATCTCGTACTCCACCAGTCGGGGGAGTTCCAGAATCCATTTAAGTATTTTAAGTACACGTAGTTGGGTGTTGTGGCGAAGGAGTTGAACTGTGGACCTACTAGTTTGAGTTAGAATACTCCCGAATTCCTTGTGCCGTGGTTCGGATTCCACGTAAAGCTGTAGGTCCTATGGACTCATAATTCGATAGTGTGGGTTTATCTCTAAATAAAATGGTACAAATACAAAAAAATATTATACTGCCTGGGCGTAGCAGCTCCCCAAACAAGTGGGTAATTTTTAATTTTGCTTCCATTTGCTAAACCATGCAAGTACAACCATAGTTTTTTTAAATATTTTTTATAACACGACTACATTAATTTTTTTTGTCTTAATTTCTAATTTGTTTTTATTCGTTTTAAGAATTTTTAAATGAACAAAATACAGAAATCTCGAAAGAGACGCGCAAGAATGGATTAACGAATAATCAAATCCGTTGTCAAATTTAAGTAGGTAGTCACATTTGGCTATAAAAACGGGTATATGTAAACTGCCCTCATCCGCCAGGTAGATTTCCAAAAAGCATGTAAACTGCCCTCCGAGCCAAAAGGTCAACACTTCAGTTCACCTGTAAACTCCCCTAAAAGGTTAAAATGGATGAGGGGAGTTTACATGCAGGATCAAACCAAGAAATTGTAATTACCGTTGACAACTCAGGACCGTACGTAAGATTTCTTTGCAGACGGTTTTTTTGTTGATGCATCCAGATTCCTGACATTTCTAATGCTTCTAACTTTTAACGTTCAACTTTCGAAAAAAAAATCGTTTCCTAACACTCGACCCGGCTGATACACCTCTGAGCGGCCGATTTACCTTTCCACCAGTAGTATTTTCACGAATAACTTCGCGACCTTTGAGACTCAAACGAAAATAATGGAAGCTCATTCAAGCTCAAACGATGCTCTAATGTTTGACACCAAATTCAGCAAATATTTGATATTGGGGGGCATCATGTTTACGGCCCCCCCCCCACCCAGTATTTTTTTGCGAATAACTCTGCGACCTTGAGGCTCAAACGAAAATAATGAAATAAGCTATAATCTAACGTTTGACCCCAAATTCACCCGAAAATTAGTCAGGCTTAAACGATGCTCTAACGTTTGACACCATATTTATAAAAAATTCGAAACTGGGGGAGGCCACTGACATGCAGGATCAAACTAACACGTTGTTTTTGTTGAGCCATCCAGATTCATGACATTTCTGATGCTTCAAACTTTTATCGTTCAACTTGCGAAAAGGAAATCATTTTCTAACACTAACCTAAGCTCAACACGACCGATACACCTCAGAGGGGCCGATTTACCGTTTCGCGCTGCATTGATGAAACACGGATGGAGATATTTCTGGTGCTTCTAACGTCCAACTTGCGAAAAAAAATCGTTTCCTAACACTAACCTAAGCTCGACTCGGCTGATGCATCTCTGAGCGGCCGATTTACCCCCCCCCCCGTAGTTTTTCGCGAATATCTCCGCAACCATTGAGACTCAAACGAAAATAATGGAAGATCATTCAGGCTCAAACGATGCTCTAATGTTTGACACCAAATTCACCCAAAAATTTGATACTGGGGGGCATCATGTTAACCCCCCCCCCAGTAAATTCTTGCGAATAACTCCGTGACCTTGAGACTCAAACGAAAATAATAAAAACTCATTCAGGCCCTAAACGATGATCTAACGTTTGACCCCAAATACACCCGAAAATTCGATACTGGGGTGGGCATCATGTCTACGGCCCCCCAAAAGTTTTTTGCGAATAACTTTGTGACCTTTGAAGATCAAACGAAAATAATGGTAGATCATTCAGGCTCTAATGATGCTTGAACGTTTGACACCATTTTTACAAAAAAAAATTTGAAACTGGGGAGGGCACTGACATGCAGAATCAAACCAAGAAATTGTAATTACCATTGACAACTCAGGACTGAACGAAGAATTTCTTTGCGGGCGGTGTTTTTGTTGAGCCATCCAGATTCTTGACATTTCTGGTGCTTCTAACTTAACGTTCAACTTGCGAAAAAAAATCGTTTCCTAACACTAACCTAAGCTCGACCCGGCTGATACACCTCTGAGCGGACGATTTGCCTTTTAATAAATAGAAATTATAATAATGTATCACACGTAAAATGAACGATGAAATTCTGAGGTGAAATTAGCAATTTTCACTCGGTCACTACCCCCTACAATCTCCCGTCTAAACAGGTGCATGTCAGTGGCCCCCCCAGTTTCGAATTTTTTTATAAAAATGGTGTCACACGTTAGAGCATCGTTAGAGCCTGAATGAGCTTCCATTATTTTCGTTTGAGCCTCAAAGGTCGCGGAGTTATTCGCAAAAAACAACTGGGGGGGCCGTAAACATGATGGCCCCCCCATTTTCGAATATTTGCGTGAATTTGGTGTCAAACGTTAGAACATCGTTAGAGCCTGAATGAGCTTCCATTATTTTCGTTTGAGCCTCAAAGGTCGCGGAGTTATTCGCAAAAAACAACTGGGGGGGCCGTAGACATGATGGCCCCCCCAGTTTCGAATATTTGGGTGAATTTGGTGTCAAACGTTAGAGCATCGTTAGAGCCTGAATGAGCTTCCGTTATTTTCGTTTGAGCCATAAAGGTCGCGGAGTTATTCGCGATAAACTGCTGGGGGGGCCGTAGACATGTTTTTCCATTTTCCTTCCTATTTGGAATTTTTGTATGAAACTGATGGCAATCGATAGAGCATCGTTAGAGCTTCAATGAGCTTCTATGGTCATGGTTTTAAGTTAATATATTTACAAAGTTATGGATGTTTTAAATTTTCGACCAAACTCCGAGCAACATGCGTTAACTTGAATTTTGTCAGATTGAAGGTTCCCACCATCATTGCTATTTTAAATTCCCTGACTTTCCATGACGAAAATTATAAATAAAACATCAACTTAAAGGAATATAAAGCTTTAGTTGATATAAATAATCATTATTACCTTCATCGATTTCATATAATATCAACTGCAAAATTATTGTTTGAAGAAAAAATTTTATTAATAAAACTAAAACTCGCAGTGCATTTGTAGTCGGTAAATTACTGGATTGCGAATCGCCATAGTCCATAAGTTTTCGTACCTCGTCATTAAGGATAAAAGAAGGTGTCATTTTCTCATTGTTTAAATTGGTTTCTAGTTCTTCCCGTTTGGCTTTCGATATATTTCTTTTAACGTCTTGATTGCAGTTGTTAATATAACCAGTGTATATGCACTCCATCACGACATCATATTCCGCTTTTGAAATATTTTCCACGACACATTTTAAAATGCCATGACAAGATTTGCATCGAGCACTTATTTGAAGGTAACAAAATCCACTTGGGTAGATTTTACAACGTTTGTATATTATACAACATGGAATTTTCGTCTCTCTAAAAATTTTGGTATGAATTAAATCTGTCCAGTAGTGTGCTTTCAAAGTTTCGTAATTTCTAATATTATCGCTGTTGTTCCCATCTGATCGTTTGTAAGAGCGATTGGACGGAGAAATACTATTCCACTCTTCCGCTGTCGAAGTTATTCGAAATTCTAAAGTTTACCGCCTCCTTCGTTTTCTTCTTGATCCTCATCCGATATATCCGAGTTAATTTCTGCAGTGTATTTTGATGAAACCTGTAAATTTAATTCTTCCATAATGTTGTGCCTGTTCAAGATCACGTGGTTATAAACGTAATTTGTGCAAAACGGTGGTATTACCAAATTGTTCTACTATTTCCGACCAACAAACATTTGATGGGCCCCAAAACTTTTTACCCATTGGATCATAAATTTTCTCTTTATTAACAACAATAACCAGGTTAAGGTACTTCAGATCAATATTAGATTTTCTCGGCATGATACTCTATTTCGCTATATTCCTTCGATAAACATTTTTATAATTTCAAATACAATTTCTCGCTTATATAGGGTTTTTTATAACCAACTTAAAATTTTTTATCTTTTAATCTGGCATGCATGTTGCTCGGAGTTTGGTCGAAAATTTAAAACATCCATAACTTTGTAAATATATTAACTTAAAACCATGACCATAGAAGCTCATTGAGGCTCTATCGATGCTCTATCGATTGGCATCAGTTTCATTCAAAAATTCCAAATAGGAAGGAAAATGGAAAACATGTCTACGGCCCCCGCAGAAGTTTATCGCGAATAACTCCGCGACCTTTGAGGCTCAAACGAAAATAATGGAAGCTCATTCAGGCTCTAATGATGCTCTAACGTTTGACACTAAATTCACGCAAATATTCGAAACTGGGGTGGGGGGCTATCATGTCTACGCCCCCCCCCCCAGTTGTCTTTTGCGAATAACTCCGCGACCTTTGAGGCTCAAACGAAAATAATGAAAGCTCATTCAGGCTCTAACGATGCTCTAACGTTTGACACCAAATTCACGCAAATATTCGAAACTGGGGGGGGCTATCATGTCTACGCCCCCCCCCCCAGTTGTCTTTTGCGAATAACTCCGCGACCTTTGAGGCTCAAACGAAAATAATGGAAGCTCATTCAGGCTCTAACAATGCTCTAACGTGTGACACCATTTTTATAAAAAAATTCGAAACTGGGGGGGGCCATGACATGATAGCCCCCCCCCAGTTTCGCCATGGCATTTTAAAATGTGTCGTGGAAAATATTCCAAAAGCTGAATATGATGTCGTGATGGAGTGCATATACACTGGTTATATTAACAACTGCAATCAAGACGTTAAAAGAAATATATCGAAAGCCAAACGGGAAGAATTAGAAACCAATTTAAACAATGAGAAAATGACACCTTCTTTTATCCTTAATGACGAGGTACGAAAACTTATGGACTATGGCGATTCGCAATCCAGTAATTTACCGACTACAAATGCACTGCGAGTTTTAGTTTTATTAATAAAATTTTTTCTTCAAACAATAATTTTGCAGTTGATATTATATGAAATCGATGAAGGTAATAATGATTATTTATATCAACTAAAGCTTTATATTCCTTTAAGTTGATGTTTTATTTATAATTTTCGTCATGGAAAGTCAGGGAATTTAAAATAGCAATGATGGTGGGAACCTTCAATCTGACAAAATTCAAGTTAAAGTTTTGGTCGAAAATTTAAAACATCCATAACTTTTGTAAATATATTAACTTAAAACCATGACCATAGAAGCTCATTTGAAGCTCTAACGAGCTGCTCTATCGATTGGCAATCAGTTTCATACAAAAAATTCCAAATAGGAAGGAAAATGGAAAAACATGTCTACGGCCCCCCCCCCCCCCCCCCAGGCAGTTTATCGCGAATAACTCCGCGACCTTTGTGGCTCAAACGAAAAATAACGGAAGCCCATTCAGGCTCTAACGATGCTCTAACGTTTGACACCAAATTCACCCAAATATTCGAAACTGGGGGGGGGCCATCATGTCTACGGCCCCCCCAGTTGTCTTTTGCGAATAACTCCGCGACCTTTGAGGCTCAAACGAAAATAATGGAAGCTCATTCAGGCTCTAACGATGCTCTAACGTTTGACACCAAATTCACGCAAATATTCGAAACTGGGGGGGCCATCATGTCTACGGCCCCCCCAGTTGTTTTTTGCGAATAACTCCGCGACCTTTGAGGCTCAAACGAAAATAATGGAAGCTCATTCAGGCTCTAACGATGCTCTAACGTGTGACACCATTTTTATAAAAAAATTCGAAACTGGGGGGGCCACTGACATGCACCTCGTCTAAACCCCTTCAATTCTAATTGTTATAATCTCCTATTTACGTATAAGTAGAGATTATACAGTCCGAGGGCAGTTTACATGCCGACTTAAAAACCAAAATTGAAGAAATTAAAAAAAGGTTATTTTGGAGGGCAGTTTACATTACCCCGTAAAAACTATATGCGCATTTTAAATTTGACTTCATTCGGATCATTTTCAAAAAGGTTCAACATGGCGGATGCAAGATGGCGGCTAAATGTGATATAACCATCGCGTGGGTTTATAATTTCATATAAAAATACCACTTCAAATTCTGTTGTCGCATTAAAGTTATAAGGGAACGCACAAACAAGCATACAAACAAATGTTTGTCGAGGGGTTAAAAAGTATTTCTAAAGTAGACACACTAATATTGTTATGATTATTATAAAACAGTCAGGGAAACCGCGAATGAACCGGATATATCTATATGTAATTTTTATAAGATATACAAACTTAAAATTTTTTAACGCCGGAGCTATTGCTACTGCGCTCTCGAGAATATTGAAGTTTTTGGGTGTTTCAAAGGTGTTTTTCTACAGAAATTAATAATTTAAACTTGTCTTACACCATTAATAAATACTAGCGTAAGCAGTGGCGTAGCTATCATGGGTGACACCCGGGGCGGATTTCATGGGTGTCACCCCCACCTAGGTTTGACCTTTTTTTTGAGGTGTCACCTCTGAAAACCTAAAAACCCAAGAAACGTAGTAATTTTAGTCAGGAAATTTGGGGACGGTAACCTAACCGTGGTCACCCCAACAAAATTGAAAATTTCCTATAGCAAAGAGGAAGGTTTATAGAGTATACTGTAAAAATTTCACTTGCGAAAGTATACATAAAATTTCGAGAAAAATCAATTTGAAAGTACGTAAATTTAGCGAATTTATCTTCGATTTTTGGGGTGTGC
This sequence comes from Podabrus alpinus, assembly GCA_932274525.1. NCBI lineage: Eukaryota > Metazoa > Arthropoda > Insecta > Coleoptera > Cantharidae > Podabrus > Podabrus alpinus. Next base: position 69,336,521 of record OW026454.1, read on the forward strand.
ATTCGATAGGGAGGTTTATCCATCGTCAAAACCTACCCTTTCGGGGCGCCGCTGCGCTCCGCTCTGCACTCCTCCAGGGCGGTTTTGACTCTGGTTACTATGCTAAACATACGAGAAGGCGCCTCCCATAAAAAAAAAAACCGGGAGCTTAGAGACCCTTGAAATAGCATTAAAAAGTATAGTTGCGGTATGGGGCAGTAAACTATTACGTTTCACCCCCAAAAAATCGCGTAAAAACAAAAAATAATCGATGTTACATGTACGAGAGACGAGCTGCATCTGCCGGTGCGAAATACTCTAAGTGTTAGGGTCATTATAACTGCACGGACTGTCAACAGAATGAGCGACGCGCGGGAATCTCGTTAATTTTACATGTAAATTAGCAAACTTCAAATTCGATTTACTCAAAATTTTGATAATACTTTCGCATGTTTAAATTATATCAGTAAGCTATATAAACCTTCCTCTTTGCAATAGGAAATTTTCAATTAATTTGGAGTGACCAGGGTTAGGTTACCGTACCCGGAAATTTAAATAATTTGGAGTCGGGTGTCACCCCCCAGACGGGTGACACCCGGGGCGGTCCATCCCCCCTAGCTAAGCCACTAGCGTAAGTATGGTCATATTTTGAACAGACTGAGAGCTAAACGTACGAAACAGACAGAACTGTGCTTGAGGGGTTAAACCGTTCTCGAATGAAACATTATCGGCCGATCGGACCGTTCCCAAATGAAAAATTATTACGCGGTCGGACCGTGCAGCAGACACTCCCTGAATAAATATAAAATTAACGTGAAAAAACTCACCACGACAGCTAACGGCGACTCCAAGTTCCTCAAAATTGTAACAGTGATCGATTGTCCATGTAATACTGCGATTTGTGCCAAGACTTCTTCGTTTGTTACATCTCCAGGTAAATCGGATAGCAAGGGATCGGCAGCAATCAAACGCCGCAAAGAACTATGAGTAATTTCACACAATTCTTCGTGATCTAAATTTTCGATTTCTTCTTCGAATGTTAAATTATTATTCATTGTTTAGCGTAAAAACACATTAATATCGAACTCATATTCGAAACCTTGAGGTTATGTAATTATTTACTTTGACCTGTGCTTTGAAGTTTGATTTACACTGTTGGTGTTGCAATGTTGCCACACTAAAATCATTAATTTTATCTTATAATGTTTTAATTTATGGATATTTTTTAAGTAAAATAGAATGGTAATAACAATAATATAAAAAATCACTTTAAAAAAAATCTTAAATTATTGAATATATCGAAAGTAGTTCGTTTGAACCACATTATTTCGTGTCGCCACCTAGCGATTTATAGTACGTCGCTGTTTTATCAACAATTTTATCAATGTCAAAAGCAGTAGTACATGTACAGCCATATTATTTACAATAACTTGATTTGATTGTGTGTTTCTTCGTTTTTATTTAGGGCCATAATGGAATCTTTAATTGGCTATGGAAGTGACGACGAATGTGACGCAGTTAATCAACCTAAAAGAAATGTAAGTATGGACATTTTTAGCTCAATTTAAGAGGAATGTAAATTTAGTTACTGGAAGAAATTTGTGTACACAGTGATTATTTTGGTTCATTAATTTAAATTTAGTGTACTGCGCGTTTGGCACGAGACTTGAAATTTCGATTTTGTCCTCATTTGAACAAAAAAATATTCCCTTTGTATCATGAAAATCAATCCCTCATAGGATTACAGTCTGTTCTTTTCATAAAGGAGCAGAAAAAGCTAGAATAATGTGCAACTTCTGTTTGGACTTTCAATGGAGGTTATAATCCTCTCGGAATACAGAACACCCTTGTTTGAATTTAATGTAGGTAACTAAATTTACAACTTCGACTCACTTGCAGTCTTAAAAGTTCCAATTTGGAATTAAATTAAATTTATGGTTCTAAAAATAACTTCTAATAAAATGAACATAAATATTCACAAACCTGATCATTATCGGAACATTAAACCACAAATTGGAAGATTTTTTTCTTTTTCAATTACCACAATAAAAATTAAATTAGCAAACTTAAGTGGTTTTAAATTTTCCATAAAAAGAACCCAATTTAAGCGTTGTCATTTTAATTATAATAATTATACTTCATAGACCAGTGCGAAGCCTTTGAAAATGATAAAAAGTGAACAAAAATAGCAGTAGGATGAAACCCATTGGAAAGGAAGAGAATATAACAAAAATGAAAGGAAAAATAATTTACGGGCGATCTGAGGTCGGGAAGTGGAAGGGGGTGAGTTTTAAGGGTAGAAAACTGTTGTTCTCGATTTCCGGCAAAACCACAAGTCCTATGGAAAAAAGTGAAATAGCAAAGTTGTAGGTAATAAGAAGATCTACAACTTTTGTATTTACACTTTTTTCACATAACCTCAAAATTTATGTGAAAAATTCAAATAACCAAGTTTTTGGTTTTTAATTTTTATCTTTTACAAAAAAAAATTTTTGTTCACGAAATTTGGTGAAAACTTACCTTTTTATGTCCCAAACACACTGTAATTTTTTTGATTTAAAATATTTATTTTTTCACCTTATTTTGACTTAATATCGAAAAAGCACCCTAATTTTCAATCGAAAATTCTCGCGTCAAAATATCTGCTTTTTTAAAAAACTCGGTGGGCTTTTTGTTCGTTGAAATCTCTACTTTTCGATGGTGTAAAAAAAAATATACATTACTATGGTAAATATTCTCAAAAAAATGCAAAGAAACGAAAACAACTCGAATCAGAAATTTTTTTTTTCTTAAATCATCATGTACAATTTTGAGCTATTTATTAAAATTTATACTTTAATTACTCGAAAAACGTAAGATTCCGTGTTACATTGATAAACAAAAAATTGCAAGTCGAAATAAACAACATCGTTCATGAAAATACACGTGCAGGCTGAGTGACTTTAAGAGAATTGTGACAAAGCTTAAAATTTTCGGATTCGAGTTTTTTTCGTTTCTTTGCATTTTTTAGAATATTTACCATAGTAATGTATATATTTTTTTACACCATCGAAAAGTAGAGATTTCAGCGAACAAAAAGCCCACCGAGTTTTTTAAAAAAGCAGATATTTTGACGCGAGAATTTTCGATTGAAAATTAGGGTGCTTTTTCGATATTAAGTCAAAATAAGGTGAAAAAATAAATATTTTAAATCAAAAAATTACAGTGTGTTTGGGACATAAAAAGTTAAGTTTTCACCAAATTTCGTGAAAAAAAATTTTTTTTTTTTTGTAAAAGATAAAAATTAAAAACCAATAACTTGGTTATCTGAATTTTTCACATAAATTTTGAGGTTATGTGAAAAAAGTGTAAATACAAAAGTTGTAGATCTTTTTATTACCTACAACTTTGCCATTTAAATTTTTTCGATAGGACTTGTGGTTTTGCCGGAAATCGAGAAAAACAGTTTTCTACCCTTAAAACTCACCCCCTTCCACTTCCCGACCTCAGATCGCCCGTAAATTATTTTTCCTTTCATTTTTGTTATATTCTCTTCCTTTTCCAATGGGTTTCATCCTACTGCTATTTTTTCGGTTTCAAAAATTATCGGCACTGGTCTATCATAGAAATTAGTATCCGATGACTTAAAATTACATGTGATTAGTTATCTGTAATTGTTGTTTATAGTCTTCTCAAGCTGATGCAAACTATGAAGAAGTACAAATGGATCTAAGTGAGGTAATGTTTAGCTTGTTACTCTTTAGTTTATAAAATAATTTTAATTTGCGCGTATGGTACGTTAATTAAATTATTGCTTTACAAATTTTTATGCAGTCGATGTAATAGTTTAGTAGTATGTCTACACTTTCTATAAACAATTAAATTAATGAATCATAAAGACGTCTTTCTTAATTAAGTTTTTATTTTGTGTTAATTACGTTTAAATGCTTGCCATGAACAAGAAGCAACCTAAAATGAAATGTCATTTGTGTGGAAATAACATGGAAATACAATTTTTTATTTAAACCCTTCGGTTTAGCATTGGAGAAGGGCCCCTAAGTTTTCGACATCAGACTCCGACATGAACAGGGGTAAATTTGCCGAACAGGGTCACAAAAATCACAGTCATTAATTGACTGTTTCCTATACATGCATTATTCTAAATAGGTATTATCAAAATTAAACTCCTTAAAATTGTGAGGGAATGCTAATAAACAAAATTCTTCTAGCCCCAGTAGTTTTCAAGATACAGCCTTAAGGGCTCGCCACATAGCCTGTGCTGTGCTATGCTATGCTCTGTGTTATGTCAACATAAACGTTGAACAATGTCATGGTCATGCGCAAAATGGACCATGCCATTGTTCAACGTTTGTGTTGACATAACACAGAGCATAGCATAGCACAGCACAGGCTATGTGGCGAGCCCTTTACAAACAACCTCGTTTTTATTGATTTTTTATTCCCTAGTTTTCATTCAATATTTTTTATTCAAAGTTTTTATTTGGTTTGGTGTTTAGTAACTAAATTATTAGTTAATAACTATCGATAGTCGCGTTCCGCCAAGCGCTTAGTATCTATGATTAGTTGACTGCTTTTATTTCGTGTATACTCGGGTATAAACTTGCAAAAGCTGCTCTGATTGGTTGATATGCAGTTACATTAAACTTGAGATAATCCAATAAAAAATTGGGGAAGGCTGGCAAAATTCTAGCCCCAAATGTACCAAATTTTAATATCTATAGCAACGGTGGGCAACCTCCGGCCCGCGGGCCAACACCGGTCCGCGTAAAGTTCTAATCCGGCCCGCGAGATCTTTAGAAGAAATAATAAATAAATATTTTCAAAAACAAAAATTTTAAAGAAAAGGATTAGGTTAGTACCTAACATAAGGAAAAAGGAGAGATCTACAGTTTAATTTTCGATATAATTCGTCTTATTTAAATTAAATTAAAAAGTAAATTGAAAAGTACACTAGACCCTCCATGTACGCGAGTTCGATGTACGCGAATTCAGAATAACGCGAATTAGATTTTGATACCTGAATTTTTTATACGCGAAGCAAAATTCCCTTTAACGCGAATTAAGTTTTCGCGTATTATTAAAATAACTAGGTGCTAAAGGCGGCCTATGTCGAATGTGGTTGTTCGGCCTTCGGCCTAACTACAAGGTTCTAAAGTAGCCTATGTTTTTCGTAGCGTTGTAAATAACTTCTACACCAAATTTGGTTAAGATTGGTCAAATAGAAACGTAAAGCACGTGCACGCGTATTTGCATTGTCGATCGGCCGACAGCTTGACAGCATTCATTATTGTTTTTTAAGTTGATTTTGAGTAGCCTGCCTTCCTTTAAGGAATCTCGATAATCCATTCATGCGCGTCCCTATGGGACGCGCATGAATGGATTATCGAGATTCCTTAAAGGAAGGCAGGCTACTCAAAATCAACTTTCCTTTCCTTTGCGAATTTTTGCACTAGTATTTCAATACAAAAACATGCGCAGGGACCTACATAATAACTGTGCCAAATTTGGTTCCGATCGGTCAAACGGTTTAGGAGCTATAGGGAACATATTTTCAGAAAAAAATACAAGTAACAAAAATGTGTCCATTAACTACTATACTAAGGCCCGCGGACGAAACGTAAATATTATTCTGGCCCCTGTTATACAAAAGGTTGCCCACCCCTGATCTATAGAACTTTAATTGATTAAACCAAAATATAATTTTACATAATTAATTAGGAAATGGTGTTTATGTTGGTTGGTTCCCAAAAGAGGGTCCATTTATCTGTAGGCCATTTTATGTCAGATCGTCAAGTAAAAAAGTCCATATCACAATCTGAAAACTAGGTTATTTTAAACAAAAACCAAAAAAATACGAGGTTCTTTGCAAACTGTACTTTGGAAACCATAGGGTCTAGAAGAATATTTTTTGTTAGCTTCCACAATTTTATTTAGCTTATTTACTTATTCGTACATAGAATGCATAAAAAACAGCCAATTCATAACTTCGTAACTTTTGAGACCTTTTTCGGAAATTTTCTCCTCTGTTCTGGTACGAGTGTAATATCGAAATCTTGCAGGCTCTTTTCTGAGAGGTGTAAGCAAAAAAATTGCCTTTCTGGGTTATTTCCACAAGGGCCCATTTTTCGCGATGTAGTGACTGAACTACACATAAAATTATCAACTTGCATTGCAATCAATACAGGTGCGCTCTCATTTAATCGTTGCTTTCATGAAACTCTTTACGAACTAATTAATAATTTCTATTAGCCTGTTAGTACTAATAGACGATTTCTGGTTAGTTAAATTTAACGCTCATTTAAAAGTTTTATGAAACGGACATAAGTGGTTCAATGTGAGAATCTCACTTGCTAATAGAGATTTGATTAAATGGGATGAATATTCTCAATAGTAAATTAAACAAATTCCGCCTAGTTGGAAAACTAGAAGTAAAACTAATTTTCCACTTTACTGGAAAAGTCCATGAATGTACAAATTTAGTGATGGTCACAAGTCACAAATTTTTTTTCTACATTGTATATTTGTTTAGTTGATTTACATTACATTTTTTGAATTCGCCAAGTTTAAAAAATTCAGCAAATATTTTCAATTTTAATCAGGGAATTTTTTTAGAAATTTCAATGGGAACTCGGAAAAACATATCTTAAAATTTTGATTTTTACTTTCCGAGCTTGGGAGTTTTAACTCAAGAAATCTTCGACTTTGGCCTAACACCGCCCCCCCCCCCATCTAGGGGAGGATTAAGACATACTCATAATATTTTTTAATTCTTTTTGGGGAGAATTACCTAACCCTGGCAACTCCAAAAAATTTGAAAATTTCCTATTGCAAAGAGGAAGGTTTATATAGTATAATGACATAATTTTAACAAGCGAACATATAATCAAAATTTCGAGAAAAATCAATTTGAAAAGTACGGGGAATGTAACCCGATATGCCTCCGAACCGGGTCGCTGTGACACAACTCGCCCGTGCTTCGATGGAAATGCGTAAAATTTTTTGGCTCCGATTTCAATTTTTCTTTGAAATTCGGATAGAGGGGGGTGTGGTTAGTAGATATTAGTAATAAATATAATCAAAAAAATGGAAAATAACTCGTGTATTGCCAAAAAAGTGAAAAAATTAATTTTTTTTTGCCTTCCAATTTTAGGGGTGTGCATTCGAAAAGGAGGGTAATCCATCGTCAAATCCTACCCTTACGGGGCGCCGCTCCGCTCTGCACCCCTCCAGGGCGGATTTGACTCTGGTTACTAGGCTAAACATACGAGAAGCGCCACCGATCAAGAAAACCGGGATAAATGCAACCGGGATGTGAGAGACCCTCGAAATAGCATTAAAAAGTATAGTTGCGGTATGGGGCAGTATACTATTACGTTTCACCCCCAAAAAATCGCGTAAAAACAAAAAATAAGCGATGTTACATGTAGGAGCGTCGAGCTGCATCTGCCGGTGCGAAATTTTCTAAGTGTAAGAGTATATCCCAGTGCACGTACCGTCAACAAAATGCGCCGGCCGGCCGATGAATGTGGCATCACCGGGGTCTACTGCATGATTTATGCTACTTTTCCGTACTTTTCAAATTGATTTTTCTCAAAATTTTGATTATATGTTCGCTTGTTAAAATTATGTCATTACACTATTTAAACCTTCCTCTTTACAATAGGAAATTTTCAATTTATTTGGAGTTGCCAGGGTTAGGTAATCCTCACCTCTTTTTTATAGTCTAAATGCGACCTGCTCGAATGCTCTCCTTCAAGGCTTTCCATAGGGTTCCCACTGATGGAAAAGTCGGGGAATTTTTCATTTTTAGAAAAATTCAGTGGGAATCCTATTATGGAAAATAAAAATTGAAATGATAATTATAATATTGTAAAAAAATTATAATGTTTAGAAGAGCCCCCCCCCCCCCAATGCCCGGCCTATCACCTATCTTTTTTTATGTGATATTTTATATTCTCTACAGCAGTGTTTCGCAGTAATTTTTTTAAGTGTGGCCCATTTCTAAATTTCATTTCCTCTACAATCCCAACACCATCAGTATACAGGGCGTGAATATACAAAAACACATTGTATATAAATATATGCATTTTTATTGTGTTCCATTTCCTACTTTTGCCTCTTAATATTAATTTCAATATCATATTTTAATTTATTACTGAAGTGGACGTTTTGTGGCCCACTCGGAAGTATCCGCCCCCCTAATATTCCGTCTTTTCCTCATGGCCCCCCGTTGTGAATCACTGCATTGGGGGAAATTTTGCCGTTTGTCTATAGGGACAAGCAGAGCGCTCAAAGTGGTTACCCATCCAAATGCAAACCGCGATTTGTCAATGGGGTAGAATCCTCCCTGCCCCAGAACTTCACAAAAATCTAAAAAGAAAAGCAGTTAAATCGACCAACTCCTTTTTCACATACTTATTATCATTTTGTAACTTTGCAATATTTATGTCGACCTTTGCTTTGAGGATTATTTAGTCTCATTTGGATCACCTTTAATTTCGCATATGTTCTTAAAAAAAATTGTAGGTCGTTGCAATTTCGTAATTTTTGAAAATTCTTGTCCCTCTAGAAATTAATTTACCGGCAAAAATTAATGCAAAGTGAGACCAAAAAATCAACAGGCGACCTTCAAATAAAACAAAAGGTTCCCACTCTTCTGGAATACCTGGAAAAGTCCAGGATTGTATACCTAAACTAGCCACGTGAAAATCGGCGAGGCGCGCGGCCTGTGGCCTCGCTGTCGGCCTCCCGATTGTTTATAGACTTACTAACCGGTTTTTGGAACTTTTAAGGATTCCGTGGTCGAGTGTTAGTTTGCATGTGAGATCTTGGGTTTCATTAGTCGGATTTGGCATCTCAATGGTGAAACGAACCCGAATCGACCTTCGGCCTCCCGATTGCTCCTAATAATACGGGTCGGCCTTCGGCCTCCCGCTTGTTATTCATGTTACGGATCGGCATTCGGCCTCCGATTTACTTTCGAATATTGCGGATCCGACATCCCATTGCATATCCGTGGTACAAATTCTACATTCGTTTTGATGACAAATTTCGGCCTTTAAAATAATTTTCAAGGTTACGTCTCTTGGAACAATTTAAAGTTAAGGTCGGTATCTATCGAGAACTTTAATTTGGGAAATTTTGTCAAATTCATTAAATTCACTTTAGAGGTCGTAACTATGTCCTCGAAAAAGATTTCAATGTCAAAATGAAGATAAATTTAATAACTGCACAAGGGCCATAAGATATCGCACATTTCAAGTTCTCCGAGATTTGGGGTACCTATCGGAAGGGCACGTGAGCGTCGCCACGCTGTCGCACGACAAACATCCAATGCCCTAGTCGAGGTTACCTAACAAATCTGCATACGATTATGCAATAAAATCACTTGACCTTGGGGACTTGAAAAAAAACAAAAATGTAATTAAAACCGTCGACTCGCTTAGCGGTCGAAAATGATCTGCGACGTACGTATTTTTTTGCAGAAATACAAATCTAAATTCGAGAGGATCCAAATGAGACCAAAAAATCGAAACTTTAATCTGAAAATAAGAGAGTCAGGCGCAAAAAACTATTAAATTTTTGACCCCCCCTCAAACGGAAACGGGACAAAATTTCGAAAATTTGGCGCAACTGATTGTCCGGTTTCGCGTCCCCCACCTCTTCCAAATTTGACGTCGATGAGACAAAAAAAACCTAAAAGTAGATACAAAAATACGAAAAACCACGCGGAGCCGTCTTGCCGAGCCTCGGAAAAAATTTCGAATAAAAAAATTGTTTCGCCCCCTCGACTACCGCCCGGAGCTGCCTGCAAAATTTCAACTCTCTAACGTAAATTCCGAAATTTTGTGACCACTTTGAACCGCTATTTCACCCCATCCGTTACGTCCCATTAAAAAACGGACAAATCTCCCGTTCCTCGTAAAACCACACGGGTATGCAAAATTTCAGCTCTCCACGACCCTCGTAGCTATACGCACTAAATTATGAATGAGTGAGTGAGTGATTTGCTCAAATTTTATTGTATACCTAAATTTGGTGTAAAACATTAAAATTTGGGCCAGGAAAAATTGTTTGAAACTGAAAAAGTTTAAAAAAAATATTTTAAATGCAAACAGCGATTTTCCAATGGAGTATGATTTTCAAAAAACTATAAGGCGATTGAATTGACCAGGTACCCACCGTTCCGAAATATCTGGAAAAATCAGGGAATTTATAAAATGTATACCTAATTATGGTCATGAAAATTCAGGAGGGACTCGGGAATATTAAAATTTGAACAAAGAAAAAATTGTTTAAGAGGACTGTTATAAGTGTAAAACGCACTTTAGTATGTCTATTTTTAAATATTTTGTTCCATAATTATTAAATGTTGATCAATTTTAACAATTAGGTTCTGTAGCGGTACTTTGTAAGCATATCTGAATGCTGTGGGCTTTTTATAAGTGGAGTAACTAAAAGATTTAACTTAGAAATCTGTAATAAATATTAAAGTAGCCGTTTTAGAGTCGAAGAAAAAATCAAAAATTCTCGTTTGATTTTTTAATAAACTCAATTATAAAAACCCATTGGGATTCAAAAACCATAACTAAGTCATGATACAAAGAATTCTTTTCAAATTTGTTCATTATGGAGCGAAATAAAAAAATTAGGCATTTTAAAGCACAGCTTACACCTACATACATACCTAACACTAGCTGAAGACTCCTCTTAAAACTTAATAAATAAAAAAAAATTGTAAATTGATTTGTTCAAATTAAACAATATTTTTTTAAATTTGTATTGAATAGATTTTTGGAATTTTAAAAGTTTTGGAAAGTCGGGGAAAATTTGCGGAAAACCTGGAAACGTCAGGGAATATGTATTGAAAAATTCAGTGCGAAAATTGTTACAAATTTGAAAATTATACCTCTATTTTGCTTTTTAATCGATACGCATTTCATTTTCGAATTTACCAAGTTTCAATATTTTTTAATTAAACCAGAGAAAACTTGGACAAGTCGAGAAATTCTTTATAGCGTTTTTAGGTGGTAATAAATTTAGTACGCACAGCAGATGCGCAGACATAATAAGGTTTTCAGCTTATCCTCTGTGCAATTTTAGTTATAAACATACATTTTCCAAATAAAAACGCTATTAGAAAATTCAATGCGAATTTGAAGAAAGTATACTATTTATTTAAACTTTCGGTGTTGTACCTTAAAAGTCACGCTCATAGGCGCTAGTATGCAAAGCCAGGGTACGGTAACCTAACCCTGGTCACTCCAAATAAATTGAAAATTTCCTATTGCAAAGACGAACGCTTATATAGTTTACTGATATAATTTAAACATGCGAAAGTATTATCAAAATTTTGAGTAAATCGAATTTGAAGTTTGCAAATTTACATGTAAAATTTAACGAGATTCCGCGCGTCGCTCATTCTGTTGACAGTCCGTGCAGTTTGAATTACCCTAACACTTAGAGTATTTCGCACCGACAGATGCAACTCGTCTCTCATATATGTACCATCGATTATTTTTTGTTTTTACGCGATTTTTTGGGGGTGAAACGTAATAGTTTACTGCGCCGTACCGCAACTATACTTTTTAATGCTATTTCAAGGGTCTCTAAGCTCCCGGTTTCATTTATCCCGGTTTTCTTGATGGGTGGCGCCTTCTCGTATGTTTAGCCTAGTAACCAGAGTCAAAACCGCCCTGTAGGGGTGCAACGCGGAGCGGCGCCCCGAAAGGTAGGTTTTGACGATGGATAAACCTCCCTATCGAATGCGCACCCCAAAAATCGAAGAAAAATTCGCTAAATTTACGTACTTTCAAATTGATTTTTCTCGAAATTTTATGTATACTTTCGCAAGTGAAATTTTTACAGTTTCTCTATAAACCTTCCTCTTTGTTATAGGGGAAAAATATTAATTGTACGCACCCTGGTGGCTGTAATATCAACTAAATATTTGACGTCTTAATTAAAATACGTTAAATTTATTATTTTTTATTAAATTATTTATTTATTACTTAGTTGTAATGTATTATTATCGTTCAAAACCAAATCAAAGTATTTCTGAGCGAGGTCAAGCGAGGTTATATCATTAGCGTGCATCAGCGTGACGTCACGTTGATGTTGCTTACAGCGCACCATCGTTAATATTTCTCCCCTATAGGAAAATTTTAAATTTTTTTGGGGTGACCAGGATTAGGTTACCGTCCCCCAAAGCCAAAACCTGCTGAACAGTTAATCAACTACCGGATATTAAATAAAATAGTTACAAGCTAAAACCAAATTTTATAAGACTGTTTTTTTTGGGTTTACGTAGGATATTATTGAATCAGGTAGAATTTTAGTTTCTCTGCATCAGTTTACTTCTTGATAAAAATTCGTCTCATTTAACCGAATCTGTGTCTCTTAGCATACGAGATCTCCACGTAATCACCGCCATAACCGCGAATTTATTATCGAAAGAATAGAGAAAGTGTCTTTATGATCATTACAATTTTGTATTATTATTTATACAAACTTACCGGCAAGTGTTTCTTGTAAAAAAGACTATAACAACCTTGTTTTGGCGTATGATATTAACTCACTCTCTTGATATATTATTGGTAAAGATAGTGGTTTCGAGCGTGACCTCATCATCCAATGTTCTGATTCTGAACAACTAACTGCTGCCTAATTTGGTGAGTACCAACATACAAAAAAAGATGTCATCGCAGGTAACACCAGCTAATTATTATGTTTTTCAAAAGATAAGTTTCTTATTTGTTAAATGCAAATAAATAATCTAAGAAGGAAATTTTCTCACAATTTCTTTTTTTTTTTTTAATTTCATTTCAATTCTAAATTTTTTCCCTTTTAACATTAGTCTAGCTTATCTATATGTAATAAGTTATCTTCATAAAACATAACAATTGTAATTCTGTATAGGTAAGACAACATTTTTCAACAGGAATCAAATGACTCATCCAAAGCGGATGGTCATCATCATCACCACCACCAATCTTCGGAAAATCATCGTTCGAAGACATACAAGGATCGCTCTCATTCTAAAGACAGAGAATACAATAACGAGGACCGGGAGAAGTATAAACGATCGCCGGACAGTAACAAGAGTAAATACGACCATGATAGCGAAAAGGAGGACAAATATAAAGCAAGAAGTAAGAACGAAGACGACAGACACAAGGGAAGAGAAGATAAAGGTCGCGAGTTTAGGAAAGACAAAGGCCGCGACGACAGAAACAGATATAAAGACGAAAAGTATCGGGAAAGTCGAAAGCCTAGATCAGAAGAACAAGATAAATACCGAGACAATAAGAGAGATGATTATCGCGACGATAGGAGGTCCCACAGAAATTCTAGCCGTGAGAGGCACAGAAGTAGGTCTCCAAAGCGATCAGATTATAGAAATAGAAGGTCCACTAGTCGCGATCGCGGCAGGTCTGGTTACGGTAAACGTTACGATCGAGCCACGAGTAAAATGGATCGGTTAGAGAAGTTAGGTGAGAACTTTAAATATGGTTAAAATGCGAGCTTATTTATTTTTGTATATCTTAGGCATAGAATTGAATACCACCAGCTGTTCAAGATTTCCTAACAACATGTGCGCCCAATCGCAAGTGAGCGATAAGGATCAAGACAAAGGCAGATTCTTTATGCCGGGTATTACGGGTCGTTTTACAGAACAAATACAGAGGCGGAAGATGTTATGGCAAAAGAAAGACAGCAAGCCGGAGGAAACTATCACGGAACCTATCCCTGTACCTGAGCCTAATGTGAGCAAAAATTGGCAAAACACCACTTTTGCACAGGATACAGATGGTAAGTGTGCGAAAATTTTGTTTCAATTTTTCTAACTTGATGTTGTAGGTAAAGTAGCTAACAAGTTTAAGCGGCTGATGGGAATCAGAGCTCAGGGAATTGGAGGTGGAAGTGAAACTGAAACGTTGAGAAGTGACTCAAAACCTGACGTTCTAAAAAAACAAGAAGAGATGTTCAATTCTATGGAAGCACAGTATGAAGTTGCTCGTACGGCTACTCACACCATGAGGGGTGTGGGCTTAGGTTTTGGTAGTTTTCAGAGATAAATTATCACATTTTACCTGTATATATTGTACTTGTTATGTAATAGATAAGTGTGTACTTGTAGCTTAATAGCAAATTGCATTTGTTACATGAACCAAACATCTTGCTTTTTATCGTGTACGATTAACTACCCTTTGATTAAAGCGACTATGATATTTTACCTTTTCATTTTTAATGATAACCATGTGGTTTTATAATTTTTGTTTTAATAAAATAATTTGAATCATCCAACTTTTTTATTTTCCATTCACCACTTGATATATGGGCAAAGCTCATAATTTCAAGTATTCAAGTGGGTCAATAATCTTATTGACTACAAAATGCTATGTTTCAAAATGAAATCATCACATGATAGGCAGTTACATGTCAGAAATGATCATTAAATACACATAATTAAGAAATATAAGCTTTTATAAAACACTTAGATCAAAGAGATAAATGTTCAACTCTATTTTCAGATACCCTGACTAATAAGATCGTTCAAGATTGAGAAATCATATTAAAACTTGCAATAAAAATTCATCTTGAGATTTATCAACTCAAAAATTTCCTAAAAAGAGTAATTAGTTTGGAAAAGGTAAATTTATGCATTTGTGATATCTGAAACATAACCTGTTAATTTGTGAATTTTATTATTGAAATATCGGGTCGAGTAACCTATTGTTGACCACTCCAAATAAATTGAAAATTTCCTATTGCAAAGAGGAAGGTTTATATAGTATACTGATATAATTTTCACAAGCGATGATATTATCAAAATTTTGAGTAAATCGAATTTGAATTTGGCGCATTGCGATATATTTTGATTCAATAGAAACCAATTCTAAATTAACAACATCTTTTATTTCTAATTAATTACAGCAAGGTACTTCTAAATTTTGCCGATCAATCAATTCATAAGAGCAAAATATTTATCTCCAGAACATTAAGTTTCTCTACATAAAATTTTAGAATCATTTCAAAATTAAATCATTTGTTTTCTTCAAGTCATTTTGCAATCACCCTTAATAATCTTAAATACCTGCCATACCCTGAGAGAATCTCTGGCTGTCTAGAAAGAAGGGGCAAAGGTGTGAACTTTCTGGTAAACTTGTACACGTAATTTGTTCAATCACTTTTTTTTTGAATTCATTTTTACAAATCTGGATGTGGCGCCCAACTTAATAAGACGTGTATAAATTTTACTTACGGAGGACATAGCAATAAGTAAAAAATGCTTTTAAAAAAATTAATGCCCAAATAAAACATTAAAACGGCGACCCTCAATGGATTCAATCAAAAAAGAAAAAAATTAATTTTTTTCTTTTAAAAAAAATGGTTATTACGTATAAGCAATCTCATTTGTAATGGATCGTTTCTGTACGCATCACGTATGCTATTTTATCTCCAGGATTAAGTCCTACAGGAATAAAAAAAAGAAAATCTACCAAAAAAATTAAAGGAATACCACAAAATAATGCTGTAATGAAATGAAATGCCAAGATACAAATAAAAACATTATATTAAGTTAAATGTAAAAATTAAAATATTTGTTATTCCAAATTAAAAATCCAAAACAAAATGATTATTCAAACGAATGAATAAATAAATAACCCACACGTGTCGTGTAGGCGCGAAAGAAATGCATTGCTAGTCAAAGATAACAAGTAGAAGTTAATGCAGACAAGCAGCGGGGATTCCCCGCCAAGTTAACGGCCACAAAGAAATGCACGGCAGTCGATGTACGTAAGCATTATTAAGTAAACCACAGGAAGATTATAATACAAACTATATATTTAATTACAAAGAGCGCATCAAAGCAACTATTAATCTAACATAACATGGACGGAAAATATGAAACGTGATATACATGAATCGAAAACGATGTTTTCGGTTCATGTATGTCAAGTTACATTAGATTGTACCAGAATTGCTTATTTTCGAAGAGATAAATCCTTTCGAAAGTACTGATTTCGCGCTATCCTGGAGAAAAATTAATTTTTTTTCTTTAAAAAAATTGTTTTTCTTTTAAGATGAGTCTTCAGCTAGTGGTAAAATGTAGGTGTAAGCTGTGCTTTAAAATGACTAATTTTTTTTATTTCGCTCCATAATTAACAAATTTTAATAAAATTTGAAAAGAATTCTTTATATTATCATGACTTAGTTATGGTTTTTGAATCCCAATGGGTTTTTATAATTGAGTTTATTAAAAAATCAACCGAGAATTTCGGATTTTTTCTTCGACTCGAAAACGGCTACTTTAATATTTATTACAGATTTCTAAGTTAAATCTTTTAGCTACTCCATTTTTTATAAAAAGGTCATAGCATTCAAAAAATACTTACAAAGTACCGCTACAGAACCTAATTGTTAAAATTGATCAACATTTAATAATAACTAGCTGGCACGGGCGGCATCCGCCGCCCTTAGCCATCTAGACCCAGAATAGATCCGAGTAGGCCATAGTTGTTCGGCCTTCGGCCTCACAGGGGGAGGACCATAATAGATCCGCGAAGGCCATAGTTGTTCGGCCTTCGGCCTCACAGGGGAAGACCATAATAGATCGGTGAAGGCCATAGTTGTTCGGCCTCACAGGGCGAACCATAATAGATCCGTGAAGGCCATAGTTGTTCGGCCTCACAGACCGGACCGTAATAGATCCGTGAAGGCCAAAGTTGTTCGGCCTTCGGCCTCACAGGGCGGACAATAATAGATCCGTGAAGGCCATAGTTGTTCGGCCTAACAGACCGGACCATAATAGATCCGTGAAGGCCATAGTTGTTCGGCCTCACAGACCGGACCATAATAGATCCGTGAAGGCCAAAGTTGTTCGGCCTTCGGCCTCACAGGGCGGACAATAATAGATCCGTGAAGGCCATAGTTGTTCGGCCTTCATCTGTCATCTGTAATCTCATCTGTCATCCGTCATACAAGTATACAGCGGCGTTCCACAAGGATCGGTGCTCGGCCCTCTTCTCTGGAACGTCATGTATGACGGAGTCCTTCGTATCCCCACACCACCCGGGGTATTGATCACCGGCTTCGCAGACGACCTCTCCATAGTAGCAGAAGCCCGCACGGAGAGCGAAGTGGAGGACCTAGTAAATGATGCTGTGTCAAACATCTGCGCCTGGATGGCCGCGATAGGCCTTACGATAGTTCCGGAGAAGACTGAGGCGGTCATGGTGTCGGGAAGAAGGAAGATGAGACCTGTCCACTTCCTGATAAACGGAATCGTGGTGCCGACGGGTGATGTGGCCAGAGTATTGGGTGTGGATATCGACAAAAATCTCTCCTTCAAGGCCCACGTAGCGAGAGTATCACAGAAAGCGGCAAAATCGATGGAGGCCCTACATAGACTTATGCCTAACATGAGAGGCCCCAGCGAAGCCAGGAGGAGGCTCCTAAGCTCTGTCGCGGACTCGATAATGCTGTATGCAGCCCCTATCTGGGCAAAGGCACTAGATAAAGTCACATACAGGAAACAACTAGAGAAGGTCCAACGGAAGAGCGCCCTGAGGATATGCAGTATGCAGGGCATACAGGACTATATCAACAGATGCGGTCCTGGTGCTGGCATCCCTTCTGCCAATTCACCTCAAGGCAGAGATGAGGGATGCTAAGTATAGAGCAAGCTCACCAAACGACTTGGAAAACAAGAGGGCGACAATCGAAAGCAAGTGGCAAACAACTTGGAATGCGTCCAATAAAGGTAGATGGACCCATCGCCTGATTCCGGACATAGCCCCGTGGGTCAGAAGATCTCACGGCGAGGTTACATACGAAACCACACAGGCACTTAGCGGGCACGGGTGTTTCCGCAGCTACCTGCATCGTTTCAAAAGAGCGGACACCCCGAACTGCTACTACTGCGGGGAGCTAGACGATGCGGAGCACACAGTCTTTTATTGCACCAAGTGGTCCAACGTAAGAGACAGCGCCCGCCTCCACCTGGGGAAGGATCTGAGCCCTGAAAACATGGTCGGGTTGATGCTGAGTAGCGCAAAAGATTGGACAACAATTGAAGACATGCTGGTGGAAATCCTGTCCACCAAAGCGAAAGAAGAACTCGAGTTTCAATCTCGCCAAGAAGAGCAAAGACCCGAAAGGGCGGAAAACCACGAAGAGGCCGGAGTGTGTTCGAACGAAATGCTTTAGCGATTCCCGGCACCTCCTAGGAGTGGGGTTTTAGTCAGTAAAAATCTGACACTACCACCCCAAAACATCGGGGTGGTCGTGTCTTTTGAAGATTTCCCCACTCCCAGCGCACACAAAAAAAAGGGTACTAAAAGAAAAAAGAGTGCCCAAAGAATGGAAGAACAGCTATACGATACCAATATTTAAAAAAGGCGACAAACACCTACCAGACAACTGTAGAGGAATCACGCTGCTAAACGCAATTCTAAAGCTATTCACTGCGATAATAAAGGACGAACTATTACAACATACAACAAATATGGGAGAAGAACAGCAAGGGTTCAGGAAGAATAGAAGCACAATAGATGCAATATTTATAATAAGACAACTAGTGGAGAAGTCCAATGAGTTCAACTGCCCCTTGTTTATGCGTTTTGTGGACTTCAAAAAGGCGTTCGTAAAGGAGATGTCATAAGAATACTGAACGAAGAGAGTACCCCACATACTTATATTGAAATAATTAACGACCTAAATACTAATACAACAACAAGAATAGTTACAGAAGGAGGCAACACAGAGCCAATCATAATTAATAATGGAATAAGGCAGGGAGACTCATTGAGTCCATTTTTATTTAATTTAATAATGAACTGACTAATAGATGCTGTTAGAGACAAAGAAGGCTACACGGTAGGAAATAAGAACGTGAATGTTGTTTGTTTTGCGGACGATATGGTGTTGTTGGCTGATTCTGAGGACAATCTCCAAAGAATGCTACATCACCTTAATATAGCAGGGAAGAAATTCAACATGGAAATAGCAACAATCGAAACAAAAGCAATGGTAATTAGTAAGGATCCAAGAAGGTGTAAGCTGGAGATAGAGGGAAACATGGTGGAACAGGTGATGGAGTTCAACTATCTGGGAGTGAGTGTTACAAGCGTAAAAGACCTGAAAAAGGAAGTGCAACAACAAGCAACAAAAGCGACACAGGTATATGGATACCTAAACAATATGGTGTGGCGTAATAAATTTATGAAAACGGAGGGAAAGGTGAGAATGTATAAGACGATGGTAAGACCGATACTGACCTATGCGATTGAGACACGCGCGGACACAAAGTTGACAAAGCAAAAAATGAGAACAGTAGAAATGAAGGTCTTCAGAGCCACGATGGGATACACTCTACGAGACAGAAAAACAAGTGTGTCAATAAGAAACGAATGCGATGTACAAGATATCATAAAATGGAGCAAAGTAAAGAGAAGAAATTGGAGAGACCACGTCGAGAGGATGGGGGACGACAGACTGGCGAAAATTTGTAAAAATGGACGACCTACGGGAAAAACACTGCCGGGACGACCACCCATCAAGAGATGGGCACAGAGCTGGTTCTCCTCTTCCACTGAATAATCCGAGGGCCAGGCAAACAGGGTTAACCCTAGCCAAAAGAAGAAGAAGAAGATTAATTTGAACAAATCAATTTACATCTTTTTTTTATTTATTAAGTTTTAAGAGGAGTCTTCAGCTAGTGTTAAAATGTAGGTGTAAGCTGTGCTTTAAAATGCCTAATTTTTTTTATTTCGCTCCATAATTAACAAATTTTAATAAAATTTGAAAAGAATTACCTATTTATACATATTATCATGATTTAGTTATGGTTTTTGAATCCCAATGGGTTTTTATAATTGAGTTTATTAAAAAATCAACCGAGAATTTCGGATTTTTTCTTCGACTCTAAAACGGCTACTTTAATATTTATTACAGATTTCTAAGTTAAATCTTTTAGCTACTCCATTTTTTATAAAAAGGTCATAGCATTCAAAAAATACTTACAAAGTACCGCTACAGAACCTAATTGTTAAAATTGATCAACATTTAATAATAATTATGGAACAAAATATTAAAAAATCTGATGTGGCCATCGCATAACTTTCCGAACAGACGTAAATTTTGATATTATATTTTTTAATAAAATGGTTACATAATTTCAATAGTAAATCTATGAAAAATTTTATATTTTGCCAAAATAGGAAGAAAAAAGCTTTTGAATGCCTATATCTTGCAAACGAAGCATTTCTGGACCCATGTTATTAGAAACTTTTCATATTATTTTCATTAGTAGAATACGTTTTACTATTTTATTTACAAATACGAAAATTTTTGAAACGCCCTGTATATTTTAGAGAAAAACTTTTAGGACAAAAAATGTAGAAAATTCCATAGTGGTAATTTTTTGTTATTAATATTTTTACATATTTAATTTCGTTTAGAAGTTATGACGCATAATGTCATAATAGCTCCAGGTAAACCGCCCTTTCCCGTTAGACGATTTAATTTATTTTCATCTGGCTTCGTCCTACGACAGGAAAATGCTTATATGTAAAATTTGGAATAATTTGCTTGCTTCGTTTAGACGCTATCGTGTTCACAGACGTACACACACACACATACATACATACAGACATCCTTCCAAAAATGGATTCAGGGAACCTCAAAACGTGAACATCTGTCAAAAAATTGGGGGGTCAAATTTTTCCTGATAACAATACTTTCCTTACCTAGGGGTTCGGAAAGTAAAAATAGACATACTAAAGTGCATTTTACACTTATCTAAGTAAACAATCCGCGTAAACAATTTTTCCTTTGCTCAAATTTTAATATCCCTGATTCCCCCTGAATTTTCATGACCATAATTAGGTATACATTTTATAAATTCCCTGATTTTTCCGGAACAGTGGGTACCTGGTCAATTCAATCACCTTTTAGTTTTTTCAAAATTATGGGTATACTCCATTGGCAAATCGCTGTTTGCATTTAAAAAAATTTTTTTAACTTTTTTCAGTTTCAAACAATTTTTCCTGGCCTAAATTTTAATGTTTTACACCAAATTTAGGTATACCTGCAATCGTGGACATTTCCAGGTATTCCAGAAGAGTGGGAACCTTTCGTTTTATTTGAAGGTCGTCTGTTGATTTTTGGTCTCATTTTGCATTAATGTTTGCTGGTAAATTAATTTCTAGATAGTGACAAGAATTTTAAAAAATTACGAAATTGCAACGACCTACAATTTTTTTTATGAACATATGCGAAATTAGAGGTGATCTAAATGAGACTAAAAAATTCTCAAAGCAAAGGTCGACAAAAATATTGCAAAGTTACAAAATGATATTAGTATGTGAAAAAGGAGTTGGTCGATTTAACCGCTTTTTTTTTCGATTTTTGGAAGTTCTGGGACGAGGGATTCTACCAAATCGCGGTTTGCATTTGGATGGGTAACCACTTCGAGTGCTCTGCTTGTCCCTATAGGAAAACGGCAAAATTTCCCCCAATGGGCGGGGGTTAGAGAAGAAGGCATACATCTGCAAAATACAATGAAAGTGAAGAATTTTACAAAAATTTTCTATCAAATTTTGAATTTTAGGGTCGGACAGTAATTTCGTACAAGTCACCAGATATTAGGGACAATTGAGCGTCGTAATAGATCCGTAAAAAAAGTTTTAAACACTTTAAAATAATAATAACAATGTACCTACTACCAACGGAAAGCAGTGATACAACCTGATATCACCAAACACACCATAAAACTCACTATATTTTACGTAAAATTTTAAGGAAATAGGTGCCGCTATTCCTTAAAATTTATCTTAAAAGTTCTTTTAAGGAAAATTTTAAGGTGTAAACAGTGAAATTTTTGTCTTATAAAAATTTTAAGCAAAATTTTATAATGCAAACAGGCTGTAAGTATTTTTACCTAGGAGTGACAGACCGGGCATTGGGGGGGGGGGCTCTTTTAAACATTATAATTTTTACAATATTATAATTACCATTTCAATTTTTATTTTCCATAATAGGATTCCCACTGAATTTTTCTAAAAATTCCCCGACTTTTCCATCAGTGAGAACCCTATGGAATGCTTGAAGGAGAGCATTCGAGCAGGTCACATTAGACTATAAAAAAGAATTAAAAACTATTATTAGTCCAGTCAATAGGGGCCAGAAAAGGCCTTTGCCTTGCAAACGGTGGCGTACTTCTGGATTTTGGATATGTTGTTAAGTTCGGGACCCCGATGAAAAATCCAAGTTTTCGACCTTGGGGGGGCGCCGCGTAGTCCGCCATCTTGGATTAAAAGTACTAAAAATAGGTTTTTTCAAAATAACTCCTCAACGGTTGTTCCTACGACAAAAAAGTTCAATACTTATTTGAAGAGGACTAAATTCTCTACATTTCTTGTAGATACACTTTTTTGGAAGTCTGATGAGTAACGAGTTACAGCGGCCGAAACATGAAAATTTTTCAAAAAAATCGTCCATTTCCTCGTTTTTCTAATTTTGAGGAATCATTTGATGCCGTTCATTACATATTTATGATAATTTTGTAAATTCAAAGTCAACTCATTTCCACACCACCACGCGGTAGAGTAAATGGCGCGTTTTTTTAAATTGTGGTATCCCCAGTAGGCCTAATCCACAGATGTTCTTTTTTCGGAATTGAATATGGCAGGTATTGCATACTTGATTTATGTGTCCGAGTGTGATTCAATTATTAGTATTATCATTATTATAATTATTATTATCATTATTCATGGTCCAAGTCGGTAGTAGTGTTAACTTTCGATGTATGTGTCGGATTTCGATTATTTTTTTTTTTTTGATGGTCCAGGTCGGATCGTGGTTCCTCCGTCATCTTCGTAACTGTCCATGTTATCAGTCTCTCCGTTGTACGAATTGAGAATCGGACAAGCTGGCGGAATTTCGTCATCTTCGTCGTCGCTCTCGATGATCTCCGGTGCATTGTCGCACGTCTCGCCATTGCAGAATCCGCAGACAATAGAGCACTTTAGCCCACCTTTCCTGCAGCCACACGGGGAACCACATCCCGTTTTGCAATTACATGCAATCACTTTTAACAGTTCATCGGGCGCTGGTTTCTCGGACATTTCCACTGGAGTGAGCCCATTGGCACCTAATCTCCAGCCCCACTCGGATGGATTTTTTGGGTCTCCACACCATTTTTGGACTTGATGGTACGTCCTAAGCGTGTGCCACCGTGCCGCGTCCGTCGTTGGTGGTAAAGAAGCAAGGTTTAATTTGTTCTTTATGGATGCCTTGGCAAACCGTTGGTAGCGGATATCTTCCTAGGTTTCCTCATCCATGTTCCCACCATACAATGCAACGAGAAACTGTGCTCCAGCGGCTTCGAGATCTGCAGCCTCAGCATTCGGATCTTTGAAGAGGCCAACGATGTTGTTAAGTTCTTCGTTTTTTTGAAGAAGCTGCAGGAACTTGGTTTTTCCTTGATTGAAGAGGGATGATGTCGTATCACATTATTTGGGGAGGGGAGATGGGGCATCTCTTTCGACCATAACAAAAGAAGCAGAAGCGAGGGACGGTCTATACCTGCTCTGGGTAACCCTATACTGACTATAGAGTGTACACGAATATTAATACTACTTTGTATAGATTCATAATGCAGTTGCAGTAAATAAACTTATTCGTAACGACAAAAATCACTCCACTTAGAAGTATATTTCACGATTGTATTATATAATGTGGTGGTGGTGTGGAAGAACGTCAAAAATCATACAATGTCATTCATTATTACAAAATTCACCCCAAAAAAATTGAGTTACACGATTTTTTTGAAAAATTTTCATGTTTCGGCCGCTGTAACTCGTTACCCATTAGACTTACAAAAAAAGTGTATCTACAAGAAATGTAGAGAATTTAGTCCTCTTCAAATAAGTATTGAACTTTTTTGTCGTAGGAACAACCGTTGAGGAGTTATTTTGAAAAAACCTATTTTTAGTACCTTTAATCCAAGATGGCGGACTACGCGGCGCCCCCCCCAAGGTCGAAAACTTGGATTTTTCATCGGGGTCCCGAACTTAACAACATATCCAAAATCCAGAAGTACGCCACCTTTTGCAAGGCAAAACCCCCTATTGACTGGACTATATGAGTATGTCTTAATCCTCCCCTAGATGGGGGTGTCACTCCATGTGACGTCACGTTTGTTGTTGCATGCAGCGCTCCATCGGCAATATTTATTCCCTATACAATGTAGAAAAAAAATTAAATTATACAAAACAAAAAACCAGACTTTCCATGACTAAATTTGTACATTCCTGGACTTTTCCAGAAAAGTGGAAAATTAGTTTTACTTCTAGTTTTCCAACTAGGCGGAATTCGTTTAATTCATTTGCTTAATTTACTATTGAGAATATTCAAAAAAATTAATTTTTTTATTTAAAAGTTTCTACAAAAGACAGAAAATATTCGATTTTTTTTATGGCAACTTTTACTGCACTCTTCTTGACCGAGTATTTAGCCGGAACATACAATTGCTCCTTTGTGTTTGTCTTTTTCAGTGATAATTGTGAAGTAAAAACTGAGTGTAAGTCTGAAAGTGCACATAAAAGGTAAAATTTTTTGTCACAATCGTGAGGTCCATTCACTATCATTTTAGTGTCTTCTCTCATGAGTTTTATGTTTTCTGCATCACAGGTTATCCATTCGCCCTAAAAATGAAGGTGATTTAGTAACTTAAGAGAAAGAAACGAACAAAAACTCACCCCGATACAATTTTGATGTACCGATTCTACTGCCAAGTCTTCACCATCAAAATTTACGTTTTCCTTCAAACATGAAGAGAGAAACATGATCGACTGGACCGACTCGTCGGGGAATTCTAAATGACAACCGTTGAAGTAGCGTGTGGTGAATGCATAAGCTGCAATAACGTTAATCAAATTGTATTGGACCACCGGATTTGGTTCGCGAGTCTACAAATAAAATAAATCAACTAAACAAACCAAAAAAAAATAATTACACTGCTTTATGGTTGGTCACAGTAGGATAACCCCTTGATAAAACTTAATTCAAGTTTATTTTAAAAACAAATAATGCTGGAAAGTATTTAAAAAGCATAAATAGTTCCTATCTCTAGTTTAAACTCACCGTAATGTTGGTTAACGATTTAATTCCTTCCTTCACTTTTGGACATTCTTTTTGATGATTTTCAAACACTTCAACATCTTGGATTTTGCGATCAAAGCGTTTTGACCACCAGGGTTCCCATTTTGGCACAAATTCTGTGATGTCGCCTGATCTAAAACAACCTAAGTCAATAAACCCTAAAATTGCTTACAAAACAATCGTACCTTAAAAATGCCTCAAAATCCTGCCGTTCATCGGAAGTCAGCTTCTCCCACACCTTCTCAGAATCGTCTAAATCTACACCATTTAATCGTTCAGCTAAATCTGAACACTCTGGATCGTCATCAGAATCCAAATCTTCGCTTTCATCACCTTGCTTCATTTTATTAAGAATCTCCATCATTTTCTGTTTTGATACATCTTGATCGTTACTCTCAGCTGAGACACTATCTATAACACAATTCTTATAGAACGATTCAGAGCATTCCAAATGTGCCTTGCTCTGGTAACACGGTAAAGAGCAGTACAACCTGTTACATCGAGGGCAACTGTACTTTCCAATTTTATTTTTACAACTAAAAGAAAAAGTTCTTAAATGATAACTATGTTCAGATATATAAATTACTTACAAATTGCATTCTTTTTCGATTGTAGTTTCCATTGTTACTTAAATAATGTTGATAATCAAAATAATAACCTCTAAATTGACAACTGTCAAATTTTTATAGTTGGTAACGTGAGCCATCTAGCCAAACCATGCAACAATAATATCATAACCCAACTTATTTGACATTTAATAATTTTGAGGTGCATGGTTAAAGTTTAACAATTTTGTGCGATTTTTTTGTATTAAAAACATTCCATAATGGGAAAACTTGACACGAATCATCTTCGTTTCTTAACTGGTAACGACTTACGATTATTAGCAGCTGTAAGTATTATAATATTATCCTTCTTGTACGGTTAGAAAATAACCAACAAATTTTATCTTCCAGGTGGAATACGGCATGAAATATAACGAATACGTTCCCATTCTCAGAATTGCACACATAGGTCGTGTCGGTAC